>CM031239.1:733573277-734205777 GCA_018340775.1 Taxus wallichiana var. yunnanensis
TGCCCACTACTTCCCAAATTGTTGATATTTTTACTAAACCTCTTCTCTCTCCTCATTTTTTTGTTTACGAGAGTTATTAGGGGTTAAAGAAGTTATACTTGAAAGATCGAATAAGTTCTTCATATTTTGAATACCTTATTTGGAATAGTAGTCGGGACCCTTGCTTGTTTTTCACTCCTTGGCATTCACTTAAGGGAGGGTGTTGATGTAAGTGTGAATACACAAGCTCGGTTTAGGGATACTTTCTACCTAATTTTGTTTTGTGTATTCACACCAATAAGCTCCATTTGGGAGTAACTAGATTAGTTGGCTTATCACCTATGTTTGTGTGATTTGTTTTTACTCACGTACACATTTGGGGATTAGTTGTTAAGGAATGTTCTTTGTCCTTGATTTATGGAGATACATCTATCTCCCATTATTATTCCTAATAAGTCATGTATGAACTACATGTCACTTTTTCCTACTATAGTTAGATCATCTATTTAACGCAAGGTTTATTGAACATTAAATCTATCTTAATAGTCACCAACTTGAAAATCCCTTCTTTTTATTGGATTTGCAACTTTTAGGGATTAGTGAAATCACATTGTTATGTGTTGTAATAATGTAAGCATGGAAGGAAAACCAAAAAATTGTCAAAAAAGTGAAAACTTGGTATATACTCTTTGTAAGAGCATTAAATCAAGGGCTTACACATCCACAACTTTGACGACAACACTTATTAGTTTTTTTGATTCTATGTTTCTCTTAACAGAGAGGATAAGTTGGAAGATGAGGATGAGCTAGAGGACGTGTTAGGCAAGGGAAAAAGCATGTCATACAAAACATATGCAAGCTTCCTTTCTACAACCAATGGTGATTGAGACTTTACAAAGCATCTAAGGTTGGGGAGAATGTGGATTTCAAGGTCAATGGCCTGAGGATTACCCTCTTAGAAACGAGTTATCATTGTCCCTTAGTGGCCTGCGAAGTGCTCGGATTTGGAATTGGGTTTGACATTTCAAGACTATGTTGCCTCCTCTACTAGGCATGTGCATTATGGGAACATTTTTGCATTGTGAAAGAGGTTTTGTGCTGGTGATCATTGTTGGAGGAAATCATTAGGAATATTGATGAGGGAAAACCCTAATCTCTACCTTAATTAGTAAAGAGAAACCCTAATAAAAAATTTGTATGAAATCAATGACACAAGGAACCTTAAACACAGAGTTTTCGTATCTAACATAGGTAGAGTTCAAGATTTAGACATATGGAAGTTTCCATTCCAAGTCTTCATCGACCATGCCTTTCTTTCTAAGATATCAAAAAAGTACATTGCCTCAACAAATTGCACACCAAACCCTCTATCTCTTTCAAATGATTGAAAAGAATGGCACGTGGATCATATGTGCCTGGTCATAAGAAAGAATAGTATCGCATTAATTTCTCCCAATATTTTCCCCACTCCTAGACTTATCCTCCTTCAAACCCCTTCTTCATATCCCCTCTTGCTCCCCCAACATTACTCGCTTCATCCATTTTAATTTCATGGATGCATCCCTTTCGGCATTTCCATCACCCATTTTATGTGTAATTGTTAGTTAACAAAAAATGTATAGTATAATGTTAATAACACAAAAGGAGAGAAAAATCACAACCAAAATACACATCAAATCAAGCCAAAATCATGCCAAAAAAACCTCATGAGAGACCCCCTCAAAAAAAGAATCATAAAAGCTGGACTTCAAATTTAATCACTTTAATCGGGAATCCGTAAAAGCATCAACAAAGTATCGTTCCTCGTGTAGGAAACGCCCTTTTTGTTTTGTTTATTATTGATTTAAAGGGAAATTAAGTTTTACTGTGCCCGGTATTTGGGGCTCTGAAACTGCACAGGGCTCAAACCTCTTGGCAACCGAAATAAGGTAATCAAAACCTACGAATGTACTGGACATAATGTTTTTCTTTTCCATGGACAAAAAAATCTTGCTTGTATCGAATCTAAGAATGTACTGCTCAAAATTTTATATCAGTAAGAATGTCCAAAGTATTACAATTGACCAATGATGAATTTTTCCTGGAATCTAACATCCATCTACAAACACACTTGCTGAACAGTCTATTTCATCTGAAACTTGTCATCTAAAAATGGCTTTTATCTGTAATAGAAAAACAAATTTGGCTTTTTCTTTTGGGGAGTTATGATGAGATTAGTAATGGTTAAGACAGCATTTTTTTAAATATAAATGTAATTTGTTTCAGAGTTTTTAATCGGGAATGACATCCGTGTATCCATTCTTCTGCATGTGCCTCGTGAGCCAATTGTGCGGGGTTTGTGAAACATATTATTTATTCTATATGGGGAAAAAACGATTTATGAAAAAATATAATACATATGAAAAAAATTATATATTTTAAAAATATAATAATTCAAAGATAATTTTAGAGCAATTACAGCTAATATCATTTTAAAAGTCATATGACATTAACTGTACATATATTATTAAAAAGAAATTGAAGAATGCCCTTCTAAAAAATCCAAGTAACATGTAAATTGAAAATATATATCATCTTAAACTGCTGCAGCTAAAGATAAAATTGAATATTAATTCAATAAAAATTAATAATAAATTATATGTTTGTTATGAACATTTTTAGCTGTTTCTAATGAAATTGAAGTATAATTTTACATATGTAAAATAAACATCTTTTATTATTAAAATGGGTTATAGTCCAACCGTGTGTATGATGGCATAAAAGGTATTGTCTAGTCATGTCACTAAAGTACAAATTTTAAAAGATACCAAGTAATAAGGGATGAGGCCAAGATCATGCCCGTGCGAATTCGGTGAAATGGAACCCCTCAATCCTTAATAGCTAGGCCTAAGAATTCTACTATGCCCTGTGACAACTTCAAGAAAATGAAAAAATGACAATTTGTCTCAAACAACCGTATTTGATAACTGTGATCAAGACAATGCTAGTTTGTGAATTCCATTTTCTCATACATAAAACTATAATTGTTTGAACCAGCTAGGACTCAGACATAAGACTTCCCAATTGGGTTGTGCTCCACAATGTGGATCACCTAAAGATTCTGCGTGTGCACCTGTGATAGCTTCAAAAAAACGAAAAAGAAAAGTAATTTTCCGTCAAACAACTGTATTTGGTAACCATGATTAAAACATTTGTAAATTGCTTTTTGTCAAACATAAAACTATAATTGTTTGAACCAGCTAGGACTCAAACATAGGACTTCTAAATTGAGTTGTGCTCTAGAGTGTAGATCATTCATCCAAAATAATCTTTCCCTGAACTTTGCCAGCTGAGTGGATTCAAGAACAAGGAAATAGATATGGAAAGATAGAATGGTAGTGTGAAATGGTATTTCCATCCCATAGCGTAAAGGGTGTGATGACATCAACCTCACCTCACCTTACCTTACTCAGGTTTAATGCGTGTAAAAAGTTCAGTGTTCCAAACTCAATGATGACAATTAAACACAAGGGTCGAGCTCATAGTGAGGCTCATCCCAACACCTCGCAGCACTAACTGATGATATCATCTTTCTCTGATTATCTATGATTGGTTGATTCGAATTGATGACTCGAACAAAATTGGTGCATGCAATTCTTATCCCTTTCCCTTTTAAAATTGAAAATGATAAAGCATGATTCCCACTTTATATCCTTTAAATTTAAAATTAAATGAATATATTAAAAAAGTTTGCAAATGACTTGTGTCTAAGAGCATAGGATTGAAATTCTGATATAAGATAATTATACGTTTAATTCAACCGTATAGGAAATAGAATGAAATACACTATGTATGGTTACGAGACCTTGATTTAGTTGATGGGTTTAAAAACTGCATTGCATGGAAGTAAATTTGCATGCTCTGTTTAACCCTAAGTCTAAAGTGAATTCATGGATACAACCATGTGAATAAATTTTATAACATGTTTAGTGGATTGTGAATCAGTTGGGAGGCATAAAGCTTATTATAGTGTGGTGGTCATCAATTTCCTCCCTTTCAATCTAGCAGCTGTATACACTTTATTTTTATAAGCATACTCTTACCTGTATTAAAACATATTACGTTACATCCCTTAAGAAGCACTTCTGAAACTGCTCATTGCATGACTGAATAAGAGGCTGTGTGAGAAATTTATCGATTTCAGTGAAATTCATGACCATGGGTGTCTCCCTTTCACATTAGCGCCTTGCTAAAATGTTGTTTAGCCTTTGAAAATGGATTGCTTACTTTTGTTATGTTTTTCTGTTCTTCCCCGCAGATTGCTATCACTATGCATGCACGGAAAAAGTGGCCTGCAATGAAACCCTGAAACATTACTTTTGGAATACATACAATCTATTAGATTAGAAGAAATTGAAATTTTTATTTTCCATTGTCAACTAACTTGTTGGGGTCATCTGAACTTCTGATATTATTTGTCTAATCATTTAAGTTGGAAGTTAAAATGAAAACTGCAACCCCTCATTCCACATTAGACAGGAAAATAAGCGAACTTAGCAATATTTGACAGCATTTCTTTCTGTTGTATGCACCTTCACTTATCTGCATGAATTGTCTCAATGGCTTTAATAGACGATGGTCATAGAAGGGAACTTCAATGTATCATCTGTGTTCAGTGCAAATCAGAAGTCAGAATTCTGCAATTATCAATTTTCTTCTGCAAATGTGTCACGTTTATGGATATACAAGTGTGGCCCATGAATGTCATTGGATTGATAGTTTGTACTTCGCATATAAAGCTACGGCTTGCCTTTGCATCCATGTCTTGCACAAGAAACCATAGGATACTGTGGCTCCATGTCTATGCTGTGTGACTTGTACAACGAACTAGAATCGGCCAACTCCATTAAGAAAAATTGTCTGAACATGTTAGCTTGTCTTGGTTTCCAAAATCATGCGCTGATAAAAGAATATGCACTACAAGGTAATCATTTGAATGGAGCGTGATGTTTTCGGAAAGAAATCTTCATTTTTTAATATACAAAGCTTGTTAGCATTCTGTTCTCTCCAATTAGCATTTCTACAATTTGTTGTTTTTGAAATGTAAATAAGCAAATTAGTTACATAGCTGAGTTGCTTTAGGTATTTAGGACAAAATGGGTTTTCTTACATACTGTGAGTATCATTTCAAGTACAGGGCTCTCACATATCTGTGTTGACTTCTCTGGTTGTAATACACTCTTCCCATTCACAGGAACCATGCACACCCAGTGCATTTTTCCTTCTCTTAGAGGATAGGATCCCTCGCTCTCTCAGAAGAATATTTCTCCTCATTACAATTAATTCAAGGCAGGTGACCCCTATGATTGAAGAGTAATAGTTCATATGATACAAATATTATTACAGTTGTATTTTGACCCCTAGGATTGAAGATTAATAGTTCGTATGATACAAATATTATTACAGTTGTATTTAGATAGATATAAGGTGCCCATACAACATGTTTTCATTGAGTAGATAGATTAAATAAAGACCTAGAAAATGTTGTGAACTTTCTACAGGGAACTAGTGTTGATTTCCATTACTTTGACAGATAATAGATGAAAAGAATTTCCTCCAATAATGAGAAGATTCCAGAAAACCACAATACTCAACACTATATTCTTTTGCCTCCTGGACCAAGGATGGCTTTGCAGTAGAGAACGAACTAAATTTTATTTCACAAAGGAATGCTTATTGTTATAATCAGTATGTCATGTGTGGGCAGAGTTATACATGCTTTGTCTCTTTTGCTGCTCATTTTCCACATTAACATCTCTGTACATTGATTCACAGAATCATGTTAGTAGATTTCATTTCCTTTTTGTGAGCATTACCTGTACAAGATAAGGGATAATAAAAACATATGATGCATGCAGGCTCACAATTATTATGCTCAAGTGGCTCTTGCATTTGAATTCAGAATGCTTCATTGGGAATCTACTTGTGCAAAAAATTTGTCTGCTTTGCCAACTGTCAGGGTTAAATATATAAGTATTATTGTTCCCACGCAGGAGCTGTAAAAGCCAAAAATAAATAAGTGAGAGGCTTCCAAATAAAAAAGTTATCCCATAACAAAGCAGATTTCTAAGTTGTACTCATAGTAAAGATAAACCACATAATTAAACTTTTAAGAAAATTCTGATTTGAGATTCATGTTAGGTAATAGCCAGCCAGCAACTTTGTTGGTCCTTAAAGCCAGTGTGTATCTTTTTCCCAATCTCAGGCACTCATATTTATTGAAAATAAAGCACCGTTTGTGGTCTATTAGACTTCCAATAATATTGTAAACTCTTCATAGACATAGAAGGCACATGATAGGGATTCTTGTACATATGACAGAAACACAAGACATGAAAAATCATATTCAAGAATAGGAAGTTTGTCTTTGAGAAGATCACACTTTATATGCACGCAGCTTGAACAACTTTTACCACCAAAGAAAAACAAGACAGTGGTCAAAGGAGGCATGGCGTGACTGTAGTATTTACCGACCTAACAGATCAAACATTGCAACAACTACTCATGTGCATGATACCTTAAAGACTGTCTTTCATTGTTCCACAAGGGCAGGCTATAAGATTTAGTGTTTCATGATATAACTCACGCAGATATATGGGATTCCCTAAGAGGAGATGGAAATGGCCAAGAAACTATGTTATAAGCAAATTGTTAGAGAGAAGATATGCGAGATAAGAATTTTCCTATCGGATCTCGTAATCTAATCTTAATAACGTGATGGTAATATGTTCCTATCAGGGAATCTATTGCATGCAAAGCATCGTATGACATAAGACCACAGTTATAAAAAAATTATTGCCTTCATCATGCAATATGGGTAAAAGGAAGGAAAGTTGCAATATATATGAGAGTGCATGTTAATAAATATTTGTCAAGATATGTAATCTCTCTTCATAAGATTGTTTGGCAGAACTGTGTACATTGTAAATGTAATGCATAGCTTGAAGAAAATACAAGTGTAACAATGAATCTTCATGTGTTAAAGATCGACTAATCAGTGAATTGAAAAAGGCTTCATATCTAAAATATGGAGAAATCAATAAATTGAAAATATCTTTGCGTAAAAGGTGGACCAATCAATAATTGTAAATGCAATTAAATTTCTTAACTAGAACGAAAAACTCAAAAGGGAAAGGTTAGAATATTACAGTGTTGCAAAAATAAAAGTATTTTCCTAGGATCAATTGTTGCAGTAGGCCTGTATCTGCGCCACCGCCCATTACTTAAATCCTGCAGGTGAGAATCAGTTTCCTTGTGTGGTGTTGGTGCTGTTATGGGAAGAATCATTTTATTTGGTAAACTGCATGGAAACAAAGCTTCCACGGATTCTGAATGTGGACCTGCAAAATGAATTTATAAGTGTGGATGGCCATCTGCACAGCTCTCTTTAAGCAAAAAAGTGAAACATTTTACTTTGTTCATTAGTGAGCCGTGAAGCTGTGTATGTCCAAAGAAACAGTGCATAAAAATTCTGAAGGAGATGTGTGTGAATCCATCCATTTGAGATTTAACCATGAAAATTTTTAATTTCAGATTCTGCATAATCTTAAAAATGCTTCTCATGCAAAGCATGGTGAACATGCTTAACATAAAAACAATGAGTGTGGACCTGCAAAACGAATTTATAAGTGTGGATGGCTGTCTTTCTTTAAACAAATAAAAAAGTGAAAACATTTTATACTGTTCATTGGTGAGCTGTGAACCTATGTATACCCCAAAGCAATGCTACATAGAAATACTGAAGGATGTTCATGTGTCAATCCATCCGTTTGAGATTTTACCATGTATATTTTTCAATTACAGATTCTGCATAATCTTAAGAAATGCATCTTTCATAAAATGCATTAGTGAACATGCTGAACATAAAAACAAGTTTCTGATTTGTTAGCAACCTATAGGCTTAATCTCATCTCAAAATATACTTTGTAACTGCCCCCTTTGATTGCCCTATACAAAAGAGTTACTTCAGAAATTTTATTCACATTTAACAACAGAGGTTATTTTATTTGAGATGTAAAACTATTGGTTGATATAACTAATATAATTAGTTCCAATTGCTTACTGAAGACTCGTCTGAACAGAACATACTCACCTTTTGGTGTATACTTGGACCCTCTGTCTGTTTCTTCTTCAATGCGAAAGTCATTGGTTTTCTTGTCATTTCTAGAACTTTTCCGGGATAACACTTTCTGCAAATGTTGAGAAGACACAAAATTTTAGATCCATGACTAAAAATTACATGTAAGAACTCTTGGGGGACATACAAACTAAGAAACAATGGGACTTGATTGCTTACAGTTATCTTTGGGCTTCCAATGGCCTTGGCAATAAATTCGTTTGAACAGGGGCTTGCAGGTTCAATGTCAATCACTCTACTTGATATTGATATATTTTTCCCATTCTCTGCTAAGAAATTTCTGTCGCTGTGAATATTATGTTTTACTAGCATTTTGAGTATTGGTTGGTCGCCATTTAATGTTGCAAGAGATGTCATCGGAGTAGGAACCATCATATCAGGTGGTGAAATAGGCGCCACAGACATTTTACCATTAGGAATGTTTGTTGAGTTGAATGATGATTCTGAAGGTAATGGTAACAATGCTTCAGAAGTCATGTTCAACTTTATACTCTGCAATAAGAATAAAAGGAACGTTTTAAGTACATTAGACCATTTAATTTATTATTACAGCTCATAGAAATGAAAAAATCTCTATGGGCATGATTAATTTCTAAACAATATATGTCGATCAATCATTGTTCAACAAAAACGTTTTATCGTCAGGGTCCTACTTAGGAATTGGAATAAAATCAAAGACCAGGGCATTATCCATTTGTGATGCATAATCTTTAGAATGCATACCTTAACAAGAAGGTCCTCAATTCTCTTACAGAGTGCAGAGCTGGAATTCAGAAGATGTTTCTTTGGAGGCCATATCTGATGAAAACAAGCCCCACCTTGAATAAAATAGTTTGATTCATCTCTAAAGTAGCAATTCACAGGATACATATGATAGGATTAATTTCATGCCCTAGTTTTGAATATGCAGTACACTATGAAAGCGAATATTCAAAACACATCTAAAGATATTTAATTTTTTTGGTGCATGGAGATTTCTCAAGACAGATGGGCAATAAAAATCAGATTAAAAAATTTTGGCAGATAATTTCTTATTTAGTTGTTTTTGTAAGTCATTTAATCCCTAGGACCTTTTATTCAGGTTCTGAAAAGGAACTGCTTTACTGGTCAACTTTAGAGTGTTTTACTTCATGGTATTCAAGAACTAGGAGAAAATCTGCAAAATGGATGCATATTCCTGCAAGAATACAAATCAAACACATAAAAATGTTTGTGCAATAGGCCGTCCATAACATTAAACATGATATGTTGGTGCTAAATGCCCCGAAACAGAGAAGCAGAAGTTACCTGTGACCCACATGAAGAACATGCATACCCTGTTGCAGAAGGGGGCATTTGCAAAAGATCCAGCAAACATTGTGTGTGCAAAATATCTGAAACAGAGAACTTTCTTGATTAGTGATGTGCCATAGGATCATTACCATAGAGATAGATGCCTAAGCTGGGAAGATTGAAAACAAAACCTACGCAAACAGCTAAGCCGAATAACAGGGTGACTTATGCATATATTCTCTGTGCACAAGCTACACTTAGGAGAGAATTCATGAACGCCGTCACCACCAACAACCCAGTCGGAATATGTTTTTACCTGCAGTTTTCACGCCCAAATATAAAATGAGTATATCCGACTGTAAGTTTTCCAAAGCTCCTTCGTGTATATTTAGAGTCAGTTTCATACCTCGCATATACTGTGTTCAGGCAGGCAAAGGCAATCCCCACAAACAGCAACCTTGTGTACAGAGCAAAATAACTGTGTCGCCTGCGAAACACAATCCAAAAAATCTTTATTAAAATTCAAAACATTATCCCCCTTTCATGGGTTGTGGTTCAACCCATTCCAGAATACTAGATTCTTTTCTTTTAAAGGCAAATTGACGGATATTAAAGGAAAATCGTAAAGTTGCTAACGATGACCTATAAATCATCTTCACCTTCATTTGAAAAAATTCCAGGATGCGCATAGAACAATCTCAACTTGGAAAGCAGGGAAAGATATAGGAGAAATTTCAAAAAACACCAACTTTACCTGATCAATTACTAACAATTTGCATGAAGCACTAAATTTACAGTTTTGAACCAGTAATGAGAATGGGTATGGGTGGAAAGAGCTTTTAAACAAACCCCAAAAAAATCCTCCGAATAAAACCGTTGTTAGATAAAGCTTTAAAAAAGCTCCAACAATTGAAACACTCAAGGATAAAAAAAAAAAAAAGAAAAACGAAAACACGACTCACCTTGTTGCATTTACAGACCACCATGGTAATGGTGCAGAAGATGTGAAATCCCTCAACCTCCCACAGCTCAGGGAAGGAGAAAACTAGAGCATGGATCCTTCTATATTGTGCTCACTTTCATCCTTTTAAATGATAAACAATAATTTGAGGAGCTGTACTCTATTTTATTACAGGCCGTGAAGAACGAAAAATCAAAAATTATCTTCCATGATAGGCAGCAAATGCAGAAAAAGGGCAAATATAGTCTTTTTAACAACGGTTTAACAACCACGAGGATTCTGCAGTTGAACAAGAGAAATGGGAAGTGGGGAAAGTAAGTAGAGTTTAAGCGTGCGAACAGTGGGTCCGTCCAAAATCAGTTGGAAGCTCCATCCCCGACTCTGCTCTTGTTCAACTTCTTTTTTAAATTTCTTCCTAAGAAGACGGTCCCATGCAAGGGGCTACCGCTGATCTAGTACGCTTGACGAAACATAGAAAACAATTACTTACATTAGAAATAGTTTTTATTTTTTAAATAAATGCATTGGGAAGGTTCCGTTAATGTGGTAGGTACCAAGGTTCCAAATAGCTTTTGTGTAGAAATTGAAATTTTTATTTGAGCAATCCTTTTTTATGTAGTCTATTGAGAAGGACTGTTAAACTTCTTCCCTACCAAAATTCTCTTTTTAAATTAAAAGGACAAAAACAGAGAAAATATTACTTCGGAGTGCAATTTGAAATTTGCGACATGGAAATAGAAAGGAGCTTTCGAGGTTGAGACGCTACTATTTAATTAAAAGTGTAAAGTGTAAAAGCACTTAAACTACCTATTCATGTGCAAATGATATTTTAAAATGTTGTATGGAAAAGGGGAAGGAAAGAAATTGGTGAATTCACTATACTCGGCACTTAGTATATTTGATTAGGTTTGGATTATACGGTAGGTTACAATATATGGGATAATGAGTTGTCCATCATTATAATCATTTGAGAAAAGAATCGAATATAATAATCGATATATTTCAAAAAGTGATAAGAAAATAGTTATATTGTAAGATTGAAATTATTTTAAATTTAAAGAGGAAAAAATATTTAATTAATCTAAAAGATAATAAAAATTTTGATTTGAGAATTATGGGACTAAATGTTTTAACGCAAACTGCTTGAGCTAAGTTTTTATGGAGATTATGGTTACAATAATTTATTGGGTAGTGATGGATGGTATCAATTTAAGTGTATTATTTTACACAAATGTTAAATAAACATCAAATTTAAGATTAATAGACAAAAAAATAATCTACACAAATGTCAAATAGATATCAAATTTAAGGCTGAAATTAAACTAGTACAAATATCTTTAAAATATCTATTTGAAAAATGTTAGATCCATCCCTTGCTACAATTGTAGCAAGATATTACTATTTATTTATCGAGTTCTCATTGTTTTTAAAAAACTATAAAGTGACAATCAAATGGATGTCAAATTTAATGTAGAAAATAAAAGTTGTATGGTCACACCATTAGCTACATTCCCTTGTTGTCATTGTAAAATGTTCAAGTAAAATTATAACTTTCAAATGAATTTCAAATTTAAAATCAACCAAATTAATTGTTAACACCTTACGGACATAGACATTACAGTCCACCAACACCCTCGGTGCTATTGTAGGTTAATACACTAATGATATGTCACATATCACATAAGAGTGAATGTGGCCTTAATCTAGATGCACCATTGCATTGAGCTCAAGAAAATTTTCTTCAAAAGATTAGAAAACATGCTGCAAACACTAAGTATTATTAAGATATTATAATTTGTTGATCAATTTTTTCAGAGAAAAAAATTCAAATGACAGTCAAATATACATTACATTTAAATAAAACAATCAAATAGATGTCAAATTTAAAATTAATCTTTAATTATTAACTCCTCAAATTTATCTCAATTCAAACTCACTTCAAGATTATTAAAAAAACACGATTTTAATTAGATTCTTTCCATAAACAAGAACTTCACATTACCTCCTAGTTTTGTTATTATCTCACATTACAAAACTTGTATGTCGAAGGTCATATCAATGCAAACACAGCAAAATATGATTCCAAACTTGGGAATATAAAATAAGATAATATTGATGAGAAAACAAGAGATAAAACGAGTTTCGTTAATGTTTAGAATTAGAAACATGTGAGAGGGAGAAGATCGTCGGAGTCGCAATACAGTCTTATTCGGAAGAAAACGACATTCCCGCAGGTTGAGGATTTTACAACTGTGACACTTTGGTTTTACTTAATTTTATATCCTCGAAAAAATAACCAACCACCAAAACGGGTCTCACTTCGGCTTTCGAAAAGTCCGTTCAGAACAGTTGGTTAACTTTTTTTTAATTATTGTTTTGTGTGTTAGTTTGTCATTGAAATGTATCTGGATGGACGCCACGCGGCATGGAAATAGCATTTGGCAGGCCAGAAGATATGCAGAAGATCGGGCGGTGCAACAACAAGTGTAACAAAGTGAAAACACGACACGTGAATAAAAACAATTTTATGTGTGAGTGGAGTGGCGGGCGGCAGAGATAAGAAGCGGTCAGGACTCAGGCATGCGCGATACCTGGTCCATACCACACCCTCTCGGAAATATATATCGCAATATTTTTTTTTAATTTTTGCCCCGTATTTATCAATGGCCCAACCCAACTAAGGTTTATCGGAAATAATTGTGGGAAAAAAAAAAAAAAAAGAGGAGTGGGTAGAGTATCGCTTCAAAAGGCTTGTTTATTGTTTTTGCGAAAATGTCTTCGACGATGACAAGCGAGATGGTTAGGTTGATGTTTTTTTTTTGTTTTGGCAAGTAGCCCAAGTAATGACATAATTGAGAGTGGTTCCGTGGATATACCCCCAAAATGTTTTGCAGATGTTTCTTTCCAAACACGAGACAAAACGATAAAAAGTATATTGGTTATTCTTTCCATTGATGACATGGTTCTTTCTACCCACAAAACAAGAGACACGACAGTGGTGGCCAATGAAAGTCAATTGTTTATGATATACTTCATATACCATTGTTTTTTTATTATTTATATAATGTCATTATTGACATTTGTCGCTTAGGATGAAGAATATATAGGCAGGCCTTTGCGTATTCTCAAAGATATATGCGTACAAAATGGGACGGCGTCATATTGACGGTGTTAACAAGGAAAAATTCAAGATATAATTACATGAATTTGATTGGTACCTAGACTCCATTTCCATGAAGTCAGTCAACTAATAAGTACGTGGGTAAACCACTCTTACTATCTGATGGCTCACGGGCCATGCCAAAGAGTATGGTATGTTACGTGTCTGCATCCATATTATTATACTAAATTGATTCTCTTCATTTAGTTTATAAGTGGCTAAAGCGATTGAATTCAAAGGATCGAGTCGCGACCTTAAATCTGTCCAATCCTTCCACCTGGTTTTTGACGGGAAAACGAATTATAATTTTTAAGTAGTCTCTATTCATTTGTTTTTCGGATTGGGAAGAACCTTACTCCTCAAATTACATTTTTAAATGAGTATCATGAAATCATATTCCAAAATTGACCCCAAAAACACGGAGATCAAATGTAAGCATTAAAATATAATAACAGATATGATAATGATTATAATATTGTATACAACATTAATATAATAGAGTTTTTCCACCAAAAAGATGAATTTAATTTTTAAATCGTAAGGACAAAAACTCTGAATAATAAAGAACATCCAGTGTAGATACCCCAAAATAGAATATGCCCTTTTAAAATGGCTTTAAAGTTATTTTCTACATAAGGCTTCACTTACTTGAACAAAAAGATTAATTGGCACATAAACCCTTCTTTGTCCATATTTCTTCCACTTCCTTGATATTCATTCTTTTGTTTTCACATGTTTTCTAGGCATCCCCATCTTATGGATTTTATCAAATGTCAAATTATGCTATGTTACGGACATAAACACCCAACAAGGGCAAAAATACCCAAACATTGCACTATCATAGACCAATGTTTCTACCCTCCCTTTATTTTCACTCAAACTAGTGAAAAATAAATCTCTTTAGGTCATACTTTTACATCTTTCAAATTTAACATTAGGTCGATTGTACACCAAAAGGTTCTAAATTCGAGGTTTGAACCTTATATAAGAAAATCACCTAAAACCATTTTCGAACTCATTACAAGATTGCTTTCAATAGCTAATATCTCAACATCAATGCACATTCAAACTTACAAGGTCCATTACTCCTATTTGTGAAATTTGAAGCATCCTTATTGCATATTTTGACACTAGGTTTAGGGAATGTCGTGTAGCTTTTGCATTGATATCAAAAATTTATACACCTACTAGGAGGAACTACATCAATATGACGCCTCTCCAGGAGTATTACTATGTAAGCACCTCTAAACTCAACAAGGGGTTGAGCAATCTCAACCAAAGTCTGCAAACTAACCCGTTTTGAGGTCTTCGAGCAAGGAGAAAGACATGGTTTTCACAAAGATAAGCCAATGTCAAGCTACATAAGTGTGATCACGAAGATCTAATCACATATCCAAAACTCAAGAGCACATGAAAATCAAGTGCCAACACCAAATTCAAATCGATTATCAATGGTCAAAAATATCCATTGAGGATAAATGCCCAAATGTTTTTACCATATTTTGGTAAACCTTCCCTGCACTTAATTTCAAATCCCCGCTTTTTGTAATTACATTTATGACATTTTGTGCAACTTATTTCTTCATATTTAGATCATGGTCACTTAATCTTATTCAATTTTGGGTGAATATGTTTCAAATCGTAACCCGTGCTTGAATTGTCGATGTTATAGATTTTATAAATCTGAATTTCATCATTGCATGCATTTAGGATATGTAGATTTATTGTATATTTTGTATTACTAATTCTAGATCATTTAACATATAGTAAATTCCCATAAATAGATCAAACCCTAATTTCAAGTTTATAATTTGGCGATTTAAATTTAATTTTTGAACACGTTAGAGTAATGTTTGTGCCACATAATTAGGGTTTTATTTAATTTCCCTTTGGATTCTCATTTCAAATCTGGTTTCATGAATCCTATTAGGGTTTGGACTTCTTCTATTATGATATATCTTACTAATCATGTCTTCCCTAACTCAATGGGAACTCCGCCTAATATTAGTTTATTCAATTCTCTAATAGATGAAATTGACTAACCATAAAAAAAAGAGGTGTGAATGGGGTCCTTGCTTATTTAAATTCGGGATTAGGGTTATAACATAATGTACATTTGGATTTTATATAAACATTGACTTTCAATATCACACACGCACACGCACACACATGCACACGCCAGGCGCGCACACACACACACACACACACACACACACACACACACACACACACACACACACACACACACACACACACACACACACACACACACACACACACACACACACACACACACACACACACACACACACACACACACACACACACACACACACACACACACACACACACACACACACACATTTGAATATAGATAGATAAAAAGAAGCGTACTTAGCTTTTTGATTGGTTTAGAAACTTATCTAAGTGTGACAAGGGGATAAATTAGATATAAATATTCTATGAATTCTTTGTCTCTAGTTCTCAAATTGTTTTGTGCTCAAGGATGAAATTGTTTTACACAGACTAGACTATTAAATAGTTTTTCCTCCCAAATAGTTTTTTCGGGTTATAAGTGACACTTTGTAACTCCAAAACATCTATGAATGATTGGTGTATAGATCTCAATGAAATATTAAAGTGCAAAACCCTCTAAAATCAACTAACTTGACCTAAAACCCTATAATCTTTAATAGAAACGATGTATAAATATTAATGGCTAGGTTAAAACACAATTTATACATTCCCTATGTTGGCACTACTCTAAAGAAGCCTCAAACCACACATAGTTCTCCACCTAGAGATGTGACATAATATAACACAGATGTAAATATATTTGATGACTTGAACACTTGATTATTGTTTTATATTGATTTAGCTTATGTGCATTTGACTTGTCTTTGTGGTCTCTTGATTTGGGAATCTTACTCTTAGACACGGTTTAGAGCGCTTGAACTATGTAGATCTACTACTCCTAATGTCCGATCTTTCTTTAGCGAATATAGTGTGGGACAACTATCATGGGAGCTTTGTCGTGTGTTGGAAAAATGTAGGAGAAGGCGGATCGGTTGTGAGGGATTAGTGTTGGTGATAATAGGCGATTAGGATGATGTTGGTACAAATGAGGATGACATAATTTATTGAAAAAGGATCGTCCAGTAGAGTGATGATGATGAATATGTTTTTATAGATGAAGATAACATAATTTGGGTGATGATAGATTGTTCTTACCGTGATGAGGAGCAAGTTAGAGAATTGTTTGATGAAGAAAAGGGGGAATGGGAGGAAGGAGAATTGACTTGGAATCGGACAATGATGAGGATACATGATCCCAAGATGATGAAATATGACTTGATTAAGATAAAAATGATATCATTATAGGACAGTAGTCAAAGAACATAACAAAGTGACAACCGAGATGTCTATAGGGAGGGACAAGATTGGTCAAGACATGAGAAGAAGAAGTATTTAGTTCAAGATGGGAAATAATATGGGTAAGAAAATTGGAAGGGATGATATGGTTCGATGGATGTATAGTGAAAATGTTAATGAAATTGGGTTGTGAAGATGATGGGATGTGGAAGTGCACATTGTTGTGGAAGATGCATTGGAATGTGCAGGAAGTGGAGTGGTAAAAATATCCAGGATGGATCGGGTGGAACCATGAGGAACGTTTTTAATTATATGTCACCATTTTCAATCTTGTCGTGAATGAGATGGCACAATTGGTGGTAATTATTTGTGGAATGTCCTAGAATGCAATGATAGGCATACCATTCATTGGATGCATTCCATAAGGGCAATGGTTGGTGTGAATTGTTCAATGGAATATATAGAAGAGAGAGCGTTTGAGCATCTAATAATTTATGTATGATGGCAAGTGCACAAATATGGGGGACCAAAAAGCGGCCAAAAATCCACTTTTTGGTCATTTTTGTCGTAATGCGCTTGTGTTATGGCTCGGGCGTGTTATAGCACAACATGGAAAAATCAAGGTCACATTATAACACGAGCGTGTTACTTAATTGGATTTACCAAGACAAAATGCGCTCGTATTCTTTTTGCAATGTGATATATCGTGTTATCCCTCCCAAATGCACATGTTTAACATTGAAATAGGAATGCAAGCGCTTTATAACATGCTCGTGTTATAGTGTGCTTGTGTTTCATCTTCTTTGGGTTTGAAATTCCCAATCCATAGGCTTGGATTTTCCTTGGATATCCAAACCTAAGGTTTGGACTATGTAACTGTGTTTGATAAAAACATCAAAATCTCATGTGTACACCCCGATATCTCATGCGTTATAACATAATATTAAAAAAATTATACTACGATGTCAAGCTTTGTTTTACCTCGATGATGATATACTTCTTTCTAAAATCTGATTATTTTAAGGCTTTCATCCATAATTTCTTTTACTAGTGCCTTCTTTTCTTTCCAAAACCTATGCATACGTTTTGGTGCACAATTTATGATTTTTTCATCCAATTTTTTTAAAATGGCTTCATCTAAATTCCATTCTACACACATTAAAAAAAAAAAAAAAAAATGGCTATTTTTCTCAAAGTTATGGGGGTGTACACACAAATATTTCATTTTGGGATGTATGCACTTTGAAAATTAATAAAAATTATATATTCATCCAAAAATTATGAAAAATTAATGGGACCTCATACATGGTCTTAGCTAACTTTCTACCAAAATTATTTGAAAAATAATTTATAAAACTCAAAAAATGGCGGGGGGTGGGTGACGCACACACAATATCTTTTAACACAAAAATAGACATAATTTATGTGCTAACCACATTTGGCCCTTTTAATCTCCACCATTTTTTTAAAAATAGTAGTTTAGAAACTAGATTCCAAGCTCTATGGTACTTATTCATATCACTTTATCAAATTTTGAGCATATGCATACCAAATTCTCATATGAAGTTCATGTTTCGTTGATTTCAAGAAAAATGTGTCCACTTTGACCCCTTTTGGCCCCCATTTCGTGCACTTACCCAAGATTAAGAATAAATTTTAGTGGTGAATGTTTATTAATTCACGAATATTCTAGTTTTTGAAATTTATGTTTGTCAAAAAATTGGTGTAGGGTTTAGGACTAGGTCGCCTAATTTTTTTGGGTTTAAGTTACATTTAGGGGTTAGTTCGCTTAGCATTTACACCAATGGTCGAATATTTTAATTCAAATCGTCATTATTGCAAAATCGAATATATATATATATATATATATATATATATATATATATATATATATTACATATTTACAATTTCGATTATCAAGTACACATCAAATTTTTTTCGCAATTCATTCATCCGTGCCCGTGGTCCTGTCGGCATTAATGATCAAGATCAACCGCATATCACAACCCTCTAATATTAAAGGTATTTTAACTATTAATATGTTATTATGTTGAAGTTGCATATATTACAAAATGTCAAAAATGCTACCGGTGATAAAGCATACACCGCACTATCGATCAAGAGTAGCAAATTTTTTTATAGAAATACCGCATAATTATTTTGCTATAGGATGGTAGCACAATATATGCTACCGCCAACAACATAAATATATGTTATCATTCGGTAGTTATAGACACCAATATTTGGTATCACTACCTCACCTTGTGTTCACTCTGTCGTCTTTCATATATACATACCTCTCTTTCCTTTCAAATTCTCTTTCCCTCTTAAATTCAATTTATCCCACTTACCATTATTTCCCACCCTTTAATCAATCTTCCCTAATCAGATCTTATACAGGTTCAGCTGTCATCAAGAGCTCTCTGCCTTAGTCATTATCAAGCCCTCATTTCTTATATGTAGTACTTCATTTTAATCCATCCATTCTCATCCAAGTTTAGATCATTCCCATTCAACGTTGACCCTTCTCGGTCATCATCGACACAACCTCTAATTTTTGTTCCTCTATGTCATTTAGAGCCCCAGCCATCTACTTTTTTTCTCCACAGTCATCCAACTCTCAAATCCTATCATTTTTCCCCTTTGTTATCTCTGATTTTTTCTGTCAATCCCGATCACCGTCGACCGATTTCCTAATCATTGTCAACTTTGATTAGTCTTCCTTGTATTTTCCATCAATTTTCATGATTTTCTTACATCCTTTCTTTTAGATCTTGTTTCAAATCTTCTATAGGTTCCTGTTTGCCATCTTAGTGCATCATTAGCTCCAGATCTACCTCCAAATCCTTCATAGCTACATATTCCATCATTGTTCTAGTTAATCTACCCCAATCATCATTGACCAGCTCTGCTGAGCTCAGTCACCATCAACCCACCGGTGTTTGATTTACATTGCATGCATTTGGATCATATATGTATTTTGTCATCTTCATTACTTTTCAGTTTTTGTCTTATTTCAGATTCTGCTACATCCAATTTATCAATATATGATTTTATCTTATCTTATCAAAATGTGGGTTGACATCCATCCTAGGAAGTTCTTACTTATTGGAACCGACATTGCCATGTAACCCACCCATCTATCTACTAATCCATCCTTTGTTGATTTCTTTTGATTTGTAGGTCACTTAGCTCATTGCGGAGAAGGATCCTTCATTTTGCGCCCATATTCATCGTCATCCCATCTCAAGGTACCTTAAACCCTTGCATATTTGGAGTTACTTATTTTCTTTAATACTAGTTCACTAATTTGAGTAAGAACGAGGGAATTTGGTCAACAAGTAGCATATATTTATGTTGTCGTCGACAACATAAACATATGCTACCAACATGTAGCATACATTATGTTGTTTGTCATAGCATACATTATATTTTTCGGTCGGGAGCTTACATTATGTTGTCGAACGAAAACATAAATATATGTTATCGGCGGGTAGCATACATTATGTTTTCAACAGTAGCATACATTATATTGTTGACCAACATCGTATATTATATTATCGACCAACAACATAATGTAGGCTACCTGCCAAAGAGTAGCATATATTTATGTTGTCATCCCGTAGCATACATTATGCTATAGGTCGACAACATACATTAGCATAATATATGTTGTCGAGACAGTAGCATATATTTATGTTGTCATCGACAAACATACGGTTGGTGAAATAATTTGTTGCAGTGTAAATTATTGGTTTCCACCAACGGTCATGAGGCTAAGCCCGTCCTTCTTGGGTATGGGAGGCTCCCATTATTGAATGTAAACTAACTTAAAATTGTGGAGTGGTCCTTAGGATAGGGAGCACACACTGATACTCCACTAAACCTATCGAAACAATTCTTGTATAGTCTACAAGGGAGGAATTTTATTTTAGGAGAGGTAAAGAGGAATAGGATAAGTAGGGAGAGAGGGTTAATGTTGTGAGTAGGAAGTAGCATATTCTCACCAACATTAACCAAGTAGGCCCGTATTCAATTAGAAGAACACAACAATGTAAATAACCAAAAATACTAATAAACCTGAGACACAAAGTTCTGCATATCCATTAATCGGGGACACAAAGTTTCTTCTTGGACAAGATCATAATGCTTACAAAGTTATAGAGTGGGGAGGATAGAGGAACATAGATAAAGAGATAGAGGAAATGTTTTTTTATTGCTTGATGTAGCAATGATTCAAAGCCCAAAACTATCAATAATCAATAATTGTCAAACCTTTGGAATGGAAAATCCATTCCAATTTATAGCATTGCAAAATGACTCTTCCTCTTCCACCAATATGACTTTTCATATCACCACCATGTGACTTTTCAAATTCCCTAGGAATAAAAATAAGTCTTTTTCTTGTTTTTGAAAAGGGGATTTTACAATGTAACATTAAGTCACTTAAGTGAATAAGAAAAATATTGAAAATGATATTTTCAATGAAGGAATATACTGTTAGAGAGGGAGATGGAAGAGAGATAAGAAGGGGGAGAAGTGATGACCCGAAGATGGGAAAACATCTTGTTGAAAAAGAATATTGCTTCTAATGAATATTGAATGAAGTTCCTTTCCCTCAACCACCTGTTGAATCAAAACACTAATGATTGTAGATGTTTCATCTTGTGATATGCAGACTCGTTCCAAGTCACTGAATGAGTGTTCAAAAACACTACTAGGTGAATTGCACCATGTGAACTTGAGATGGTTTCATGTTCTTGAAAGCATTATGATTTTAGGTTGAGGAAAATTGGGATAAATGGATATGATATAGGAACATCCTTGTTATTCACTTGGGAGGCTCAATTCATGTTTGAAGAGGTTGAAATATTCCATCAATATTTTTGTTTGGGGCTTCCGTGTATTTGATCCGAGCCTGTATAAACTTGGTCTAGAGCTTTTGCATACTTGGTCTAGAGCTTCCCTATTCACCTTATAGATAAAGACTTCTCCTTATTGGATTAATTCGGCTATGATGAATCCCTTCTGTGAAAATTAAGATGATTTGAATCATCCAACTTCTTGCATCCAAGTGTGTCATAATTAACCTTGAGACTGATGTTTTGGGAGCTATGAGGGTTTTCTCTCTGTTTGAACCATGAGACAACTTCCTAACCTTGCAATTGTGGAAAAAAGAAATGAGATAGGTGGAATGTGAGTTGATACAAGTGATTTGAGCTCAATTGTAAGACTTACTAGTTTTGCCAGTGCCCTATCTAGGATAACTATTTTTAGTAAGTTTTCCCAATTTTCACTTTCTGATGGTTTTGTTTGTTTAGAGTGCACGGGTGCCGAAAATTCATCATTTTGGAAACTTACTATATTTGGACAGTAAATCCTTGTAAAATTACCTTTTTTGGTTGGAGGTGTTTACAGTGTCGGATCGAAATTGGTTTCAAAATTATAAGTTTTTCTTCAGGACCTTCTGCTCTAGTTTTTTAGGGTTTTCATCTACTAGAGCTCTGTAGATCAAAAACGGAAAGCTCTTGATCTAAAATTTTCTTATTGCTTCTTTAAATTTTATAGTGCATCCATGGAAGTGCTCTTACAGTCATCTTCAAGGAATTTTTGGGAGAAGTGCACTAGCGCAGTTTGATGGAAATCAGGTGCACCGTTTTTGAGATATGAGCATTTCTTAGTTTTAGGGAGCGGATGTCCGGAAAAAATAAAAACATATATGTATAAAAATGGAGGTTTTTAAGGTAAATAACACAACATTTTAAAGTTTGAAAATGATTAAGTATGTGAGGTGAGGGAGTTAATCATTTTTCTTGCAAGGTTTTAACTCATTGTTTTGACCATGGAGCTTAATCGGGGTTGGAGTGTGGTTGATATTGAGTTACACATGTGCAAGGGGATAAATAAGACACAAGGGAAACTAAATTTCACTTTGCACTAGGTGGTGACAAGTGACATCATGTGGTTGAGTGAGAATGATATACGAGGACTAAGAAATGGTTTTTACGGGTGCTAAACAATGGATTTTGATGTGACCGGAAACTAGCTAAGTGGTTGGAGGTGGGGCAAAATTTTATGTCCCCCTTATCCCATTTGCACATGTTTCACTTTAGGGGAAAGCGATGCTCCAAAATGTGCCATGGGTTTGAGTTCATGAGAGGGGATAAGGCGAAGTGCAAATTTCAAAGACATGGGTACAATAGTGATGAGGAGTGATTTATGAGGAGTTATAAAAGGGGGTAATTTTTTGTCCCTTTTGCACCCAAGGAGATAGTTGATGCTCAAAAAAATTTCCATGTGGGGTCTCCATCATGAAAAAGTGGGTTTTGGCAACTTAAAACACTTCACACCTTCATCCTAACACCCCAAGTCAACATTTTTAAGTGACGCAACTTCAAAAACAATGGGGAGCATAATTTTGTGTCTCCCTTGTCCCCTTTACACCTTAGGAGACAGATGAGGCTCAAAACCCCGCTTATGCCACTTTTAGGATGTTGATGTCACCCACCAAGTCCAAATCGGGACACTGAGAGTGATTTTTCCACCTTGAGAGCATGGAGGAATGTTTTAGGGTCAAAACTTATATAATTTTGACTCAAAATCACTTTTTTATATCATTACTGAGTCATTATCAAGTGCCAATTCTACCCGAAATTTAATTTTTTGGTCATCTTTCATTCTTGACTTGAAGGGGATTGTTATGTCTTGGATTATCACAGAAAATGTCCGAGTTTTGGAAAAAAATGATGTTTCCATCATGTAAAGGATTCCAATAGATTTGTGTTGATTATTTTTTTGCCTCCTAACTCGTTATGGAACTCCATAAATCATTCGAAAAGTTAGCTTTCACCTTTGGAGCCTTCATTCCATGTTTCCAAAATGACTTGGTTTTGTTCAAGTTGATCCTATCATCAATTTGTTACACAAAATTTCCCTAAAATTCCTTGTACATCTTCAATGTTCTCTAACACCACCCTCAGATGATTTGAATCTTCCCTATAAGCTTTTAGAAGGTGTTTACTAGTTGCAAAATGGCCAAAATGGCCCTTTCTAGGCCTCAAGTAGTAGTTGTTCTTCCTTAAATCTTAAGGACCTCATCAATCACCTTGGGCCTTTATCCCTATAAATTCAACACACTTGAAAATATTGTTATCATGATCCTTTGAGCTAGATTGAGGGGGAAATTAAGGATAGGATGGTCAAAGGAAGGGTTAACAGTGATTGGGAGAGAAAAATTTCAAGTGGGGGTTAGTTGTCATGGCCAAAAAAATTAATTTTATATGCTAGACATTTAGCATGACAATCACATACATTATGCTATCGTCCGCTACCATAATGTATGCTACCGAGATGATAGCATATTATCAACAAAAAAATTATAGAAAATTTGCATTTTTTTTTCACGACTCTTTGGTCAATGGAATTTTTTTAGTGGTGTAGTAAAAGGACAAAAAAATTTATTTTTTCTTACGCCACATTTTCCGAGGAGATATTCTCATTGAAACTATCATTTTAACCTCTAACATAAAAAAATTCAAAAAAACAATTTTTCCCATATAAAATTGGCAAAATCAACATTTTTTCCAGTCACTTTTTTGTTTACACCATGTTTTTGAGGATGGATTTCTTGTCAAGGCATTCGTTTTAAGCTGGTATTGTCAAAAATTATTTTGGAAAATTACATATCTGCTTAGCCGACAACGTATAATGTCTTGACAATTCTACGAACAACACCATTATTAAATAATTCACTAAAACGTTTAAAACCTATTTCTTCTTGATTCACCATAATTTTGAAAGTCATCTTCACATATTCATCAAGTAATATCTACGAGTTTTGTTAGGGGTCTTAAAAAAATTCCTAGTAAGATTGTAGATAAAGATTCGGTAAAGGGGTGAGTCATCATTGAGATTGGAAAAGTCAACAAGAATGAAAAGAGAACATGACCAAATTTGGGGGTTAGTGGGAGTGGGAGATGATGATGATTGAAATGTATCATGTGTAAACATTAGGGAGGAAACAAGGTTAGGAGGTTTGAGGGATACATAATTAACATACATATGGGACAATAGAGTTGGTGAAGATGCATGATTCAAATGCAATAGATCATTATTATGATGGACATCAACAATGTATTGATCCATTCAAAAGGAATCTTTGAAGGTATGGAATTGGTGGATTTGTAAAGTATAAGAGATATAGGGAGCATAGATTTTGGTGAATAGGTCTATCAAGTCAAGATGTGAGATAGGGAATATGAGGGTGTGAACAACATTGCTCCAACATGCAACATAAAATGAAATGGATTCATATCCAAACTATTTTACCTTGTATAGGTAAAAGAATAGTTCTCGAGAATAATCGCCAAGTAGTAACAAGTTATAGGAGTGGAGAAAGGAGTTATGGGAGTGCGAGTTGTAGGTATCCTCTCGTCCGCTTGAGTGACTAGTTTAGAGGGAGTAGGATAGGTCGAAACTAAGTGTGTTGATGTATGAGAGCCATGGATAGGTCATATGGGATGGGTAGAAAAAAAAACACCGCATTGAGGTGAAGCAGAGATCGATGTGGTGCGACAGAGAGTAACTCATCACTTTAGAGATGATCAATTTGTGCTAGGGTTTATTACGTGGCCAACGATGATGTGGGGAGTATGGATTTGGTGTGGCAAATAGAGTGACCAAGATTGAATATAGTTTTGGGTGTAATGATAAGGGTAGTCACACAAGTGACAAGTTGAAGGGTGTTTGGTTGAAGAGTGGGGGTAAATTACAAAGAAAATGAAGTGGGATTGGAGTGAAAAAGTAGCCACTTAAGTGATCGGGTGTGAACAATCGAGAATGTTGGGTGATGTTGGAACCTTGATTGTGAAACTTGATAAATACAACTAAATAGATAAAATTGAATGGGTGGGACACTACAAAATGAATGGAAGGGGTCGTTAGGGTGTTTGGAAGGGGAAATGGTGTGGGTGTTGTGGTAAGAAGTGTAAAGGGTGTTGTGATGTGGAGGTGGGTTATAAGCATGATGAAAAAGTGGAAGATAGAGTAGCTAAGGTGACAACATGAGGGAGTTTCCTAAAGTGGTAATATGATGGAGTTGGGTGAGGATGCAACGTGAGGGATTTGGATGAGTGTGTGAAGTAAGTCAAAGGAGGGTCACAATAACAACTAACTTATGCACAATATGTATAAAATTTCTAATTGGAAGTGGATCAATAATAGGAGGTGGTTAGGAGTCAATAATGTGGTGAGCAAGGGCTATGGGAAGTTGAGTGCGAGAGTAGGTAGTGTCATGGGGGTGTGTAGGGAGGTTCATGGCATGACATTGGAGTGAGTGAGTGATGGCCAACAATATAAGTGTGGTGGGTGATGAGACAATAATCATGAGGGTCTTTTAGGTGGGGATTATAACATAATTACATAGGAGAGGGGAAGAGATGAGTAGATTGAAAGTTTCCATGGAGGAAATGTGGGTTGTTTTGGGTCACTCGGGTGATCGACATGTGGAGGCCAAGGTGGAATGTTGTACAAAGTGGATTAAAATTAGATTTACAATGTCACATTAAAAAAACCATAAGCATATGAATAGTGAAAATATTAGGGTGGGTCACTTGGGTGACCATCATGTAATTGAGGTAAACACCTAATTTGTAGGAAGCGAGGTTAGTATGAGGACGAAAAATGGGTAGTTTTGGTGGACTAATGGGGAAAAGCCATGTGGGATGAAAAGTTTGAAAGTGGGAAATTTTTTGGAGTAGTCTAGATGAAGGAGAGTCACGTGAGTGACTTGTCAATTTTGGTGGTCAATGAGCGCAGAAGAGAGGAATCGCCAAGTGTGGCAAGACTATAGGTGCGAGATGTGTAAGAAGGAAATGACGAGTCCCTAAGGTGATGGAGAAAAAATCAAGTGATAATGAGGGGTTTGCCTATGTGACTAGGATTAGATGGAGGTGGAATCTAAGGTTAAGTTAAGCATAATGGTGAGGAAACACCATGTGTTAAAGTGGGTTGGTATTGGGTGAATCATTCAAAAGATTAGAGTTGGTAGACATGTGGACAAAAGGTGGATTTGGATACAAAAGTAGAGAGGCGAGGTGAAAATTGAATGATAATCAAATTGAATAGGTGTTAGTAGGTCAACTAAGTGACTGGAGGAAAACGAGATGACACGAGGCGGGGTGGTAGGATAGGGATCAACTTGAGGCCAAATGGATGATATGTGTATATACAAAATGGATATGAAGGAACAAGAAAATATTTTTTGACTTTTAAATTAATTATGGATATTGGAAAACAAAACATGGAAAGAAAAGTAGAACCTTATGATTAATGAAATGGGTGTGTTCTTGTTTGGGAATCCCATGGATATACCACAAGGGTATGTTGAGGTGTATTAGGGACTTTTATTTTCTCATAACTACAAGCAAGGCACAACAAGTAGACTTGTTAAGATAGGTTATAATGCATCTTCTAGGAGGGAATCGTCAATATACCATGTGGTACATGAAGCCCAAATTCGTATTATATGAGTGTTTTCAGGTGTAAATATTGGAGGTCAAAACCCCCTCACTTCACCCCCTCACTACACTCCATATAATTCAATGTAGCTCCACCAAAAATGATAGCTCATATCCTGAATATATATTGCTCACCGACACATGGGCTTGAAATTATATGAATCTTGGTTATGCGATTCAAGTAGCCACCTAAATATCAAAATTGTTTTGATTCCCAAGATTGCCTTCTGCAACATAAAATAAGAGAATGCATATCCCAATCGAGAGAGAAGATAGATTTTTTTAGAAAAATAGGATTTTTACTTTATCTTTACTATCTAAAAATTGTGCAAAGCAATCACTTAGGAAAATCACCTACATGTTTTTAGATTTTCTAATGTTTGACCTATATACGACAAAGTTAGTACTACAAATAAGATGTTATCAAAAACTAAATTAAGCTAAGAAAATACTTAAACTAATAGATTGCAAAATAAAATGTTAGATTGCCTTTAGATCAAGATCCTACCATGGTTTCCAAAATGTATGAAACGAAATGAGATCACATAAAAGTTAGAGTTATAAATTACATAAAATCAAAGCTAATTAATACACATAATAATTGGGCTTAAGGAGCCATTGCTAGTCTTGTGGGACTAAGTATATAGTTCTTCGAGAATTAATCTCTTTTCTCTTTTTGAATCAACACAATATAAGCTTGGAAAATATTAGTATTTTTGGTGGTTAGGGGACCTTCCTTGGTCATATCCCTAACCTTTTCAAGGATTAATGAAATTGACAAGACAATACAAGTAAAATGTTGTTGATAAAATGACTGAAATAAATGTTGATATACTTGATCAGAGGTTTACAAAGACCCAAAAATGACTGTAGAATGATTGTAGGATATTTGGAATAATATGGAAATCACACAAGAATCACGAGAACAACCACCTAAATGATAGAGACTTGTACAATTTTTGTAAAAGTTGATTGTCTTGACTTCCGATTATTGGAGGAAGTTTGTCTTTGCCTTGAAGTACATGTGAGAAAAAATGTAAAGGAAGTCCAAGAGAGGCTCCAAGACCCAAGAGGGATGAAAGAGGGACTAAAGGCCTTCTTTTATAACTTTTGGAGATGGAGGTAGGTGAGGGAGTTACGGGCCCTTAGTGCATAGAGAGTGGGTTGATGTTTAATGGTGGTTGTTTTTTCCTAGTGGACGTGATTACTTATGCTTAGTGGAGTCTATTTGCTTGTTATTGATTAGGTACATTTGATTGTTTTTGAGGATTTTTATAATGATTCATTCTTTTATGTTACATTTTAGATGTATTTTTCTTATTTTTATGGGTTTTTAAGGATTTTATAATTTTTTTGGTATTTTAACATGTTTTGAGGTATGACCTTATGTGCCAAGGTGCAATTTCTAATGTCTATAGAAAGAATAACTTTAGATGTACACAATTTATTTTAATGATAGTAATTTAGCACACAATACTATGCACCCAATAAGAATATGGCATGGAAATATAAACATTAAAAAGCATGCCATCATGGAATCATAGTTAAGAACATTCATATCCATATCAATCGACAAATTACACATAAATGTATAAATTTTACAATAATTGCTACATGGAGTGATTAGAACTCCAATGAATTTGTGATTCTAAGAAAAATCCTAAGAAGAAGCATACAATAACTATTGCAATTGGAATCTAACATAGAAGAAGACAAACGTAGGAGAATAAGATGTATTCCCATAGAAGAAATTTAGAACACTATAACGCAACAATCTTGTGAAACCCTAATGACGGGTTCAATACAATCCAGAGGTTCACTAAAATTTAGACATAAAAAGTGGTTTTATGTTAATGATGCTCTATACTTAACCACATGCATTACAATTTATATCTAAACATATCTAAACAATAAATTAAGGCTAAATTGCATGAATGAATATTCTATGAGCAAAAATGTTTTATATAGCTCACAATAGTAGGTTTTAGAATGATGTATGGTATTTCACAAATACGAGAGAAATTCATTAGAAATAGTGGTCATAACACACATGCCTACATTATGAAGTAAATAAGATCCAAAAATCAAATCGAGATATTGCAACCTAGTAAAAAAACATATGGTTTTGCTAAAAACATAACACATTTGTGGCACTAGGCGGAAATTAAATGTGACTTTTCAAACATGTTTGTTATTCCCGAGCTTTGAAAACATCTCTCACATTTCTTGAACTCTTTATGGGTCTCGAGAAACTAAGATACTTCGCTGCAACCTTAATGTGGCAACAACACTTTGTTAAATAGTAAAAAAGGGGGAATGTTTTGAGGGTCTATCTTATATGTTTGTTATTATCAAACCCTATTGAAGGAAATACTTATTTGAAGATAACAAATGAAGTATAATTCAATTTAGTAGACAATCTAGTATAATGTGCATGTGCCCAACTCTTAGCAATTTCAATCTCTAGTCAATGGAACAAGTAAATTTTAGAGGCTCATTTCTAAATGTAAGTAATTTGTTTAGGATGTTTTTCTATCACTCAAATTTATTATTCATTCCTTTCACAACTTATCCTAAATATACCAATATACCTACATATCTGTAGATTTTTTAAATTCAAATTAAGACGCTATCAATATACAATGAGCTGAAAAAACCAACAAAAAAGTCAAAAATCTTAAGAGACCCGAAATAAAAATCAAAGAGCCCACAGAAACAAACTCCCCATAATCATAATACAATTATAATCATAATAGTAGTCCATATGCATTTATATCTCTAGTACTATAATGTGGAAGTGACTAGCCACCAAAATGAATTTCAATTTTATACCATTCATCTCCCACGTTAGAATGCAATCTTTCTTGTGATTAATAAGAATATCTTTTGTGTGGAAATAAAGTTTCCAGGCGTTCACCGTTTACTAAGGCGTATGCATTTGGTTGAAAGGAGAGTGCTTGACCAATGGCATGCCTTCAACCTAAAAATCTATCCGCATTAAATTTAAAACAGATCTTTTCCCACGATAGGGTCACCTGTGGTAGGAGTCCACGCGGTTTCATACAAATATATTTATGTATTCGTGGCAATATGCGTGTATCTAAAACGACTTTTTCATATGCATGTTTGTGATTTTAGATGACTTTCGTAGCAATATTCTGTATTTACAATGACTTTTTCAAATGTGACGTGGTGGACAATATTTTATTTACCGATTTAGATGTGGAATAAGTATGTGCATGTGGAAGCTGTTTAGATAATATGTAAAGAATTGAGGTATAATATAACTAGAACACTAAATATGTTTATATTTTTTTATATCTCACGTGACATATTTTTTTTTTTAAAAAATGTATAGTTATTTATATTTTATTTTGATTGATATATATATATATATATATATATATATATATATATATATATATATATATATAGGTAAAAATGACCTTTATAAAGTTGAGCTATTTTGGGATTCTACGTGTGATTTTTTAATCTTAGAAATGTGCACAAGATGCAAGGATACTAAGAAATAATGACAATCTTGGAAGTGCCACTTTGCATGACATAATGTAGTATAAAGTTATGATAAACAATAACACTAAGATTGCATAAATTAGGTAGAAAGAAGGCACTACCTCTCGACTCCGCATGGGTAAGCCTTGAAGAACACACACTTTGTACGTGTAGGGATAAAGGTAGCAAGTTGTTGGCACTTCGATTTGAGATATGCTTAGTGATTTGACATAAAGCAATGTTATACCCTATTGAAGATGATGATATGTCTGAGTATAAGGTTTAGTATATGCTCGGATGGTGCATTGGTTGATCCGTACATATTACATTGGGGTATTGTTGGAATGCGTGCAACATCTACTAGAAATAAAAGGATGGTATTGGAGGTACCATGAACTACTTGGTGAGGTTTTGCAATACCGCAATATATTGAAGTAGAAGCTGCAAGTTGTGAAGATAACTTGCAAATCTTTGCTAAAACCATTGTTGGTAGATGCTCCTCGATTAGGCACCCCTCCTTGTAAAGCAATACTCTTGATTGCGTTAATTCTAGGAAGTACTTGTCACACCTTGGCCACGGTTGATAACTCATGAACTATTTCATTTATTGAGGATTTGACTTTTTTATGACTCTATGCATTGTCATTGATCAATTCTACATATACATTGTTGGAGATATTGTGGGAGTTGATTTTCTCTAATGACTTTGTAGACTTCCATTGTTGATTTTACATAAACATTGTTGGAGATATTTGTTAGTACGCACATTAGTTATGAGTGTGTGAGAAAATTGTATTTGTTATATAATATATTAATCTTTGTATAAGTATGAGTTGTTTTGAAACAACTAATCATAAATAAGCTTGAAGATAGATTTTAGTGATTTGGATTATGCATATCTCCTTTTCTCGGGACATCAAAGGTTATAATATTATCATATGAATAAAAGTGTATTTAGTCCAAGTTAATTGTCTCCATTTTTGTTTGGGTGTTTTTGTTTGTTAGTTTCTTATGTGGTTGTTTTCTGGTATGTTCTTATTGTCTTCTTGTAGTTTTGTTCTTAGTCATAGCCTCCTTCAAGCTGTTGATTAGTTTGCTGATGTTGTGTTAAGAGATTCTCACTCTTGAACTTTTCTTTCATCTATTTCTATTTCTTGCACTTGTACTTTTGTTTCTCATGTTATATAATATTTGTAACTTTTTTAGGGTGAGGGCCCTAATAGAATATTTTTTAAAAGTGTATTTATTTTAATTGATAGCTTGGCACTATTCTTTCATGTTCATAATGGAGAATTAAAAACATCTAAGGGGCAAATTCAATGTTTTTCATTGCTCGATGTTGGGCCCCTGGAATATTGGCAAGTATGAAGGCACTTGGGCGTGCGGGATCCCGGTTATAAAAAGAGCACACAAGGCAAAAGCGCAAGAGAAAAGGCTCAAAGAAGCATATAGCGCGTGACACGTGAAAGGAGGTTCAGGACTTAGCCGATTCAAGCAACAAAGGCAGAACATGTGAAAAGCGTGATCGGTTGCACGTGGATAACATGCCAGCCTGGCAATAGGTGGCCCAGGAAAGAGCATGCCAACAAAGGAATCTTCTAGAAGACCATCATGAGATGGAGTGGAGAGCTCAGGCTTGAGGAAACATGCTCGTTGAAGGACCACATTCGACACTTGGCGACGGATCTGAGGGCGTGGTAAGGCGAGTTGGCAATGCGGGAAGGTGATAAATACAAGTGCCTGTGAACCAAGAAAGGTATGGGTGGAGATAGAGATAGAGACCTAAGAGGAGAAGATAAGAGAGATAACATGGGTAGAGCTCTGCAGGATTACTGGGAATAGAGCTCTGATGTATTGAGCTCAAGCATTGTAATTTAGTTTTGTTTTTTGCGTAGCTATACAAGCCTAGTGATGTGCATGTTTCGATCTACCATCTATGGATCTTTGTAATGAACCAATGAATACAATGAGGTTACTTATTACAACTAGATATGAATATAAGTGGGTTTCATGTATATTTCGCTCATAAAAGTTCTCTTTCTTTTTCATGCTATGAATGAATGGTTGTAGCTTTCTTTCTGTTATGGTATGTGTTATGGAGTCTTTTAAAGCACACAGTATGAAGAAACTACAAGGATCTGAAGGCCGTCCCGAGCCCTATAATCTTTGTATGTCTAAACTTCTTTCCTGAATACTCCTATACTAATCATTGATGAATGCTTCCCACTAAAAACTCACATAAAAGAGAGACTCGGCACCCGCACGTGCCTCGAGTGAGCGCTCATCTTCTGCTGGGTGATAGGCCGACACGCATGGGATTCCTTCCTCTTATAATGGGAGTAAATTTGACTACATCTTGGTTCCATTCGGGACTCTTTTTGAAGTTGTAGTGGGATATAACATGCATCATAATCTATGTAAAGAGTAATGACAAATTGGTTGACATTGGAAAATGTTGAATCATGGTTCAAGACGAGAGGATGAATTTACCCAGAGATCAGCGGTGGACTGAGTTTGATACACGTAGATGGGTAGAGGAGAATATCTACCATGATTTGTATGAGACTTTTATCTATCGCTTCCCAGGAGAGTTATTTGGGTGGCTTTCGACCTATGCATCTAGATCAAGTTGGCGTTATGGATCACGGATATGGACAAAGAAGACTACCAAAGGTTGCGGGATGCAGATCTCGCGTGGACTGTCTTTGTAGATCACTAGTGGGGAGGAGTACTAGCTAGCCACACTGGAATACACCATTTCCACATATTCTTGTCCGGAGGTTCTTTGAGTTTGAGTTTCTACAAGAACCTAGGGGATTGTTTCTACGTGCTTTATCCCTCTAGCTATGAAGATATTGATGGTTACCATGAGTCTAGAAGCGCTCCTAATGGCCGACTAAACCATTCTCGAGCACTAGGTAAGGAAGCTAGGGTGGAGGAAGACGGCGAGATGATACGACGTAAAAGGAGAGGGAAGAAAGACGGCTCAAGTATGGCGAAGCGCGTGAAAGGGAGATTACTAGATGACGCAAAGCTACTAGTGTGATGGATCTATGGAGACAAGCGTTGCGGGAGGGTGAGGTTCACCCGAGAGGACGTGGAGCCCGAGCAATTTGTGCTACCCTATCTTGGAAAGTGCGTGAGGAGACCCCTTGACCACCGGTGAGAGTTCGTTGCATGGAGAAAGGAGAGTCGTTGGCACATATCTGAACCCACCTAGTGACTGAGCCCTGGCACTTGGTCTTCTCGAACTAGGAAGAAGTATTGATCCAGTTGAAACTAGTGGAAGAAACAGATCTCGTGCCTAAGAGATACAATTTTATATTCCCTTCTTTTATGGCTGCACATATTCCAAAGTATTTGGAGGAGTTTTTTGGACAAGGGGCAAGCGTATAAACTTTTGGTTGTCCTCTCAAAATCTCCCCTCTTTTGAAAGTCAAAAATTGAAAATTTTGAGTTTGACACCTTTTTCGATGTTACAGTAAAGAGAGAATCAAGAGTTTGGAAAATTATACATTTTTGAGTCATTTGTGTGATTTGTGGGTCTATTAAACATTTTTGTCCCATGTGTCCCAAGTTCACTAGGGCTCTTTGTTCGCCGATCGGCCACTTTCTCCAAAATCCATTAACTTGTGGGCCCATCAGAACTTTTTGTTCCAACTGTCCCAAGTTCACTTGGGCTCCTGTTCCCCAATCACCCCCGTGTCAGCCGCATCGTGCACTTCACGTACTTTTGTCCCTCATGTTCCTAAAGCATTTGTGCTCTCTGTCCGCATCACCCGCATCAGCCGAATCACGCTTTCGCATCCCGCGTGTCCCAAATGTACCAAAGGCCATCGAGCTAATTTTCCCGCTCTTCCCGATGCTTGCTTTTTGAGTTGGTGGATATGAATTAAATGCACATTTATAACCTTCTCTCTCCTAAAATGGCTATTTAATAGATTGCCCCTCTATGCATTTTTGCACACTGCTTTCTCATTATCATCTGCTCATACCCTTGTGATTGAAACCATTTGCTCGCGTCCTCATTTCCCTATAATTTCATCACGGATTCAAGCTGTGCATTTGTTTTTCTAAGTACTATCAACATGAAGATTAAATTCCAAGGTAGGAGTAGGTTTCTCCACTCGAGTCTGTCATTCCCGATATCGGGGACAGTGAAGTTTCATCACCTAGACTTTGCTGATTTTGGACCAGGTTGATAGACCGAACCCCTCTCTAATGGCACAAATGATTAATGATAGCGGCTTGGCATTTCTGTTGGTTTTCCTATCTCAGTGCAATGTGCTAGACACGGTACTCACCTGTGGGGCTCACTTTAACCCCGAATCGAGTGAATTAACAAATGTACATGGGGAGCTCATCGCCAAGCTTGATGCGTTGCCACCATTGCGCACGCCCTAAGAATCCTAGAAATGGATAATTCTATGGTGATCTCCCAAAATCAAGCACAGGCACTCTTTGACCAAGACCAATGAAAAATACAAAGCTAGAATTGTAAAGTCTTGGTGAAGAACCCTAAGAAAGGGGCATCCCAACTATCCAAGGCTCTGTTTAGGTCTGATTTCAATGAGGAGCTATCAGACTTCATAATTTGTTAGCTCGGGTCATGGGCTTGCCTTCTACTAACGAGTTCCACTTTTGGATGTGCCCACTTATCAACATAGTGTGTGAAGGTACACAAGAACATCAACTGGGTAGAGATTATCTGCATGAATCTGACAGAGTAGTTGTCCCATGTACAACAAAAAAAAAAGTTCTACATGACTTCCTACCTGATGTATACCCTTGCAGCTTCCAGAGAAGTGGTTTGGCTTCACCTACATTGATGCTCAGAAAGATGATCCCATATATGATTATTGCCCTCAGTTCACCCTGAACACTAGCAATCATAATTTCAGGAGGGTGAATGATGCTTTCACCATGTACATTGTAAGGCTTCTAGAGAGTGACACTGCTAGGAGATTCTCAGATGAAGCCATGAGCCTGATAGCAAAGTACGGAGCCTACTTCATTCAGTTCAGAAGGTTCTCTTATATCAGGCTAGCAGGTTATGAGAGCACCCCTCTCAAGCTCCCCATGTTCTGTAATGATAAGATGGCCCTGATTGAGGTGTGTAGGTAATTGGAAAAATTGCACAGAACTTGTAGAGACAAGAAAATCACTGGTCTACACTTCCCCATATCTTTGGGGAACTATACATGCAAAACCGCTCTGGATGCCCAGAACATAGAGAGGGCCCTTGCTCCCATCACTGTCCACTTCTTCAGGCCTAGAACCTGTTTTGACTTGAAGAAATTCATTGAGTTGAACATCATAATCAACTATCATCATAGGGCAGACACTGAAGATTATTGGGCTAACTGCATCAGATGATTTTGAGGCCAGAAGGAGGCATTATGGCAGGTTTCCTCTTTAGTTAGTTCAAGAGCTTAACTTGTATCAAATTCTGAAGGACTTCAGGATGACAACACAGACCTGTTGTCATATGAGTATGAAAATGTGATCAAACACACTCCCTTAGAGGATCTGGATTGGTTTAAGAGGGAGAAAGATGATTTGGCTGAAATCCTCACCCTTGTCCTGGTAAGGACTAAAGTCTGGGTTGATAGGAAGATTCGTGAGCTGAGGAAGAATGCAGGAGAATCCTCTTCCAAAGACACCTGAACCCGAGGAAGGAGGAACAAACACCCAGTTTAGAGGTACCTATATGACTCCTCCTGCCTCATCAAGTAAAGGACCTGCATCCTCCACTCCTTCCTCCTCCACTCAAGTCTATCAAAAGAAGGTGAAGGAGGTCAAGAAGGAGCCCATTGAAGAAGACCCTCTGCCAAAGCATTCAGAACTACCTTCTAGGCTAGAGAACATCATTGTTCTTAGTGAGAGTGAAGATAGTGAAATGCCAAATCCTGTAGATGCTTCTGAAACTCAATGGATACAGAGAAAGAAATTCAAAGCACTGAGCTTCCAAGCACCATTGGCTCCTCTATTTCCAGAAGCCTCAGCTGCCCCACTCACATCTCAACTGGAGGAAATAGTGGTACATACTCTGAGTGCCATGAGTTCCCTTTCTCTTGGTCCTCTTGCCCCCCTTCTTCTTCCTCCTCCTCTTTTACATGGGTGCAACCTTTTGTTGATAGTAGGAAGAGGAAGTCTTCTTCTCGGTTGACAGGACCCAACTTTGATGTTGTGGTGGCCTTGTTGGGCACTACTCCTTCTTCTCCTGCCAAGAAAGCCAGGACCACTTCAAGAATAGTATCTGATGCCCAAGGTCAACAATTCCTTGAGATAGCTAAGCCCAAGGTTGATAAGCCAGAGCAGGATTTGCAGGCCTCTGATCTGGAACTTTCAAGGATCTCAATGGGAGAGTCTACTCCTGGAGGTGAAATCCACAACCTTCAAGAAACAGTCACCAGGGTCATTGGGAGGGTAGAGAAAGGGCAGCAGACTATAGAGCAGCTGGAGGAGTAGGCTCAAGTACTTTCTAGTTTCATCAAGTCACTACTATCTAAAGATAAAGTTCTAGACCCTACCCCACTGACTGCTCTTCCACCACCTATGATCCTCAGTCAAGATGAAGTCCAAAGCATCAAGGATATACATAGGTACTCCATCTATGGGAGGGCTATGGAGGCCATGGTGGATGACATGCTTGTTGTAGGGTTGAATTTCATTGGTGAAGCCTTCAAGCTCAATGAGAAGGTAAATAATCTGCAACAAAAGCTCTCCTCCACAATTGGAAATATGGATAAAGAGCTCAAACTTTGGAGCAGCTGCATAGTAGACCTTCACCTCATGGGGTAGACTGATGAAAACCTTTTGATGGCAAGCAAGGTCTTTGATGATGTGAAAGATAATTTGTCAAAGTCATGGGTATTCAGCGTGGAGTGGAAAATCAAAGTGTTGGAGGAGGCTTTGGGAGAATTAAGGAATAGCTAGCAGAAGGGAGAAGCTTTCAAGACTTTGGTGATAGCTGCTTTCAAGGATATTCACTGCCACCTCCAAGATGAGACCTCAGGTGTGCCTTTCTCCTACAGAAATTAAAGCTCAATTCAGAGCTTTTGTCAAAGAAAATTTGTTCAAAGAGGACTCCATCACCAAGGATAAGATAAAGGAAATCTGCTCCCTCCAATCTCTATCATTGAGGAAGCAAATAAGGAATACCATACGCACACCGAGTTCGACAAGGAGATGGAGAAATGTCTAGGATCTTGGACCTAGGCTACTGCCAACACATCGGTTCCACATGGCAGGGACATAGCAGAGGCTTTGAAAAGGTTTAGACAATGGATCCTCAAGTCAGTGGGCCCTTCCCAATCATGAGCACTTGTCTTCCCCTCCTGGCTTCTCTCTTTCTTCTTTTTCTAAATTTGGACTTATTGTAAATTAGTTGGGGTTTTGTGTTAAGCATCCCTTTAACTAAAACATTTTAGTTAAAAAAGTAGTTACCAAGTGTAACTGATTTGTAAAATTATATAATGGTCTCTCTCTGCCATTTTGAGGGGTTAGAACTTGGTTTATTTTTGAAAGTGTAAAGAGTAGCAAAGCAATCAATACAAAAGGATTTTTTTCTTTGTCCATCTGATCTCTGTTATTCTTTGCTATCCGTTGAATACTATTGAATCATTTGTCTGCATTATGTCAAGAAGCTTTGTATTCTTGTGGATGTTATTTCTAGAACTTTGTGTCTTTGTAATAACATCGTATTGATTCAAATACAAATGGTTTTATTCCAAACAATCTTATTCTGGCATGCATAAGGAATTATTTTGTTATCTATAGTTCTGGAGAATGCCTTTCTGCTCATTTCCACTACTTCATTCCTCTGTACTTTTGTATTGATGATCCATTTTATTTTAAAACACTTTCATGGTATCCAAGTTCCACATTGAAACTATGCATTGTACATATGTAAATAAGTTTTTTTTTGAATAAGGGAACCTCTCCCATTAAAGAGGAGGGACTTCTTGTCCCTAACTGTTGCTCTCAATGAAGCTCTTTTGATGACCAATAGTTTTGGTGCTGGGGATTCATTTTTATTAAAACGCATTCCATTTCTTTGAATAATTTCTTGATCATCCTTTGATCTGGTGACTCCATGGAAGGAGGGCCCTTGGTATTGAAGATTCTCAGTTTCAACTTTTGGAACAACAAGGCTTTCCTTTCCCTTCAATAGGAAGAAATAGAAGAGCTCATTCAGCAAGCACTCCTCCTATTGAAGATAGAACCCCTATAGGTGCTATTCCTTCAGAGAAACTCAGCCCTAATCTCCGTGCTCTGATCCTCGCTGGTGTTTTGGTTCCCCTTCAAGCCGTCTTTCCAAGGATGGCAGCACCATTGCCTTGGGGCCATCGTGTTGGGCCTCTCGCCCTTCCTCAGCCTTTGCATGAGTTACCTAGAGGTAATAGAAAGAACTTCCCCAAGTTTAGAGGTGATGGAAAAGTGCATCCTGATGAACATATTATAGCCTTCATAGTTGCATGTGGAGTTCTCGGAGTTGAACATGAAGATGTCTCAGTGAGGCTTTTCGTAGAGACTTTACAAGATAATGTGGTGGATTGGTTCTATCACCTTCTAGCCGGGGCTATTACCAGTTGGAACATGATGAGAACAAGGTTTGAGAACCATTTCAAACCTGCAGAGGATGTACACGCTTTGTTGGCCCAAATTTCTCAAATAAAGAAAGATTCACAAGAACCCATGAGAGAATTTGTGGCTAGGTTTAACAAGTTGATTAACAAAATCCCACCAGACACTCAACCTATGGATCAAATACAAAAGTGTTTCTTCCTGAATGCTCAATTGCCTGAAGTTAGCTATGCATTAAGAAGAGCCAATCTTGCTACATTAGCCGAGGATCAAACTCTTGTTGTTAGTGTCAAAGATGATTTGATTATGTCTGGAAAGTTGAAAAGAGACCCTGCTAAGTCTAGATCTTCTTCTTCCTCCTCTTCCACTCCTAGGCCTAATACTAATCCATTAGTGCAAAAGCTTGCCAATGATCTCATTGCCATCAAGAAACAATTGGCTCAGCATGCCCCCTATGTAGATGTTCCAAGGAGGAATTTTCAACCTAGGAATCATTTTCTACTTCTCAGACAAGGCTAGCACTTGAGGGGCCACCTATAAAGGTTCCTGTTAATGCAACCTGTGAAGTGGAAGAACCTGAAGATGAGGAGGTTAGTGAAGATTGTGAAGAACTTGTCGAAGAAGATGAGGAGATAGAGGAACTTGAGGGATCTCGAGTTAATTTCTTCACTACTGAAGGTGTTGATGAGGAAGATGATTATGATGAAGTGGTAGCAGATATGAATAGTGAATCATACATTGTTATGACTCGAGAAAGACAAATAAAAGGGAGAAAGTGATGTAGCCTGCTAAAAGATCTAAAGAGCATCCCACGACTATCCCTGTGATTGCAAAAAGAGGATCTCCTATCCCCACCACATCCACACAGAAGGTGAGTTCTACCCATTCTGCTTTTCCTAATTCTTCTACTAAAGTTTCTTCTTCTTCTTCAACTCCTAAAACTGATAAACCTAAGGTTCCAAGTGATGATAGCCCATCCACCTCTGGATCTTTCGATATCATTGATCATCTAAAAAAGACCAAGGTTCAAATTTCAGAGGTTGAGTATTATCAGACCCATCCTAAGGCCTTTGCTAAAATGGTTCACTTTGTCAATTCTCATTCCAAAATTACCTCTAAAGGCCTTTTACCCACTCCATCCTCCGCACCTCAACCAAATCTAGTAGTTGCCGTTACCTCACCTAATGATAAGATCAAACCATTCTATGTGACCCTCCTTATAGCAGGCCATAAACTCAGCAACTGTGTCATAGACTCAGGGGCATCGGATAATGTAATGCCTGCCAAAGTAGCCCATGCTTTGGGCCTAACTCTCACACGTACTTATGGGTCTTGTTATTCCATGGAGAGTAAGGAAGTACCCCTAGTTGGAAGGATTAAAGATGCACAAGTAGCTTTTGCTACTTTACCTGAGAAAAAGGTCTTGGCTACTATCCTCGTAGTAGATATTCCACCTTCATATGGCATGTTGTTAAGTAGAAACTTCTGCAAGGATGTGGGAGGAGAAATTCAAATGGATTGGTCACATGCCCTCATACCAATCAATGGAAAAATGAAGAAGTTGTTGCCCGAGAAGCAATTTGAGTATATTGTACAAAAATAGATGATCCCAAAGCGCAAATACTTTATGAAGATATGGGGCATGGTAACTATATGATTATGTCTCAGAGGAAATCCAACTTCCCAAAGGAGCACTTCATGATCCTAATGAGGTTTGGATTTTAGAATTTGATGGAAGTTGTTCCTCGGGTTCTGGAGCTGGCGTAGTATTGGTGCCTCCTGAGGGAAAGGTTCTTCCTTCCTCATTCAAACTACAATTTGAAAATACTAATAATACAACAAAGTATGAGGCTCTCATTCTTGGGCTTAATGTGGCAAAAGAAAAAGGCGTGAAGAATCTTCTAGCTCGCGGGGATGCGGAACTAGTTGTCAAGCAAGTTAGAAACCTTTTCCAGGTAAAGAATAGAAGGTTGAAGCATTACAGAATCAGGTTTGGGACTCTATCAAATTTCTTGACGCCTTCTCCATTGAAGCAGTGCCTAGAGAAAAGAACACTAGGGCTGATTCACTAGCAGTCTCAGGGTCATTGCTGATACCTCATCCTGACTTTTCTCAAGATAGGTTTACCATTGAGATGATCCATAGGCCCAGTGTACCTGATAACGCAAGTAACTGGAAAGTTTTCAATGATGATCAGCATTTGCTTTCTTTCCTAGAGCTCAGGGATAACTTTGAACAATTGTACTTTGAAGGAAGTGACAATTTGCCTTGTGAAAGTGTGTCTTCCCATGAAGAGGATGTCAAGGAAGAAGAGATGGATCAAGATGGGTGTATCAGACTCAAAGGTAACAAGATTCCAAAAGGACTGGTGAGTTTAGAAGAATTGTTTGATAAGCATGATGTATGTGAAGTCTAAAGCTTCCACTGGATCAAAACAATCTTGAGTATGAAAAAACTAATATTGGAAGTTTTGTCGATCCCAAGCTTGTAAACATTGGAAAATGTTGTACACCAGAAGAAAAGAAGAAAGTAATCAACCTTTTAAGGAAGTATAAAGATGTTCTTGCATATTCCTATGAGGATCTAAAAGCCTTCCAACCAAAGGAGATGCAACATTTCATCCCCTCAAACCTGGGATTAAACCTTTCAAGTAGAAACAAAGGCAATACAATCCTAAGATAGCTGACACTATTTTTCAGGAAATACAAAAGATGTTGAAAGCCAAAATCATTTTTCCCATCCACCATTCAACATGGATTGCCAACATTGTGCCTCTGTAGGAAGAAGAATGGTGAGATTCATATCTGTGTTGACTTCAGAATCTGAATCAAGCTTCTTTGAAGGACAACTATCCTTTGCCCATGATGGATCAAGTCTTGCAAGTTACAGGATCTGAAATGTTGTCCATGCTTGATGGCTTCTCAGGGTATAATCAGGTAGAAGTCAATACCGCAGATCAACACAAGATGGCTTTCACTACTCCTTGGGGTACTTTTGCCTACAAGAGGATGCCTTTTGGGCTCATTAATGCTGGTGCCACTTTCCAAAGAGCTATGGACTTGGCCTTTGGAAGTTTAAAAGGGAAATGTATTGTTGTATATCTAGATGACTTAACTGTGTTTTCCAAAATAGAGCAGACCATTTTCAGCACCTGGAAATAGTTCTCTTGAAGTGCAGAGAACATGGGATCTCTTTGAATCCTAAGAAATCTATCTTTTGTGTCATAGAGGGAAAATTTTTAGGGCATGTTGTCTCTAAAGATGGTATAAAAATTGATCTGAATGAGTTCAAGCCATACAATAGATTCCTCTTCCAACCAAGCAAGAAGGGAGTGCATTCTTTCTTCGGTAAGATCAACTTTCTGAGAAGATTTATCCCTGATTTTGTAGAACTAACTTTGAACATCTCTCAAATGATGAAGGGAAAGCAAACATTTGGCTGGTCTTCTGAAGGGAAAGAATCCTTTGAAGGTATTAAAAAGGCTATTGCTAGAACTCCTATCCTAGCATGTCCAGATTTTAGCAAAGATTTTATTATCTATTGCTATGCCACAGATAACACCCTAGTTGTTGTTTTGACTCAAAAAGATTCTAATGATCATGAGCTCCCAATTGCATTTATGAGCTACATTCTTAAAAATCATGAGTTGAAATACACAATGATGGAGAAACATGCTTTTGTAGTGGTTAAAGCTATCAAGCAGTTTCATTTTTATATCCTTAACTCTCACTCCACAATACTTGTGCCTGACACAACCATCAAGTCTATTCTCATGCAACAAGATTTTGGGTCCAAGAGAGGGAACTGGGTGGCCAAGGTACAAGAATATGATATTGACATCAGACCAACCAAACTAGTTCGTGGAAAGGGCTTGTGTGAACTCATCGCCGAGGGAGCTGGACATGAGTTACCTAAGGATAAAGATGATCTTCCTACCATTCTGTTTCTCAGCTCAATTGATGAATGGTATGCTGATATCACACATTTTCTCACCTATGGAGAGTGTCCCTCTCATTTGACTGCCAAAGAAAAGAGAGTTATTAAGTTAAGATCAGCCCAATATGTATTGTGGGAGAATGCTTTGTTCAAACATGGGATGGATGGAAGATTTCTAAAATGCGTGGATAAAGAGAAACAGAGGAAGCTTCTTTCAGCTTTCCATGATCAAGCGTGTGGAGGCCATTACTCATCAACTATTACTGCTCATAAGATTCTTCATGTAGGATATTATTGGCCTACCTTGTTCAAAGATGCATCAAAGTGGATTGATAAATGTGAAGCTTGTCAAACCTTCGTGGGTAGACCTAAGTTGGCGCCTTGCCTCTTAAGCCAGTCATGATTGAAGAGCCTTTTCAACAATGGGGTTTAGATTTTATTGGAACACTTAATCCTTCTTCAAGTGCCGAGACACACCCACGTTTTGACTGCCACAGACTATTTCACTAAGTGGGTAGAAGCCATCCTAATAAAGAGTACTACTTCTGAAGTAGTATGCAATTTTATCAAAGAAAACATCTTGGTAAGGTTTGGGGTGCCAAACAAGATTGTAACGGATAATGCTTCAAATTTTTCTTCAACTGAGATGATGGATTTTGTTATGGATATGGCATCTCCCTAGCTCACTCTTCAGATTATTATCCTCAGGGAAATGGGCAAGCTGAATCAACAAACAAAAATTGGTGGCCATAATAAGGAAATTGGTTAATGAATCTCAGAGGAATTGGCACAAGAAGCTCTATGATGCTCTTTGGGCAGACAAGATTACACCTAAAAGAGCTATTGGGATGTCCCCTTTTCAGGTGGTATATGGAGTGGAAGCTCAATTGCCAGTAACAGTGGAGTTACCAACCTTGCATTTAATGAAGGCCATTGAAGACACTAGCTTTAATGATTCTTTGGATAAGAGGATCATGTATCTTTACAAATTGAATGAAGACAGATTGAAGGTTGCTGATAGAATATCTACTCACCAACAGAAGGTGAAATCCTTGTTTGACAAGAAGGCTAGGTCCAAGGATTTCAAAGTTGGAGATATTGTTTTACTGTGGGATAAAAGACATGAACCTCGTGGCAGCCATGGCAAGTTCGATTCTCTTTGGCTCGGACCTTTCAAGATCAGGCACTTTGCTGGTGAGAATTCTTTCTACCTTGATTACATGGATGGTTCTTCTCTCCCACTTCCTTATAGTGGGTAGTACCTTAAATTGTTTAAGTCCTAGGTGAATAGGAAGTCCTCTGTATATTATGTATAGGTGTCTCCTTTCTTGCTTGTGTGTGTTTTCCTTCCCTTGCTTTTTGGTGTGTTTTCCTTCTTTGTTTGGGGTGTTGTTTTCTGTATTGGTTGCTTTTGACTCCGTGGCCCAATGGATAAGGCACTGGTCTACTTCCCCTAAGTTTTCTGAGAGTTCTTGCCTTGTCTCTTTCTTTGAATCAGCCAAGTCATCCCCAGAAGGAGCCAGCTGTTGTCCTCTCAAAATTCCCCTCTTTGAAAGTCAAAAATTGAAAATTTTGAGTTTGACACCTTTTTTTGATGTTCTGGTAAAGAGAGAAGTCGAAAAGTTTGGAAAATTTTGTGTTTTTTGAGTCATTTGTGTGATTTGTGGGTCTGTCAGGACATTTTTTTCCCATGTGTCCCAAGTTCACTAGGGCTCTCTATTCGCCGATCGGCCACTTTCTCCGAAATCTGTTAACTTGTGGGCCCATCGGAACTTTTTGTTCCAACTATCCCAAGTTCACTTGGGCTCCTCTATTCCCGATCACCCGTGTCGGCCGCATCATGCACTTCACGTACTTTTTCCCTCATGTTCCTAAAGCATTTGTGTTCTCTGTCCCCGCATCGTCCGCCATCGGCGAATCACGCTTTGCATCCCACATGTCCCAAATGTACCAAAGGCCATCGGGCTAATTTTTCCCACTCTTCCCGATGCTTGCTTTTTGAGTTGGTGGATATGAATTTAATGCACATTTATAACCTTCTCTCTCCTAAATGGCTATTTAATAGACTACCCCTCTATGCATTTTTGCACACTACTTTCTCATTATCATCCACTCATACCCTTGCGATTGAAACCATTTGCTCGCGTCCTCATTTCCCAGCAATTTCATCATGGATTCAAGCTGTGCATTTTTTTTAAAGTACTATCAACATGAAGATTAAATTCCAAGGTCAGAGCAGGTTTCTCCACTCGAGTCTATCATTCCCGATATCGGGGACAATGAAGTTCGTCACCTAGACTTTGCCAATTTTTGGACCAGGTTGACACACGAACCCTCTCCAATGGCACAAATGATTAATGATAGCGGCTTGGCATTTGCTACTGGTTTTCCTATCTCGGTGCAATGTGCAGACACGGTACTCACCTGTGGGGCTCACTTCAACCCCGGCTCGAGTGAATTAACAAATGTACATGGGGAGCTCATCACCAAGCTTGATGCCGCTACCATTGCCACTGCCCTAAGAATCCTAGAAATGGATAATTCTGTGGTGATCTCCCAAAATCAAGCATAGGCACTCTTTGACCAAGACAAAGTGAAAAATACAAAGCTAGAATTGCAAAGTCTTGGCTGAAGAACCCTAAGAAAGGGGCATCCCGACTATCCAAGGCTCTATTTAGGTCTGATTTCAATGAGGAGCTATCAAACTTCATAATTATTAGCTCGGTCATGGGCTTGCCTTCTACTAATGAGTTCCACTTTTGGATGTGCCCACTTATCAACATAGTGTGTGAAGGTACCCAGAACATCAACTGGGTAGAGATTATCTGCATGAATCTGACAGAGCAGCTTGTCCCATGTACAACAAACAAAAAATTTCTACATGACTTCCTACCTGATGTATACCCTTGCAGCTTCCAGACAGTGGTTTGGCTTCACCTACATTGATGCTCAGAAAGATGATCCCATATATGATTACTGCCCTTAGTTCACCCTAAACACTAGCAATCATAATTTTAGGAGGGTGAATGATGCTTTCACCATGTACATTGTAAGGCTTCTAGAGAGTGACACTGCTAGGAGATTCTCAGATGAAGCCATGAGCCTGATAGCAAAGTATGGAGCCTACTTCATTTAATTCAGAAGGTTCTCTTATATCAGGCTAGCAAGTTATGAGAGCACCCCTCTCAAGCTCCCCATGTTTTGTAATGATAAGATGGCCCTGATTGAGGTGTGCAGGCAATTGGACAAATTGCACATAACTTGTAGAGACAAGAAAATCATTGGTCTACACTTCCCCATATCTTTGGGGAACTACACATGCAAAACGACTCTGGATGCCCAGAAACAGAGAGGCCCTGCTCCCATCACTGTCCACTTCTTCAAGGCCTAGAACCTATTTTGACTTGAAGAAATTCATTGAGTTGAACATCAGAATCAACTATCATCATAGGGAAGACACTGAAGATTATTGGGTTGACTGCATAGATGATTTTGAGGCCAGAAGGAGGCATTATGGCAGGTTTCCTCTTCAGTTAGTTCAAGAGCTTAACTTGTATCAAATTCCTGAAGGACTTCAGGATGACAACATAGACCTATTGTCATATGAGTATGAAACTGTGATCAAACACACTCCCTTAGAGGATCTGGACTGGTTTAAGAGGGAGAAAGATGATTTGGCTGAAATCCTCGCCCCTGTCCTGGTAAGGACTAAAGTCTGGGTTGATAGGAAGATTCGTGAGCTAAGGAAGAACACAGGAGAATCCTCTTCCAAAGACACCTCGACACCGAGGAAGGAGGAACAAACACCCAGTTTAGAGGTACCTGTACATAGACTCCTCCTGCCTCATCAAGTAAAGGCCCTGCATCCTCCACTCCTTCCTCCTCCACTCAAGTCTATCAAAAGAAGGTGAAGGAGGTCAAGAAGGAGCCATTGAAGAAGACCCTCTGCCAAAGCATTCAGAACTACCTTCTGGGCCAGAGAACATCATTGTTCTTAGTGAGAGTGAAGATAATGAAATACCAATTCCTGCAGATGCTTCAGAAACCCCAATGGATACAGAGAAAGAAATTCAAAGCACTGAGCTTCCAAGCACCATTGGCTCCTCTGTTCCAGAAGCCTCACTGCTACCCACTCACATCTCAACTGGAGGAAATAGTGGTACATACTCGAGTGCCATGAGTTCCCTTTCTCTTGGTCCTCTTGCCCCCTTCTTCTTCCTCCTCCTCTTTTACATGGGTGCAACCTTTTGTTGATAGTAGGAAGAGGAAGTCTTCTTCTCGGTTGACAGGACCCAACTTTGATGTTGTGGTGGCCTTGTTGGGCACTACTCCTTGCTCCTGCCAAGAAAGCTAGACCACTTCAAGAATAGTATCTGATGCCCAAGGTCAGCAATTCCTTGAGATAGCTAAGCCCAAGGTTGATAAGCCAGAGCAGGATTTGCAGGCCTCTGATCTGGAACTTTCAAGGATCTCAATGGGAGAGTCTACTCCTGAAGGTGAAATCCACAACCTTCAAGAAACAGTCACTAGGGTCATTGGGAGGGTAGAGAAAGGGCAACAAACTATAGAGCAGCTGGAGGAGTAGGCTCAAGTACTTTCTAGTTTCATCAAGTCACTATTATCTAAAGATAAGGTTCTAGACCCTACCCCACTGATTATGCTTCCACCACCTGTGATCCTCAGTCAAGATGAAGTCCAGAGCATCAAGGATATACATAGGTACTCCATCTATGGGAGGGCTATGGAGGCCATGGTGGATGACATGCTTGTTGTAGGGTTGAATTTCATTGGTGAAGCCTTCAAGCTCAATGAGAAGGTAAATAATCTGCAACAGAAGCTCTCCTCCACAATTGGAAATATGGATAAAGAGCTCAAACTTTGGAGTAGCTGCATAGTAGACCTTCGCCTCATGGGGCAGACTGATGAAAATCTTTTGATGGCAAGTAAGGTCTTTGATGATGTGAAAGATAATTTGTCAAAGTCATGGGTATTCAACATGGAGTGGAAAATCAAAGTGTTGGAGGAGGCTTTGGGAGAATTAAGGAATGGCAGAAGGGAGAAGCTTTCAAGACTTTGGTGATATCTACTTTCAAGGATATTCACTGCCACCTCCACGATGAGACCTCAGGTGTGCCTTTCTCCCTGCAGGAAATTAAAGCTCAATTCAGAGCTTTTGTCAAAGAAAATTTGTTCAAAGAGGACTCCATCACCAAGGAAGATAAAGGAAATTTTCTCTCCAATCTGCCATTGAGGAAGCAAATAAGGAATACCATACGCACACTGAGTTCGACAAGGAGATGGAGAAATGTCTGGGATCTTAGACCCAGGCTACTGCCAACACATCAGTTCCACGTGGCAGGGACATAACAGAGGCCTTGAAAAGGTTTAGACAACGGATCCTCAAGTCAGTGGGCCCCTCCCAATCATGAGCACTTGTCTTCCCCCTGGTTTCTCTCTTTCTTCTTTTTCTAAATTTGGACTTATTGTAAATTAGTTAGGGTTTTGCGTTAAGCATCCCTTTAACTAAACATTTTAGTTAAAAGAAGTAGTTACCAAGTGTAACTGATTTGTAAAATTATATAATGGTCTCTCTCCACCATTTTGTGGGGCTAGAACTTGGTTTATTTTTGAAAGTGTAAAGAGTAGCAAAGCAATCAATACAAAAGGATTTTCTTTCTTTGTCCATCTGATCCTATTATTCTTTGCTATCCATTGAATACTGTTGAATCATTTGTCTGCATTATGTCAAGAAGCTTTGTATTCTTGTGGATGTTATTTCTAGAACTTTGTGTCTTTGCAATAAGCATCGTATTGATTCAAATACAAATGGTTCTATTCCAAACAATCTTATTCTGGCATGCATAAGGAATTATTTTTTTATCTATAGTTCTGGAGAATGCCTTTCTGCTCATTTCCACTACTTCACCCCTCTGTACTTTTATATTGATGATCCATTTTATTTTAAAAACACCTTCATGGTATCTAAGTTCCACATTGAAACTATGTATTGTACATATGAAAATAAATTTTATTTTTGAATAAGGGAACCTCTCCCATTAAAGATGAGGGACTTCTTGTCCCCGATCGTTGCTCTCAACAAAGCTCTTTTAATGACCAACACCGATATAGAAAGTATGATCCTTATCAAACAAAGTGGTGGATTACACTCGCCTTAAAGAATGCATTCTGATAGAGTTCCACATTCCCGAGTTCGAGCAAAAAGCATTAGCACTTTGAAGTAGATACAACAAGGAATGGTAGAGAGTGTGCGGGAGTATGATGCACACTTTAAGACTCTCTTCTCTAAATTAGCATAAGGTATACATCCTTATCGGTATACACATTGGTTTGTTGGAGGATTGATCACCCCTTTTAGAAGGGCCCTGTCTCATAAGATTTATATGAGACCGTGCGAAGCATTGGAGGTGCCTTGCGCACCAAAGCATTAGTAGTATTAATACGACATTAGCCCATTCTTAGAAGCTCGAGACATTGTTATGGCTAAAAAGTTGGAATATCTATCTGCGAACTTGGTCTATGAGACTCGTAATGGTTTATGGTGCATATTGTGAGGTAGAGGGGCACGTTAAAGATAATTGCTGCCGGAGGGTGGTACGCGTTGTAATATTAGATTGTGAAATCTGTCATGGGACCATGATGCGGTAGATGTCCCTTATTACAACGCGTGATCGAAAGAATATATCCACGTTATTGCAAGATTTACACCTCCACAACCCATGATACTAAAGACCGTAGGCTCATTGATTAGATACATGAGGCCATTGATCATGGGGTGTGCCAAACCAGCATTGCCAGTGAGTTCTAAGATCTGATTATCACCGTTATGAGGAGCACACAGATGGAGGTGCGTGAGGAAAAGGTTTTGAGGAGGATTCCATGGACAAGGTAACCACGGAGGAAGGAGTGAGTACCCGTGAGGGACATGTTTAAACCGTGGATCTCAGAACATTACATGCGTGAGTGCTGGACTTATTGTAGTGCTCTTGGTGTAAAAAGAAGCATAAGTATGAGGAGTGCCCGAGTTATATGATCATATGAATCAGCAGCACCGGAAGGTCAAAGGCGCTACGATGGTTAGCATCAAGAAGGTAGACATACAATAGATGCCTCGGGTAACACGAGATGAAGGTTTGGAGCCTATTTTGGTAACAAAAAGGGCATAATCCATGCACACAAGAGAGATACCAAGATAGAAGAGCCTCATTTTGAGAGAAGAGGTCATTCATGGAAAGTACCCAGAACCCACGCATCAGAAGGAGATATATCAGACACCATGGATGTTATTCGAAGCTTGTAAGGGGAGATCTAGTGTCTAAAGGAGAAATCCAAGAGTGAGGAACAAGGAAGGAGGATCGAGGCACAAAAAGATGACCTGGATGAGGTCAAGGAGGTGTGTAAGATGCTAAGGTAGGAGAACATCATTCCTTTGCTAGGATCCTTATTGAGAGAGAATGTACCACACACCGGATAAGAGCACGAGAGGCAGGTCTTGCATGCAAACCCTCCCCCTCACAGCCTTGACTATGACAAGGAGATTACATTGAATAGATTGTGGATGGATGGCTCCTCAAAGAATATACTACTATTGACACTAGCACGGAGGTTAATATTTTGACTTTGGATGCATGACATTAGATGGGGAGACCTACGTTACAGCCATCTTCAAATGTGCTGTATATGGCAAACAAGAATAAGGAAATGCCCATCGGTGTCTTGAAGGATGAAACTATTACTATCCAAGGAGCCAAGTTTAATGGGAATTCAAAGTCTTGGTGCTCACCAAGGTGGATAATTTCCTAGCACTACTTGGGTGCCCTTGGTGTTACAAGAACAATGCAGACCTTAGGTTTAACAAAGGGTACATCAATTTTGAGAACAAAGAGGAGTGATTCATTATACCCCTAGTTGATGGTAAGTTTAGTACCCTACATGAACCATTGGGAGAAGAGGTTTTGGACAAGATTTATGTGCGCTCAATCGAGACCTTGAGATAGTACACCCTATTAATGAGGTTATCCGGTTTGAGGATGCTTAGTCGGTGAGTGATACTACTAGCCTCGGCATGTGATAATTGGGTGCATGGGACTTATAAATTAATGCGATGGCGGTTGAGAGGATCGGTGACCAAGGTAACCAAGGCACACACTGTTCAGTGCCTTGGGAGGAAATAACTTCCCAAGTACTCTAGAGGAGCCTTCCTTGAGGTCTTTCTGAAGGAGATAGAAGCTTAGTGGAAAAATGAAAAGGAATGAAGAGGGATGTTGTTACGCCTTGCTGGCACAACAACTCGTTGGTGGGCCACGCAGAGAGATCCTTTTAGAATGACGTGAGGTAAGAATTGCTCTCTCTGTCAGATTTTATAGAAGTAATATACCCACCATCATCAAGGAGTACCATGGGAAGGAGCCCACCTCTTTTCATATCTAGGAGTGTGAACGGGTCTAGAGAGAAGGTGCAGAAGCCTTTCCACCATCCCTTTGGGTGCACAATTTTATTCTACACCTGCAGGTTGTGCGAGCACATGGTACATTCATTCGAAGACATGCCACCAAACAAGTAATTGGCAAGAGCTTGTGGCGATATTATTTAAGCCTTTGAGTATCGAAGTACCAAACCATTGGTTGATAAGGCCTTGCAAGGTATCAAGTTCCTTACAATGGGGATAATGCCAAAATGGAAGATAGGCTATTGGAGCTCTAGGTGAACCAAGATTGGAGGTGCGCTTCGAGGAGATTGAAGAAAAGAAGAATCCCGGCTTGAGTGCGTGTGTTTGGAAAAGGAAAAGGGAAAGTTAGTATATGTGATTAATGGAGAGGAATCAGAGAGTTTAAATGTTAGCCATTCTATGGGGGCACGCAAAGTGGTGGGTAGTACAGATGCTCGTGTGCGTGCCTATTATGAGCCTTTAAAGACAAAGAAGATTAACATCGGTTCGGGGGAAGAACCTAAGGAAGCTATTATTGGGGAATGATGGAAAGAGAAGGAAGTATCAAAGATAATTGATCTATTGCGTGAATTCGAGGATTTATTTCCACGTGGGTACCATGAGTTAAAAGGCATCCACCATTCCTTGGGGAGATGAGGATAAAGCGAAGGAAGGTGCGCGCTCGGTTAGAAAAGGCCCTACCGGATGAATCCCGACTTACGCATGAAGGTTAAGGAGGAGATAGATAAGATGATAGCTTTTGGGATCATTAAGGCAATAGAAAATCAAGAATGGATAAGTCCGATGGTAATTAGCATCAAGAAGGATGGGAAAATTAGAATTTATGTGGATTATAGGGAATTGAATGCGGTTTGTGTCATTGATCCATTTACGACCCCCTTCACTGAAGAGATTCTGGAAGGAGTCGTTGGGCATGAAATATATTCCTTTATGGATGGATTTTGAGGATACCACCAAGTTTGGATTACAAAGGAAGACCCGGGAGAAGACAACTTTCACCACCGAGTGGGAAGTTTTACATATACGGTCATGCCCTTTGGGTTGAAAAATGCACCTGCTATCTTTTCGCGCATAGTGGTGCAAGCATTCTAGGACTTCATTCATAAGTTTCTTCAAGTTTACTTAGATGATTGGACAATATATGGTCTGGTTAAAGACCATTGTGACAACTTGAGATTAATGTTTGAAAGGTGTAGGTAGTTGAGGATATCCCTCAACATTAAGAAGTGTGTGTTTGCTACACCCTTTGGGAATTTATTGGGGCATATCATATGTAAGGAGGGCTTGCTGGTAGATCCCGCTAAGGTTGCAGTTATTATGGGATTAAGGGAACCTACTAGCCAGAGCGCAAAGTGTGTAGATTCCTTGGGCATATGGGATATTATAGAAAATTCATTAAGGGGTATGCCAAGATCGCCGTGCCTTTAGAGGAGTTGCTTAGACACAAAAGTACCTTCCATTGGGGAAAGGCACAATAGAGGGCATTTGATACATTAAAAGATAGGCTTATTACCACACCTATTTTGTGATTTCCCTCTTGGGACAAGCCTTTCCATGTCCATGTAGATGCCTCAGGAACTGCCATTGGAGTAGTACTTGCACAACCAAGTGAGGGGATTGTTGATCATCCTCTCTATTTCACAAGTAGGAAGTTAACACTAGCAGAGCATAATTATACCACAACCGAGTGCGAGGCATTATCAATGATCTATGTGCTTTTCAAATTTTGATAGTATCTGCTAGTAACACCCTTTGTATTCTACACCAACCACATGGCATTAAAGTATTTAGTAAACAAACCTATTCTTCAAGGGCACATATGTCGATGGGTGTTGTTGTTTCAAGAGTTTGAGTTCACCATTGTAGTGAAACCGGAAAAAGCAATTGTGGACCTGATCATCTATCAAGAATTAATTCAAGAGAGGACACGCAAAGTATTGAGGAAACAATGACACACAACTTTTTAGATCAAGCGCGCTGTACCCTCAGATTTGGAAGAGATTGTTGTATTTTTAAAAGAAGGTGTGGCACCTGGATGGAATGAAGGCATTAGAGAAAAAGCAGTTGGCATATGCGTCATGCCCTACATGTTGATTTGTGGAGATTTATAAAATTGGGACGTGATGAAGTTTTGTGCGGTGTGTGTGTTAGAGCATGAGCACACTGCCATAATGGAGGAAGCACATAGAGGAAGTGTGGGTGGGCATTACGAGTGATGCCACCGCATGCAAGATTTTAATGGCGAGTTTATGGTGGGAAACCCTATACAAGGATTGTAGAGATTATTGTAAAGCATGTGACCACTTTCAGTGCATTGGAAAATCGGGAAGGAGAGATGAAATGCCTTTGCATCCTATTCCTAGCACAGAGCCTTTTGAAAAGTGGGTGATAGAATTTGTAGGACCTATTGCACCGCAACGCGTAGGAATGGGTCACGTTATTCATCATAACTTGCATGATTATCTCACAAGGTGGGCAGAAGCAGCCCCAACTAAATATTGCATGGCAGCAACGGCAACAAGGTTCCTATGGGAGAACATTATCACAAGGTATGGATGCCCTTTAAGTTTGACCAGTGATAGGGGTACATATTTTCTAAATGATACCATGAGGATCCTACTATCCGAGTTCATGGTGGCTCATCATAAGACTACACCCTATCACCCTCAAGCAAATGGAATGGTGGAAGCATTCAACAAAATACTAAGTCATACCTTGACCAAGATCTATGATGTTGGAAGACATGATTGGGATGACAAGGTATCAACAGCGATTTTATGGGCATACATGACTACATATAAAAGACTAAATAAAGCCACACATTTTCAATTAGTGTTTGGCGTAGAGGCTATTTTTTCAAAGTGGAATTTAAGTTACCTTCTCTATGAATAGCACGCGTAGGAGGATTAGTTGATGAACTAAGCGCTAGAAGAAAGAATTGATGAACTAATGAAACTAGATAAGAGACGATCACTTTCCCGTTGGAGCCAAACAATGGAAAAAGCAAAGCAAAAGGCTTGGCATGATCACCATATTAGAAATAAGAAGTTTGAGGTTGGGAAGATGGTGTTACTATATGATTCTAAATTTCTGTGCCATCCTAGGAAGTTAAAATTCCATTGGTTAGGTCCCTACGCAATCTCATACATCCTTGAGTTGGGCACATGCGATTATAAGAGCTTGACAAAATGAAGTTGCCTAGACACTTCAATGGTAAGCTGAAGCCCTATTATAAATAAGTCTTCTTGGTGTTTGTAAATAAGGTAGTTTTGCCAGTTAGTCTAGAATTTTCCCTTACGCATTTTCTTTTCCTTGTGTTTCCCTTTCGCATTGTTGTTTTGTTTTGCGCCTTGCACGCGGTAACCTTATTGATATTTTTGGAGAATTTATGAGTGCATAGAGGACCACGCATCGTTTAAGTGTGGGGTGGAGAAAAGTGAAGAAGTGCATGATTAAAAGTACTAAGGAAGTTGTGTTGAAGAGCCTTGTTGAGTAGCCCGGTTAAAAGAGAGATGAAGAGAAAAGATAGAATGGTTGGTGCCAAGGTAAAGCTACTCATAGATCCCGCATACAAAGGAAAATGAAGCACATTTAAAGCAACACGAGGTAGGTGAAAGCAAGAATCTGGATAGAAGAAGTGCCTTCGCAGGGGGTGAGTGCATGTAAGAGTCTCCTGTCAGGTTGGTTTGGTTGTGCGCCAGAAGGTTGGAGGAGTTTTTGCGCAGGAAGGGCGCGTGAGTAAAGGCGCTGAAGATGGGTTTTGTTTTAAAAAGATGCATTAAATGAACAAAGTACGGGGTAGGTAAAGTAGCATTTAATGACCAAAAAAGGAAAAACTATAAATAGAGGGTTGGGGCACTCTCATTTTACTTTGTGAAAATGAAGAGTTGGAGATATAAGTGAAAGATATAAGCTAGGACGTTTTCATATTTGATCAGAGAGAAGATCTATGTGATCAAACAAGTAAAAGAGCCAGTTTGAGATTGCAAACTAGAAGGAAGGAATTGAATGGACTTGGAACAAAGTGAAAAGACGTTTTGTGAAGAATTTATCAAAGTTAGGGTTCAGAAAACTAGGGCACGTGTTTAGGGGATTTATATCACCGATCTAAGATCGAAGGTTGGAGAAGGAAATTAGAGCAATAAGGAGAGGACTGGAGTAATACAATTACCTCGAACATGGCACCAAATAAAGGGAAGGGCAAAGCGAAGGCTAAACAACCAGAGTCTGAGGTGGAAACAAATAAAGAATGGTATGCAGAAATGTAGTACCACTGACTTGAGTAATGGTGGGAAAGGAATGAGAATCCCATTTGAGGAACATCTTAGTATGTGACTATAACCACCATACAAGCACTATAGAGAAAGAAATGACATTAGAACTTGTACGCCCAACTAACAAGTGAACACCTAAAGGGTTGCCTATCTACAATGATGACATGAAGGTCAAGCTTGCAAAGGCATGGTTGTTGCAACTCTACAAGTTGCCTTATTTTGGGAAGTTAAATCACTTGTACCAGTGGTTGATGTCTCAGGTGCATGAGGACTACTTCCACTTTGCTAGGTGCAAGATGCACGTAACTCCCCAGTTGATTACATAGTTTACATGCCTCATATGTGAGGGAGATAGCCTAGAAGATGACCTTAGTGACAAGGAAGCTATTCAAGAGACCATCATAGAGTATGCCTGCAAGAAAGGGTCATGGTATTATGACATCTCAGACATCAAGGACCTAGTTATGAAGATGGCCACACACTGGTAACAAACTGAATGGCCAAGAAAGGTGGATGCAAGTCAACAAGCCATGGCTGCATGTCTGCAGGAAGATCATAGAGGGGACTATTTACAACTTGTCTACATACATTGCCGAGGAAATTGTAAAGTGCACAAAGGAAGGGGACATGATCCTCTTTGGCAATGTCCTGCTCACCATAGTATTTGTAGAAGTTGGAGTGCCGGATGCACCAGATAAGTTTGTGTGGGAGTACCCATCCAAAGACCCTTCACCCGTGAAGAGGTTTGAAAAGTATGCATGTGATACAATGATGGCTCCCCATAAAGCGCGGCTCGAAAAATGGTATACGCGCTTGAGAAATGCATTCGGGGCAGAGTGGAGGATCCTCGAACAACTCCTAGTAGCCACACAAGGAGAAGCTGAGTTCACGGTGTACCAACACTTTTTCTTGGGCAGGTTCAAACTTGTTGATGAATCATGGATCCCTTTGTGCAAGCTCCCTTTGCATTGACTTGCCGCCCAGTACTTCCAAGTGGGAGTGAACAAATTTAAAGAGTTGAAAAAGCTAAGGCTGGAGCTAGGTAAATTGGACCAGGAACACAGGATATGAGGAAGAAACTGAACTATCCCAGAGGTAAGCACACATACGTGGAGAAGTACGTGTCACACGAGATCCACATGACTAGACCAATAACACTTCCTATTACTAGAGGATCCATGACGCGTGTATACATGTGTGCATAAGGCCGAAATTTGAAAACGACGCATACTTGGTGGATGAGATCTCCATACCTAAAGACCCCTTGGGAATGAAGAAGCTAGTGTCTAAGAAGAGGGGTAGAGGAGAGGAAGGAGCACCAAGTGTACCAACTACTCAAATAGTGAGCATGCCTTCTACGAGCACCAAGCCAAGCACCTATGTTCAGAGGAAGAAGTCCCTAGTAAAGGAGAAGATGCCAGAAATAGAGGCACTCGAACAACCCACCACCTTGGAGGAATCCCAAGAGGAAGAAGATAGGTAAAATCTCCGTCCGCAAGCAACCTCTCGGGAAGAAGTAGAAGGTAGATGAAGAAGTTGACTCGGAGGTGACCAACAACATGGAGAGATATCGGGAGAAGGAGAGGATGAGAGTGAAGAGGGTGGTGATGAGGAGAAAGAGCCAGAAAAAGATAAGGAAACTTTGGAACCTCGCATAGTTAGTATCTATGACTCAGAGGAGGAGAGTGGAGAAGAAAAGTAAGAGTTCATATTTGCGCGGTGAAAAGGCGCACAAGGAGATGAGGGCACCGAAGATACAAGGGCAGAAGAGAAGGACGCCGAGGGTCAGAAAGCCACAGATTTTACCAAGGAGCAGATAACCAAAGTGGACATAGTGAGAAGTGAAGAAGATGCTTAAGATCCTTCAATAAGACCAGAATTAGAGCGGAGCATAAAACCATAGTGCTAAAGGAAGGAAGGGAAGAGAGTAGTGAAAAGGGACATGACAGCCTAGGAGGCCCCGCTTAAATAGTCAAGGCTTCCCCAAAGGTGTGCGCTTGGGTAGAAGACCTCTGGATGCAAGGAAATAGAGGTAGATGATCACGTGGATGACTCAAGAAGGTTCTACACACATGATTAGGAGAGCACTACCCATCGAAAGACTTATAGCCATGGGATTGTTCGAGAAGGGCGATACCCTAGGACCAAGAAGACATTGTTGGTATCTAAATAAGATTTAATATCCTTCACAACTTGAACAACATCATGTATTTGCACTGGACACTCAAGGGTAGATAGATGATTTGTATGTTGTTTGTAGCTAGGGAGCACATCTATCTAGCTTGTTAGTACTCAAGATTTGAGGGAGTGGATAACACCTTCAAAAGGATCTTGATCTGATCCTCACTGTTTTAGGTTGTGCCTATCAACCAAGGCAAGAGAACCTATATTGCAGCCCTTGTATGGTAAAGGAGATGGAGATATCCTCATATTTTGCACATTATATGGAGATGGCCTTGTGAAAACATGATCAATTATCCATTATTCAAACTCAAAAAAAGGAGTGGTCACCGAATAGCTAAATGATGGAAATTCTTTCATGACAAGTGATGTCGAAAGTGAAAAAGAGACATGATAAAATCTTGATATCCTTTGTGTATTTTTGTGAATGGATTTATATTCTTTTATTGACACATAATGCAATGCAGGGGTAGTATGGGTAGGATGAGTTAGTTTGAATGAAATTTTGTTGGGAGATGTTTAGACAAGACTAGCTAGGAATTACCAACTTCTTTGATAACCTTTGTAAGAAATTTGTAACACCTACACAACAATAATACTTTCAAAGGTTTTAAATGCTCCTTCAACTAGGATATGTGCACAAATGGAGGCCTAGATCTACACTCTTCCACACAACCTTTGATAACCTGCCACAAAAGCTTGAAACAAAATACCAACAAAGTATCCAAGAATCGCTATTTAATCATGACCTAAGGTGCACCCAAAGGTTTACAAACAATCTTAAAATTCAAGAAGACAATAGAGAGTGATTTTAAATCTGTTTATCTTCTATGGATGAAAGCTCGCCGAATACAAGATTGCAAATGCCACTAAACCATAAACCACCCCAAATGAGACACGTATGATCAAAGAGATCCTAAACACAAGATTAACATGAGCAAGAAACATAAATGGGTGCAAAACAGAAACATAAGTATATGCAAAATTTGCCAAGAGAATAAACCAGAGAATCTAGAAAATGATCGGATACATCATCAGGGGAAAGTCATGAAAACAATCTCAAAGCCATGTTGATAGCTTTACAATGAAAACCAACTCAACATGATGAAATTTGATACAAAAATGGAATTGAAAAATGGCTCTCGGAGGTTTCTCTAGAGAAATGGATTTCTTCCAGCGTTTTGCTTGAAAAATTCTAAGTTCTTTTCTCTCTTCTGTCTCCTCTTACAAATGCTTCAAAAATACATTTTATACCTCATGCCAGCTTGGAACCTTCCTTCCCAAGCAAAGAATATGCCTAAGGGATCAAATTTGTTACAAAACCCTTCATCATTTCATGAAAATGACATCAAACTGTAAAATAGGTCGCATATTGCCAAGGATGCACAAAAATTTAAAAATATTGCATGAGTTTAGATCCTTATCCATCCCAAGGTCACGTTTTTGGCATTTAGGTATGCCAACATGCTTTAGCAATCATTTTTCACCTTTTACCTTTTCAATTTTTACCTCTGCAACTTTTGATTTTCATTTTCACGTTTTTTACATCAGGCCTGAGCCAAAATGCATTAAAAACATCATAGATCATCAAATTAGCTCATGAAAATGGTTCCATTATTCTTAGAAGGCCAAGGGGACCCAAAATCATATAAGGTTCGATGAATTTTGATGAAGAAATGTGATTTCCAAGCTCCTATGGAATTCCATGGCATCTAAAAATGAAATTGCATAAGAATGAAAAAACGATTTTAATCAAATTTTAATGCTAGCCCTCCACGTGGCAGCTAAGATCCCTGAATATTCCCCTTTTGACCTTAGGATAATGTGGGACACATGTCAAAACATGATTGGATTGGGTCCCCATCCTTAAAAATGCATTTGCGACCTTTTTGAATTTTTTGGAAAATTTTACAAAAATCTCCGCTTCTCCCTTGGATCCGCCACGTGTCCACATGTGGGCCCCATTGAAAACTACGGGCTCATTTTATGAATTTTGGCACTTTTTTGAAAAAGGGAAATTTTGCTAAAAATTCTATGGGCCCGAACACTGTTCTCTTCCTTGCCACGTGGTGCTCTCCCATTAGCTACGGGTCCAAGCCTCCCACCTTGCCATCAAACCTCCCTGCCAATTTTACAAAATTTCAAACTTTTCCCTAGGCCTCGTGCTTCCCCATTTTCCTAGGACATGCCACATGTTGACTCCTCATTGGTCACGGGACCACTTTTCATTTTTTACCTTACAAACACAAAGGCAAAAATCCACAAAACTTTCCCTCGGCCCCTTTCTTCACCCTTTGTATTTCTTGACACGTGTCCACTGAAAGCCTCTATTTTCCATGGGACCTACAGGCCCAAAACTTGACTTTATAACATTTGAAGTTAAAACTTCAAAACCATTACAAAACCCACCGATCCCTCGTATTGACTTCTTCTAGCTATGTGTCACCTCGCGATTTGTGGCGGAGCTTCAGCTCAAATTTTAACTTTAAAGTTTTGAAGTTGAAAACTTCAAATTTCTTAAAACCTCTGCCCTTCCATGCCGACTTCTCTAGGACACGTGGCCACCTGCCATTCACTGTGGGCCTTCGGGCAAAAAATTTAACTTAGAAAATTTTGCAAAATGGAAGCAAAATTTCTAAGGCAAATAACGCCATGTTGACTTTTCAAGACACATGTCCAGGAGAGAACTGACATTGGATGCGGGCCTTCGGGAAAAATTGTCCTTTGAACATTTTGCAAAAGGAAAGACAAAATTTCTAAGTATATCCGCCACCCGCCGATCCTCCAACCAATCACAATGTGCCATGTAGGCACTTTATCTGTAGCAAGCAGAGCCATGGACCAAATTTTTCCTTAAGCCAAAATTTGAAAAATTAACAAGTTAGAAATATTTCCCGACCGCCCCTGGCCAATAGGAACCCGCCACATTGTAATAATGTTGCGATGATGAATTTGACAGTAGAATATGCCCGTATGACCGTCAATACATCAAAAAATGCAGAGGATGCCCTAGAAATTGAATTTTTTGACAAGGAAGGTAGATTTCTTGATCTTGAACCAAATGAATCATTTTTGATGTTGTTTTCAAGCATGGGATTGGGAAAACACTTGCATGAACTTGGGATTTGATCAAATTCAAGTTTTTTGCATGATTTGGCAAAGGAAAATGACACAGCCTGAAAAAAGAAGAAATTAGGGCACAAATGGGGGCAAACATGGATTTTGTTTCAAATTAGGGAAAATAATAACTTAGGCATTTTCGAAGGTATTCAATTGGGGAATATGAACTGTAGACCACCAAATCAAAAAATGAAACGTTTGTGAGAAAATTTGGACATGAAAAATTAGGGCACATTATGAAAATTCAATAATGGAACTAACACTTTCTTAGGCATTTGAATCCCACATTGATGAGCCAAACTTTGAAGTTTGCAGAAGGTGATTATCATACTGCCGAGTCTAAGGGAGACAACCCCTTAGTAAATTCCCAGGAGCTCATAGACGAGCAAGTATGTAATGCTCTAAACAAGGTCATGGTGGAAATGGAGGTGAGACTATTCACGCGGAACGACAACATAAGGGATTTAGAGGGAAAGCTAGCCAAGAGAGTTGGCTAAGGTGGCCAGAAACTTAAAACAAGAGGAATTAATCAGCGCACAACTAGGGCACGAGCTCAAGGAGGAAAAGGAAAAGGTGCAGGAGGTCTACAAGAAAGTAGACTCGATAAAAAGTGCCATCATCTTGAAACACCCAAATCTAACACCTATCCCCCAGAGGTATGCATCGATGCTGGAATTCCTAGAAGACTTAATGTGCATCCTCACCATGGAGAGGTGACCCTTGGCATTAAAATCTATGGAGGAAGTAGCCGCGCGCCTCAAGGAGGAGGACTAGTTGAAGGTGATAGCACTGGTTGTCAAGTATAGCAAGGTGCTCACAGATGTAAAGGTTGCTTCCTAATCTACTGAGGCCGCATATGACACATGTGCGGATAGAGATAAGGTGGCAAGCTCCTTGGTCACCACACTCAAAGCATAAATGAATGAGTTCTAGGATGAGTTCTAGGAGAAGAATAAAGGAAACAGGGTAGAGTGGGATAGAGTCTTGGCGGAAGTAGAAAGAAGATCCGAGGAGATTGAGGCATTAAGGGGCTCAACCAAGACACAACTGAAGGAACTATATCCTCAAATTACTAGGAGAATGGACAAGCTCGCAGACCTAGGTAAAGATATGGAACAAATTGTGGACACTTTGGGCACCTAGGGAGCTAGCATAAGTTTTGATGAGGTAAACCTCCTGGTTGGCGACATCTGTCAAAATGGTGCGAGAATGAGGTCGATGCATGGAATAAGTTGGAGGCAGTCTTACAGAAGGACTTCCCCAGGCTTTTGGTTTAGTGTCCCCCCCATTCTTCATTCTTTCCCCTATTCTTTCATTCCTTATTCATCTTTGTAATATTTATCTACGTCTTGGTTCCATTTGAACCATCTTGCACCTTGGTCAAGTAGAATGTTTCTGAGGGTGGAGAAGAGGCATAGTGTGGGGTGATGTTGGGCCCTGGAATATTGGCCAAGTATAAAGGTGCTTGGGTGCGCGGGATCCCGATTATAAAAGGTGTGCAAGGAAAAAGCGCGCAAGAGAAAAGGCTCAAAGAAGCATATAACAAACGCACATGAAAGGAGGTTCAGGAATTAGCCAATTCAAGCAAAAAAAAAGGCGGGACACGTGAAAAGTGTGATTGGTTGCACGTGGATAACATGCTAGCTTGGCAACAGGTGGCCCAGGAAAGAGCATGCCAACAAAGGAATCTTCTAGAAGACCATCATGAGATGGAGTGGAGAGCTCAGGCTTGAGGAAACATGCTCACTAAAGGACCACATTCGACACTTGGCGATGGATCTGAGGGCATAGAAAGGTGAGTTGGCAGCTTGAAGGTCATAAATACAAGTGCCTACAAACCAAGAAAGGTGGGTGGAGATAGAGATGGAGACCTAAGAGGAGAAGATAAGAGAGATAACATGGGTAGAGCTCTGCAAGATTACTGCAAGTAGGGCTCGATGTATTGAGCTCAAGCATTGTATTTTGTATTTTGTTTTTACGTAGCTATACAATCCTAGTGATGTGCATGACTCATGTCTACCAATCTACGACTCTTTTTAATGAACCAATGAATACAATGAGGTTACTTATTACAACTAGATATGAATATAAGTGGGTTTCATGTATATTTCATTCATAGAAGTTCTCTTTCTTTTTCATGCTATGAATGAATGGTTGTAGCTTTCTTTCTGTTATGTTATGTGTTATGGAGTCTTTTAAAGCACACAGTTTGAAGAAACTATGAGGATCTGAAGGCTATCCTGAGCCCTATAATCTTTGTATGTCTAAACTTCTTTCCTGAATACTCATATACTAATCATTAATGAATGCTTCCCACTAAAAACTCACATAAAAGAGAGACTGGCACTGCACATGCCTCGGTGAGCGCTCAACTCTCTCTGGGTGATAGGCCGACGCGCATGGGATTCCTTCGTCTTATAATGGGAATAAATTTGACTACACTCGACTCATGAGTGAGTTGTTGGTAGAGGTGATCAAAATATTTAATTAAGTGAAACTTTTTTAAGAAGAGTTTTAGGTTAAGATATTAGTGTAACAGAGAGTAATTTCAGCTCTTTAACTTGTGTGGTTTCTTTATCTATTAGAAGTCTCATATTTTAGTATATTGAAATCATACGCTCTTATATTTTTCATCATTGTAGAGAAAATAGGTTTGTTTTAGTTTTTAATAGAATCTTGAGTGCATTTGATCGTTGGTTTGAGTTGTAATGTTTCATACATGATCTAACCGTGTTAATGTTGTCGGTACATTACTGATCAACCTAGTCTCATCTTATTTTCTACATTTTCCTTCTTGATTTGTATGTTGTTCAAATATACAATTCATTTACGTCTAATAGACTTAAGTATGTGTGTTTGTTTTCTTCTTTAACTTCCACTTTGCATACACAAATGGTCAAAATTTAGATTCTAAATTATGGATTAAATATTTAGAGTTTTTGGCGTCATAGTTTTGAATTTGTTAGGTTTAAAGGTGTGATCTTGTTGTCATGTGTAAAAGTACTCATAGTGTGAGTCATTTTTTAAAGAGAGTACAAGTAATATTGATATTAGGAGGACTAAGTTTGGTAAAATAAAGTTACATAAGTTATATAGTCTATTTTAGAATATGTATCTTTTTAGTTTTAATTTAAAATTTAGGTTTGTAATTTATGTTTTAGTGTTTTTATATTAAAGTGGTTTTTAAGTCATTAGTTTTGATATATATTTATTATGTTTGTCTAGTTAATGGTTTGTCTAATAATAACTTTATGTCGTCATCAAATGTCAATAGAGTCATTTTATTGTAAGAATACATTTTCGGGAAAACTGACATCCATTAATCATGAGGGGATAATTTCCCCACTAATAGCTACATGCACTTTTACTTAGTTAATTGAACATATTAGTCCAATATCTTAGGATTAGTGCTCACATATTTATCCGTAAGGGTTAAATGTAATATTCATATATTACATTAGTGTGTTAGTGAGATATTAATATTGTGATATTAATATCATATTTGTGTGGGAAAAATAAATTAGTGTAATATTATTAATACGAGTTATCAAATAACTCATTATTAATAATATGGGTTGAAATATATTAGTTGTGAGTTTGTTGAATAAAAAAACGGATGTAGTTATTTAGAGTTGTGTGAGATATTGTTGGGTTTGGGAGTGATTCTAGGACATATATGTGAGTATATTGTGGGATTGAAGATTGGATTTGAATCCTTGTATTAAGGAGATCATTCTCCCATATATTGTAAGCTCACTCACCATATAATTACTCTAGAGAGATTAGAATAAAATAATAAGATTTTTTATTATAGTTTTCTCTCTGTAATTTTTGTATATTCATTGTTTTATTATTTCATGTAATTGTTACTATTTTAGATTAAATAAGCTCTCAATTTTATATCATCTCGATATTAGAGCAGTCAGACGAGCTATGAGATTCATTACAGGATAAAGCGTGGCCTTTAGGATGCGAGATATGAGATTTTGGAGCTTCGTCATCATGTTGTCAATTTTAGACTCAGAACACGGGGATTGCTAACAATATCATCAATCTCTAATGATCATGTTTATGGTCATTGAAAATTTCCCAATCAAAAGTGATTATGCTTTGATCATTGACGATTACGCCTGTTGATTGATAGAGACATTGTGGAACACCAACAATTTTTTTCTAATTTCCATAGATTCACTCTGATCGCCCACAATCACTGTGTAAACAATAACAATGAGTTTTCTTCCACATTATTAGTAAGTTTTTCAATATTTCCAAGTTCAAATTGAGGAGGGGGCTTTTCAACTCCAAAAGAACATTTTATTGAGTTAAGCAAAGCAAACTTGATGGAGGAAGGAGGCAACAGAGGAAGGAGGTCAATCAGTGACCTCTCGCCATCCGTAAGCGACGGGGCCACATAATGAATTTGTGGCATTTATTTTTGTTGTGTTTTTTATTTTTTACTTTATGCAAATAAGAACAGATGGATCATACATGTTCAAGTATTGTAATGTGTGAGAAATTTCTTGTATTTTCCCCGAATGTAAGAAGGTGATGTGAACTAAATATGTACGCTACTATGAAATGGTTGTTGGTTCCATTAGAAAACCTTCTTGTGAGTTGTTGGTTCTCTTAGAAAACCTTCTATGGTTGTTGGTTCCATTAAAAAACCTTCTTGGGAGTTTGTGGTTCTCTTAGAAAACCTCTACAGAGTGGTTGTTGGTTCCACTAGAAAACCTTCTACAGAGTGGTTGTTGGTTCCACTAGAAAACCTTCATTTTGTGGTTGGTGGTTAGCCAAGTTGTAAAACCATATGTAAAACATGAGCAGGTACATGAATAATGTTTTCCCCATGTTCGCACTAAGGGGGAATGTTAGGAATAATCTTAGGATTAGTGCTCACATATTTATTTGTAAGGGTTAAATGTAATATTTATATATTACATTAGTGTGTTAGTGAGATATTAATATCATATTTGTGTGGGAAAAATAACTTAGTGTAATATTATTAATATGAGTTATCAAACAACTCATTATTAATAATATGGGTTGAAATATATTAGTTGTGAGTTTGTTGAAAAAATAACTCACGTAGCTATTTAGAGCAAGTGTGAGATATTGTTGGGTTTGGGAATGATTCTAGGAGAGATATGTGAGTTTTCATGGAATTGAAGATTATAGTTGAATCCTTGTATTAAGGAGATCATTCTCCTATATGTTGTAAGCTCACTCACCATGAAATTGCTCCACATATATTAGAATACAATAATAAGAGTTTTTATTATATTTGTCCTCTAAAATTTTTTATATTCATTGTTTTATTATTTCATGTAATTTTTACTATTTTAGATTAAATAAGCTCTCAATTTCATATCATAACATGTTAGATGACAAAGGCGGGAAGTAAAACAACATCCTTGATTTTTTCACTAAAGTAGAAACAAGGGACTATGAGAGAAATAGACTACTATGTATCTTATGATGATGAATACTTCTTAAGTTTTTTTCGTATGATAATTCCAAAAATCACTATAAGTAAAAGCGTGAGAAGTTGTGTTCATGTATGGAACCACACTCACTAGAATTGAAAGTGTGAACATTTGTGTTTGCGTATGTAGGTGATCACAAAAATAGGTGTCATGAAATGCATAAGTACATACCTAGAGCATGTGTTGGTGTACATTTTCATTTATAGTTTGTATTGTGTGATAGCCCTCACTATGCCCGCATTAAGGGGGAATGTTGAATATATTATTTAGCACATACATTAGATATGAGTGCTTGAGAAAAATCTATTTGTTTTAGAATATATTAATATGTGTGTAACTATGAGTTGTTGTGGAACAACTCATCATAGATACTCACGAGAAGCACCAAAGATCTGCTAGTTTGAAGAATGCATAGGTGAATGATGCGAGACATGAATTCTTCCAAGATAAAACAAAAACAAATACAATACGGTAAATTACGAAAATAGAAGAGAGATCATTGCAATAATGCAGAAATAGATCTAACTCAAGTACACTAAAATATAATAAGGCAAGAGATGTACATATGGGAGGTGAATGTGTAACCTCCTTTTAGAATCACGAAAACCTCCACCTAGAATAGTGGTAACCTCCATACTGGACATATCCAATCAATGTAGACAATTGGTCAAGGGTAGTATATACCATTAACTAAAATAGTGTTTTTAAGTGTACACCTAAGAAAACATATCCCATAAGGATAGGGAAAATCCAAGCAAGGTGGAATAACTTTGAGTGGGATAATATAAATAAAGTGAGGAAAATAAATATTACACTAACACCCCCATGAGCGTAGCTTAAGTGGATGGAAACAAAATGGGTCCCGACAACTAGGCTCGATCAGTACCCATGTATAATGAAATCTCTCATAACATAGAGAAAATGAGAAAACCCAGTGGGAAAAACTCCCCCAAAAGAGAGAAAAAGGAGAGAAGGTATGACTATAAAGCCCCACTCAAAGCTATAACTACTGTATCTATGTTCAATGAAAAGTTACAAAAGTCATGAACATGGGGTAAGAATCTCTAAAGAAACCTCAAAGGATTTTAACAAACTAGTCAATGGACCATCAGATAAGAGATAAATAAGGATTCATCACTTTGCATACATTAATCTTGAAAGAAACAAGAAAATCTAGCATATTTAGTAATCCTCTACTCTTGAAAGCTTTAAAATGAACCTAGGTAGATTCTAAGCAATCAGGTTTGTGATTATGAGAATGGGAGCTCACCATTAATGGCTTCAAGGCCAATGGTTCTTCCCATTTACTCAATGCTTGTGTGTGTAGTGCAATGGAAAAGCAATAGCTCAATAAAACAAATGAAATAAGCTCTAAACCCTAAGAAAAATTCTATAGTTTATGTTAGGAAGAAGGAGAGTTCTTATAAATGGTCTAGGGTAGTGGGTTATTTATAGTTTTTCGATTTTAGAAATGGGATACTTTTGGTGCATGTGGGACAAGGATAATCCAAAAGGCACTTTAGAGAGTCAAAATAAGATTTGACTAGGTTTAGAAGAGGTTAATCATGGTTTAGGGTTAATTAAACTAGGTTAGACTAGTTAATCCTATTTAGAGAAGAATTAGGGTTTCAAGAGGGTTTTGAGAGGTCTAATCAATCCAATGAAATGGATTAATAGACTAGGAAGTTAGTAAAAGTGGTATAGAAGAGGGTGAGAAGACAGTTTAGCTAATAAGGGACTATATTAACCCCATTAATTGGTTCATAGGAGAAATACAACTAAAATAATGTCGTAAACGATGAGTTGGAGGAGGTCTAATTGACGAGGTATCGTCAATTTGTGAGAAGGAGAATAGTTAGTGAAATATTAGGAATAATAGTACTTTGATCAAACTAAAGGTGTCTAAAGTATCCATCCGGTATCCTGCAAAGCAACCTCCTAGAGTGATTCTAGCTCAGAAGTAGATGTAGTGAAGAGTGGATCACCATAGAAGAGTGAAGGTAGCCACCAAGTTTCGATGGATCTCCAACTAAGGTGTGGCTCATATCCAAGTAACTATGCTCCTCATACAAGGTAAAAGTGTCAACTGCTCCATGAAAGAATGACGTATATGATGCGAAGGAAAGAAGGCATATGAAAGGTCTTGTAATCGAGTAGAAGAATGCCTAATGTCCGATGAGCCCGAATCAAGATGTCTCGCTCCTGAAAAAGTGAGTGGTGGACTAGAAGTAGGTGGATCAAGAAATAACTCCTCTAAAATTGTAAGGTGATAACGAAATGGTAGAAGATAAGTTATCATTAGAAATTATCTCAATCTCATAAGTTTCATCAAGTACAGGTGAATCTGGTTGTTGTCGTGTAAATGGGCAATGACGAGGAAATTGACAATTTCTAAACATGACAACGATACCCCTGTACCAAATTTTTCATGTTTTATCATTCCAGGGCACCCCAGGTCTACCCAATCATTTTTGATGACCTCCCATTTGATGTTAACACATTACCCTAGGTTAATTATGAAATTTAATTCAACCCCTAGGTGATTTTAGGTGTTCATGAAAACTACTATTTTTGGGCAATATTGGGAAGGAGTATCACTAGCCTTCCCAGATCGGAGCAAACCCCCGGAGAGGAGCAGAGGGGCCAAATATAACATTAAGGTGAATTGAAGGTCTAGTGACATCATGGAAATGATTTTGGAAGATTCATGGGAGATTTGGAGAGTTTGGAGCAGTTTGATCAAAATCAAGGTTCACAGGCCTAGGTAGTGCAGGCCAAAAACAAGCGTTGAGCTTCCGAAGGTGATTCTAGGAGCTCCACATGGAGTTAGGAGAAAAACAAAGAATCTTCAAAAATGTAATTCCAATCCATACAAGATGGTGAAATTATTTTTTTCACAATACTTTGTGGCATTGGGTCTGTAAGCAAAGGTGTTTTCTCATGCACAGGTGGAGTACCAAATCAAAAATACAATTTTTTAGGGATAAAATTGAGGAATAAATACCTGATACCTCAAACCTTGAATTCAAAAGGTCATTTACAATCATAAAAATATAAAATTTCATCAAAAATTCCATTGGGAGCTCAAGTTATTGCCATTTCAAGTTGCCCTCTTGGAGCGAGTCAAATTTTGGGAGGACACGTGTTAGCTCCAGGAGCCTAGTGGGATTTTGTGTCCGTAAATTCCCTCAAGGTCAGGGAAATCAACGTTGGAAAAATTATCCTAGCCCCCATATGACCTCTGAATCCTCATGCGACCTCCAGGATCGCGGTTCAGCCCCAGTGTGTGTCATGGAGCTCAAAGCCTCAGCCAGATTCGATTGCTTTTGCCATGTGTCATCACCAGGAGTGCCGTGGAATTTGATGTCCCTCATGTCCCTCATAGGTCAGGGAAATAAAACATGGAAAATGTTCCCATCCCCTAAGGGAGACTTCTTGTCACCCATATGACCAACTTCTAGCCCCTTAGTGCTTTAAAGTTGATTTCTTTTAGCCTTCATTCCCTGCCATCAGATCTCCATCACATGTCGTCACCTTGCTCACCATGGAAAATTATGTCCCTCACATACCTCATAGGTCAAGGAAATCAAAAATTGAAAAATTCACCCATCTCCCATCTCGTGATTTATTTCAAAATTTCAAAAAAACCCGCGTGCTTCCCGCTTCTAACAACTAACATTCCCGTGCACAACCATATCTGCAAACGCCTTCTGTAACTTCTCAACACCACTCCAACATTGATGAACCTAGAACCAGCTCCCTCAAAACATGGAAAACCTCTACTTCATGATAATATGCAGGTCACAGAGGAATAATTGATCAAAATGAGAAGAAAGAACGAAGAACAGAGAAGAAGAAGCTTGAAAACTCCATTGCCATAGAACGAAGAATTGAAGAAATATTTCAAACCAATACACGAAATGATCCACCATATATTTCTGAGTTCTCCACTCTCAAAAACCATCAGAAACACACCTTCAAACCTCCCATTCATAGCACAAAATGCTCATAGTGAAGAAATTTCACTTTCGGCTCTACGAAGGAAAAACCTCAATTTCGTCAATCGACAACCATATCGAAGAGAAATTTCACCAGTAAGATAAGAAGAAAAAACCCATATCAAAAATGTAAATTTCATTGTGAATGGAGGATAAAACCAAACCTGTAATTTTCAAGGTCCATCAATGGTCTTTTGTGTCCGAAGCACCGCTGTAAAAAAAATTTAAAATCTCCTAAACTATTGATCGAGTAAGCACAAAATTTCAAAGGGGCGATATTGAGAAAAAAACCATATCGAAAAACTTTGTTCCACGTTAATCCAACCTCCAAAAGCCCACTTTCTAAAAATAGTAGGTCTTCTACATAGGGGACTGTTATTTTGGGAAAGTCATCAGGAGAGAACTCGTGAAGGAGACGTTGTATACAGAAGATGCACTGCAACTAAGAATTCATCAGAACGGGTATTTTGGTCCAATTTTGACACTTACTAAAAATAGTAAGTGGTCCCACAAGCACCTACCAAAAATAGAAAATTGATCCAAAAGGTGAGAGAAGCACAGGGAGAAAGGAGAATTTGAGTTGCTGCAGCCAGTCAAAATTTGAAGGAGCTAATTTTTCATACTTGCTAAAAATAGTAAGTTGCCTTTAGGCACTTACTAAAAATAGTAAGTCATTTCAGAGGGAAAATTTCACAAGAGGAGCATTTTGAGAGTGGAGCAATTAATCTGACAGTCCCAGTTGGATTTCGGAGAAGAATTTTCTCACTTACTAAAAATAGTAAGTTGCTCATTCTAGAAATAATAGGTGTCAAGTGGAGTTTGGATTCATAGGGGTGAAAAAAATGAAGTATCTACATCAAACTATGAGGGATTAGTTGAAAGTGAGGATCTCGACAATGTCTTTAGATGCTCATTTCATGCTTCAATTAGGATTTTGCAATCAACACCATCAAACTGTTCATAATACACTTCGTCAGTTTCATGTCTAAATCAGCTAAGTCAGTGTGGCATTGTCACAAGAAATTAGGGTAGGATTTGTTCCAAAACTTCAATCTCTTCAAAGGGGATCATCACAAGTGACACCTGTGGTCCCTAAGGGTTTCATTCAATAGTGTTTCTAAACAATCATTTTACGTCATCTGCAAATCATTTAGAGGTGGTTTCTCACCTACGGCCAAAGAACTTGCCCACAACAACCCATCCACAACATAAGAATGTCATTCACCATAAAGGGTTCAAAGGTATCGACGTCAATCGACTGAGCTTTCCAAGAGTCAACAAGAGAATTTTCTTCATCAACATGATTCCTCCTTCCTTTTCTCTCTCTCTCTCTCTCCTCTCATCCCCCAACTTCCTCTCTCCTCAATGTTCTAATTTGACGTTGGGGGTTGCACTTTTTCAATGTAATAAGTCACCCTTAAGTTATAAAAGGGGACTTAATGTTCTCCTAAGAATGTGAAAAGTCTCATGACATATGAAGGGTCAATGGGGGGTAGGCGAAGAGAATTCCAAAGCACTATAAATTGTAATGAGCTCCTCATTCCAAGGTGTTCTAATTCTAAAATTATTCTTGTAAGCTCATGAGAGATATTTTTCTCACTTGTGAGTTAAAAGAGTTGGCCAATTTCCCCTTATTCTTAATGTCTTCCATTCTCATACTATGTACAATTTCTCGTTTGAGCATCAATACAAGAAGAAGGAGTTTCGAGCTTTTTTGACTAAGGGTTTATTGATACTTTGTGTTCATTAAATTCTAATTGGTTTTGTTGTTGTTTGCAGAGTTGTTTCTTCTCATAAATGCATGTGTTGAAGTTTCTAACTAGTGTGTGTAGGAATCTAATTTTCTACCTGTAACATTAGTTCTCCTATCTCATTTCTCACTCCCCTTTCTTGCCTTATAGACAAAGTCCTCTCTAGCAAGAAATTGTTAGCTTTGTCGCAGGGTCAGTGGAGTGCCCCTGTTGGATCCTCGGTCGAAAGGCCACCAAAGAAATCCATTTTTACTCGCGCATGCACATATGAAAGTTGCATCGGTTAAGTAGAGGGACTTAGACTCCTAGAGCATTGGCAAGAAACCCACAAATTTGTCCCCGAAAAATTTTCTCACCGACACTAGTGAAGAAAATAAAGGAGGGACAAAGTGAGAGAAGGAATATAGCTGAGTCTTTTGATCGACTACACCCACTACAATGATAGTGTCACTATGTAGATCTCTAACATAGAATGAATCTGGAGTGAACTCAACCTCGCATGCCCTGACTAAGGTGAGTAATCTGGTAGATTGATAAGAGATTAGTTGATAGTGAGGGAATACTAAGAACATTATTGAATGTTCCTCCATTCACTTCAATAGGCCCTCTCCCAAAACTTGTGCAAAACTGTTGTCACCCAATCATATAGTAGACATGTCACATGGCTCTAATAAAGTGAACTATATGTGTGAAGAAGCCATATGATGTGATGCACCATAATCAATAACCCATATAGGAGGTGGTGGTACAATTGTAACTAGGACTCTCCCTTTTTTATCCTTTCTGAATCTTTCTCTTTCTCTTTGAAATTTGCATTGTAGAATTTATTGGTTGATGAAGATTTTTTAGAAGACTCAGGGGCACCTATCTTGTTCTTCTCAAGAATACTTGTGAGGTTGTCAATCTATTTCTTCATACATTTACTTTCATCATGTCTACCTTTGCAATACCCACATTTGATCCTTTCTTTGTTGGACTTAACACTAGAAGAGGAAGTTTCAGAGTTTGATGTAGAGGTGGAAGAATGTTGATCCTTCTTTCTTTATTCATCCTTGTTATTATGTTTACACTATTTTTGCTAGAGGATTTCTATTTTCAATTCCTGAGAATGAGAGCTTGAGGTTTGGAGGACTTCAAGGTGCCCATTTGGATTAACTTGTCTTGTTCCTTAGTCAAATCGGTAATAAATTCATCTAAGGATGGCAATTTCTAGTTAGTGTGATGGCTCTCTTGGTGGCATATAAGGTAGAAACAAAGACAAAATAGTCAAAACCTAGTTTGGTAAGAATGAAGAGAGCAAGTTGTTCATCCTTATTTTATGTTCCACATTCCTTTAACTATAATCTCAAGGACTTGAGTTTCTAACCCCATAGTGATGTGGTATAACCCTTTACTCCTAAGCACAATGGTGATTTTTATTTTCATTCTGGTAGTTAAAAGGTGTAAGTGCATTAACCAAGCTTAGATCCATTTTGCAGAAAGTAAAGTAGTGGATTTTTTTGCGGAAATGTGTGAAAAAGTAGGAAGTGTCAAACATAAGAGATTAGACACTTTACACACCCTCCCGAAACTATGAACTGACCCATCGATTGGTGATGAATATATTAGCTATTCTGATATTGAAAATTGAGGGGGATTTTGAAAGTGGATCTTTCAATTATTTGAAGTTGTTCAAATGATTTAATTTAATATTTTCTTAGTGTGTTTTACAATATAAATAAGACTAGTGCGTGGGAAATGAAAAAATAATAAAATTTTAAAAATATGACACTCGGTTTTGAGCTACTAATCAAAAGTTATTACAATAATGATTTCCCATAAATAAGGCCTATTTTAAATAAAATTGCACTCAAACATTTAAAAAATGCACTAAATGAGGATGGACCTAGCCTTCCAACCACTTGTTGAAATCAATACGAAATTTAGAAGATGGTGGTTTAGTTTGTGAGGGGAAATCGGCCTCCTTCCAACCCGGTCCTCACCCTTCATCTTCGTTAGGTGAAGATACGAGCAACTAAACTCTAAAAAACACCCTTAATACAATTTCTTTCGAATTGAGTTGAATCTTAAAGCATAAAATGATAAATTTTGAAGAAATAAAGAGTTAAATTAGAAAATTAAGGTAAATTATTCACCTTTTGGGCTAGGTGGGGTCCACAAAGTGTAGATACATGAGTAGATTTTAGGGTTATAAAACCCTACGACTACATGATCCTTTGTTGGATATTGTTTAGTATCACCATGGCCAAGCTAAAAAGTTGCAAGAGGGTGAATGAAGCCACAATATTAACTTTGTAAGGTGGATGCGTTGTAGGTTTGTTCACGAGGATTTTGTAGGTGTGTGGATAGAGGTCAAAGCTCGTTGCGGGAGTGTTTGTAAGCCGGATCACCTCTACAGAGGTGTAATGGACTGGGGGCATTCTACCTCCATACCAAGGATTCCACGATGTGAATGAGTTTTCCCAACCAAGGAAGACATTGCAGGATTTTTAGAGCACTGGTTAAACACCTTTCAAAGTTGAATCAATGTTGTAGAGGGAATGAATGCATTCCAACATCACGGTATTATGTTCCGAAGTTGTATAAACCATCCAAAGTGACATTGAGTGGTCTAAAAATCTATGTGAGCCCTAGAATACCTTCCATGGGTCTGAAAATGTATGCAAGGTGCTGCCACAAGTTAAAAACACCTTTCACAGTCTGCAACTACGTGTACGAGCATGAAAAAAATAATATCCATGTGTGTATATCTCTATACAAGCTTGTAAATACCTCTAGGAGCCTGTAAATAGGATGAACCAACACGAACCAGACAAAAACCAGCAAATACAAACACCCAACACCAAAACTATTACAAATAATAATATCATGTAAAACTAGTAGAATAACAACCAAACAAGCTCAATACTAGCAAGACCCACGATACCATATCGAAGAAGCACTAAGGATCTACTAGTTCAAAGAATGCACATGTGAATGATGCGAGACATGAATTTTTCCAAGACAAAACAAAGCACACATACAAGACTGCAAATTATGAAAATACAAGAGAGATAATTGCAATAACAAATAAATAGCTCTAACTCAATACACTAAAATATAATAATTCAAGAGATGTACATATAGGAGGTGAATGTGTAACCTCCTCCTAGAATCATGACAACCTCCAACTAGAATAGTAGTAAAATCCATACCCGAAATATCCAATCAACAGACAAATAGTCAAGGGTAATAACTAACTAAAATAGTGTGGTCAAGTGTACACCTAAGAAAGTATATCCCATAACCGTAGGGAAACTTCAAGTGAGGTGGAATATCCTGAAGCAGGATAATAAAAAGAGGCAAGGAAAATAAGTCCTACACTAACATAATCTTGAAGATATTTTTTAAGGAATTAGATTATGCTCATATTCTTTCCATTAGGAGATTGAAAGGATATGAATTTGTAGACACCTAAATTTAACAATTTATCACTTCAAAATGACAACTTTGAATTTACCCTCACACTATGATTTTTGCACGCATCCTAAGCCTAAGTGATGGGATTTGTCAATCCCAAAATCCACACTTACAAGAATTGAAAATCACACTTTGCAAGAATTGAAAATCACACTTGCAGGAATTGAAACACACTTGCAAGAATTGAAACACACTTGTAGGAATTGAAAGGCACACTTGCATGAAATTAAATGTCACACTTGCAGGGAAGAAATTTTTGAATTGAAAATAAATAATAAACACATAAAACACCTACATGATTCACAACAAATTATACACCAAAGGAATAATTACATGATACAAAAAAAAACAACAAAAATATAATTACAGAACGAAGAAACAAACATAAACACATAGATCCATCTTCCTTGGAATGAGTGGCCAGCTCATTCCTCATAAGAGGATTTTAATCAACACTTATTTACAAATTAGATGCAACAGAACCTCAAAATGAATTAATCAGAATAATGGAGGTTACATTCATTGGTGTGGGAGGTTGCATTTATAATTTCATGCTTCCAACCAACTCCTTATTTTAAGGCATACATCTCAATCAAATCTTATCAAATAAGATTTCAATCTATCAACAAATAACATCAATCTCCAAAATATGGAGAGAGCTTATCTAGATCTAACTACTAACCCGAATTTCTTATTTTATTTTGAGAATCAAAATGAATATTGATTCTTCCTTATTTTACAAATAATAAAACACTTATGGAAATATCTATTTTTAGAATGATTTCCAAAAATAGATAGCAATGCTTCTCAAACCACCCTTGGATTTATGCTCATCTCTGTAGCTATAGTATTCATCTCCAGATCTTTAATATCCATCTTCGGAGCTCTAATGTTCAACTTTGGAGCTAGTGAAGGAACCTTTAGAGCTAGTGAAGGAACCTCCAAAGCTAGTGAGGGAACCTCTAGAGCTAGTGAGGAACCTCTGGAGCTAGTGAGGGAACCTCCTGAGCTAGTGCAGCACACCTAAATTTAGTATCTCTACCCTTGTTTGCTGTGTGCACATATTTCACCATGGTCCTAGTTAGACCCCACTTAATTTAATTCACCCCCTTAATTTAATTAAATGCCCACCTATTATCCCATCACCTTTAATCTTTATTAATTAACATTAATTAATTAGTATTAATTAATTAATTAATTAATCTTCATTAATTAATTAATATCCACTAGCCCTAATGGACTTTCCCTTTAGGATGTTTTTATCCTAAATCTACATCCCTACGCTTTTTATAGCTTTTATCCTACCTATCTTTATCTCCTAACTACCCATGACACATCCCTAAACAACCTCTTCCCACCTACAAGCTTTAAAGCACTTTTCCCATCCTTAAAAACCTAAAATCCTGACAAAAACATAAAATCAACCATGTTGGGAAAGTTTGCTTATAGTCGGTGGTGACCCAACCCATTCACCGTCAACCCTATAAGAACGAGTGCTTCCCTTTCCAAAAGCGACACACAAGCATGGAAAAACACTCAACTTTATTGCATTATGTGAATCCATCTTCGAACTAGAGCATCTCATGATTGTGACAACCTTCTTACAGCACTTGGAAGCTTGTTTTCATCACTCACATGAATTTGCGAGGTTTACATTGATTTTTGTGCTATCTTACATTATTTCTACTACTATCTTGTTAGATCTAACATCTTGTAGGTTCAACAACACTCAAAGCTCCATTATCAACCTTCTCTTCCAGCCTTTTTTGCTTGCAGGTCATCCATTCAATCCATTTTTCTTTGGCCTTGTTCTTCCCTCTACAATCATCATCACCCAACCTAGGTTTTCGTTGACCCAATATTTTGTCACTGTAATTTCTGTCTCCAGATCCTTCCCAAGTGCCCATCTCTATTCTATTTATGCTTTAGTTTTCTAGATCTATCATCATGTTTCTCTATTGCATCAAAACTAGCCTATATGTAGCTCAAATTGCCATTAACCCGGCCCTATTTTTCATCCATCCCATCCAAAAAAAAATCCTATCATTTTCGGTGTTTTTGCCTCGATTCCTTCTATAGGTCGTTTCAAGCATCTATAGGCTTCTGTTGCATCCAATTTACATTCAGATCTCTACAGATCTACATAATTCTCTTGTTGTCCAACTTCATCCACTCAAGTCACTATCAACCTCCCTATGTGTGATCGAGTCATCGTCGACCCTACTAGGTAAACTTATTTCAAGTTCAGTTTAGATCAAATCTGTATGTGCCTTACATTTCTACATTTTTAGTTTTTGTGTGCCTTATATTCTGCATATTATCTTGTTTATTATCATTGTTTTTATCCTATTTTATCAAAACATAGGGGTTGACATCCATCAATGAAGTTAATGCTTCATGGATCAAACTTTGTTAGGAAAACCCCCATCTATCATCTAATCCATTTCCCTCTTTGTGTTCTTATATTTCAGGTCATTAGCTTCAGAAAGAAATGGGATCAATTACTTTTGTCCCATTCATCCATATCACACATTCGAGGTACCACAAACCCTCCATCTTTCGAGTTTTTAGCTTTCTTTAGTACGCAACTCATTAATTTGAAATGAACAAGAAAATTATAACAACATTCTTAGCATGCCCAGTGGGACCACCCTTTAGGTGATCCTTTGCATTTATTACTATTTTATGCTTCTTCTGTATTCTACTAACACTACAACATAAGGCTTCACTTTTTTATTGCTCATGTTGGGTTCCGCCACCGGATCACTCTTTGCTTAAAATTTAGATAAAAAGGAAAAGTTTTATCTAGGTATTCCTCATTTCCCCCTATTTTCTCCTTTCTACATTGTATTTCCCTTTTCTTGTGTGTGTCCTCATTGAAATATCACATTTGGATTTTGTTAAAAGAACCTTTCTTTCTACATCCTTCTTGGTCACATAGCTTAAGTAAGGGTTTAACTTGCTACATCTCACAATCTACCACACATAAGTAAACCTCTGCATCTAAATCACACATCTAAACATCTTCCTACCAAGTGGGTGATTGGGATTTCATCACCCAACAGAAATCCTCCGCGGTGTGTTGTCCACATTAGAAACTCTCGTACTGAGACTCGGGCCTCATGTACCTTTGGGTATATCAAGGACTCCCTAGCCATAAAAACCTGAAACCAAACATAGATTGCCTTTTCCTAGGTACCTTTGTTATCCATTTCCCTTTTATTTTTCACTTCTTAATAAATCAAAACAAAAAAATCTTTGTGGTTGATTTGCTTGATTTAGTTAATATAAACTTTGTTTTTGTTTCATGCCCATATTTACTCATTTGGTAGCCAAAAAATGGAACAAAACCTTGCCTCAAATAGTTCTGCAGTCTCATCCCAACAAACATCTGTCATGACCAGTGTCTCATATGTGCCCTTGGTTACTTCCTCCATGGGTATCCAACTCTCATCAATGTTTCTCACCAATGGAATTTTGTTCAAAATACTACCATAGATGAGACTAATCCTTTATTTTATCATCATCTCATCCCATCTAGACCATCCACCCCTCCATCTCCTACATCTGAACCTTTTGGACCTCCTATTATCCCTCGTGGTAGTTTGGAGTTCCAAGAGCTTCTTGATGTCAATCGATAGATCTTCAAGACTACCTTCTTAGGAAGTCAACCCAGACTTCTGTTGATGCCCACCACTTCAACAACTTTATCCTTATCACCAAATCCCCAAATCACCCAATTTCCCCCTCACAACTTGCTACAGTCTAATGTGATCTTGCTTCATGGTGTCCCTGAGATTTCACCCTGAAATATTGGACTACCCCTTTTAAATTTTTCATTATTTTCAAGTAACAGTCTATAGTGATGCTCACCTTCCACTTATCTATTTTAAGGATCAATGAATAAATAAGAATCATGTGATTACCCATCACCTTTCATCCTTATCTTCAATATGAGTACCACGGATCTACTTATGTCATGATTCTCATAGATAAGTTTCATCCTTTTTAGGATGGAATCTCAAGGTCGTTCATCACTTAAAACCTTTCTTTCATAACTAACCTATGTGTGTTATGGTTTTGTCTTCATAAAAGAAGCCTATACTTCTCTATAGTCTTGTCCATGACCTAAAATTCCAAAAAAAAATTCAAAAGCAATATATGGGATTTTCAAATTCACAACTATGTGAGTCGACTTCTTGTAAAAACATCATCTCCAAAAAAAAAAAAGGACATCTACTCTTTCTATCTTTCTCGTTATAAATAGGCTACTCCTCGAAGGACAACTCACATAAATCTAGCCATATTGCATACACGATCATGACAAAAAAGAAGACTATTCCTAATAAAATAAAATAAAATAAAAATATTCGAAGCTTCCCGCTTCGATCATCTTCATGAAGACCTCAAGGAGATACTCTACTCATCCCACATAGACTTCCCACATCGATCAATCTATAAAAACAAAAGCACAAAGAAAAATATGAATTTTTCGTCATGGACTTGCCTATTTTGATCTTGGGTCTCTTGTAAAAGAGGCATGCTATCTCACACCAGGTTACACTAAACTAACTTCTTTCACCTCACCGCCTTTCCTCTCGTAATCTTCTTTGTACTCAAGGGATGTGCTGCAAATGTGACATTTTTGATCATGTGACTTTCTTCACCCTTAGAATAGTCAATCATGCAACACCTTTAGGGTTTTATGTTCATAAGCCAATCTTTGGTATGATAGAATCATAATGGTTCTTACCAATTAGATGGATTTTTGTCTCCTCTTACCATTCACCTCTTTTCTTACTTATTAATCCTCCTTGACATGATCGACCTTTCGACACCTACATTATAGGAATTCCTCTTCCACAAAAATCAACCATTCCTATTCAACCTATACTCAACCATGCCTAAATGACCTAAACTCAACCATGCCTATTCGACCTAAATTCAACCATGCCTATATGACCTAAACTCAACATTGCCTAAATGACCTAGACTCAATCATGCCTACAACCTACTGATCCATTCATCTCTCCTCATCATATTTTCTCTATCTTATGGGAGAATTACATCATCCCGAGGCCCCTTTTTCGTGGCTATGTAGGCGAACTCCGAGGGCATGGGGCCCTTGAAAGTTATCTTGGCCACTCTTCCCCTAACCCATTTTCCCCCTTTATATTCACATTCTACCTTAGTGAGTTTTCCATTTTACACAAAATTGGGAAATTAAAAATCATAAAAATATACATACCTACCATTTTCAAACATCACCATATCATACATCAATCATTTCACATTTCCATGATATCAAATATTTGGAAATTTACACCACAACATACATATACATCATCATTTATTTTCCATACTACCAATAACTTGGAAATTAAATCAAACACATAAACATAACCAAACCATGCATATACCTCGACTCCACCATGCCTATACCTGACTCCATCATGCCTATATGACCTTGATTCCACCATGCCTAACTCACCTAAACTCAACCATGCCTAAATGACCTAGACTCCACCATGTCTATGAAATGGTATAGACAGATTTGCACAATAATAATACTATCTTCTATTCAATCTGATTTCAACCGGAATCTTCACAAATATGTAGGAGAGGTTGTTCCTATAATGTAGGAAACAACCCATGAGTTGTTTTAACAACTCGTTATTACAAACCAAATAATGACAATTATAATTATGAGTTGTTTTTAAACAACTCATAATATAATGATAAACTAAATACAAATAATGTTAACACTAACATAATCCTAACATTCACCCCCTTAGTGTGAACATTATTTACTGATATCACCCCCTTAATGTGAACACGGAAAAAATTCACCATAGAACTGGAACCAGAATCGTATGCCTCTGCATACTTTTAGGTCTGCATACTACTGGCTTGGATCTTGCTGTCTGGATCTTGCTGCACATGACCAATCCACTTCACCACAGTGAACCCCATACCGGATGATCACACTTCCACCGATTCACCTACATACGTGAACTCAACAGTTCCCGCTTTCACTTCCAGTGAACGCTAGATTTCACCGGCCGATCGATGTTAGAAGTACGCAACAGTCGAAGAATCTCTACAATGAGGATCTCTCCAGTTCACCTGCCCTCCTATACAACTAGTTTCAAGCACCCAAAATGCATATCTTCCTCATTTGAATCAAAACAGGGAAGAAAACCACACATCATTTTATTCTGCACACCACACAACTGAAATAATATAAAATATTGCCACCAAATTTTAATGCGACCCCGTCGTTGGTGACTAACGAGAGGCGCCGATCGACCTCCCGCCTCCCGTGCCTCCGTCCTCCCGTTGAGATGCTACTTAGTGGATTTGTTAATGAAGCTCATTTTACAATTTTGACTCAAATGACAAGACGTCGGTTTCTACCGATATTGCGCTTTTTACAAACAAATAGACAATAATGACTATTCTTTTTGTCTACATAAACCAAATCAGACAGAATGTTACAATACTACTCTTTCATCAATCAAGGAAGATACCTCTTCATCGAGCCATTTAACAAATGCTACACCATTTGTTGTTATACTGCAGTATGAACTTCACTTATCATTGACTAGACAAACTTACCTTGTGTCTCAACGTTTTTTTATTTAAACTTGAGCTCAACGTGTATAAGACTTGACAGTCATCGTTGAGGTATCCAAAAATCAGACTGGGTGCATTAAGCATGCCTGAGAACTAACCTAAAATACAGGTCATCAACAAACAACAATACAAACAGGTGCGTTGGGCATGCAGTCATCAACACCAACGATACAGATTCAAAACGATCCAAATATACAACGCACTTGTATTAAAAAAAAAACTTCCAACGTAGATCTCTACAGATCTCTACACCCGCAACTTGTGTGGATCAGATCGATCAATGTAATTCGTGTATGCACCCGCAGCCAGATCTCTACAAATCTCAGTTTGGGTGGCTTTAAAAATCTTAAAAACTGAACTTTTTAAAGTCTGCATAAAGAAATGTGAAAGGCATCTGCAAATCCCTGTTTCAATAGGGATGAATTAAAAATGACTTCGGCTACAAATCGTGGGAATCTAAACATGTACGAAGTCTGCTAAAAAACTCCCTGAAATTTGTCAGAACCTGCTCAAAAACTGCACATAATTAATGCAGGCAACATATACCCGATCAACACGAGCCTAGTAGATGGATGGCACACAGATTTGGCATGTGAGAATAAATCTGACCAAAAACGAGCATAGGCTATCCACATTCACATAGATGCACAATACAATAACATTTACAAACTACCTGAACTATATCTAGAATGCTCACAAAAAATCTCTCATTAACTGTGGAAAACGTGAATAGCAAAAGATTTTCCTCAGATAATATTGTTATCCAAAATTCACCCCCTAGGGTAAATTTTGATAACATGCATCGAAGATTCAAATCCCAAGCAAATTGATTGATTGAGCAAAATCGGGTTTCTAGTGGTCCCTTCAGGTATTTTTCTAACTCCCCTGGCCGAAGAAACAGGGAGCAAGCTCTGAGAAAATGCTAAAAAGTTGCAGAAAGGCAAGTAGGTTGACCCAGGAAAAAGTGTGAAAATTGGCTAAGTCCTACTCAAGGGAGCAATTGGGACATTTGGGACGTCAAGGCGCGGATCGGCCGAAAAGCCTCCAGGCGGCCCAAATTGCATTTGGGACAATCGGGCCAGAAGTACGCGGAGGACGCGAAAAGCCGATCCGGCCGAAGGAGGAAGAAAAATTGGCTTAGGTGTTGCTCGGGATGCTTGGGACAAAAAGACCCGAACCGGCCGAATCGGCCGAAATGAGTCCAAAGGGCCCAAAATCAAATGGGACATCTGGGACAAATGGACGCGAAATGTCCGAATCGGCCGAAATGAGTCCAAAGGGGCCAAAATCAAATGGGACATCTGGGACAAATGGAGGCGAAGTACGCGAAGGAGCCGAGGACCAATCAGAAGCTGCCACGTGTCCTCACAGGAGAAAAAGTCAAAAGGTCAAAGGGGCGAGTTATCGAGCGCTGAACCGAACCAATGAAATGGCGCCACGTGTCCAAGTTTAAGGGGCCCACAAGCAATTTCAAAAGGAAGGCCCGCGAAAGACGGAGGACAGAGAATTGCTCGTCCAATCAGCACGTGCCACGTGTCGTCCAGACGGTGAAGAGCGGGAAAACATTTTAAAATCTGTCTTGGTCTGCTCCGTGCCCTAAATCTTCAGATCGCCATATCTTTTGATCCAGAGCTCAGATTTCCACGTTCTTTATATCAACGGAAAGCTCATGAAATTCTCTACATGATTCTAGGGTTAATCTCGAGTTTTGGTGCAGTTTGGAGAGAAAATCAAGAAACGGCTCTGACGCGTGATACAACAGAAGTGACGCTTCAACAACCAGCTTTAATGCAGCAGACAGCCCGCCGTTTTGCCAGGATCCGCCACTTATACCATAATGAGATGATTTAAAATACAACCTGGGGGTGGTTGGAGTAGATCTGACTTTCCTCTTTCTTCCTTCTCTCATTCTTCCTATATATTGTAAGGAGTGGCAAAATAAAAGTGGTTGTTCATTCTTTCTGCTCTGCCCTCCCTTCTTTTCTTCTCTAGGGTTGAAAATGGAGTTCGAGCCTCCTCCCTGCTCTGTAATGGCGTTTTTTGCCTTTTACTAATGGAATGATGTTCTGTGCAAACTTCTGAAGCAACAAAACGTGTTTTGTGATGCATCTGTCCATCCTTTCTCGTTTTTGCTTGTTTTCTTCTTGCCTCTCTTCATTGCAGGTATCTGTGCATGTTTGAACGTTCACTGCAGATCTGGAGCTGTGTTCATGGAGTTTTGGGACACTTTCTGTGTGAAATCTATCCTTGGGCCTGTGATGCATCTGTCCATCCTTCCCATTGCTCACCTCTCTTTGTCCCATGGCGCTTTGATAGATGTCCAACATTCTCCTTCTCTACGGTGTATCACCGTTTTAGTGTAGGCTTTTGCTGTTTTTCCTTTCTCTCTCTCTCTTTGTCTCCTTGGCATGGTTAGATTAGGATTAGATTAGCTTGCCTGCACTGGAATAGCTTGTGGCGGGTAGTTTAGGAGCAGAACCACCTTCTCTCGGAGATTCCTCTCTCGGTTTCACAAGTCCCACGCTTGGATAGAGGTTTCCATGTTGCAATCACACTGGATGCTCGAACATCAACCTAGAAGCCTGATGTGCGTCCAGTGGGTGCGTGATTTTGCACTAACAAATATATCATGGATCCATAGTCGCTCCGATACCAAATGAAATGGTATAGACAGATTTGCACAATAATAATACTATCTTCTATTCAATCTCACTTTTCTCCTCCTCCTAGCCCTCTGACAGCCCAGGTCTCGAGCACTTGTAACCTCACCATGGGCTTTCTCTAGGGTCGAAGACCCCGTGCTACCAAAACCGTGAGTCCCGGATCTCATCCACTCACCGGCTTCTGTTGGGGTCAGTACTCAACATATGAGGGGACATCAATACCAGTAGTCATCAAATGATCCTAGTAGTAACAAGCCTCATTCAGGGCATCCCTAAACCTTGCCATCGACACAAGATGGGGTGGTGCCATGATTCTCACTGGAACATGTGAACTCCACCTTATTAATAATGACCTTGGCCCCTTTCCTAATGCATGCCCTCCTACCTTTGTCACGGGACTCTATCCTGGTGAAGGTTCCTATAGTATGGGACCCTGTCCCTGGGCTGTAGGGGTACTGTGCTGCAATATAGGCATGTAAGGCCACCACCTGTTCTGTTTGTGGCCAATTATCCCTATAAACCAACCACATATGCCTATAAGGTGGCCACCTATCCTCCATCCCCATCTCCACCTTGTGTGGGCACTCGCCCCGTGCTACTAGACACTGTAGGGCCATCACCTGTGCCTGCAAGGTGGTCACCTATGCCCGACCTTATCACTCTCCATGTAACCCCTGTAATCTTTGCCTATATGGTGACCGCTTGACCCCGTAATGTATCCCTCTGCACTTTATGCGTGAGCTAAATCAGGCTGCCCTAGCCTCGGTGGTGCCGCCCATAGCTTTGCCACCCACCACTAATTCAGATCCATTAGTGACTCCACATCGTCAATCCGTTTATCTCATACTTGTTCTTCCTACTCTGTAGGAACACTTGGATGTGGTGGAGACATGAGTATCTTCATGTTATCTCTACGATCGTGGGAATGGTGGGGGCACGTCCTGTTGTAGTCCAAACTACCATCTAACCCTATCCATGGGTATCATCTCATGCTCCCCGACATGTTGCCCTTGTATCCATATCAGTAGCTGAAGCTCCTCTAACTCCTCAATCATGCCTCTATATGATGGATAATCAACATATGGCCTCCACATGATATCAACTGCCGAAAGGCCCTCCAATTGCTTCCTATAGTATGACACATCATATATGTCCCTCGCCACCCTCAATTGTCCACTGACTGGTACCTATCATTTGAAACCAACTCTAAAAAAGCTACCCCCGAACCAATTCTATCATGGTAAAGCAACTGGGCACACACACACGATGTGATCATATGCCTAGTAGTGTAATAAATAAGTACAACACATACAAAATCTCCTCAATCTCCCATAGAACCATATCTCCCTATACAACTGAACTAGGAAAGCTAGTGCACAAGAAAAACATCCCATCGCCACCATCTTCAGCACTGATAGTATAGTATCATGCGGATAGGATGCATACATATCTCCATAAGTGAGACTTGTATTGTGATACCTCAGCTCGCCCATCACCTCACCAACACCGCTGCATTATCATCGGCTCCACCGATGCTTCGATGAAATGGAATATACTGGCTCCCCAAAAATAGGAAGCCACAAGATCCTATAAACATCCTCCAAGGTAATGGTCATCTCACCCATCGGTAAGTGAAAGGTATTGGTCATGGAGTCCCATCTATCGATGAGAGAGACCATCAAGCTATGATCCCAAGCTATACACCTATAGCGTCGATTACGCACTAAGTCCTACATCGCTCATGTGGTCTCGTTCCTTCACGGTCATGCTAGGTGCATCTATACCAGTAGGGGTGGTACTTTGTCCCTCATCCTTAGTTGATCTCTTGCCTACATCATCCAACACGACCTTGTCAAGACTTGACCAACTCAAATCACTAAAAACCCACCACACAATACCTAACCACATCAATCATGCCTACCCCCTTTACCTAATTCACCTACAAACCTATTGTCCCTTATCATCATTACCCACTATCTTAGTTCATTTCACCTACTTACCTATCCCACATCACCAAAATAACATTTTACCCTCTTCCCTCTACATAAATCTTCACCTACCCCTTCCTTACTATTTGGTCAACCTTTCGATCAAGTTGCCAATCAACTGTTTCACCAAAACCGAAACCCTCATCCCCCATTAACAAAAATTCCCCAGAAGCATCCTAAACACCTACCCCAACCCACCCAAACCTATCATGCCTTCCTTACCAACCCTATTTAAGATACATTTGACCTTCCCACCCCCCGTTTCATTCATTTTAACCACATTTTCAAAATTAAATTTCTACCCAAATTTCACATGCAAATAAACAAAACAATTTCAATCTTTTCAACTAAACTGAAGGATTCAGATTGTCTCCTACCTCTACTCAAAGCCATCTCTATGGTTGCACATTTGTTCATTGTGCTGGTGGTCCACCTGTTCCCTCTCCCACCTCCATCATGCCAAAATCAACTCCTCACTTCCAAACCAATCGAATCAATCAAATCAATCTCATGGACCCACCATTGAATGCCAATCACCCGCTAAGTGGATCATCTACTCATCTCAACACCTTGTCTTGTTGTTTTCCACTCCTCAAATTCTCCTCTCGTTGTTTTCTAAAAATGGCAAGGTCAAAATGAATCCATAAAAAGTGGAATTTTCCTTTCTTAACCTCAAATCGACATAATCGACATCACCATATCGAGCCCTAGCCTAACTAAATTTAGTTACACTATAACCGGCATCAATCAATTGATATAACCATTTAACCTACCCTATGCCCATTTGGCCTACAAACAATTTTGCTCTAACAATTTTTGACCTTACCAACACCCTTTACACCTTACCCGCAAGCCTACATTACTGTACATTTCCTTAACCGTGTTTAGGGACATGTTAGTTACCTATAGCTTGGTCTTACGTGCCCCGACCTACATACCCCAACTTGAATCACCTTTTGTAACATTTGATCTTGTGTACTCGTTATACCTTGCGGTGTTGTTACCCATGGTTTTTAGCCTAATGACCTTACCTTGCCTAATGACGTGATGCTTATCCCGACCATACCTTTTGTGTCATGGAACTAAACTTATTACATGTTTGTACACCGGACCTAATTGTGCTTCATGACCATATCCTATACCTTGGATACCTGAATCACTTCAACCTCATTTGGATAAACCTATCGCCATTTTGACAATGTAGAGTTTGCAATCTCTTCCACCTGGTACCGTATCACAATCTATACATGTGTGTGCATTCAATTTCCATTACCCATTACCCAAAACAACCATACCCTTACCTACTAACCCTCACTTTCATCAATCACCTATTTATCAAACCACTCCTCGACTACTTTTGAACCTCTTTGGTTCATAGTTTGAGGGGGATCACCTTTAACCCTACTTGGGGCAACCTAACCTTTGCCTATACCTAGAACATCGACTCCCTTTTTTTTCAGCATCATTTACCAATACAAGCTACGCGACAAAAAGGGGCAAATGTAGACACCAAATTTGGGTCACACTCCCTTTGTCCCCTTCAATAAATTAACGTAATATATTTAATTAGTCATGACCCCTTCATCCTATACTAATATTCATCCTCACATTATTAATTAATTTAATTATTTAATTAAGTTAATTTCACCCTCACACCTCCACCTCATCGTTACACCTCACCTTGGACCCATTCCAAGGGCATTTAACTCACAATGACCGAGTCATCACTCTCAACTCGAGTCATCACTCCTAGTTCTGAGTCACCACTTAAATTAACTAACTAAGAATTCTTCCTAAACCTAATTGGACTTTTCTATGACCTTCCTACCTTCTCTCATGTGAACTCCACTTCCCTAAGTGGAATCAATCAAAATCATGCCAAAAATAGTAAAGATCTACCTATTTTTGGTAAACCTAGACTTTCCCGCCTTAACCGACGCCGATTATCCCTCAACTAACTCCAGTCACCTAACCACCATCGGTTACCTTATATAAAATTTCACAACTCTTTACATAGGTTGGTCATTTAGTTATTGGAGTATGATTGCATTCGAGCTTGAATGTTTAAGCCCTCCCGCATTGACGATGAACACACACAACCACAAAGGCAAGAAAAACATCCATTTTTCCCTTCCAGAGCATTGGAATACTCACGAGAGAACATGGGCCATACTTGCCATGGCACCTGGACTCAAGCACTTCTTCTCCGATCAACCATCAACCATTCCAAATCCCAAGATCTACAAGACATCAAGTAAGTAATGTGACTCTAATCATTTGGCTTATTATTTTTGTAGATATTTTACTCCTTTCAGTAGTTTATTTCCTTTGTTTCGTATATAACCTTATTCCCACCAACCCATTTTTCAAATATCCCAAGCCTTATCATCATTCCAAACATCCTTCTTAGTATCCTTGATTCTTCTCAGCCATATTACAACCCAAGCCACACTACCCTCACTCTTTGTGCAATCACAAAGAGCCTACAAACCTTTGTTTAATAATTTAACATAAAATTACCCCTACCGACGCTACCACTTTAACCGTCGTCGGTCTCTCCCTCTCTACTAGTATCGGTCACCAAACCGATATCGGTCATTTTTTTTTTTCTATTAACCTTCACCAAACTACCTCTAACATCACCTAAAATCCACCCATACCTTACCAGATACCTTTGTGACCTTACCTAACACCTCTATGACCTATCCTAACCAAAAACATACCTTGCCTAATGCTAGATTAGTTTAGATTTCAATACTTTGCTTAATCTAGTTTGTTGATAATGTTTTGAGATACCTAAATCAAAGTGTTAGCAATAGGACCTTTATTTCTCATATTTACTTTCATTGATTTGATAAAAATAGAGGATTGACAACCATTCGAGGAAGCATCACGCTTCCTAGATCTAGCCTTGCTAGGTAGTCCTCTGAATCTTGTTATTTAATATCATTTGGTGGTCTTGCTTTGTATCTATAGGTATTCCTTCCCAGAAAAAAAGGATTTCTCTACAATCATCTTGGATAAAGTTAGTAATGTGCGCATTCAACCTTCAACCTACATATCACAGGTATTCCTCCTTGACCTTTTACCTTATCTGTTTTATCACACAACTTATTTGGTGAAACTATTACGAAGTGCTAATTTTTAACGCAGTAGTTTGGAAGCAAGTCACACTTTCCAAAAATGGGTGATTTCTCCGTGCAAATCCATAAATTCAATTGCTCCATCATCTAGAATCCATGCGGTGATCCCGGTGAGGGATTTTTAGCCCAATTCATGGAAGAAAGCTTATGTGAGCCATGATTCTAAGATTCTAGTGCCTTGGATTTCCCACGCCAAAATTTGGAAGTCAATTCCAAAGAAAGTCACATTTTCTCAAGGTACCTGTTGGGTCGAGTTTAACATGATGAATTCGGTGGAAAGTGTGAAAATTGGACCTACCTAACAAGGTGGAATTTCACACTGCATATTGCTTGTGTGTTTCACACAAAAGATTATTTAATTCCAAAACAAGTCACACTTTTTCATGTCTTCTACGTCAGCATTTAACAAAAATAACTTAAGTGGAAAGTGTGAAACTTGGACCTTGCCTGGTAGGGTGGAGTTTAACACAATCACTAAAGTGGAAGGTGTGGAATTAGAAGTTGGACATGGTGAATTTTAACACTACCTGCTACTTGTATGTTTCACACAAAAGCAAATTTATTCACCCAAACAAGTCACACTTTTTGCTCTGCCTACTGGGTCAACATTTAACACAAATCACTTAAGTGGAAAGTGTGAAACTTGGACCTACCTGGCAGGGTGGAATTTCACACTGCCTGTTGCTTGTGTGTTTCACACAATTCCTAGCCAAAAATGGTGACTTACTTTGGCATTGTTGCATGCTTTAAAAGGGATTTAATTTAATTATTTTTGGCAAAGCTTGGCGCCAAAGATAGGGAGAAAGTCAAAGCAAGCAAGCATGCTAAAAATAATACAAAGAAGTTGTTATCTAAAATAAGCCCCATTCTTATTTTTGGATAACAATTGCTTCTTCTCCTTTTCTGGCACTTAAATGAATTTTTGGCATGCTTCAGGTACTCAAAATATTCTGGAAATGATCCCATCTAGATAGGATTTTTCCTCACCTTTCCAGAAAGGTAAAATTTTCCTCCTAACTCCTTATATTTCTCAAGTTATGGCTCGACGGAGTTTTTGAGGGAAATTTTCCCTGGGAAGGCCCACAACCAATAAGAATGCACCACATGGTAGGGTGGAATGGCGGGTCAATGGGGTAGGTTGGAAAAGTTTCCAAAGGGCTCGGTGGGGCGAAGGAGAAGTTTTTCTCGAAGGCTGCGGACCAATAGGAGGCCGCCACATGTCATGTTCTCGACGGAGGTCAGGGGCACAGGGAGAATTTGGCATTTTTACCAAAGTGGTCAGCAACGTCAAAGGAAAAATTTAGGGCACATGCCCACGGCCAATTAGAAGGTGACACGTGTCATCGGCCCAGTAGAGCGCGGGGAAAAGTTGGGAAAATTTCCCAATGGAAAATCAAAGGGGCAAAATTTTCCCATCAACCAATGAGGAGGTGCCACGGGATAGTGGAGCGGTGGGGCATGGGGATTTTGGGGAAATTTTCCCAAATTCAAAAAAGGGAAAATTTTAAAGTTTCGGCCCGCCAATCCATTTTTGCCCTATTTTTGCCCTAAATCTTTAGAGGGGCATAACTTTTGATCTAGAGCTCATATTTTTGTGTTCTTGGTGTCATTGGAAAGCTGGTGAAATTCTCTACACGATGGAGGGTCCAATTTTTTATTTTGATGGAGATTTGTGGGAGAAAAATAGGAAAACATCTCTGGCATGCAAAAACATAAAAAATGACTCCAACCACCAAAATTAATGAAGTATGGGCCTTTGTTTTGCTCTGTAAAGCAATGTACTATGGCATATGGGATTTTTTATGGAAACCCATCATTTTACAGGCCATTTAGATCAATCTTGTTAGTGGTTGAAGTTACAAATCAAATTTCCCGCATTTTTGCACTTTTCTTCACTCTACTTCGTGATAAAAGCCGATTTTGGCTCATTTGTAAGGTTGTGTATATTTTCTACTCTTCCCTCCCTTCTTTTTCTTCCCTAGGGTTGAAAATGGAGTTTGAACCTCCTCCCTACTCTATAATGGTGTTTTTTCCTTTTACCATTGAAATGATGTTCGTGCAAACTTCCTCAAGCTACAAAAATGTGTTTTGTGATGCATATGTCCATCCTTGCTCGTTTTTTACTTGTTTTCTTCTTGCCTCTCTTCATTGCAGGTATTTGTGCATGTTTGAATGTTCATTACAGGTTTGGAGAGCTATGTTCATGGAGTTTTGGAACATTTTTGTGTGAAATCTATCCTTGGGCTGTGATGCACTTGTCCATCCTTCCCATTGCTCACCTCTTCTCGGTCCCATGGCAATTTTGATAGATGTTCAACACCTTCCTTCTCTCGGTGTATCACTATTTTAGTGTAGGCTTCTATTTTTCCTCTTTTCTTTCTCTCCCTATCTCTTTGGAAGTTAGATTAGGATTATATTAGCTTTCTTGGATTGGAATAGCTTGTGGCAGGGTAGTTCAAGAAGAGGAACCAACCTTCTCTGGAGAGCTTTCCCTTTTCAAAGGTCCCAGGACTTTGGGAAAGCTCAATGTTGTGCATTCACACAAAATGACATTGCCTTAGAAAAGTAGATCCGAAGGTCATTTTGGGGGTGCTATAATTTGCACTAATAGAAGCTTGTTAAAAATACAGAAAGAATTGCAAGAAAAAGCATGCGAAAAAAGCAAGCTAAATTTAGAAAACTTGGGCGCCCAAATTAAGAGAAAAAACACATCTTATTTTTAAAATTGCTAAAAATAAGAAGAAGCGATGGGTGAAATTAGCATGTCGTTTCCTATATAAGAAGTGGACGCCATAGGTAGAGGGAAATTAATTCTTTTTGTGGAGTTTGCTGCCTGGAGGATTCTAGCACCAAAGGTTGAAGATGTGGGCATTAATAAATATTTTTAATTGCCAGGAAGCATCTAGTTTGTGCGCATAGGGTTGGAAAGGATTTATTTTTATTATTCTCGGTTGTCTCGCATTTTGATGTGAGTGCATTGGGGAATAAAATAATATTTTTAGCTTGTTTGGCATGCAAGCAAAGTTTGAAAATTGAGGGCGTAGGCATTATAATTAGTCTTTGGTGAAGAAATTGGGAATTCATGTCATGGATTCCATGTTTATCTAAATTATTTATAGGAATACTTCACTAGTGCTCATATTGTTGAAAAGAAGGCAAAATCAAAGTCAAGTACATTGAATATATCTTTAGAATCAGAGGAAGCAGTTGCAGCTTCTACACAAAGAGACCCATATTTCACAAATCACAAATATTTAGGAAAAGATGGAAAAGGGAAGTCTTAAAAGAAGCATATTCAGACAGAATGAAGGGTGATGACAAGGGTAATCCAACAGAACCATGCATAGTGTCTAGGCATGCTGAAGTTAATGATACAAACATAGGGCACATGTCTATCATCGGATTAATGGACAGATCAAGGGCAAGAATGAAGTGTTGTAGCTGGAATAATTTATTCTCCTCTTTCTTCTTCTTTCTCTTATTTTCTCCGACAAAGTAATTGAGTGATCAATTAAATTGTAAAACCTAGGTTTAAAATTTGTTACTTCAAGTTACTAGAAAAATCCAATTACTTGGGAATAGGTGGCAGACATGCAGGGCATTAATTTAGTTTTCAGATGCATGTCATACAAAGAGGAACTTCATGGGAAATATTTCCAATTGTTCCTTTATAGCTTTCACATGTGTGAGTTCAATTAAAATCTTCCTATTTGTAATTTCCCTCTATGCACTATAAAGAGAGGAAGAGCATACGGTTTGAAATATCAAATTTTTCTAGAGCATTCTTAAGTCTTTAGAATTTGTGTTTTTATATCTGTGAAAGCTGGGGAATTGAATAAAAGGTGTATTTCTAGAGAACTTTGTGTCTACGGTGCTTTGATTATTTATTCTATTTTAAGTTTTAGATAAACTTTGTGTTATCTAAGATTTAGGTTAGGAGCTATTCATTTCCTTTACTTGCAATTATTGTGAGATCTACTTGTTTATTTGATCTATGTGTATGAGACCAACTCTGCAAACTATTGGTTGAATTACATATCTTCCTTTCTTCTTTCCCAAATTCCATTATTTCCCCCTTCTGCAAATACTTCATAAACAATTGCTTACTTGTTGCAGAATTGCTAAGCTATGGTTCATGAGATTTGTAATTAAAGTAAAACCCCTATAAATAGTTATTAGGATTCATACTTACCATATTGATAAACATCTTACACAGAGCCTCACCGGTAAATGAGGGAGATTTATCTCATGAATTCTTAGGTTTTTAACCGTGCAAAAATCTAGCAAAGCATTTTTGGCAACTCTACTAGGGAACAACATAAATTAACACACTAGAGTGTTTTCTCATCAGTTCCCTCCTATTTTAAAATCTCAACTTGGCAAAACGTCCTTTCACTTGGTGTAGAAGAGATCAAGGAAGGATTGGTCATTTTTATAGATTACAGGAGCAATTCATTTTCAATCATCCTCCTCAAGTTAGAAGCCGCAAATCTAGTCTTTCTCTGAGAATAAGAGTGCAAACTCCTCCTGATCCAGATCATTTCTAGCATAATCCAGTAGCCAGGATTATTCACTAATTCTATTCTTGAAGAAGACGTGCTCCTTTCATGATGCAGAATCAACCACTTTCCCCTACAACACCTGTTCCATGGGGTGTAACCTTTGGAACTCTAAATTTTACTCCTCCTATGCATGATCTACCTAAAGGGACGAGAAAGAATCTTTAAAAATTCTTTGGAGATGGCAAGAAAAATCTAGATGACCATTTCACTGCGCTTTTTCTATCATGTGGAGTACTTGCGATTGAACATGAAGATGTATTTATCAAACTCTTCATAGAGACTCTACATGACTTGGCTTGAGAATGGTTCTACCAGTTAGGTCATGGTACCATAACCAACTGGGTTCTACTATTAGAGATGCATTCTTGAGAATATTCAAGTCAGTCAAATATTCTAGTACATTGATATCTCAACTGACTCATTTGAAGAATGAGCCACATGAGCACATACGAGATTTTATTGCAAGATTCTAAAGATTACTTTACAAAATTCCATCTTCTCGCTTCTCTCCGAATGAAAAGAATTAAAAGTTATTCTTCATCAATGCTTTACTTCGAAGTAAGCTATCAATCGTGAATAGCATGTCCTGTTGACTGTTAGTAACTCAAAACATGGCGGTTGAAATTAAAGATGACATCATCATGACTGGAAATATAAAGAGCAGTAAAGGTCATCCTTTGTTAATACTTCTAATTCACTATTGCAAAATTTATCAAATGAGATGTTTCGAGATGAAGAAACAAATGGCTCAAATGGCTCAAGGAAGAACACACCGCCCTACTTGAAATTTCAACAACAACTTAATCAGTATTGATGGTTCCCAAAGATTATCAATTGAAGTTTATCCAAGAAATAATGTGGAGATGAATGAAGAAGATCAGGAAGTTGTCACAGATCAACTTGAGAATGATGATTTTGTAATTCCTACTGGAGAATTCAACATTAATTACCTAAACTACAAATATGAACATGACTATGAGGAGTTTCTTGAAGACGATCATGGTCATACATATGTAGTATTTACAAAATCAAAAATCACCAAGATGAGGCATTAGCTTATGAAAAAGAAGGGGAAGCCCTTTACCTTCTTCCTTAGCTCCCAGAGATAAGAATGTGAGTTCTTCATCTCAACCATAGAAAGCATCTCAGGTATTTGAATCTATTCCTTGTTTTGACATTATTGATAATGTCAAGAAAACCAGAATTCAAATGTCGAAGTTGACTACTCGAGAGCCTTTCTAAGCATCTAAATAGGCTAGTTAAGTATGTGCAGTCACAAGGACAATCCAATGTGTCAAAGGGGCTTTTGCCTAATCCTAAGGATACTCCTTCCCAAAACAATGTTGTAGTTGTTAACACCCCAACATCTTATGAAGAGTAGAATCATTCTATGTTTCCCTATTGCTTAATGGTTTCAAGTTAAGCAACTACATTTTAGATTCACGTGCTTCTGACATTTTCATGCCAACTAAAGTTGTAGATGCTCTTGGGCATACCCCCCGACAAAGACAATCAAAAAAATTTATTCCATGGAAAGACAAGTCCCTTTAATCGAACAAATCAAAGACGCACAAGTTGTTCTGGTAGCTTTTCCTGACAAAAGATTAAAGATGACAATCTTAGTTACATATATTCATGTCTCCTATGTGATGTTGCTAAGCAAAAAATTCTACAAAGAGCTAGGAGGAGAAGTAAAGATGGATTGGTCATGTGCCCATATTCCTATCAAGGGAATAAGCCGAGAAAAGTGGAGCCAGAGAAAAGAATTCTAAGTATAATGTTACAAAATTTGAATATCCTAGAACTCAAATTATTTTTCAAAAATTTGACCATGGTGTATACTTCTTGGAAATGGATGAAGACATTCTAGAGTAAGAACTTCAACCAGAGCCAGATCCAACAGAAGAAGAGAAAAATTTTGGACGTTGGAGTTTAAAGATAGTTATTCTTTTCGATTAGGAACCGCGTTCAATTAATATCTCTAGATCATGAGATATTCCCATGCTCCCACAAGCTGATGTTCGAGAACACCAAAAATACGATGGAGTATGAAGCATTGTTGCTAGGAATGGAGCAAGCTAGAAAGAAAGGATTAAAACTCCTCAAAGCCCAAGGAGATGCTTAAATTCTAGTATATCAAGTTGGAGGAAAAAACAAGTCAAGAGATGAGTTGAAGCATTACAGAGATAGAGTGCTTTCTGCCACACTCAATTTTGTAGCCTTCTCTATCGAACTTCATTCAAGAAAATTAGAATTCCAAGGCAAACTCTTTGGCAGTCACAACTACACTATTTAATCCGGATAGAAGATCGTCCATATTTAGACAAGGAAACTATAAAGTGGAGACTATCTACCACCCCAAAGTCTCTGATAATGTTAAACAGTGGCACAATTTAAATGATGACAAGAAAACATCTACATGTTTGGAACAAGACAACTTTGACAAGTTGTATGTTGAAGGGAGTGAATTACCACCACGATAGATAGTCACAGGAGAAACTGATTCAGATTATGATGACAATAGTGGAGTGTTGGTCCCCTAAAATATTGGCTAAGTACAAAAAGGTGCATGGGCACGTAAGGCCTATTTAAAGAAGGGCACAAAAGGAGAAAGTGCGTAGGACATGGTTCTAAAAGGGTTTAGTAAAACAAGTGGCACTCGTGCTAGGCAAAGCAAAGGTTTTGGAACTTAGACATATTTGACATATCAGATAGAACATGAGAAAAGTGTGACCTGACTGTGCATGTGGAGTTGATGCCATCCTGGTAGCTTGGTGCACACGTAAGGAATATACCTTGCGATGGAAGATTCTAGAAGGCCATCATTGCAAAGAGTGGAGAGCTCAAGCCTAAAGAAGCATGCTCCCATAGAGGACCACCTTGGACACTTGGTAATGGATCTACAACTCCCACGAAGGATTGAAGATGTTGAGAAAGGCTATAAATACAAGCACCGACAAAGAAAAAGATATAGAAGGAGAAAGAGGCGAAGCCATGTAGGAATACTATGAGAGCTCCATAGGTTGGGTTTAGAGGATCTGTAGGAGTACGTTGTACTAAGGGGATGGGTTTGAACATTTTTCTTTGTACTATGAAGGGCCTAAGTCCATTTTTGATGCATGACATTGATCTGCATTATCATATGAATCTGTGATTGTCTGAGTTAATGTAATGTGGTTATCAACATGCTTAGTATGAATATATGTGTGGTTCCAGTTCTACTACATGGTTATATATATATATATGTCTCATATGAGTGGGTGTAAACCCGTGTGCATTTCTTTTCTATTATGGTATAGATCTATGTTCTGTAATGCTTTCCTTATATGAATGAACACGTTGGTCTAGAAGCCATTTTGAGCTCTAAGATGAATGTATGGTTCCTTTCTAGTTTGTTCATTTAAGTTTATGTCTTAAATAATGCATTCTCAAACAAATCACATAAAAGAGGGACTCGATTCCCATGCATGCCTTAGGTGAGCACCTAGCCACTGGGTGATAATAAAACATGCATGGGATTTCCTTGTTCTTTGAGAAGGGCATAAAAATGAATACATCTTGGTTCCATTGCCAGGACCTCTTTTGAAGTTATTGTGAGAAATGGCATACATTTTTGTCTTTGTGATGTGTAATGACAGAGCGCCTAACTTTAGAAAGTGTTAAAACATGGTTCAAGAGCATGGAGGATGAGTTTGCTCAAAGATTCAGATTGGGCCTGAGTTCAGTATGCGTGGATGGGTAGAAGAGAACCTATATAATGAGTTGTATGAGACATTCTTTTGTTTCTTCCCAGTAGAGCTATATGAATGGCTCTCAGCATATGCATCTAGATCAAGCTGGTTCTGTAGATCACACATGTGGACCAAAGATGACTATCAGAGGATGCAGGATGCAGATTTTACGTGGACACGTGATATTGATCACTGGTGGAAGAGGGTACTGACTAGTTATACTTTGGAATATGCCATTTCGATGTATTCTTTCCTAGATATCATTGAGTTTGAGTTTCTGAGGGAGCCTAGAGGATCATTTTTGTGTGTTATTCCTCTTGCTATGAAGATCCTGGTCATTACTTTGAGTTTATAAGAATTCCCGATGGTTGGCTAAGCTCTATGAGTGCTAGAAGAGGAATCTAGGGTGGAGGAAGATGGTGGACATTGCGGCTGAAAAGGAAAGGGAGGAGAGATGACTCAAGTATAATGAAGCTCGTGAGAGGGAGATTACTAGACAATGTGAGGTGGCAAGTGTCATTGATCTATGGAGGTAGACATTGCAGGAGGGTTTTAAAGTTCATGCGAAGGATGTGGAGTTTGATAAGTCTGTGCTACCCCATCTTGGAAAGTGCATAAGATAAGCCCCTTCAAATTCTGATGAGAGTTCATTGTGTGGAGAAAGAAGAGTCATCGGTGTACATCTAAACCCACCTGACAACCAATCCTTAGTGCTTAGTTTTTTAGATCAAGGGAAGAGTATTGTTAACCTAGTTGGTATCACTAGGAGTGGATGATTTGTGCCCAGGAGATATAATTTCTCATTTGGGACTTTTATGGATGCACATACCATTCCAAAGATTTCGAGGAATTTTTGGGCAAAGTGTAGATACACAAGCCTTTGGTATCACGTCTAGGAGTGGCATGGGGTACACTATTGGTAGTGGGACATTATCATAGACCATCGACGCACATTTCAATGGGACATTGGGAACCCTTGGCATGACCACTTCAGGACCTAGTGGATCCGGTGGATCTAGTGGGTCGAAGGAACATGACCTGGAGGATTCGGTGGATCTGGTGGGTCAGGAGGAACAGGACCTGGTGGACCCAGTGGATCTGGTGGAGGGAACAATAGAGGAAACACCAAAGGGAACCAAGGCTCTGGATCGGGAGGACAAGGACCCCAGCCACCCCCAAGTGTTTTTTGAGATGTCTTTGCACTTACCAAACTATAGAGTATTGAAGATGTTGCATATCATGTTCACAAGTGTGAGTTACTATGGTGCGTGAAAGGGATTACTAGCCCAAAGTGGAAAGCAACCTGATTTGTAACTACATTGCAAGGGTGCGTGCATGGCATTTGGTATAGGAAATACGACCCCCATCAAACAAGTGGTAGACTATACGGTGTTGAAAAATGATTTCCTTGTAGAGGTCCATATTCCGAGTTCAAGCGAGAAGAGCATCAAAGCACTTTAAAGGAGATCCAACAGGGAATGACAGAGAGTGTGTGGGTGTATGATGCATAATTTAAAACTCTCATGTCCAAACTTTCATATTACATCCACCCCTCATAGCATGTTTAATGGTTTGTTGGAGGGTTAATCACTCCATTTAGGAGGGCATTGTCACATAAAACATTCATTGACTCACACGAGGCTTTAGAAGATGCCTTACACGTTGAAGTTGTTACGAGTGTGGATACTGGTGTTAGTCCATTTTTGGAGGCCCAAATTTCTGCAATGGCTAAACAATTGGAGAATCTATCTGTAAACTCAGCGCATGAGGTTCGTAATGAGCTTTGGTGTATAGACTATGAAGTGGAGGGACATGCAAAGGATAGTTACCCTCGGAATTTGGTGTGTGCTATGGTAGTAGACTATGAGATCTGCCACGGGGATCATGATGCAAGTAGATGCCATCTACTCCAGTAGCGTAATCTGCAATAATGTTTCTTGCTACTGCAAGATATACACCTCTACAACCCATAACACCAAGGATTGAGACTAATTGATCAGATCCATGATGCTATTGACCTGGTTGTGTGCTAGACTAGCCTTACTAGAAATTCTAAGGATAATGACCGACGTTATGAAGGGCGCACATATGGAGGGGCATGTGGAAGAGTTTTTCACATAGGATTTCATGCTCACGGTAACTGTAATGGAGGGAGAAGTTAGTTCCCATGAGGAACATGTTATAATTGTGGATCTACAGAGCATTATAAATGCGAGTACCCTGATCTATTACAATGCTCATGGTGCGGGAAGAAGCACAAGTATGAAGAGTGTCCGAAACTCTACGAGCATATGAACCAAAGACCACTAGAAAGATAAGAGCACTACTATGGTGAGCATCAAAAAGGCCGACTCATAATGGATGCTAAGAGTGGCGCATGAGTTAGAACTAGAACCTGTACTGGTGACAACACGAGCGCAGAGTTGCACACATCGGGAGATTCCAAGACCAAGGACACTAGTTTTCAGAGAGGAGGTACTACATGGAAAGTACCCAGACCCTACCCATCAGAAATAAGTGTACCAGAAACTATGGACATGATTCAGAGTTTACAATGGGAAATACAATGTCTCAAGGAGTAATCGAGGTAGGTGGGGCAATGGAAGGATAAAGAGGTTCCAAGGAGTGACCTAGATGAGGTCAAAGAAGTATGTAAAATGTTGAGGCAAGAAAATATTATTCCCTTGTTGGGAGAATGGTTGAGGAGAAAGTACCATGCACCTTGGAGCAGAGTGCGAGAGACAAGTTTTTCATGCAAACCTTTCTCCACACAACCTTGAATATGACAAGGATATTACTCTAAATGTAGTTGTTGATGGATGGATTCTGAGAAATATCCTCATCAAGATGGGATCGAGTTGAACTTTCTTACCTTAGATGCCTAACATCAGATGGGGAGGCCCATGTTGCATCCATCTTCAAATGTGTTGTATATGGAAAAAAAGACTAAAGGAATGCCCATTGGAGTCCTGAAGGATGCAATTATCACCATTCAAGGGGCCAAGTTCATTGGAGACTTTGAATTCTTGGCACTCGCTAAGGCAGACAACTTTCTAGTGTTACTTGGGTGCCCATGGTGTTACAAGAATAATGCTGACATAAGGTTTAACAAAGGATATATCAGTTTCAAAACAAGAAAGAACAAGTGGTCATCCCTTTGACGGATGAGAATTTAGCACCCTACACAAAGCCGTTAGGAGAAGAAGTCCTTGATAGAATCTATGTGTGCTCCATCAGAGATCCTGAGGTAATTCACCCCACGGAGGGGGTCATCCAATTCAAAGACACTCAGTCCGTGAGTGATACCACTAGCATGGCATGTGACAATTGGGCGCACGGGACCTATGAGTTAATTGGGTGACAATTAAAAGAACCTATAACAAGGGTGACAAAGGCGCGCTCAGTCAAGCACCTAGGAGGAAAGAAGTTTCCTAGCTACTCGGGGGGAGCATTCCCTGAGATTTTCCTATAGGAAATGGAAGCTCAGTGGAGAAATGAGGACAAAAGAAGAGGAATGCTCAGCTATAACCTACTCAGGACTGTAGCACATTGGTGGGCTACACATCGGGAGAACCTCCTGGAGTGGCGTGAGGTAAGAATCGTGCTCTCTATAAGGTTTTCAAGGAGCAATGTGCCCATAGCTATACAAGACTACCATGGGAAAGAAACTACTTCATTTCATATCCAAGCATGCGAGGAAGCCTAGATGGGAAGAACGGAAGTATTACCACCTTCATTGTGGGTAAACAAGTTGTACTACACCTTGTGAGGTTGTGCACGCACATGGTTTGTTCATTTGGAAATGCGTCATCAAAAAGGTAATTGGCAAGAGTTGGTCACTAACCTCATTCAAGCATTTGAGTATAGAAGCACCAAACCATCAGTGGATAAGGCATTGCAAACAATCAAGTGCCTTATAGTGGGAGATAGTGCCATGGCTGAGGATAGGCTACTGGAATTACTAGAAAAGCCTTATATGGAGACGCGCCTCAATGAGGAAGAATAAGAGGAAGTACATTTTGAGTGCGCGTGTATGGAAAAAGAAAAAGGAAAATTGGTCTATGTCATAGATGGGGAAGAGATGGAGATGTTGGATGTTGATCATTCAGAGGGTACGCGTGAGGTCATAGACAGTGTTGATGAGCAAGCACGCACCTACCATGAGCCTTTGAAGACAAATAAGGTTAACATTGGGACAGAGGCCAAACCTAAGGAGGCTATCATTGGTGACTATTTGTCGATTCAGAAGTTTCAAAGATCATTGATCTATTGTGTGAATTCCAAGATTTGTTCCCTCACAGGGTACCATGAACTCAAAGGTGTCCACCATTCCTTAGGAGAAATGAATATCAAGTTGAAAGAAGGTGCGCACCCGATTTAGAAGAGACCTTATCGAGATGAATCCAAATTTACACATACGAGTTAAGGAAGAGATAGAAAAAATGATAGTGTCAGGTATCATTGAGGCAATTAAAGAGTCAGAATGGATAAGCCCAATGGTCATCAACATCAAGAAGGATGGGAGGATCAGGATCTGTTGACTACAGGGACCTGAATGTAGTATGTGTCATTGATCCCTTCCCTACCCCGTTTACTAAAGAAATCTTAGAGGGAGTGGCCGGGCATGAAGCCTACTCCTTCACGGATGGGTTCTCAGGGTACCACCAGATACAGATTACAAAGGAAGACTAGAGAAAGACAACTTGGGTTTTCCCGCACGATCATGCCTTTTGGATTGAAGAATGTGCCTATTGTGTTCTCGTGCATTGTAGTGCAAGCCTTCTAGGACTTCATCCATAAATTTCTTCAGGTCTATTTGGATGATTGGACTATGTATGGTCTTGTCAAGGACCATTGTGATAACTTGAGACTAATGTTTGAAAGGTGTCGACAGTTGAGGATATCCCTCAACATCAAGAAGTGTGTCTTTTCTACCGCATTTAGAACCTTATTAGGGTATATCATATGCAAAGAAAGCTTATTGGTAGATCCCGCCAAAGTTAGTCATTGTGGGTTTGGGGGAGCCTACTAGCCAAAGCGTCGTGCGTGGATTCCTTGGACACACGGGATATTACAGGAAGTTCATTAAGGGGTATGCCAAAATCATCGTGCCCTTAGAAGAATTGTTGAAACATAAAAGTGCCTTTCATTGGGGAGAGGCATAGCAAAAGGCATTTGACACTTTAAAGGAAAGGCATATTACATTTTCCTTCTTGGGATAAGCCTTTCCATGTGCATGTGGATGCCTCAGGGACAACAATGGGGGTAGTACTAGCACAACCTGGCAAAGGAATTGTCGATCATCCCTTGAGCTTTACAAGTAGGAAATTGACACCAATAGAGTAGAATTACACAACTACTAAGCACAAAGCATTTTCAATGATCTACGTGCTGCATAAGTTCAGGTAGTATCTGCTTAGCAACACCCTTCATATTCTACACAGACCACATGGCATTAAAGTACTTAGTCAACAAACCCATTCTACAAGGGTGCATATGTCGTTGGGTCCTTCTATTTCAGGAATTTTAATTTACAGTGGTGGTGAAGCTAGGAAAGAATAATTTAGGGCCTGACCACTTGTCAAGGATTGATTCGGGAGAGGATGCGCAAAGCATTGAGGAGACCATGCTAGATGCACAACTATTTAGATTACAACGCATGCCCTTAGATTTGGAAGATATCGCAGTGTTCTTAAAAATAGGTGTGGTGCCCGAAGGGATGAAGGTTGTGGAGAGGAAACAATTGGCCATACGCATTGTGCCTTACATGTTGATTAGTGGAGATCTATACAAATTAGGTCGTGATGAATTTTTTGCACCGATGCGTGCTAGAACATGAGCACATTGTAATTATGGAAGAAGCACATGGTGGGATCACAGGAGGACACTATGTGGGAAATGCAACCACATGAAAGATTCTACTCGTAGGGCTTTAGTGGGAAACCATTTACCAAGATTGTATTGAGTTTTTCAAGGCTTGTGACCATTTCTAGTGCCTTGGAAAACCTGGAAAGAGCTATGAAATGCCATTACGACCAATAGCCAACATAGAACCATTTGAGAAATGGGCTATTGAATTTGTAGGACCAATCTCGCTAAAGACCGTGAAGGACTAGTTCAGGGTATATCCTCACTTACATGGATTATTTGAAATGGTGGGCAGAGGCCGCGCACCTACAAAGGATTACACCATGACAACAATCTGCTAGATTCTTATGGGAAAATATAATCAGCAGATATGGTTTCCCTTTAAGTTTAACAAGTGATAGGGGTACACACTTCCTCAATGAAATGGTCAGGATCCTGTTGGCAAAATTTATGGTGGCCCATCATAATACTACCCCATATCACCCTCAAGAAAATGGGATTATTGAGGCATTTAACAAAATACTAAGTCATATGTTAACTAAGATCTATGACGTCAGAAGATAGGATTGGGATGATAAGGTATCAACTATTCTATGGGAATACATGACAACCTATAAAATTTTGAACAAGGCCATACCATTTTAATTGGTGTTCAGCGCGGAGGTTGTTTTACCAATGGAATTCATGTTACCATCGTTGTGTATAAGCGCGTGCAGGAGGTTTAGCCGATGAGCAAGTGCTGGAAGAAATAATTGATAAATTGATGTAGTTGGATGAAAGGTGATCACTTGCTAGGTGGATTCAAAAGACAGAAAAAGTAAGACAAAAAGCATGGCATGATCGTCATATCAAGAACAAGAAGTTTGAAGTTGGGAAGTTGGTGTTATTGTATGATTCCAAGTATCTGTGCCATCCTAGGAAGTTGAAAGTCCATTGGTTGGGACCTTACCTCATATCATACATTCTTGATTCAGCACTTTCTAGTTATAAGCGTTGGATGGGACAAGATTACCAAGTCACTTCAATGGGAGTAGGCTGAAGCCCTACTATAAATAAGTCTTCTTGGTGTTTGTAAATAAGGTCATGTTGCTAGTTAGTTTAGGTTTCCCTTTATGCAATTTCCTTTTCTGTGTTTCCCTTTCTCATCGTTTGTTCTATTGTTTGTTTTGCACCTTAGACACTGGTAACCACATTAATTTTTGAAGGTTGTGCATTGAGAGGACCGAGCATTTGTTTTGGTGTTGGGTGGAGTGATGCAAAGTATGGGCTTGTAATACAAGTGTGCGTTGGTAGTAGAAGTTATGGTGAATGGCCTTGTTAAAGGACTAAAGGTGTGTAAGGATAATAGGCGTGTAGAGAATAAATGGATGTAAATGGTTGATGTCAAGAAGGACTTAAAGAAACCACGTAAAGGAAAAAGGAAGAGTGAATGAACAACATGAGGTAGGTGAGGGAAAAAATAGGGAAAAGGATGGAAGAAGTGCATTTAGCACTATGAACGTCTTGCGCGTAAGAGGCTTCATTCGGGTTGGTTTTTTGCATGCGAGAGAAGGTTGTAAAGGGGTTCACACATAAGATGTGGCACGTGGGAAAAAGGCACTTCAGATTGGCTTAGTGGAAAAATCTGCATTTAAGGTCAAAGTACAATGGTAGGAAAGAGAGCATTTAATGCTTGGAAAAGGGAAAAACTATAAATAAAAGGTCAAGCACTTCATTATTTACATTGTGATTACAAAGTGAAGAAAGATATTGCAAACTAGGGCAAGCAAGGCAAGATTTTTGCATTGAAGGAAACATTTGAGAGATATGAAGTGCATAGCTAGGGTGAATTTGTAAACTAGTAGGAAAGGAGTACACGGGCATGAAGAAGTTAAGTAAGCAAGTGTCATCTTGTGAAGGGGTTTTTCCAGTTAGGGTTTGGTGACTAGGGCACGAAGTTAGAAGGATTTTTCCACAAAGATCGAGATTGGGGCTAGATAGAGGGCTAAAGCAGAGCAAGAGGGAAAAGTTTTAAGTACTAAAACTAGTCAAAAAAATGGCAGCTAGAAAACCAACCATCTCATTGAAAAAGAAAAAAATAAGGGCAAGGGAAAACAAATAATGAGTCTTGAGAGCACAAATGAATAATGGTACACAGAGATACGTACCCGAGATGGGGTGTTGCTAAGAAAAGAATGAGAATCACACATAAGGAAGATGAATGTGTGTGACTATAATCACTGCACCAAAGCATGAAAGAAAAAGAAATGGATTTGGAGTTGGTATGCCCAACCAACAAGAGAACGCCATAAGCCATGCCCATTTACAATGATGAGGTAAAGGTTAAGTTGGAGAAGGTAGGGTTGCTGAAAATTTATGAACTACCATACTTCTGAAAACTTGAGCCCTACCAATGGCTAATGGCGTGTGTTCACGAAGACCACTTTTATTTTGCAAGGCACAAAATGCGCATAACTCCCCAGTTAATTTCCAAGTTCATAGGTCTTATCTATGAAGGGGATAACATTGATGATGACCTAAGTGATAAGGAGGCCATCAAGGAAATAGTTGTTGCATATGAATATAAGAAAGGATTACGATACTTTGACATCACTGAGATCCCAAACCCCATAATGAGGATGGCTGCACGCTTGGTAACCAAGCTCAATGACCAAGAGAGATGGACTCAAGTAAATAAGGCATGGCTGAACATGTGCCAGAAAATATCTGAGGGGACCATCTACAACTTGTCTTCTTTCATCACGGATGAAATCATCAGCAACATGCAAGAAGGTGAGAAGATACTATTTGGCAATGTTCTCCTCACAATTGTCTTCTTAGAAATTAGAGTGCCCGATGGGCCAAAAAGGTTTGTTTGGGAGTACCTAGAAGAGGATCCCTCACCCATGAAGCGGTTGTTCAAAAATATACTTGTGAGACAATGACAGCCACTCACAAGGCATGTTTAGAGAAATGGTACAAGCACATGAGGGACGTGTTCGGGGTGGAATGGAGGATTCCAGAGTAGTTACCCACACTCATGAAAGGAGAGGCAAAATTCTCCATATATCAACACTTTTGCATTGGCAGATTTAGGTTGACAGATGAAAACATGAGCCTGTGGTGCAAGCTTCCTTTCTCCTTCACTGCGTTATACTTCCAAGCAAGGGTGAATAGGTTTAAAGAGGCCAAAAGACTAAGGTTTGACCTTAGTGAAGTAGACCAAGACCATAGAGAGCTATGCAAGAAGTTGGTTTACCCTAAGAAGCATGCATATGTGGAGAGATATGTCTCCCACAAGATACAGATGATGAAACCAATGAATTTGTCAATCGCTGGAAGGACTGCAACAAGAATATACCTTCGCATCAAGCCAAAATTGGATAAGGGTGAGTACTTATAAAATTATGTATCCATCCCGAGGACCCCACAGAAGGAAGAATCCCACACCAAAGAAGAGGGAAAGGGAAGAGGTGTAGAAATCTCCAAGTGTCTAGGATACACAAGCGGTAAGCGCATTGGGGGAAAAGCACTAATCCCAAGACTTATAGGTGGAGGAAGAATTCCCTTATGAAATAAAAGACTCTAGAGGAAGAAGCATTGGAGCAAGAAGAACTCTTCACCCAGGAGAAGTCACTAGAGGAGGAGGAGGTGGAGAAGGAAGTAGAATCTCCTACCAGTAAAGAAGTAGAAGATGACGAGAAGAAAATGACTCGAAGGATACAGAGAGCTTGTTGGCCTATATAGGTGAGAGAGATGATGAGGAGGAGGATGAACCAGAGGCAAGACCATCCTATCTATGAGGTTCATGACTCAAAGGAGGACAAAATAGAAAAAGAAAATGAATACATATTTTCCAAGAGGGAGAATGACAAGGAATAAGAAGATACTTAGGGAGCGGGGGTAAGTGAGGAAATCACAAAGGAACAAAGGACCCCAAGTCTCACTAAGGAATAGATAGATGAGGATGTGGATAATGAAGTAGCCAAGATCATCGAAGACCTAGTAGAGCAAGAGATGGAATGCAATGTGGACCTAGTGATGAAGGAAATAAAAGAGAAAAGCGTAGAAAAGGAATATGGCAGCATGGGAGGGGATCTCAGTTTGGCTATGAGATTTCCTAAGGCCACGCACACAGGGAGAAAAAGCACAGAGGCATCAAAAGTTTAGAGGATGGGATATATTGATGATCCAAACAAGGTGTTGTATGCACGTTTTCAAAGCACCATACCAACAGAGCAACTCTTGGCTATGGCATCATTTGATGAGGAAGGTGCATACCCTCGAACAAGGAAAATGCTTTCTTGGGCATTTGAGTCCCACATTGATGAACTAGAATTCAAAGTGAGCCAAGGGGAAATAATGAAGGTACCAGAGTCAAAAGGTGACAACCCCTTGGTAAATGCTCAACGGCTATCAGATGAACAAATCTACAATGCGTTGAATAAAGTTTCAGTGGAAGTAGAGGCAGACTCTTCGGGAGGAACGACAGAGTGAAGTTTCTAGAGTAGAGATGGAGAAGAAGGAAGAGGAGCTGGAGAAAATAACTAAGGAGTTAAAACATGAGGAGATATTCAACGCTCAACTAAGGTGTGAATTAAAAGAAGAGAAGGCAAGGGCGCGTGAGGTCTATAAGAAAGTATAGATGATCATAGATGTCATTTTCTTGAAGCATCCAGATCTAACGCCACTTGTGCAGAAGTATGGATCCACCCTGGAATGTCTAGAGGACTTGACCCACGTAATCATAATGGAAAGATGAACAATGTCCTTGGAGTCTGCAGAGGAGGCATTGACGTGCAAAGAAAATGAGGACAAGATGAAGGTTGTGGCCATTGTGACCCAGTACAAGAAAGTTCTCGCAGATGTGAAATATGTTGCCCAAGTCACTGAGGCCACGTATGACAACTACACTGATAGAGATAGAGTGGCAAGCATTCTAGTTGCCACTCATGAATTGGAGCTCAAGGAGTTCCAAGAGAAAAACAAGGGGAATAGAGAAGAACGTGACAGAATTCTAGCCAAGGTTAAGAAGAAATTAGAGGCTATTGAGACCTTGTGGGGCTCAACTAAGAACCGGCTGAAGGAGTTGTATTCCGATATCACTCGTAGGATGGACGTGCTCAAGGATATTGGCAAGAAATTAGAAGAGGTTGTGGAAACCATGAGTGCCAAGGGAGAAGGGATAAGTTTTGAAGAGGTGAGTTCCCTAGTTGGTGACCGGTGTCATCAAGCACAGAGCGAAGTCGATACCTAAAATATGTTTGAGGTAGACTTAACAAAGGATTTCCCTCTCCTCTTGCAGAAATAATCATAGTTCCCTATTCTTTCATTCTTCCCAAATGATTCAAGAACGGTCATTCTTTATTCTTTGAGAAAATTTTCCCATGGACAGAGAACAGGCGTAGTGTGGGGTGATGTTGGGCCCCTAAAATATTGGCTAAGTACAAGAAGGCATGTGGGTGTGCAAGGCCTATTTGAAGAAGGAACGTAAGGAGAAAGCAAGCAGGACATGGTTCTAAAAGGGTTTAGTAAAATATGTGGCGCACGCGCAAGGCAGAGTAAAGGTTTTGGAACTTAGGCATATTTGGAGTATCATATAAAACAGAGAAAAGCGTGACCTAACTACACATGCGGAGTGGATAAGGTGCCAAACCTAGCAGCTTGGTGCCCACGGAAAGAATATACCTTGCGATGGAAGATTCTAGAAGGCCATCATTGCAAAGAGTGGAGAGCTTGAGCCTAAAGAAGCATGCTCCCATGGAGGACCACCTTGGACACTTGGCAACAGATCTGCAACTCCCACAAAGGCTTGAAGATGTTGAGAAAGGCTATAAATACAAGCACTCAATCAGAGAAAAAGATATAGAAGGAGAAAGAGGTGAAGCCATGCAGGAATATTATGAGAGCTCCATAGGTTGGGTTTAGTTTGAACATTTTTCTTTGTACTATGAAGGACCTAAGTCCATTTCTAATGCATGAATTTGATCTGAATTATCATAGGAATCTATGATTTCTGAGTTAATGTAATGTGGTTATCAACATGATTAATATGAATATATGTGTGGTTTCAGTTCTACTACATGGTTATATATATATGTGTGTGTGTGTGTGTGTGTGTGTGTGTGTGTGTGTGTGTGTGTGTGTGTGTGTGTGTGTGTGTGTAAACCCCTATGGTGGGTGTAAACCCCTTTTTTTTTTTTTCGTTATGATTCGAGATCTATGTTCTATAATGATTTCCTTGTATGAATGAACATGTTGGTTTAAAAGCCATTCTAAGCTCTAAGATGAATGTATGGTTCCTTTCAGTCAATTGTTCATTTAAGTTTCTATCATAAATAATGCATTCTCAAACAACTCACATAAAGGAGGGACTCAACTCCCGCACGTGCCTCGGTGAGCACCCAATGCCTTTGAGTGATACGACAACGTGCATGGAGTAATCCAAATGAAAGGTATCAAAATACCCAAGGGTTTAGTTTCCTTAAAGGATACTTGTAATAAGCATGATCGGTTCCTAAAGAAGAACAAAGAATATGGTGATAGTTCTTCCTCGGGAATGCATCTAGTCAATCTGGGTACTGAGAGGAAGTTTATGAAGACTTACCCACCACAGAGAGAAGAAAGAATGAGCCACCACAAGATGAAGTTGATGAGGGCTTGCCCAAGGAATTGGACAAAGCTAAAGAAAGGAAGTTCGATATCGGAGACTAGGTAATCTTAAGGGACAAGAGGGAAGAATCAAAGGCATGTGCGACAAATAAGACTCACTCTGGAAAGGCCCCTTTATGATCAAGATAACTTCTAGAATGGAAAATTTCATCCTTGCCTACCAGAATGGAATTGAGTTACCATTTTATTTCAACATGAAGCATTTGAAGCTTTACCGGAACTGAAAAATAGGGTAAAACATGTTTGTATATAAATAAAACTTTTGTTGTTTTCTTTTCTTTTTCTTTTGTATTTGTGTGTTTTGTGTTTTTTTATTTCCTGACCCCGAACCCAATAGACAAGACATGAAACCAAAGATGCTGGGATCTCATCTTCACTCCTTTCATTTTGATAGAGGTAAAGATGTCCACAGATGGAGCTGATTGGTGTCCCTGAGATTTCACCTTGAAATTTGGGACTACCCCTTTTAAATTTTTGTTCTTTTCAAGTAACGGGTCATGTTTTGTGTTTTGTTTTGCCTGCAGTTGCTTGCATTGCTTTAAGGTATCCCTAGAGAGTCATAAAAGCCAAATTCGATCAATACCGATATGCCAAAACTCACTCTATCCCTTCGCCAGGTTTTGTCTGAAAACATTTTATTTATTTAATTATTAAATAGATAAAGTTCTTTTTAAAAAAGTTTGTGCTGAAGTTAAACCCCATCATGGATCTCCACACTAGTATTACTTTCACATCTAAGTAGAGTTTTCATGTGGGGAAGAGTTTTTACACACTGGTTAATTGGCAAGTTATTTTGAGCAATTGTCTGCGACTTCTGGCTTGTTTTTCATTTTTTGTTTATTTCTTTTGTGTTTATTTTTGGTTTTTATCTACAGTCCCTATCTAACAATTCACCTTGGTCTTTTCTTTCGTTCTGCTTAACCAGTTCAATTGCTTGGGGTTTTTGGAAGTCACTCATGGCCTCAGACAAAAGTGAAATCTATTGTGAAGTGCTAATTTTTAACGCAGCAGTTTGGAAGCAAGTCGCACTTTCCAGAAATGGGTGATTTCTCCATGCAAAGCCATAAATTCAATTGCTCCATCATCCAGAATCCATGTAGTGATCTAGTGAGGGAGTTTTTAGCCCAAGTCATAAAAGAAAGCTTATGCGAGTAATGATTCTAAGATACCTATTGTCTTGGATTTCCCACGCAAAAATTGGAAGTCACATTTTTCTGAAGTTGCCTGTTGGGTCAGAGTTTAACATGACGACTTAAGTGGAAAGTGTGAAACTTGGACCTGCCTGGTAGGGTGGAATTTCACACCGCACGCTTCTTGTTTGTTTCATATAAAAATTATTTAATTCCAAAACAAGTTACACTTTTTTCCCGCCTCCTAGGTGCATTTAACACAAATAACTTAAGTGGAAAGTGTGAAACTTGGACCTACCTGGCAGGGTGGAGTTTAACACAATCACTTAAGTGGAAGGTGTGGAATTAGAAGCTATCAGGCAAGGTGAATTTTAACACTACCTGTTGCTTGTATGTTTCACACAAAAGCAAATTTATTCACCCAAACAAGTTGCACTTTTTGCCTGCCTACTCTGGGTCAACGTTTAACACAAATCACTTAAGTGAAAAGTGTGAAACTTGGACCTTCTGGCAAGGAAAAATTTCACACCGCCTGTGCTACTTACTTTGGCATTGTTACATGATTTAAAGGGATTTAATTTAATTATTTTTGTCAAATCTTGGTGCCAAATATAGGGAAAAATTCAAAGCAAGAAAGCATGCTAAAAATAGAGGAAAGAATTGTAAGGAAAAACATGCTAAAAAAGCAAGCTAAATTTGGCAAACTTGGGCGCCCAAATTAAGAGAAAAAACACATCTTTTTTTAAATTGCTAAAAATAAGAAGAATTAGTGGGTAAAATTAGCATGCAGTTTCCTATATAAGAAGTGGACACCATAGGTAGAGGGAAATTAATTATTTTTGTGGAGCTTTCTACCGTGGAGGATTCCGTGCCAAAGGTTGAAGTTGTGGGCATTAATAAATATTTTTAATTGTCTGGGAAGCATCCAATTTTGGCACCTAGGGTTGGAAAGGATTTATTTTTATTATTCTAGTTATCTACATGTTGATGTGAGTGCACAGGGGAATAAAATAATATTTTTAGCTTGCTTGGCATGTAATAAAAGTCTGAAAATTGAGGGCAGCAAGCTTTATAATCAGATTTTGGTGAAGAAATTGGGCATTCATGTCGTGGATTCCATGTTTGTTTGAATTATTTGCAGGAATACTTCACTGGTGCTCATATTTGTGAAAATAAGGCAAATTCAATGTCATGTACATTTAATATATCTTCAAAATAAGAGGAATAAGTTACTACACTTCCTGACAAAGAGATCCATATTTCACAACTGCAAAATCTTCAGGAAAAGGTGGAAAAGGGAAGTCTCAGACAAAAGAAGATTCAAACAGAATGAAGGGTGATGACAAGGGTAGTCCAACAGAACCATGCTTAGTGTTCAGGCATGCTGAAATTAATGATATAGACATGGGGCATGTGTCTATCATCAAATTAATGGACAGATCAAGGGAAAGAATGAAGTGTTGCAGCTGGAATAATTTCTTCTTTCTCTTATTTTATCCAACAAATTAATTGAGTGATCAATTAAATTGTAAAACCTAGGTAATTTTTTTAAAATTCGTTACTTCAAGTTATTAGAAAAATTCAATTACTTGGGAATAGGTGGCAAACATGCAGGGCATTGATTTAGTATTCGGATGCATGTCATGCAAAGAGGAACTCGGGGGAAATATTTCAGTTGTTTCCTTTATAGCTTTCACATGTGTGAGTTCAATTAAAAGATTCCTATTTGTAATTGCCCTCTATGCACTATAAATAGAGGAAGATCCTATGGGTTGAAATATCACATTTTTTCTAGAGCATTCTTGAGTCTTCGACTTTGTGTTGTTATTTCTTTCAAGGTGGGAATTGCATAAAAGGTGGATTTTCGGAGAACTTTGTGTCTACGGTGATTTTCTTCTTTCTTCTATTTTAATTTTTATGTAAACTTTGTGTTATCTAAGATTTAGGTTAGGAGCTACTCATTTCTTTTACTTCGCAATTATTGTGATATATACTTGTTTATTTGATCTATGTATATGAGACCAACTCTACAAACAATTCGTTGAATTACATATCTTCCTTTCTTCTTTCCCAAATTCCATTATTTCCCTCTTCGCAAATGTTGAGTTGTGGAGATCAATTACTTCATTTTAGCATGTAATTGGAACTTGCTGAAAAATACAAGAACCGACATCGGTTAAGGATCGATCGACATCGGAGGTATGACGGCATTAGTCAAGCAAGTAAGGAACCGATAAAGTGGTTAGACAGAACCGGCGTCCGCTTAATTAGGACGAAGTTTTAATTAACTCTCGTGAATTATATCCATTTTTAGCATTAAAATAGATTTATTGATTGTAATTGCGTGGCTAAGTGACCTAAGTCTATAAATGACTATATAAGCACAAAATCTAGGGTTTAGAAAGAGATGAGAATTAACAAGAATTAAAAAGAACTTGAAAAAGGTGGTGAGAGAGAATTCTTGGTAATGAAGCAAAAGCTTGAAGGAAGAAAGTACTTGAACATTTGAGAGGTGTGGAAGATTGTAAATCTTCTCAAAGCTTTGGATAATAGATTGGCTTGTTTCTTGGTGGGCGTAGCCCCACACCGAGTGAACCACATTAAATTTGGTGTTGATTTATATCTCTTGTTTTGTATATTTATTACGGTAGAATATCCACTTTTATTTGCATGCATGTTTAGATCGATATATTATCGTACAAATGGTGTGCTGCTAACCCCAACAACCGGTATCAAAGCTTTGTTTGAGGGAGGTGTTGACATATTTACTCACGAGGGTTTTTCGATTGAGTAGGAGCTACAACAATGGAAAAAAATAATAAATACAAGGTAACAAAATTTGACGGCCAAAATTATCAACTATGAAAGATGCAGATTAAGGATTATCTCGTATCAAAGAGATTTATACTTATTGTTGGATGAGAAATCTAGACCTACGAATATGACTGATGAAGAATGGAAGATTATTGACTGAAAGGCTTTAGGATCTATAAGATTGAGCCTGGCAGCATCCGTGGCTTCCAATATTACAGAAGCAGATTTTGCGGTAGACTTAATGAAATCTCTTGCTAATTTATATGAAAAACGTAGTGCTTCAAATAAATTTTATTTGATGAAGAAACTATTTAGTTCTAAGATGCATGAAGGTGAATCTTCCTCTAGTCATTTGAATGATTTCCGATCTATTGTAAATCAGTTAAAATCGGTTGTTATACCATTTGATGATGAAGTAAAAGAACTTTTATTCTTATGTTCTTTACCTAATAGTTGGGACAACTTGGTAATGGTTGTTAGTAATATAACATCTACTAATAATATTTTGAATTTTGATGATGTGGTTAGTATAATCTTGAATGAAGAAATTCCTGGAAGAGTACAGAGGAATCATCATCTAGAATGCTTTGAATGTAGAAAGTAAAGGTGCAAAAGAAGAGATCTAAGAGTAAGAGTAATGGGAAATCAAAATCATGGGAAAGCAGATCTAAATGTAGAAGAAAGGGAATTACTTATTGGAAATGTGGAAAGAAAGGACATGCAAAGAAATATTGTTGGTCAAAGGATAAAGAGAATCAACAACAAGACAAAGGTAAAGAGGTGAATCTTATTGCATCAGAGGTAGTGCAAGATTCTCTTATTCTTTCTTTAGATAGTAGAATTAAATCATGGGTTTTAGATTCAACAACTTCTTTCCATGCAACCCCTAATAAGGGTTATTTTAGAAATTATGTTCAGGGTAATTTTGGGCATGTTTATTTGGGTGATGATGAACCTTGTAGTATTACTAGTAAAGGGGAAGTTCATCTAAAATTGTAGAATGGAAATACATGGGTATTGAAAGATGTGAGGCATGTGCCAAGCCTCAGGAGGAATCTTATTTCTGCAGGGCAACTAGGTGAATCTGGTTACATAGTTACTTTTACAGGAGACTCTTGGAAAGTCATGAAGGTACGAACACTATATTTATCTACCTATATTATCGATTCCTTTTTCGCATTATCTACTTCAAATTTAGATACATGCATGTGGCATAATCATCTGGGTTATATGAGTCAAAAAGGAATGCAGATCTTAAAAGCTAAGGGTAAGTTATCAGATTTGAAATATTTAGATCTTGATTTCTATGAGCATTGTATCTTTGGAAAGAAAAAGAGAGTGAGATTTCTCAAAGTTGGGGCAACTAAGAGGGAGCAGAAATTGGAGCTTGTACACTCAGATGTGTCGGGACCAACTTAGGTAGCTTCTAATGGAGGATCCTAGTATTATGTTACTTTCATTGATGATGCTACAAGAAAGGTATTGGTTTATTGTATTAAACATAAATCTGATGTTTTTGAGACTTTTAAAATATGGAAATACCTTGTTGAGAATGAATCAAATTCTAAGTTAAAGTGCCTTAGATATGAAAATGATGGTGAATATTGTAGCAAGGCTTTCAATTATTATTGTTCGATGAATGGAATACATAGAGAAAGAATGGTTCAAAGAACACCACAAGAGAATGGTGTTGCAGAAAGAATGAAGAGAACAATCATGGAACGTACTAGAAGTATGAGGATACATTCTAGATTGCCCTTGCAGCTTTGGGTAGAAACAGGTTGATACATTGGTTTATTTGATTAACCATGGCCCTTCAAGCTCACTAGATGGAGGAATACAGAGGAAGGTTGACCGGAAAAGAGATAGATCTTTCTTTTCTTAAAGTTTTTAGTTCGAGAAGATTTTATGTATGTTGATAGGGAAAATAGAAAAAGTTGGATGCAAAATCTAAGAGGCGCACTTTCATTGGTTATGGATCTGGTGATTTTAGTTTCTGTTTTTGGGGTTTAGAGAATTCTAAAATTATTAGGAGTCGTGATGTTAAATGGAATGAAAATAGAATGTACAAGGATCAAATTTTGGTACCCAAGGATGAGAAAATTGAGAAGTTTATTGATGAAAATGAACTCTCAGGTTTTTAAGAAACACCTACGTAAATACACGAAGAATCGTGGTCGGTTAGTCCTCGATCGGCATCATCGATCAGATTAACCACCAATGGTTACAGAGGATCAAAACAGGCATTAGTTAGCAGAACCAATGTCGGTTAGAGGTGAACCGAAATATTTTTCCTCTTTAGAGCTTTGAAAAAGCAATGTAGAATAAGACTCGCGTTCAATGGGAACATGACATGGATGAGGAGATGGACTCCTTGGAACATAACCAAACTTGGGATTTGGTTAAGTTGCCAGTAGGTAAGAGGAAATTACAGAACAAGTGGGTTTATAGGATTAAGGAAGAAGAGGGTGGATAGAAAAGGTATAAGGCAAGGCTTGTAGTAAAGGGATTTACACGTAAAGGTGTATTGAATTTGGTGAAATATTTCCTCCTGTTGTTAAGATGACTTATATTCGTAATGTATTGAGTTTAGTGGCAGTAGAAGATTTGCATTTAGAGCAACTAGATGTGAAGACGGCTTTCCTTCATGGTGATTTAGATGAAGAAATTTATATGCAGCATCCGCTTGGGTATGAATTCAAGGGTAAGGATAAACTAGTGTACGGGTTGAAGCAGAGCCTATATGGGCTCAAGAAAGATCTAAGGAAATGGTATGTGAGGTTTGATAGTTTTATGCATGAGCATGGTTACTTGAGATATGAATCTGACCATTGTGTTTATTTCAAGAAGCTTTAAAATGGGAGCTATATTATTTTGTTACTGTATGTGGATGATATACTTATTGCAAGATCTAGTATGCAAGACATTGGTGAGCTTAAGAGAAAGCTAGCTCACACATTTTTTATGAAGGATTTAGGAGCTGCAAAAATAATCCTTGGCATATAAATACATAGAGACAGGAAAAACAAGAAATTGTATTTGTCTCAGGAGGATTATATCTACAAGGTGTTAGAAAGGTTCAACATGCAGAATGCAAAACCTGTTAGCACACCTATGGTTGGACACTTCAAATTGAGCAAAGATCAGTGTCCTTCATCACATGAGGAGGTCAAATACATGACACAAGTGTCATATGCTTCAGCAGTTGGAAGTCTCATGTATGCTATGGTTTGTACCAGACCAAACATTACACATGCAGTGGGAGTTGTGAGTAGATATATGGCTAATCCAAGTAAAGATCATTGGAAAGTAGTCCAATGGATACTCAGGTATTTGAAAGGGACATCTAGCATGTAGTTATGCTATAGAGGTTTGGATATTTCATTACGTGGCTATGTTGATTCGGATATGGCTAGAGATCTAGATGGTAGGAGGAGCACTACTGGATATATTTTCATAGTAGGTGGAATGAAAGTTAGTTGGATTTCGAGATTACAGAAGGTTGTGGATTTTTCTACTACAAAGGCAGAGTATGTTTTAGCTACAAAGGCTAGCAAGGAGATGATATGGATGAGTAGGTTCATGGAAGATTTGGGAAAGAAGCAAAGTGATTGTAAACTGTTCAATGATGTGATCAAAGTGTAATTCATTTGGCAAAGAACTTAGCATTTCATTTGAGAATGAAACACATTCAATTGAGGTATCAATTCATATGATAGGTATTGGAGGATGGACAGTTGAATCTAGAAAAGATTCATATGAGAAAGAACCCTACGGATATGCTAACAAAGCCATTAGCAAAGGAGAAGTTGGAGCTACACTCCACTTTTTTTGGTCTTCGATTTTGAGACTTGAAGAGGAAGAAACAAATCCAAGGAAGGATCTAAGAATGATGTTGTACAGGTATGGTGTAGTAATTAAACTCCAAGTGGGATATTGTTGAGTTATGGAGCTCAATTAATTCATTTTAGTTTGCAATTGGAACTTGCTGGAAAATATAGTAATTGGCATCGGTTAAGGACCGATCGACATTGGTCAAGTATGAATGGAATCGTTCAAGCAAGTAACGAATCGGTAGTGGTTAGGCAAAACCGGTGTCGGTAACCTATGTGATGAAGTTTTAATTAACTCTCGGGAATTATATCTATTTTTAGCATTAAAATAGATTTATTGATTGTAATTACATGGCTAAGTGCCCTAAGTCTATAAACAACTATATAAGTAAAAAAGATAGGGTTTAGAAAGAGATAAGAATTAACAAGAATTAAAAAGAACTTGAAAAAGGTTGGTGAGAGATAATTCTTGGTAATGAAGCAAAAGCTTGAAGGAAGAAAGTACTTGAACATCCGGGAGGTGTAGAAGATTGTATATCTTGTCAAAGCTTTGGATAATAGATTGGCTTGTTTCTTAGTGGACATAACCCACACTAGGTGAACCACGTTAAATCGGGTGTTGATTTATGTCTCTTATTTTGTATATTTCTTCTCGTAGAATATCCGCTTTTATTTGCATGCATGCTTAGATTTGATATATTGTATGCATAATGGTGGTGTGCTAACCCCAAAAACAAATACTTTATAGACAGATTTGCTTACTTGTTGTGGAATTGCTAAGTTATGGTTCATGAAATTTGTAATTGAAGTAAAACCCCTATAAATAGTTATTAAGATTCATATTTACCATATTGATAAACATCTTACACGGGAGCCTCACCGGTAAATGAGGGAGATTTATCTCATGAATTCCTAGGTTTTTATCCGTGCAAAAATCTAGCAATTTTTTTAGCAACTCTACAGGGAACAACATAAATTAGCACACATAAGTGTTTTCTCGCCATTTCCCTCCTATTTTAAAATATCAACCTAATAGAATGCCCATTCACTTGGTCTAGTAGGGCTCAAGGAAGGACTAATAATTTTTATAAATTACTGAAGCAATTCATTTTCAATCATCCTCCTCAAGTTAAGATTCACAGATCCAGTCTTTCAATAGGAAGAAGAGTGCAAAATCCTCCATATCTCGAATCATGTCTAGCACAATCTAGTAGCTAAGAATATTCACAAAGTCTATTCTCGAAGAATACAGGATCCTTTCGTGATGCAGAATCAACCACTTGCCCCTCGCAGACTGTTCCATGGGGTATAGCCTTTGGACCTCTTAATTTGAATCCTCTTATGCATTATCTACCTAAAGGGATGAAAAATAATTTTCCAAAATTCTTGGAGATGGCAAGAAAAATCCAGATGACCACTTACCCGCATTTTTTATATCCTATGGAGTACTTGCAAATCAAACATGAATATGTATATGTCGAGAATCTTCATAGATACTCTTCATGACTTGGTGGAGAAAGGTTATACTAGTTAGCTCCTAGTACCATAGCCAACCGGAATACTATGCGAGATGAATTCTTGAAAATATTCAAACCATTCAAAGATTCTAGTACATTGATAACTCAACTGACTCAATTGAAGAAGGAGCCACATGAGCACATGTGGGATTTTATTGCAAGATTCCAAAGATTAATAAATTCTTTGTTCTTCTTCTCTGAATGATGAGAATCAAAAGGTATTCTTCATCAATGCTTTACTTCCTGAAGTAAGCTATCAATTGTGAAGAGCACATCCTACTGGCTTGTTAGTATCTCAAAACATGGTGGTTGAAATTGAAGATGACCTCATCATGGCTAGAAAGATAAAGAGAAGCACTTATAGAGCTGAAATTTCATCATCTGCTACTACTTCTGATTCACTATTGCAAAAGTTATCAAATGATATGTTTGAGATGAAGAAACAAATGGCTTAGGGAAACAACACTACCTCTCGCATGGAATTTCAGCAAATAATAACAACCGAAACTACATTGTTGGTTCCCAAATATTAGCAATTGAAGTTTCTCCCGTAAAACAATGTGGAGATGAATGAATAAGATTAGGAAGTTGTCACCGATCAGCTTCACAATGATGATTTTTAGGTCCTACTAGCGACTCCAACATTAATTACCTAAACTACAAATCTGAACATGACTATGAGGAGCTTCTTAAAGATGATCATGGTCATACATATGCAGTATTTACAAGATCACAAACTCGCCAAGCTGAGGCATTAGCTGATGAAAAAAGAAGGGGAAGCCCTTTAACTTCTTCCATAGCTCCTAGAGATAATAATGTGAGTTATTCATCTCAACCACAGAAAGTAGTAGGTATCGGAATCTATTGCTTCATTTGACATTATTGATCATGTCAAGAAAACAATAATTCAAATGTTAGAATTTGAATACCGAGAGTCTTTCCTGAGAAGCTAAATAGGCTAGCTAAGTATGTGTAGTCACTAGGAAAATCCAATGTGTCAAAGGGTCTTTTGCCTAAGCCAAAAGATACTCCTTCCCAAAACAACATTGTAGTTGTTAACACCCCAACATCTTTTAAAAGAGTAGAACTATTCTATGTTTCCTATTGCTTAATGGTTTCAAGTTAAGCTACTACATTTTAGATTCAGTGCTTCGATAATGTCATGCTTGCTAAAGTTGCGAGATGCTCTTGGGCTTACCTTGACAAAGACCATAATAAGTTGTTGTTCCATGGAAAGACAAGTCCCTTTAATCGAAAAATCATGACATTTGACGTTGTTATTATTACAAGACTTTTCCGACAAAAGATTAAAGATGTCAATCTTAGTTGCAGATATTCATGTCCCCTATGGGATGTTGCTAAGGAGAAATTTCTGCAAAGAGCTGGGAGGATAACTAAAGATGGATTGGTCTTGTGCCCATATTCCTATTAAGGGAATAAGCCGAAAAGTTTGGAGCGTAAAAGAAGTACAAGTACGTTGTTAAAAATCTAAATATCCTAGATCTCATATTTGTTTTCGTGAATCGACCATGGTGTATACTTCTTGAAAATTGATAAAGACGTTCCAGATCAAAACTTCAATGAGAGCTAGATCCATCAAAAGAAGACGAATGTTTTGGATGTTGGAGTTTAAAGAAAGTTGTTGTTCTTTTGGATCAAGAGCCAACTTTCTATTAATATCTCCAGATCATGAGATATTCCCATTCTCCCACAAGTTGATATTTGAGAACACAAAAAATATGGCGGAGTATCAAGCATTGTTTCTAAGAATGGAGAAGCTAGAAAGAAAGGAGTAAAACTCCTCAAAACCCAAGGAGATGCTGAACTTCTAGTAAAGGAAGTTTGAGGGAAAAAAAATTCAAAAGAGATGAGATGAAGCATTAAAGAGATAGAGTGCTTTCTACCACACTCGATTTTGTAGCCTTCTCTACCAACTTCATTCCAATAAATTAGAATTCCAAGGCAAACTCTTTGGCAATCACAACTGCACTATTGAATTTGGATAGACCACCTTCCATATTCAGACAAGGAAACTATAAAGTGGAGATGGTATACCACCCCTAATTCGCTAATAATGTTGAATAGTGGCATAATTTCAATGACGATGAGAAAACATCTGCATGTCTGGAACAAGACAACTTTGACAAGTTGTATGTTGAAGGGAGTAAATCGCCACCACAACAGATAGTCACAAGTGAAACTGATCCAGATTATGATGACAGTAGTGGAGTAATCCAACTGAAAGGTAAAAAATCCCCAAGGGTTTAGTTTCCTTAGAGGAGACTTTCAACAAACATGATCAATACCTGAAGAAGAACAAAGAATATGGTGATAGTTCTTCCTCAGGAATGCAGCCGGTCAATCTAGGTATGGAGGAAGTTGATGAAGACTTACCCACCACAAAGAGAAGAAAGGATGAGCCACCACAAGATGAAGTCGATGAGGACTTTCCCAAGGTATTCAACAAGAAGGCAAGAGAAATGAAGTTTGATATCGAAGACTGGGTACTATTATGAGACAAGAGGCAAGAACCGAAGGGCATGCACAGAAAATCAGATTCACTATGGAAAGGGCCCTTCGTGATCAAGAGAACTTCCAGAATGGAAACTTTCATCCTTACCTACCGGAATGGAATTGAGTTATCATTGCCTTTTAACGGGCAGCATTTGAAGCTTTACCAGAACTAAGAAACAAGTTAAAACCTGTTTGTATATAAATAAAACTTTTGTTATTTTATTTTCTTTTTATTTTGTTTTTGTTGGTTTTGTGTTTGTTTTTTTCCGACCCCGAACCCAATAGACAATACATAAAACCAGATATGTTGGGATATCATCTTCACTCTTCTCATTTTAACAGAGGTAAAGATGTCCACAGACAGAGCCGACTGGTATCCCGAGATTTCACCCTGAAATATGGGACTACCCCTTTTAATTTTTTTGTTCTTTTCAAATAACGGGTCGTGTTTTGTGTTTTTGTACCTATAGTTGCTTGGATTGCTTTAAGGTATCCCCAAAGAGTCGTAAAATCCAAATTCGACCAATACCCACATGCCAAAACTCACTCTATCCCTTTGCCAAGTTTTGTCTGAAAACATTTTATTTATTTATTTATTAAATAGATAAAGTTCTTTTAAAAAAGTTTATGCTGAAGTTAAACCCCATCATGGATCTCCACACCATTATTACTTTCACATTTAACTAGATTTTTCACGTGGGGAAGAGTTCTCACATAGTAATTAATTGGCAAGTTATTTTCAAGCAATTGTCTGCGACTTCTGGCATGTTTTTGTTTTTTGTTTATTTCTTTTGTGTTTGTTTTCGGTTTTTCTCTGATCTATCCGGCATTTCACCTTGGTATTTTCCAATTCAATTGCTTGGGGTTTTGGAAGTCACTCATGGCCTCAGACAAAAGTGAAATCTATTGTGAAGTGTTAATTTTTAACACAACAGTTTGGAAGCAAGTCACACTTTCCAGAAATGGGTGATTTCTCCATGCAAAGCCATAAATTCAATTGCTCCATCATCCAGAATTCATGCAGTGATCCAGTGAGGGAGTTTTTAGTCCAAGTCATGGAAGAAAGCTTATGCAAGTCATGATTCTAAGTTGTTTGTTGCCTTGGATTTCCCACGTCAAAATTTGGAATTTATTTCCAAAGCAAGTCACATTTTTCTGAAGCTTCTGTTAGGTTAGAGTTTAACATGACGACTTAAGTGGAAAGTGTGAAACTTGGACCTACCTGGCAGGGTGGAATTTCACATTGCCTGTTGCTTGTGTGTTTCACACAAAAAATTATTTAATTCCAAAACAAGTCACACTTTTTGCCTACCTGCTGGGTCAGTATTTAACACAAATAACTTAAGTGGAAAGTGTGAAACTTGGACCTGCCTGACAGGTGGAGTTTAACACAATCACTTAAGTGGAAGGTGTGGAATTAGAAGCCGTCAAGAAGGGTGAATTTTAACATTTTTGTTGCTTGTATGTTTCACACAAAAGCAAATTTATTCACCCAAACAAGTCACACTTTTTACCTACCTTTTGGGTTAATGTTTAACACAAATCACTTAAGTGGAAAGTGTGAAACTTATACCTTCCTGGCAGGGCGGAATTTCACAATGGTTGCTGCTTGTGTGTTTCACACAATTCCTTGCCAAAAATGGTGACTTACTTTGGCATTGTTGCATGCTTTAATAATTATTTAATTTAATTATTTTTGGAAATGCTTGGTGCCAAAGATAAGGAGAAATTCAAAGAAAGTAAGCATGCTTAAAAATCAAGCTAAATTTGGAAAACTTGGGCACCCAAATTAAGAGAAAAAGCACATCTTATTTTTGAAAATTGCTAAAAAAATAAGAAGAAGCAGTGGGTAAAATTAGCATGTAGTTTCCTATATAAGAAGTGGACGCCATAGGTAGAGGGAAATTAATTATTTTTGTGGAGCTTGCTGCCCTGGAGGATTCTGGCACCAAAGGTTGAAGTTGTGGGCATTAATAAATATTTTTAATTGTCGGGAAGCATCCAGTTTTGGCGCCTAGGGTTGGAAAGGCTTTCTTTTTATTATTTTGGTTGTTTGCATGTTGATGTGAGTGCATAGGGGAATAAAATAATATTTTTAGCTTGCTTGGCATGCAAGCAAAGTCTGAAAATTGAGGGCAACAGGCTTTATAATCAAATTTTGGTGAAGAAATTGGGCATTCATGTCGTGGATTCCATGTTTGTCTAAATTATTTGCAGGAATACTTCACTGGTGCTCATATTGGTGAAAAGAAGGAAAAGTCAATGTCAGGTACATTGAATATATCTTCAGAATCAGAGGAAGCAGTTGCAGCTTCTACACAAAGAGATCCAGATTTCACAACTGCAAAATCTTTAGGCAAAGGTGGAAAAGGGAAGTCTCAGACAGAAGCAGATTCAGACAGAATGAAGGGTGATGACAAGGGTAATCCAACAGAACCATGCATAGTGTCCAAGCATGTTGAAGTTAATGATATAGACATGGGGCACATTTTTATCATCAGCTTAATGGAAAGATCAAGGGAAATAATGAAGTGTTGTAGCTGGAATAATTTATTCTCCTCTTTCTTCTTCTTTCTCTTATTTTCTCCGACAAAGTAATTGAGTGATCAATTAAATTGTAAAACCTAGGTAATTGGTTTAAAAGTTGTTACTTCAAGTTACTAGAAAAATTCAATTACTTGGGAATAGGTGGTAGACATGCATGGCATTGATTTAGTCTTCAGATGCATGTCATGCAAAGAGGAACTCTAGGGAAAGATTGCCAGTTGTTTCCTTTATAGATTTCACATGTGTGAGTTCAATTAAAAACTTCCTATTTGTAATTTCCCTCTATGCACTATAAATAGAGGAAGAGCCTATGGGTTGAAATATCACAATTTTTCTAGAGAATTCTTGAGTCTTCAGACTTTGTGTTGTTATTTCTGTGAAAGTTGGGGAATTAAATAAAAGGTGGATTTCCGGAGAACTTTGTGTCTACGGTGCTTTGTTTCTTTCTTCTATTTTAATTTTTAGATAAACTTTGTGTTATCTAAGATTTAGGTTAGGATCTATTCATTTCCTTTACTTGCAATTATTGTGAGATCTACTTGTTTATTTGATCTATGTGTATGAGACCAACTCTGTAAACTATTGGTTGAATTATATATATATTCCTTTATTCTTTCCCAAATTCCATTATTGCCCCTTTCTACAAATACTTCATAAACAATTGCTTACTTTCTAAATAATTTCTAAGCTATGGCTCATGATCTTTTTAATTAAAGTAAAATCCCTGTAAATAGTTATTAGGATTCATACTTGCTAGATTGATAAACATCTTACATGGGAGCTTGATAGTAAACGAGGAGATTTATATCATGACTCGCCTAGGTTTTTAGTGTGCAAAAATTTAGCCAACACTTCATCCTCTACCAATCCCCCACCTCATCTAACCAATCAGTTAGTCACAACCATTCCTCCCCATATTCCTCCAATCAACACAATTATCACCCCAACCATTCCCATTACTTCTTCGGTCACTATCATTACTAGTGTCCCTACCCAATCTGCCCAAATTTCATTTCCCATATCCAGATAACATAACTCTTCTTTGCCTCTAACATCACATGTATATATCATTGCTTCCCAACATCCATCTACGAGTGCTTTTCATTATGGTGTCCAATCCACCTCATCAACAATTTCACCTATTCATACCTATATTCCCACTCATCATTTACCACAACAACCAATCCAATCCCAACAATTGCAACATCAAACATTACAAAAACCTCCTTATCAAATGATTCCCAAACCCCTACACATACACATAGTGTTTTTTATTAGATAAGGTAAAAACAGGGATCGACTCCCAGGGGCCTTACAAAAGGAGGAACAAAACCAATGAGCAAGAAAGAAACAGAAAAGTCCATAAAAGGAGTTAAACATGCTTAACTCTTACAATGAAGATCAAGACTTTAAACCAAAGAGAGTAAAACAAAGAAAAATAAAACGGCCCTAAACCATCAAAATTATAGAAATTCGGCAAAAGTATGCCAAAGAAATCCAAGTCCGGTAACTTGACTAATTTTAGGAGAACCTTCATTGCTACCAACATGACTGCCTTTGATCTCGGCACCCTCAGCGCCCTTGACATTTATGTCTTCCTCCAGCTCGTCCTTGGAACTACTGATGCATAAATTGAAATTCCTCCTTTTAGTGCCTTCCTCCATCCCTTCCAACCTATCACTCACTTTTTGACCTAATACTCTAGCTCCAAAACCTTCTGTTTGGACTTCACCTGAGTAGAGACAATTTTCTTAGAAGCATTAATGACATCCAACATAGTTTCCCTTTGACCAACATTGGTTTCCTCCATCGCCTGAAGCACACCCTCTAAGTATTGAACCTTTCTACTCAAATCCTTAAAACCCTTAAAATTACCATCCCAATCCCTCTTTCTCGAGGTGCTCGCTTCACCATGACCTTCCTCACTCTTCTCTTTACCAGAATCCTCCCCCACATTTTTACATTTCCCAGCCTTCATCTTAGTAAGGCATTCCGCAAGAGTGAGATCATCCTCTTCCACCTTATCTTTCAGAGAAGAATTCAGAATAGGTTTCCCATTTTCAAATAGTAGAAGGATGAGCCCTTCATGCAAAGGAATCTTTGCCTTCTCCTTGAAACACCATCAAATAATTTGTCAAATACATAAATATAAAGAAAGGGATGCTCACCATGACCTTATGGTGGAACATATTTAGAAGGGTCATATGGTGAGTATAGATTTTTGGTATTTGCCTTCCAGAGTTATATACTTCATGATTTGAAGGAAAACATCTCTCCATATTCCTAGGATACACGACCTAGAAATACCATCAGTAAAGAAAGAGCACCTTTCCTTACCCATGAAGAAAAACTCAATTTCATGTTCTCTATGGGTTTTTTTCCTTAAAATTTTTAGCCCATCCATTTTCATCTTCGTCACAAGGGAAATGGTGGACTCAGAAACCTCAATTTCCATACCTTTGACCTTGAACTTTCCCTCTTTCCAAGCTTTTCCAAAATCCTTTGACAAGGAGGGGTCATGACCATGTAATTTGGTGATGAAATTACTGAAACCCCCAATCTTAAGCTTGTTCCACAAATGCTGATTAAAAGCTTCAATGTTTTGGCTAGTAGGTTCAACCCTGATTCTATCACCACCCATCTTCATGAAACCAAACTTCCCTATTTTCTAACACTTCTCAAAATCAGACCCCCTTTCACACTAACAAAAACCGAGGAATACAACTTATTAAGTAAGTTGTCATAGCCCTGAGCTCACTCGTGCCAACATCATCAAACTTAGTGCCCTCTATCTCTAATAATGGTTTCATTAATGTCCGTGGGTAAATCATCTCCTTTACACTAGATCTTGTAATCATTACTAATGGCTCCGTAATTAGCCATCTTATCCACACACTTATTCCCTTGACACAAAGTATGATTATAAGAAACCCTTACAAAATATTTTAAAGTTTCCTTAACATCATTGAGGATATTTCTTAAGGGCCAATTAATGGAACCCTGATTATTAAGAGCATTAATAATGATGAGAGAATCACCTTCAATCTGGATGTCCTTGAAACCTTTTTCTTTTGCCAAAAAACCCCCAAAGGAGAGCTCTAGCTTCCACCATATTGTTTGTTTGCCAACCTAATGGACCAGCATAAACAAACAACCAATCACCTTCACTGTTTCTTAAAATTCCCCCTCCCCCAGCTAGACCCAGATTCCCTTTTGATGCCCCATCAAAATTTAACTTAACAACATTTTCCATAGGCCTTATCCAACTGGATTTATTTTTGGTTTGTGTAATTCCACCGGTCCAAGGGAAAACTTATCAAGAACTTTCTGCTCTCTTTTCGGGTAGGGTTTCTTTGCCTTGCCTTTAAAGAGTTTGATGTTTTCCTTAATGGCAACCAAAAATTTTCTTCTAACTTTCAAGAGAAGAGCTTTCTGATCCTAGAATATACAATCATTCTTGGCCTTCCATAATCCCCAAAAAAATAGGGAGGGCAATATTCCAAGCCCAGAACCAAAATGGGAAAACAGAAGGGACTCTCCCATTGAAAACAATAGTCCTCAATCATCAAGGGAAAGGTCCATTGGATATTGAACAGATCCAGAATGGAAGCAAACACATCATGGGAGAAGGAGCAATGAAGGAGGAGATGGTTGACATTTTCCTCCTCTTTCCTACAAAGAGAACATCTATTGGGAAGCTTCATTCCCCTTTTCCTGAGATTATCCACAGTCAAAATTTTATTTTGGACAGCCAACCAAGTAAAAGATATTAACCTTTGGGATAAGATCCTTCACCCAAAGCTTACCCCAATAGTCCTTTTGCATATCAGCCTTGAAATTTAACATGTAGGTAGATTTAACCGAGAAAATTCCCAAATCTTCCTCTTTCCATTTGATGGAATCCTCCTTGGTTTGGAACATGGGGATGTGGAAATCCCTTAATTTCTTGTTGAGATCCCAGAAAGGGTTGGATGTCTCCATCAAAATCTAGAGGAGGATCAATGGTTTCCCACCGATAGAATCCTCCTGGATCTAGAAGTCATATAAAAATTTTCCTTTTTCCTCATAGTATTGAGCAACCCTTTTCTAGATTTCTAGGTTAGCTAAGGGGGAATCCTCGATCCAACTATCATACCAAAAATTGATTCTAGAGCCTTTTCCTATCTCCCACATAGTACCTTTGGTTAATATTTCTTTGGAGGCCACAAAAGAGTTCCAAAAAGAAGACCCTCTAGGAAGATTATCTTGATTAAAAAAGGATTCCATTCTGCCTATATTCTATAAATATTTCATCTTTATAATTTCCACCCAAAGACCTTCCTCTCTAGCAATCCTCCAACCTGCTTTGGAAATTAAGGCCTCATTCATAAGAGAAATATTTTTTAACCCCAAGCCCCACAAAGCTTTGGTTTTGTGACTTTTCCTAGGCCACAAGAGGGAATTTGAACTTCTCCACAGCTCCCATCCAAAGGAATATCTTCTGGATTTTCTCTAAGGATTCAATAATTTTAGCAAGGAGCTTGAAAAGAGACATCACATAAATGGGAATACCTTGAAGGGAGCTTTGGAGCAGTTGAATCTTACCAGCCTGAGAAAGCAAGAGACCCTTCCAAGATGAGAGTTTACTATTAACTCTTTACGCAGAGCATTCCAAACCGTGATGTCAGGATTCTTTTGGATCAGGGGCATACCCAAATAAGAATCCAAAAAGTTTAATCTGCACCCCAGGATGCGAGCTAATTTGGATTGAACCGATTCTCCACATTAATGAAAAAATAACACTTTTATGGAAATTAACCATCTGTCCCGAAACCAGTTCATAATCATTAAGAACCACCTTAAAATTGGAGGCTTCATGGATAGAGGCCTTCCCCATCATAAATTTATCATCCACAAATTGATTGAGGTAGATAGAGGGAAGACCATTAGAGATTTTAATACCCTAGATACAGTTTGAAAACATAGCTTGTTGATAGATTCTACTCAAGGATTCAGCCATTATGACATAAAGGAAAGGTGAAAGAGGATCACCTTGTCTCAACCCTCTACCTGCTTGGAAGAAACCTTCCGGTTTTCCATTAACCAAAACCGAGTAACTAGCAGTGGATATGCAGGTCATTATCATGTTTACCAGGAAGTTATCAAAACCAACCTTTAACAGGATAGCCTAGAGGAAGGACCATGTTATCCTATCAAAGGCTTTATGCATATCCAACTTAAGAAACATTGCCGATCTTCTAGAACTATCAATGGAATGTATGGATTCTTGAATCACAATAATGTTGTCTGTAATTTTCCTTCCTAGAACAAAATCCCCTAATTTTGGAAATAAAGTTTGGAAGAACCATTCTAATCCTCCCAGCTATGATTTTAGTTAGTAATTTATAGCTAGTGTTGTACATGAGCTTATAGGTCTAAAATCCTTAACTTCCTTAGCACCAGCAATTTTTGGCACTAGGACTAGGAAAGTGTTATTCATTTGCCTCAAAAGATGACCTCATGCTTTATCACCTCCCATAATTTTTGAAAGAAAAAGGTAGGGAAACCATCTGGGCCCGGAGATTTATCCGGTTCCATATCAAAGACCACAAAATGAATTTCCTCCTCCGAGGGGCTCCTTAAGATATCTCTATTTTCAAGAGGGGTGATAACATTTTGGAAAATATCCAGGACTTTATTCTAAACTAGCTCCTTCATCCTCTACCCCTGCTTAAAAATCTCCTTGAAGTAATTTATTATAGTGGCATTGATATCCCTACTATCTAAGTAGATCTCACCATTCTCACTTCTTATCTCATTAATCTTTAGGATATTAGCTCTAGAAGTGGCAAAGAAATGGAAGAATTTAGTATTCCTATCACCCTCCTTAAGCCATTTTACCCTAGATTTTTGTCTCCAATACACCTCTTCTTTAGCTAGGATCTCATGGTACTCAGACAAGAGTTTTTGTTCTTGATCCTTGAGAACAATATTAAGACCATCATTCTCCATAAGTTCCTCAATATTTCTTAAATCTTCAGCAATTCTACTTTTTCCTAGAAAATATTTCCAAAAGTCTCCTTATTCCATCTTTTAAGGTTACTTTTAATATGCTTCAGTTTAAAACACAATTTGAACCTAGAACCGCACTATTGGTCCGAAAATCTATCGGGAGGGCAGATCTATGGATAGACGAGCCAACAGTGTGTAGGGCATAGCCCCTCTTTGAGACAGCAAAGTGAAACTAGTTTATTACTATTCTACCAGTAGGAATTTGCGCAAGTCCTACAGTATTCTGCCTTTAGGGGTTTGGGATCTCATCCCAGTAGGGGTATTTATGACTGTGAAAAGAAAGAAACAAAGGGAGGAGAGGAGATAGGATAGATCCGAAGGGAGAAAAGAAATGAATTCCAAAGTAGAAAGGTTAGAGGGTTTATGTTTTGGGCTGGTAGTAAACAAAGCCAAACCTACTTACATAAACGAACAAAGCAATACTGATGAGAAAATGACAAAAAAGTAGAGATAGATCTAAAAGAAAAGCAACACAGATCTTACTTAAGAAAGATTTAATGCACATAACACATCCATTGAACAAAAGTCTTAATTTACGTATTAATATTTTACATTACATAAAGTAAAAATCCTTTTCCTTCACACTTCTATTTTCATCTAAAAATGTTCACCCCTTGAATACAACAAGTATCCAAGTATATATAGAAGGAGAAGGAGAAAGAAGGCAAAAAGGAACCAACAACTATTTACAAAATATCTAAAAGTCAACTGTTGACTTTGGGGCAATTTGGTGGATGACAACATCTCATGGTGCAACATGGATGATGTCATCATTTGTGCCAACATACTTTTAAATACTTTACAAAAATGGGAAAAATCCCAAGAGGAAGGAGCCTATTCGTCGTCATCCCATGGCTGGAAAGGAGTATCCTGCTTCTACTCAGGAGAGGAAATGTGAAATTGAGCGTGATACTCCATGAACTTGCTAATCATCGGTTGAAGTTGATCCTGAGTGGGACCCTTGGTGTGATTGCTTTGATGACCTCGCAAGTCTCCCATTCATCTCTGAGTCTCTCTAGGAGCTTGAAGTATTCATTACCTGCCTCCATCAGGTATCCAACAAAATCACGGCAGGCCGAAGGTTGTTGATAGATTCTACGTCAAAAGTGGCTTCTGACCCTAAACCTTGTGACGTGATCTCCTTGAAGAGCCGAATAGTGTCATCTACCTTCCTCAAGGTGTATGATGGGGTGAGCAAGCCCGGAGACATCCTTAGGATGATCTACTCCATTTGATGCATTACATCCAAGGCTTCCTCCTTGATTTTATCTATTTTCTCCAAGACAAATTCCATCTGGTCAACCCGATAGTCCAAAGCAGCAAGGACTTTGTTGGGTGCTCTTGGGTGATCGAAGACGTCGAATTTCACTAAGTCATCGACTGGGCAGTCGAGCATCTTCTGGAATGTCTCATGTTGTAACCTGGCATGGTCCAACTCTTCGGAGATAGGTCCTACAATCACCTGGAGTTCCTTGTTAGCCTGATCAATATTTTGATATAGCTCGTGAACTTTATAATTACTTCCTCACTATCCTTGAGGATCTGGTCTCTCCAGGCAGATACTACCATACCTTTCTCACCAATCTTGGCGTACTCATTTATCTTTTCTTGACTAAGGGCTTCAGGAGTTTCGGTGGTAGCTACAGGAGGTGCACTGCCCATTTTCTGTAGGGCTTGGAGAAGATGTTTGTTCTATTCTTTCAGTATCCTCTTCTCTTCCTTTGCTTCTTGAAGCTTTTTGCAAAGGGCATCCACTGTAGATAGGGCCTCTCCTTACGGACTTTCGAGGATGTTCCCATTGTGACTTGTGTCACTGTATAATCTGTAGGAGACAGATCTTTTTATCCTTTATGGGATCAGGGTATGCGATCTCCATAACCCTTTCACCTGAAGTGCTTTGAGAGAAGCGGGTTATTGGCTTTTGCTTCTTAGCTCCCTTAGTTGGAATGATGGAGAAGTCCATAGGTGCAATGGGGACTTTCCTCTTATGTTGACTCAGGTGTTTGGAGATCCATTTTGGACTTAAGGGAGTGTGACCAGAGGGAGAAGAGGGAACGGAGGTAGAAGGAGTGACTACAGTGAACACGGGAAATGTGTCAAGACGCTTAGTGGTGGCATTGATAAAGAAGTTGACCCTCCAATGCTCATAGGGGTAGGAGTCACTATAGGAGAGGAAACCATGGGGGTGGAAGGGATCTGAGAGATGAGGGAAGAAATGTTGGGGGACAGATCCGTGAGGGAAGAGAAGATGGAGGAAGAGGAAGGGGGAATAGTAGAAGACGGGGGAGAAGACACAACCAAAGGAGTGGTTGCTTGAGTGATGTGAGGAGGGGAAGGAGGAGTGGGAGACGGGATGGTGGGAACTTCACTAGTTATAGCAGTGGCAACATCCTGAGTGGATGTGCCCGTCGGAATGCTTACCACCTCTTCTTTTAGGGGATACCAGGCTTACTACCTGTTCCTCGGTGGCGAAAGGAGGACTCTCGGGAGCTTGCTCCTGAGCAGTGCTTGATTCTCCCTCTTTTTCTTTCCCTTTTCCCTTTGGCAAGTGCTTTGGCTTAGCAGGTGCATCACCCAAAGGAGACGTGGTGAAGTCTACCCCAAGGTAAATGAGACCATTCTTCCTGCACCAATGCTCTGTGCTGCTGCAGAGTGCCTTTAACCCTTTCCTCAATAGTCTGAGGTGCCTTTGTTCTATCAATCTCGGCAAATGGCCAATTGTCCCCGTCCGTGTCTAGATAGACCTGATCAACTTCTTGATCAGTCACTTGGAAACCTTTCGGGACAATGGCCACACCATATTGGATGATCTCTGCCAGGGCCAGGCGGGAGTGATCCTTTCTTCTAAGCTCAACCTCGTGATACAGATTGATATATATATATATATATATATATATATATATATATATATATTCTTCGATCTATGGGACGTGAATCGGATCAAGCTTTTCCCTTGGAAGGTAATTGCGAGAATCAAAGGTTAGCCTCTGTAGGAAATTGTGTTTCAAGCTAAGAAAGTTCGGCCCAAAACATTTCCCGAGGCTTTGCTATGATAAGTACAGTGTACCCGCCACCTTGTGAGGGGGAAAGGAGTTCTACCCTTCTTTCTTTTTAGACACTTCTTGTGGTATGTGATAAGCTGTCTGGACAGCTCCAATAGGATCAACTTGGGTCCTGCATACCTCGGTAACTTGGTGGGCTCCCCAAGAATTTGGCAGCTCTGAGATAGGTGAAAGTGGGGAATTGTGTAAATAACACCCCCACTTCTCTGTAGTAGTAACCACGCTCTTGGTCATCCAACCGTGAGTCATATTGGGCCTCAAGAGGTAGATGATGTCGTAGAAGAAGGCATCATTGATTTTGCTGAATTGTGTGATGTTGTTTTCCAGTCTCAACTCTAGATAATACTCATATATTCTTACTTGGGGCCACACCCCACATCGACTTAGTGTTGGGTAGTCTCTTTCAGAGGCAGCAACATATACCACATAGGAGTTCATGTAGAACCTCCCAGTTGTTGAGAGTTGTTGAAGCTACTCAGAGATGGTGCTACTAATGATCTCCGCCCATTCAAAATGTTGATCGGGAACATTTTTGCTCATTGTTTCCAAATATCTGAGCATCCAAGAAGTCACTGCGATGAATAACTTGCGGCCACCTAGTTATCACCTTCTTTTTTTTCAAATATACTTCATTCATAAGCTGTATGCATTTGTATTCATTTTCATCCCATGCTTTTATGCAGTCTTCTTGTCTTATTGCCACAAAATCTGGTGGTGGGGATACCCAACATAATTTCAAAATGTCGGGAAGTGAGGTTGATTATTACCTCGCCCTTCTCATTCTTGACACATCTTGTGTCCTTATTGTAACAATGGCCCACCACCATCATGAACTCGTTGTTTACTACACTCACGGGAATTCCTACAATGAAATGTAAACCACTGCCGACCAATTTGTCCATCCATGGACTACCTGTGACCTTCTTGGTTCTGGCCCAAAAGTCCTCCATATCAATATGACCAAGTTCTAAATCCCTGATGTCCAAGTCACACTCTGCAAGGGATTCGGGCATCCTGACCCTTTGGTATTTTTACTTCATTTCTTCTTCTATGAGTTTGGCCTTACCCTTAGACTTGGTTGGCTTCTTACTTGATGAAGACATGTGTGAATCTAAGTTCAGTTGCTGATCTACAAGAAGAATCAGGGAAGTCCATCGCAAAAGAGCCATGTTAGTTGTTAAATCATCCATCAAAGCTTTATAGAATGAAAAGTTATTAATTTACAAGCCTCTGGGCACAAGGCGCAATTCTATTGCAGGCTATAGGGTCAGAAAAGCAAGGCACACTTTGCTAGAGAGTGTTGCATGGAAGAAAATGGCACAAAAGGGGTGCAGGGTGTAGAAATACTACACACAACATTCAGATGTTGGTGTCATAGGATGTGCGCTTGCACCATATGAAGGGTTTTAACTGGGCACAGATTCATTTGGTGTAGTAAGGGTTCAGGATGCGCCATTGGCACAGATATGGTACATGTTGCAAAACATTATGATGCGCCAAAGGGTGCAGGTTTAAAGGATGCGTCATTAAATTAAGGTGTGTTAGTGTTTTAGTTTTTGGCGTAGTGCGGGAAAGGTCTGCACAACATTCAAATGTAGGTGTAGGTGGAGTTGCGCTTGCGCTGTGTTAGGTTTTAGGATTTTTATAAGGCGCGGGAAAGATGCATGTTGCAGGTGGGGACAGTGCGCCTCTTTGGCGCGATTGTGTTTAGTGTAACAACGATGGTGTTTGCGCCAAAGAAAAACCGTGGGTTTGATAATTTTTAGAAACTTCCCTCTTTTAGCGGGCTTTTTGGCCTTTAAATCTTCCAACAAAAATTTTGACAGGGAGGGGAATAGAGGAAAGAGGGTCAGGGATTCATTTTGAGACAAGGCCTCCCAGGTTAGTAGATCTGGAAGGAGGGTAAAACCGTTTTGGAGGTGGGTTGATTTGCAAAATGGGCAGGGGTTGTATTACTTCTTAGGTTCATTTTCTTTGTTTTTAATAATAACAACCTCCAAAACAACACAAAAACCCCACAACAACAACACAAGAAGAGCAAGGGCCACTTACCAGGAATATATAAGATGGAGGAAATGATGCGGGGTCCATGAATATGATGAAAAGTGACACATGTAATTGTGGGAGCACCGACAAAGCAGAGGAATTAACTTTTTCACATTTTTTCAATCGTGAAAATGATAGGTCAGATGCACCTATATATAGAAAAAGGTGCAATAAATGTGCCACCAAATTTTGTATGGCGCACCATTCAGGGGTGCAACATTTTGAATGTCGACAAGATGGCGCATGCACCTTGGACGTATGTTTGAAAGGTGCATCATGGGAAGGCACAACATTTGGAATGTCGACACTCCAAAGGATGCACCAAAGGAAAGGAGGGGGCACAGTTTCATTTGATGTTGCGTGAATAAAATTGCGCCCAACCAAAAAAGGACCAAATGACTAAGTTCAAAAAACTAGATTCTCCGGAAAGGGATTTTATGTCATTCTGAACGCTAAGGGACCTCAATGGGGGACCAGAACAAAATTTTTGGTATGGTCACCTGCAAAATTGCCCTTGTCAATTTTACAGGATAACACGCACGAACCTGAATATCCCACCATTCTTGAATTTTTTTAAAAATATCAGGGTGATCTAACCACATCTTTTCAAATCTGAAAGGTCTATCTTTTTTCAATTGATTCATCCCCAAATCAAGAAGAATGGGATTATGATCGATCCGATTCTGGGGAGAGTTTTTAGAGAATATAGTTGATTGATCATACAAATATGACTCACCACAAATCTGTCCAATCTAATCTGAATGAGCTCAGTTCCGTCCTTCTGTTTTCCCAAGTAAACTTGGAGCCCTCCAATTCTAAATCAAACAGACTATTACTGGCCAGAAATTAGCTAAATCCTCCATACTTTTAGAATAAGAGATCAAGCCCCCTTTATTTTCACCAGGGGAAAGGGGGTATTGAAATCACCTCCAATAATCCAATCTTTATCTTTAAATAATTTTCTAAAGCTCGAGAGATCCTTCCAGAACTTCCGTCTTTCACTAAGTTTATTGGGAACATAAATATTAGAAACATACCAGGATTTTTAGAGACAATTTCTGTGAAACTCATAACCACATGACCAGGGGAAGAAAGGATCAAAATGCCATGCACAATTCTAGGATCCCACATAGTGACAACACCTCCCGAAGCTCCCAAGGAGCTACACCCCTCCCAATAACTTTCTTTCCAAATAAGCCTACCCACCTCTTTAAATCTGTCCATATTCATTTTGGTCTCTTGGAGCATGAAAATATCCATTTTTTAACTCTAAGATCCTTAGCAATTCTGTGTTTACTGGGATTATTCAATCCCCTAATGTTCCAAGAGAGGAGGATCATTTAACATTTCTTATTTTGAGGAAACAACTTCCCCAAAGTACTCTGAATACCAACATCTACTTCCCTCCTAGAGTTAGTCTCCCTTAATTCCTTATTACTTTTCCTACCCTTAAGAGTTGAGTCCTTACCAACATCATCTCTAGAGTTACTACGAGTGATGGTTTAGATTTACTTACTAGAGTCTTAGGAGAGGCCACCAAATCATACGTATCAACAACATAGTCTGCAAGAATCTCGAAAACATTAGACATGGGTAGGATTTCTTCTTGTCTCTGACCAAAGGAACTCTGACCAATAGAAGAAACCTCATCCAGTGAAGGTCTCACAGGCCACTTGCAGAGCAAAAGCATTTCCTTCCAAATCATGGCTAGCCCCTTCCTCTATTTCTAGAACCACCTCTTCCAAGACTAGATCTTCATTTTCATTTTCATCTTCAAATTCATTAACATTTTCATGAAAACCAGAAACAACCAATTCCTTGCATGGGGTATTAAGATGGACCAAGGATCCACTTCTTTTACAACCTCCTGGATGATAAGAGGATCCTTTGTTTCTACAAATCTTCCATTTTTCCCAATCAGCCTCCATTCCTTTGCCTCCTTATTAGTTTTCCTTTGAGGACCAACTATGGGATCAATTTTTTTCTTATGAAGAGGAAAATTTCTATGATCATGACCCACCATCTTACATTTTCTACAAGCAAAGGGAGATAGATCATAATCAAATCTCTGCATCCAAACTCCCTCAGAAGTCAAGAGTTTGATATTACTCTCCGAATAACATCTTGACCCATATTGACACAAAATCGCATGAGTGAGTCTAGATTTAGCCTTAGTGACTAGATCTAGGGCAATCGGCTTACCCAGGATTTTACAATGCTAATAAGGACTTTTGGCTCCCAAAACTCCAGGGGTAAGCCGTAAAATTGACCCAGATAGGGAACTCAGAAACATACGTCACATAAGGGTTAAAATTTGGTTCCCATTTCTGAACAACCACATGAGATTTTCCAATAAACCAAGGACCTCTAGCCAGAATCTTCACCACATGGTCTTTACTAGGAAAAGAGACTAAGAAAAATCTCTTGGCCAGCTCCATTAGTCGCCCAACACCTTTGGCCCATCATCTAAAGTAGTCAATATTCGGTCTAGAGCCAAGGAACTTTGCAAAAAGAGCACCTTCCATGGAGGCTTTGGTTCTAGCCATAAGAATCTCAGGAACTTTAAGGGATAAATTACCTTTCTCTTTAGACGGTTCCAGTCCCTCCAAAATCCCCTTGTCCAAGATTTTACTGACCAAACATTCCTCCCATGTGCTTGCAGCCCCATCCTTATCCTTGTTGTCCTTGGGCTCAATAATCACGTGATCCTTTACGGAGTTGTAACCCGTTCATCATGTTGCTCTATCTCGAACCATGGAGATTCCCACTCATTTCCTTCGTTTGAAATTTCTAGAAAATCCTACTCCCGCTCCTGCTCCATTAATCTAAAAACACATCCATAAAGTTATCAACTACCTTATCAAGATACTTTCAATGCCACACAATCACAATCCCAACCTATCATCACATCTAACGATCCTATCCATGCCTTAATGAATAGGTTGGCTAGTCTAGAGGTCGCTACCTTGGGACCCAAGGTTATATTATCTTACGAACAAATTTGTAATGAACATATTCATCCTGTCAGCCCAATTAAACCTTACCCTCCTCATTGGGAGATTCACAAGTTGACTAAGTTCAATAGCAATGAATATAACCAATAGCATCTCCACACATTCAAACATGCATGTTACCTTATCGCACATGATCAAGAACTTATGCTTTGCACCTTCCCTATGTCCTTGCCCAATCCATGATGGTATTAGTATAATGGGATTCCTCAACAATCCCTATTATCTTTCACCCATCTCCCACAATTATTTCTAGAACACTTTTCTATTAATATTGCATGCAAAATCACCATCAATGACTTGTATGCCATTAGATAGTTTGAGGACGAATCTATTATAGATTTTGTCACATGATGGTGTGGCATTATAAACTAACTATCATTTACTCTTCCACAAAATGAACTCATTGAACTCTTATCACATTCCTGTATGAAGCATATTTCTTCTACATTGTGAATCCTATCTTTCCAAGCATTTGAAGAAGCCTTCACCATGGCTCGTAAACTTGAAACTCATACCCTTGAGCAAGGCCAACTAAAACTTAAATCAAACAAACCCAAAGCTGAGTTCACCAAATCATCTGTACATAATGATAAATCTAAGAGTGTGGTCAATACCATGGTTGTCAAGTCTTCTTATGCACCCACATCTAGAACATTTCCTCAACAACGAGCCCCTAGACCTACACCCAACTACACTCCCTTTGGAGAATAGTATAGTTCGATATTTAACAAGTTGGTGGTAGTTAATCTTATCACTCTTCCTCCAATCCAACCATTTTATGAATCTATACCAAAATCCATGTGGTATCATGAAGATCATTCCTGGAAATACCACCAATTATGAGGGCATAATATAGAGAGGTGTCAAACATTTAAATACCTAGTCTAAAGACTCATTGATCAAGGCAATCTTTAAGTGGACAACCCTAATGCATCACCCAACCAACCAATTGACATCTTCAGATAACCATTTCCCAACCAAACACCAACAACTCAAGCCACCCCTTCTTCTACATCACAAACCCCCAATGTTCATACCATAAACACTATCCATACCATTGACCAATACCCTACCCCATCAACAACTTCACCTTCTTCATCAATGATCACACCTACCTCCTTGAATATTATTCCTACATCTACAAGCCCATTAAAACTTATCCCTAAAACCACACCAATCATACCTACATCTACCTCAACATCCATTCCTACATCTACAACTACTAGACCAACCCCATTCATAAACATATCATTCTTACCCCTTGAAACATTCATGAAACAACCATTACCACCTACTTCCACATCTGAAATTGATTCTACATCTCATTCATTGCTTATCCGATCTACTCGATTACTTATCACATCCACTTCATTACTTATCACATTTATCCCACCTTTACCCATTATACCATCCTTAGCGTCAATCCTAGTTCCTCTTTCCACACCTTTTCCCATACCCATTACATCAACTATTTTGACTACATCGGCATCATCATTCTATTTCACTATTTTCTTTACATTATTGAGATGAAATAGATAAGGGTTATGGGCTGAGGATGAATATTTGTTTATGTTGTTTGGTTAATGATTGTTGCGTACATTCTAACTTCTCAATCCAATTCTGAATGTGAGAGCTTCCTTTTGGCTGGGAGGAACTACTTGAAATAGAAAACAAGACCACAAAATAAGAATTAAACAATATATGACAGTGGACTGCCTAGCATGCGCTAGATCCGGGAAGTGTGATACTCCCTAGATGGCTGGCAATCCATTATTTAAAACAACTTAATGTGAGAAATAAGAAAATTCCTACTGTAGTTGATATGATTTAGGTATCTCATTCAAGCACAATAAGAAAATCTAATATAATAGGCTAGGCTATAGTCAAATCTGAGGGGTAGGTAGTTTTTAGGGTTTTGAAACTGGTTAGGGCTAGGTTCTGGGTTATTTAGGTCACTTGGTAAAAGGTTGTTTGGTTTTGTTATTGGAAAAGGGTATGAGACATAGAGACCAATGTTAGTCGGGTGTAACCGATGTGAGTCATTGGTAACCAGGCGTCGATAGGGTTGGGGTGAAAGGAACTCAATGAGATCTGATTATAGGAGTTGAAATGAAGCTAAAAAGAGATGGAAGGGTGGATAGGGAGGTCTATAAATGTCTTAGGTATACTCAGAGGTGTGTAGTAGGTGAGAATGGATGATTTAGTGGTGTGGATAGAAGAATGGCTGATCTTACAAGAAGGTAGAAGATGGGAAGTGAATATGCAAAGTATAAACTGATAACAGAAGTAACAAAGGCTATTATACTGAAATAGACTATGCTGGTAGAAGGTAAACTTATTGTGATTCAGGTTTGATGGTTGAATGGTGATAGAATTTGATCAGAAGAATGGTATTTAGTGCCACGGTAGTGCTTCCTGGAATGCTTCCATGAGTGCAATACCTCTGTATCTTTCCTAGTAATGGTTATGGATGTCTGTAGGTGTGAAAAGGCTCTAGTTCTACTTGCATGTAGTTCTCTTCTCATCCCCTTGATCTCAGAATGTGCCAACCCAAAAAAAAGGTTGCTAAAGTGAATAAATGGTAACCGACGGTGGTTTCGTGTTGACCGGCATCGGTTTAGGGGTGACCGATGTCGATTAAGGTGAGATTCCCTAGGTTTACTAAAAATGGCAGATCTCACATCTTTTGGATCAGGTTCGTTCCTTTATCCACGGATCCAAATGGATGTTACCTTTTATGAGCAGGAAGGTGGTTAGAGGAATAATAGGCCTTGATTTTTAGGTTTGGACCAAGTCTTATTCATTTATGGAAACATGCTATGAATAGGTCTATGGTGAGGTGTATATGTGAGGTGTCTCGATGAGGTGTCTAGGTGAGGTGTCTATTCATTTAATTAAAGTAATTAAATTAATAATGGGGTGAGGATGGGTATTAATTTAATTATAAATAATTAAATTAATGTTAATGTGGGGTATAAGGGTCATGGTTAGGTGAATGTGTGTAAGTTGGTTATTCAAAAGGGGACCAAGGGGAGTGTGACCCAATTTTGGTGTCTACATTTTGCCCCTTTTTGTTGGGCAGCCTATATTGGTAGGTGGCATGACAAAAATGAAGGTTGGTTTTTTCCCCATGTGAATTTAGGGTGAGAAGGTGAATTTGGGTGCCCCAGATAGGGGCATGAGTGATCCCCCTCAAATCAGGCACCGATGATGAAGAATAGAGAGTCAGTGGGTGGTTTGAGAAAACAGGGTTAGGTGTGAAGAAGGTGAGGGTCGAGGGTATGGTGATTGTAAAAGGTAGGGTGGGTGATTAGGTAGAGCATTCAGACGTACGCACACGTTGTGAAATTCCATGAGATACAAGGGTTTCTCAACATAAAAAATTTACGTTAGCTAGGGTCATAAAGGTCATCCAAACAAGGGTTATTGAGGTCCAATATCCAGGGCAAAGGATACAATCTAGGAACTCAACGAGGTAGGATGCAAGAATGCCTAGGTGTGGTTTGGTACATCAAAAGGTCAAAAGGTCAAGGTTTGTTTGGACAAGGGTCATGACCATAGGCAAGGTAAGGCTATTAGGCTGAGAAAAATAGGTACCATCATTGCAAGATGCAACGAGTGAGGACATGGGAATATCCACATAATCAATGGTTAGGTAGGTAGGTGTGGGTAGGGTAGGTGGAGGTAAAAATAGGTAATGGGTAGTGTCAATCAAATGTATGCACATGTGGAGATTGCAACACGGTATCAAGTTGAAGATCTTTTAAACTCTACATCATCCAAGGTCGATCGGGTTATCCAAACAAGGGTTGTTGAGGCCCGGTATCCAAGGTAAAGGATACGGTCTAGACACACAACAAGGTAAGATGCAGGAACTTGTAGGTGTGGTTGGTACATCCAAGAGGTCAAAAGGTCAAGGTTTGTTTGGATAAGGGTCACGGCCAAAGGCAAGGTATGGTTGGTAGGCTAACAACGTGGTAATAACATTACAAGGTAAAGTGAGTGTGCAAGGTCGATGGTCACATCATGGGAGGTCGGTGTGGGTAAAAAGAAGGTGTGGTGTAGGTAAGGCCATGGGAGGGGCAGAAATATGCCCCAACTAATGGTGAGGTGGGGTGATAAATGATGAGGTCAGGAGGATGAGGTGGAGGGTCAGGGTCAGCTTTGGGTTAGGTGAAAAAGGTTGTGGGCAAGTAGATAAGGTGTAATGGGTTGCCATGGGGTCAACACGGGTAACCAACACCATTATGTTTAACCGATGCTAGTCTAGGGAAACCAACCATGGTATGCTAGGGCACATGACTAATGTCGGTCTAGGTAAAACCGATGTCGGTCAAGTCGGGGAGAGGTTAAAAAAGGAAATTTCCACTTTTTGTGGAATCATTTGTAATTTTCCAAATAGGAGAAAACAACAGAGGAGAGAGGAAAAGGTGGAAATCAACCAAGAGATATGGAGAGTGAGTCGGTGAGCCTCATAGCGGGTTATCGAGAGGCGATAGGTGGGTCCATGAGATCTTTTTGATCGATTTGGTTGGTTGGAGGTGAGGAGGTTGGTTGGTGATGGCAGAGGTAGGAGAGGGATCGAAGGGACCATGCAAAGGTGGTGCGGTGGCCCAATGTGCCACCGCAGAGATGGAAACGTGAAGAGGTATGATTCAATCCCCTTGTGTTATGAGCGTAGATTGGCGTATAGAGGTCGGGTGAGGGAAAATAGGTTTTCGGGGAAAAGTGAATTTTGGAATTTGGGGAGAAAATGGAGTATAATAGGAATGGGGAAGGGTGGATTTAGGTAAATGAGGGGTGGGGAGGGGTTGAGGGGGTTTTAGGTAGGAATGGGTGGGTAGCTAGGGAGAAATGGTGAAGTTTTGAGGGAAATAGGGGTTTGGTGTCATAGATCTTGATCTTGTTGTGATAGTGTGTGACGTCGTTCAAGGGTTGGCCGATGTCAATTGGTGTAAGTGGCAACATTCATAGATGATGTGACCAATGCCGGTTGTGGTAGAATGTGGGCGGTCAAGATAAACTCGATGGTGGTTAGAATTTGAAAGAAAAATGGGCTTATAATGAGCGGGATGGGTGGGTGAGGGAGGGCAGGAGATAGAAAGGTAGGGTTTCCTAAAAATAGCTTGGTTAAGGGGGATGAATAGGTATGGTTAAGGTTTAATAATGTGATGGTTTGTTGGATGCAGGTGAGAGAGTAGCTGCGGATGTGAGATAGGGTACCACCCCTGTTGGTGGAGGTGTGAGGGAGTGCGACAGCTAGTGATTGGGGCCATGTTGCAAAGGTTGGGCTGATCGGGATTAGCGCCACTGACACGTAGTTTATGAGCTAAGTTTGATGGTCACCCTCATCGACAGATGGGACTCGGCGACCAATACATTTCATCCTCTGATGAGTGAGATCACAGTCACCCTGGAGGATGCTAGAGTAGGTATTTACCTTAGCTCATGTTCACCTAGGTACATTATTGTATTTATCCTCACCCACTTATGTGTGTGGATATTTCTTTTTAATTATTTAGATATTAGGAGATATTATCTAGTTGTTAGGTATCGTTCTTTCCTTTATCTATGGTATTGACTCTTTCCTAGATCTATGGTATTGACTAGATCCTTGATGTCTAGTTCTCTCATAAATCTATGGACTTGACTAGTTCTTTGATGACTAGTTCTTTCCATGATTTATGGCTTGATCTACGACCTTGATTGGTTCTTAGATTGTTATTCCTTGCCTATATAAGCAAGACCCATTCTCATTGTATTTCATTGAGTTCCATAATAATATATGATATTGTTGCTCATTTGTTTGCAAAGGTTTATGTAAAGTTATTCTAGCGAATTGCTTTCATCTTATTGATCGTGATGTTTGATTAGCATTTGTGTTCTTGGCTTGGCACAATCTGGTTATCATTCCTTTTATGGTATCAGAGCAGGAGATTGCTATTGACATCCATATGTAAGTTTCATTTTGCAAGCATTTTTTTAAAATATTCATATATTTGGGATTTGTCTGTATTTTTTTGCTGCGTGCGGTTTTATGCAAAAAAGAGGTGACCATTGGATCCAGAAGGTGGGAAAACCCTAAGATCGACTGTAAACTTGGCCATTTTTGGTGTCGGTCTATTTTTGGTTTTTGCTACTTGAAAAAAGAGTAGGATTTACCTCGGGATTCATGTCACACAAAAAAGAAATCTAGAATTTTTTTCTCGGTTTTGTTGGGTTTCTTGAAATTCGATATGGGTATTTTTTGTTGCGGCATAGCATTTTCAGTTTGCACGTAGGAGGTCTTTTCGGGAAGACATTTCTTTCCTTTTTTAGGGTCCACGGACGTTGTGCACGACTTTTACTATTTCGGGAAAATCCACATATTACTATTTTGGGCAGCAATGGTATGGTATGGTATAGTCATATGGTATGGTCATATGAGGGCTTAAAGCTTGTGATTCCTACTAGTAGGTACTTAACTCCAACCCCCTTTCATTTTATTTGTGTGGTGAAGGCAAGAGTATTTTATTCTATTTTAGTGGCAACTAAAATAAATAATAGAGCATAATATTGAAAAGCTTGTAACTTTTGATCGGTAACTCGGTTTTGAGTGCCATTTTTTACAAAAGTGCTTGTTTTTCCATGTTCTTTCCATTGGCAATATTTATTTTGAGAATTTCACTATAATTATAAAGTGTCATATTGTAACACACACTCATTATAAAGTGCCAAAATCTGGGGGGCTCTTGTTGCATTGCTTGGGGGTCTTGTTGCATTGCTTGGTTCTTCCATTTCTTTTGGTGATTTTTTTTTTTAGGATGGCATCTAATTCTACATTAGATCATGTTGAGCCATTAACAACACATAATTACCACACATGGAAACCAAGAATGGAAACAATAATTAAGCGAAAAGGATTATGGGCTTTAACTTCTAAAGAACAACCAATGTTCACTAGAGAATATGAGAAATTTCAGTACTAGTGCAAATTTGATGAGTGTATGGGTTTGATAGGAACTTATGTAAGTGACAGTCTTTTATTTCATTTGGAAAAGTGTGACTCTCCTTTCAAAATATGGGAGAAATTGGAGGATTTATTTAGTAAGGTGGATCATATGAGAGCCATGCAACTTGAAATTGAGATCACCTCTCTTAAACCTAAAGATTTTCCAACAACTATAGACAATCTTACCAAGTTCAAGCAGTTGTTGACACAATTGAAGGGGAGTGGAAGAGATATGAAAGATGAAGAGTGTGTTTACTTGATTCTATCCAAGTTGAGAGGACCATTCCAAATTTTTACTTCTACCTTTTTCTCTAGCATGGATGCCTTACGTAACACCTTCAAAATTCCTAACTTAGAAACATTTTGTGAAAGACTTACAAGGGAAGAATCCAAATTATCTCACCTTGAGTCTTCCACCTCTCAAAAGGAATTAGTTACATTTAATCCTAAGGGCAAGGAAAAATCAAACAAGTAAAACCAAATCCACACCTTTTCCATCTCAAAATGCTCCTAAACCCAAAGAAAACAACTCAAAACCCAAGGAGTCTTCTAAATCCAAGAATAAGTCTAGTCATTCATGCTCTTTTTGTGGGGGTAGTAATCATGAAGAAAATAGGTGTTATAAGTGAATGCAAGCCTTAGAGGATGTAGTCAAGAAACACAAAATTTATATCTCCACTCCACCTCCTAATTAGCATGGAAAAGCACTTAATGTTGTTGGAAGATCTCAGTCACCACTTGCAGACAATTGGGTTATAGATTCTGGTGCTTCTCATCACATGACTTCTTCCAATGAGTCTTTTGTTTCTCTAGGTTTGAGTTCTACTTCCAAAATTGAGGTTGGAAATTCTTATTTTCTTTTCGTTGAGGGAAAAGGTGATATACAACTTGATGGTGGCAATATCCAAGATGGACTATATGTTCCTAACATCACTACAAACTTGTTTTTGTGTATCAAATTTTTCATTCTAGTCAAAGGAAAACAATGACTTTTACACCACATGGGGCGAAGTAAGAATTTCGTTGGAGCCTTATTCACTTGTTGCGGGGTATTGTTGATCATATTTCAAGACTATATCACTTTGAGGGTTTTGATGACACTTCTTCTATAGGGACAGGATTGGTTTCTCATTCAGATTTAGAGAGTAAGCTTTGGCATGAAAGATTTGGACATCTCAATTATAGATATTTAAAGGAGTTGAGCACTCATGGTATAGTAGATGGTCTTCCTATAGTTTCTTGTCTTGAGGGAGTTTTTCATGGTTGTGCATTAGGGAAACAACACCAAGATCCTTTTCCTAAGAATTTGTCTAAAAGAGCTTCTTCACCACTTGAGCTTGTGCATAGTGACTTGATTTTTTTCCTACCCCATCTTTCAATGGAGCTAAGTATGCACTTATATTTATTAATAATTTCTCGAGACGTACTTGGGTTTATTTTCTCAAGTACAAAAGTGATGTTTTTTCACACTTCAAATTCTTCAAGGCTTTTATCAAGAAACAATCTTCTAGTAGCATAAAGAACCTTCGCACTAATAATGGGGGGAGTACTTCAGCAATGAGTTTTCTGAATTTTTGGTAACTCAATGCGAGAAAGGAAGAATAGAACTTTGAAGGAAATGACTAACTGTATGATGTATTCTAGAGATATACCTCCTATCTATTGGGTAGAAGCAGTTAATTATGCTAACTATATTGAATTGCACACCACATAGAGCACTTGAACATTTGACTCCAAAGGAAGCTTGGTCCAACACTAAGCAGATGTCTCATTTTTTGAGTCTTTGGGAGCCATGCTTGGGCCTTTGTGCCAAAGAAGAAAAGGAAATATTTGGATAAGAATATTAAACCCTTGATATTTGTAGGGTATTGTGAGGACATGAGAGCCTATCGTCTTTTAGATCCGATACACATGATGTTATTTTTGAACACTTATTTAGTTTGATAAGTGTTTCACTCCTTATGATTCTTCATCTTCTTCCATTCCTTCTTCTTCATCATCTCATCTTGAGGATCCTTTCTTTGAGGATATTGATGAGGATGTTATAGATTTCGTTGAAGATATTATTCCCATTGATGTTGTCACTATGCCTAAGTGGGCTCGCACTCACGAGTTTCGAGGCAGCACCTTTCATAGAGGATCTTCCACCCACTAGGCATCATCACGTGCATTCTACGGAGTTTTGGACTTTTGTGTGGCGGTTTCGAAGATCCACAATCTTTTTCAAAGGCTCATGGGATACAGAGTGGGATGATGCGATGGCAGATGAGTATTCTTATTTGATGAAGAATCATACTTGGGATTTGGTATCTCTTCCTAAAGGAAGAAATATGGTTAGGTGTAAGTGGGTATACCGAACCAAATACATAGCTGATGGGTCCATTGACAAGTATAAGGCTCATCTTATTGCAAAGGGTTTTTCACAAGTTGAAGGTATTGATTACTCTAAGACTTTTGCACCCGTTTCCAAGATAGATTATGTACGTCTTGTACTTGCTATTGCTGCATCACAAGGGTGGCCCATATACCAGATGGACGTGAAGAGTGTCTTCTTACATGGAGATCTACAAGAGATATATGGAGCAGCCGGCTGGATTTGTTCAGGATTCTTCTCTTGTTTTTCAGCTTCGAAGGTCTCTCTACGGTCTCAAACAAGCCCCTTAGGCTTGGTATGAGAAGATGGATTCTTTTCTTCTATCTACTGGTTTTGTTTGTTGCCACTGATCATACAATGTATCTCTAGCATGTCGGTGAGGATATTGTGATACTTGTCTTGTATGTACATTACTTACTAGTGGCTCTTCTTCCCACATTCAGAGTATTTAGAGGGCTCTTTCTACATAGTTTGACATGACAAATCTTGGGCTATTGCATTATTTCCTTGGTTTGTAGATTTCTCAGACAAATTCAGGGATTCATTTGAGTCAGCAAAAGTACACCCATGATCTTCTTAGGTGCTTTGATATGCTTGATTGCAAGCCAAGTCCATCTTCTTTTTTAGTCTAGAGTTACTCTTACATCCACATGTACCACACCACTTTTTGATCCTACATTGTATAGGAAGTTGGTTGGGAGTTTCATGTACTTGACCCATACTCACCCTGATATTTCATTTGTGGTAGGGCTTGTATCTTGGTTTGCACATTCTCCTCATAGTAGTCACTAGCAAGTCGCTAAAAGGATTTTGCGTTATTTGCATGGCACTTCCCACTTTTCCTACACTACACTTTAGGGGCTCTACTCACTTGGTTGGGTCTATAGATTCAGATTAGACGGAGTTCTATTGATGACGGGCGTTCCAATTCTAGCTATCTTTTCTGTCTTGGTTCTTCTCTAGTTGCTTGGGCATGCAAAAAGCAACAAGCTATTGCACTTTCATCTTCTTGAGGTAGAGTACTGAGTAAGTAGATTACACGAGTTAGTAGATTCTTTGGCTTCGCCGATTATTGTGAGTTTAGATTCCCATAGGATTCACCAATTGTACTTTGGTGTGACAACCAAAGTGTAATTCACATTTCTCGCAACCCAGTTGAGCACTAGCGGACCAAGCATATTGAGATACACATCCACTTCATTCGTTAGCACATTCAGGATGGAGTTCTTTGCTTAGAGTACATTCCGACTCAGTAGCAGGTTGCAAACATCTTTACGAAGCCTTTTGCATCACCACGTACCTTGAGTTGTGTGGAATTCTTGGGGTTTCAGAAGTTGTTCTTAGGGGGTGTTCGTGAGAACATCTTCCTTCTTCTTCTTCTTTCTCTTTCCTTATAGCAGGATTCTTTCCTTCTTTTGGTTCGAGATTTCTTCATGGATATATTGTACATGAGTACCTCATCGTGCCTAGTTTAAGGACTCATACTATGGACATACCACTTCTATTTTGGCCCCTAGCTTAACTTGAGGGGGTGTTAGAGTATGTATTTACCTTAGCTCATGTTCACCTAGGTACATTATTGTATTTATCCTCACCCACATGTGTGTGGATATTTCTATTTATTTATTTAGATATTAGGAGATATTATCTAGTTGTTAGGTATAGTTCTTTCCTTGATCTATAGTATTGACTAGTTCTTTCCTTGATCTATAGGATACGAGTAGCCACCCTACAGGCACATGTTACGGGTTTACGGGGCCAAATGGTCTTTGCACAAGCACAAGTTGTGTCCCTTTAGGCCTAGATACAAGCACGGGGTCGAGGCCAATAGAACCACCACGGGCACACAGAAAGGTCCCACTTTAGAGGCAAGGGCGAGAAAGGTTCCCATAGGGCAGTACAAGGTTGGAGGATGATGGCACTACCACAGATAATACATGTAACCAAGTTGAGGGATGCCCTAGGTGAGGTGAGGTGAGGTATTATCAAGGTATTTTGATGACTCGGTAGGATAGATTTACTATCCTATGGAGAGTATAGAGAAAGCAGAGACCTCGAGTGAGAGGACTAGGTCGTGTACCCATAGTGTGGAGAGTATAGGGGACCATTGAGCCCTAAGACGGGGGTGAAGGTGAGGCTACTAGTTCATGGAGGCCAGCCCGGGTGAGGTACCAAGTAGAGATCGGGCCGGGACCCATGGTGAGAGGTGAGATGTTAGTAGGATGCCGCATAAGAGCGGAGGAGGAGGAGGAGACAGGTGAGACAGATATGGAGGATATCCAACGGGGTGATTCTGATAGCTATATGTACCTCCTATTTTGTGTAATTGTTTATTTTATATATATACCGACCTATGTGCCGAAGAGAGTAAGGATGTATACATGTTATTTGAGATTTTGGATCATATACCGGCCTACGTATCAGAAGATGGTGAGGCTGTATATGAGAGGTTTTGAGAGATGTACATTATTTGGTATCGGTGTATATTGTATGGATACATGATTTATATGATGAGATGGATGATTTGTTGATGATGTACTTGTGTTGGCAGAATTTGATTGTTATGTATAGATGGATGGAAAATAGGTGTGTTTAGGCATGGTGGAGTCAGGTCATAGGCATGGTTAAGTGAGGTGGTACAAATGGTTGAGTCAGGTCATAGGCATGGTTAAGTTAGGTCATAGGCATGGTGGAGTCAGGTCATAGGTATGATGGAGTCAAGTTGGTTTAGGTATGATTGAGTCAAGTTGGTTTAGGCATGAGGTAATGTCCAAGTTGTAGGTAACATGGGGGAAAAATGGTGATGTATATATAGGTTATGGTTTTAATTTCCAAATATGTGCTATAGTGGAAATGTGAAAATGATAAATGAATGATTTGATGATGTAATAAAAATGTGTATTAATTGATGCTTATTTGGTTTAATTTCCAGTTATTGATATAAAATGGAAACTAACTAGGGTAGAATGTGAATAGGAAAGTGAAAGGGGAATTGGTTAGGGTAAAGAGTGGCCGAGCTAACCTCCAAGGGCCCCATGCCCTCGAAGTGCTACCTACATAGTCCCGACGAAAAGGGGCCTAAGGCTGATGTAGTTCTCCTCTAGGCTAGAGAATATTATGATGAAGTAGAGGAATGGGTTGATAGGTGTTAGGCATGGTTGAATGTAGGTCATAGGCATGATTGATTTTAGGTCGTAGGTATGGTTCAGTGGTTTTTAAATATAGGTGTTGATGATCTGATCCTGTATAGGATAATCAATAAGTAAGAGAGCCACTTAATTGATAAGAACCCAAATGATTCTACTATACCCAATATGGGCTTATGAAAGTAAGACCATAAAGGTGTTTCATAATGGACTATTCTAAAGGTGAAGAAAGTCACATAATCACAAAATGTCACGTTTGCGGCAAGTTCCCTTGAGTAGAGAGGAAATTAGGATGAAAAGGCAGTGAGGTGAGAATGGGTGGTTTAGTGTAACCTAGTGTATGAATGACATGCTTCTCCTATCAAGAAACCCAGGATTAAAAATAGGCAAATCCATGAAGAAAATTTCATCTTTTTCATCATTTTTTTTTTGTTTTGAATAGACCGATTGATGTGGGGAGTCTATATGGGATGAGTAGATTATCTCCTTGAAGTCTTCATGAAGTTGATCGATCAAGAAGCTTCGGAACATTTATTATATTTTTTCAATGACTTTATATAGTTGTCCTTGAGGAGCGAGACTATTTATAGCAGCGACACGTAAAGAAGATATGTCCCTTTTGAGGGAGTCATATTTTGCTAGAATTTTGACTCAAGGAGTGGCATCCCTTTTTGGTTTGGACGTTTAAGTCATGAACAAGACTATAGAGGAAGAGTATGTTCTTATTCGGATGACAAAACCATAGTACATAGGATTTAACTATGAAAGGGGTGGTTTAGTGATGAATGACCATGGGATTCCATCTTGGAGAAGAAGAAAAGTATCCATGAGAATCATGCTATGAGTAGAGTCGTGGTACTCATATTGAAGATAAGGTTGAAAGGTGACGGGTAATCACATGATTCTTTTTTAGTCATGGATCTTCAAAAACGGGTAATATGGAAGGTGGATAACACTCGAGGAGGAGTTATCAACCGATAGAAAGTGGTATAGAACTTGGCATCAAAAATAAAATGGTCAAAGATGCAAGGCATTAAGGGGCTCATGTTTGGGTTTACCTTCGAGTGAAGACAAATGATAAGCACATGATCCGTAGGCATGGGTAACGATATAGGGTCTGAGCCAATTAGGAGAAAATTTTCCCCGTTTACTTTTCTCCTCTTTGGTTACATGTTGATTTTTCTTCAGGATGAGGTCACCGACCTGAAAGGTTCATTCGTGAACATGTTTTTCATAGGAACGTTTGATACATTTTTGGTAGATTTGGAGATGGTCAAGAGCATTAAGACGGAATTCATCTAATAACTCAAGTTGCGCCAAAATATCTTGGTGAAATTCATTATCGTTGAGAATGTCTTGTAGTGGGATGCGGAGAGATGGAATCTAGACTTCGAGAGGTAAGCCAACCTCGGTACCATAGACCAGAGAAAAGGGTGTGGTAGCAGTCAAAGTGCGAATACTAGTACAATAAACCCACAAGGTGAAAGGAATTTCCGTATGTCAATCCTTCCCAATGTCGGTGACTACCTTCATAAGAATTTTTTTCAAGGTTTTATTGGTCGATTCATCTTGACCATTGGTTTGCAGGTAATAAGGTGATGAGAAACTAAGTTGGATGCCAAAAGTGTCACATATTTTACATAGGGTTTTGTTTTTGAAATGCTTTCCATTATCAGTGATGAGGTGGTGAGGAACACCAAAACGAAAAATGATGTGATGGTTGATGAATTCACATATTTTCTCAACTTTTGTAGAAATGAGGGGAATGGCCTCTACCCATTTAGTGTAATATTCGGTAGCGGTTATGATCCATTGGTGGCATTGTGAAGAATGGGGGTTGATCTCACTAACAAGGTCTAAACCCCATTGAGAGAAATGCCAAAGGTCTCGTGCAACCTGTAAGGCATGACTAGGTGTGTGATGGAGATTATCATGTTGCTGGAATTTCACACAATGTTTGACATAATCACAACAGTTGTGGTTTAGGGTTGGCCAATAATAGCCTAGGCAAAGAATGTTTTTGTGATAGTGACCTCCACAAATTCCATTGTGGACTTCCTTAATGGTGTAGGGAATTTCAAAACTTGTAAGGCATCATAAGAGAATTTTGTCAAAGCCACGCTTGTAAAGAAGACCACCCATGATGACATAATGGGAGACACTTTTAAGAAAGGCACGTTTTCCATTACGAGTGAGATCAGTGGGTAGAATGGAAAGGGAAATATAGTCTGGATATTTCCTATACCAAAGGTCACGTGGGTCAGGGGCAATGGTTATAACAGAGTAGACCTCACGAGGTAAATAAGAGGGTGATTGTAGCCTTTGTATTGTGACAAAGATTTTAGATTTAGTGGACGAAGAAGGTATCTAAGAAGCCAAGTAGGCCATAGTATCCACAAATTTATTAGTAGATCATGGGGTGGTTTAAAGTGCGTAACGGTCAAAGGTGGTCAAAAGTATGTCTACGTGATGTTTATACTTTTGACGGATCTCATTACGACACAGGTATATACCATTGACTTGGTTTATGGCCAACTGCGAATCACCAAATATATTTATTGACTTAACATCTAAGGCATAGACAGCCTAGAGACCCAATATGAGTGCTTCATATTTAGCAATATTGTTTGTACAATAAAAATTGAGTTTGAAAGATAAAGGCATAGGTTCACCATCAAGAGAAATGAGGATAACACCAGCCCCAGCCCCATGCTAACATTTGGAGCCATCGAAGAAGAGTTTCATTTGGTAAGTGGGTTCATCTAGGGAGAGGGCAGCTATAGACTCGTCTAGGAAATTGAAGTTAGATGGTTGATTCCCAGAAATAGATACGTCGGCCAGTTGGTCAGCGATAGCCTATCCCTTGAGGGAATTTTGAGGAATGAATTCAAGGTCGAGGTCAACAAGAATCATAAGCCAACGGGCAGCATATTCATATTGATAGGGTTTGGCGTACATATAGTGAAGTGGATCAGTATTAGTAATGACGAAGGTTTTGTGGTTGAGTAGGTAATGAAAGAGTTTGGTGGTGATGAAAACTAAGGATAAGAAGATTTTTTTGGCATGGGTATATCTAGTTTTGTAGTCCAGAAGGGTATGGCTTATGTAATAAACCGCTTGCTCTCAGTTTTGGTCATCACGATGAGCCACCATGACATCTAAAGAATGGTCAGTGGTGGAAATATATACGTAAAAGGGCTGGTCATCCTTAGGAGGAATGAGCACTAGTGGTTGAAGGAGGTATTGTTTTAAGGCTTTGAAGGCTTTATGACATTCATCATCCCATTTGAATGACACGTCTTTCTTGAGAAGATGATGGAATGGTTGACAGTGGTCGGAAAGTTATGAGATAAAATGATGAATAGATTGTAACATACCTTGTAGTCTTTAAATTTGATGGATATTAGTGGGTGGACGCATGTCCAGATTAGCCTTGACTTTAGTAGGATCGACTTTTATGCCACGTAAATAAATGATGAAACCTAGGAGTTTTCCAGAAAGTACCACAAAGACGCACTTCTTTGGTTGAAGATGCACACAATATTTGATGAGGTGGTCAAATATGACTTTAAGGATGGGCAGGTGTTCGGTTCGATGTTTGGATTTGGCAAGAAGATCATCTGCATAATCTTCCAATATGCGATGCATGATTTTCATGGAAGATGTAAGTCATGGCTCACTAATATATAGCACCAACGTTTTTTAGGCCAAAAGGCATGACTCGATAGCAGAAATTCCCCCAAGGGGTGATGAAGGTTGTCTTTTTTTGATCTCCTGGAGCTAGTAATATTTGATTGTAACCTGAGAAACCATCCACGATCAATAGCATTTCATAGCCAGTAGTGAGATCAACTAGTTGGTCGATGCCTAGTAGGGGGAAATCATCTTTAGGACAAGCTAGGTTGAGGTCACAGAAGTCCATGCAAATGTGGAGTCCCCCTGTTGCCTTTGTGACATGAACGATGTAAGAAATCCATTGGGGATAGTCAATGGGTAGGATGAAGGAAGCGAGAGAAGGTATTGAAGCTTTTCTTTGACGGAAAGAGCAATGCGAGGATGAATTTTCCATAGCTTTTGTTTGATGGGTTTGGCATCGGGAATGGTTACGATATTATGGACAACGATTTTGGTTCAATATCGGGCATATTGGCATAGGACCGGGAAAATGTGTTGCTATGGTCTCGAAGGAAAGAGATGAAGGCTTCTTGTTCAGTAGCGTCTAAGGATTGGTCGATCTTTAAAATGTGCGGATCGTCCTAAGTGTTAATGTTGATTTCGATGGTCAATTCATTCAACATGGTTTGCGTCTCAGAAGGTAACGACTGATGAATATAAGAATCTTCGCACCAAGGTAAGTGAGGATGGATTCATCGTCCTAACATTGAACGACATTAATAGAAGGTGTATCATCATCGATCATGTCAGGATACAGAAATGGGAGAGAAGAGGGAGCCTCACCATCGCATTGATAGGTCAAAGGTCCTAGGGAAATGGTGTTTATGAAAAAAAAAAGTTAGGAGGAATAGATTCGAGATCTATGGACTCTGTGGGTGAAGATGGTAATGTGGATGAATGATGTGGGGAAGGTTTTCTGTCCTAAATGAGGTTGCGTGAGCCTTCTTAGAAGGTGGTTCATCAAAACCAATGTCACTACGATCATTGTGTTTACGAGAGGTACAGGAAATGATAGTATGGCGGCCTGTACGTAAAATCCAAAGCCAAATCCTTTCAACGTACACCGATGGAGGAAAGTGTGAGTGAAGCAGCGGTTAGTGAGGGAGTGCGGGTCGATGAAAATGGTTGGGTTCGGGATGGAGGCTTGGGTTTATAGGTGGCAATATCAAGTCACCCATACGTTAGATTAGTGTGAAGGTGGGGAGGGCCATAAGGAAAAATGTCGTTGATGCGAGATGTCATAAGCGGGGTGTTGACACGAGTTTCCATACTCTTGCGGGATGAGGAAGGTGTCAATATTGTATAGGTGTCCATAATTTCATCATTTGAATAATTTATAAGAGCATTCCAGCTTGTCTTGACTTCAAATGATCCTCCCATCTCATCTATACAATCAAACACTTCTACATCAAACCAATCTTTGCCTTCTTTTGACCTCATCATGCAAAAACTACTCCCTTTGCCTCTAATACCACCTTGAGAACCTCCAGTTGAGATATTGGTTATCCCTCCAAAGGTTTCTTCTTCACAAATCAAATCTAGAACCCTTGGCACATTTCCTCAATGTTCTCTTTCGATTCCTCACAAGAAAATCGATATCCCCCTCTTAATATTAGACAAACCAACACTACATCATCTATCTTAGGACCACATCCATCTCTTCTTAGACAAGCCCCACTATCAAAAATGCTTTAATCCACCAATTAACCCAAGCCAAAACCATCCAACACTTCTTCTTCTAGAGCACCAATCATCACCATAACCAAAACCAAGGCACCAAAACCTTGAAATACTCTAACTTCATGTTCAACACCCAAATAATTTTTACCTAAGACCAAGACATATCATAAAGACAAGGAACCTCATAATATTTTGATCGAATCTTATGTGGAAGGTCTCCAACACTTACTCTAAATTTCCACCATCACGCTTCTACCTATTAATGCCTTTGACCCAATTAATAAGGGGCCATCGTGGTTTGACTCAAACGTCATTTTTGTTTACCATCGTACTCCTAGAATGACACCGAGCACTGCAAAGCACTCCAAACCCTTGTCCATAACATCATCAAGGAAGATGACCTTCTTATTGAGGAAAACAAATCTCCTCCTTCTATACCCACACCTTCTACCTCATCCATCCAAATGCATAAGTCCCCTCATTCATCACATACTTTTACACCATCCCACCTCCAAACGATGATTCTTTTAAGGATGGTCCCCCTTTATTCATCAATGTTGTTCAGATATCCACTCAATCCAGCCCACATGATCCTAAATCAACATCCCAGCCAAAATCCAAGACCTTTGTCACCATTCCTCCTCCTAAGGAGCTTACATCATCATCGAAACCTAAAGTTTCCGTCTTAGCTACCCCTTGGCCTATTAAACAAAGTATCGTCAAATAACTTCATCAAGCCCCAATTAATATGTCACTTTACGAGCTCATCCAAATCTCTCCAGACCATAGACAGGCCCTCACTGAAGCCTTGAAGCATATTCGACATCCAATGATGAGGCTCAACCCTTCGTGTCTCTCATAGGATAACTCATAGCTTGCGCTGCTATTTCATTTGATGATACTAAGATTCTATACATCACACCGAAGAACATGACCTTCCCCTTTTCATCATGGTTAGGATCAATGATAATTTCATTCAAAGATCCATGATCAATAATGGGGAAAGCATTAATATCATCCCATCACATACCTTTAATCAGCTTAAGATCCCAAAATCCACTATTGCCCAAACACCCGCGGTCCTTCATGTAATCAATGATGCAATCACTCCTTCCTTAGGAATGGTTATCTTTACCATCCACCCTGGTTTGAATCTCCTCTATGAGGTATTCTACATCATAGAAGGAGAATTTCAGTACAATGTTCTCCTTGGATGACCTTGGATCCGCACTATGCATTATGTCCCCTCTACACTTCATCATTGTCTTAAATACGAGCATGAGGGGAAGATCTTGATACTTCTCAAGGATGATCATCCCTTCCAAAAGTACAACATGACCTATCCATCTAATTATGTCCTTGTTCCCAGGAATGATCCATCTGCACCATCCACCATCTCATCCATCCCTTCATCCAAACTTCCCAACGATGACTCCTTAGATAAAGTAATGGATAAAATCACGCGGGGAGTATCATCTTCTTACACTCAACACCTTTCCCACTCCTCACCATCTTGATAGACCCAACCAAGCTCCAATGTACCAACCCAATGTCGGGGATATCATTCCTTTTGGTCCACCACATCTTCAAACCAACCTCATATATGGTGGTTTCGATACCCCTTCTTCTCACATCGTTGATCTTCCACACACCAAACCTTATATTGGTGGTTTTGGATTTCTCAACAAACCATCCTTTCCCACACCTACCTTCACCATTGCGTATGGAAGGGATTTGGCATGGGACATTATGAGCATGGACCATATGGCCTTATTATCGATTAGTGCTGCAAGCCTCATGAAAATTTTAGGTTAGGCTATTAGGAGCAATCCTCTGACCCAATTTCACCATTCGAGATGTGCATGGACATGCCTTCTCCATCTTATCCATCCCATGAATCCATGGATATGGATGACACCATGTCTATTTCCTCTGGATCTTTTTTTTTATTCTCCACCATCACTTTGGGACCGCTCACTTATCAATCGAGAATAAGACTAGATCCCTTCCCTCTGCCATCCAGAGATGATAGAAGAAGACTCTTCTACCATATAGATTATTCACTATACTAACAACGATGCCATTCTTTCCCACATGGGGAAAAGGATTATTATCTTCATAAGACCTTACCATCGACACATCCACTCTTCTCAACAAATCCACCATCGACATCAATATCGGGACTCCCCAAGATCCTCACATCCTCAAAATAGGTCAATCCCTTAATCCAAAAAGCTTAAGTCTTTCACTACATTCATCTCTCATCACATTCAAGCATTTACATGGTCATATTTAGACATGTCAGGTCTTAACCCCTCTATTTTCATTCACAATATTGTCACCATTCCCGCAAAACTGGTTAAGCGAAGCTTCACCGCATGCACCCTCAAGTTTCCCTCCTTGTCAAAGAGGAGTTACAATGTCTTCTTTCTACCAATTTCATCATCCCTATTGACTATCCTCAATGGGTTTCCAATATAGTATATATTGCTAAATTATCTGGAAAACTTCGTATATGCACCGACTTTCGAGATCTCAATCTCACTTGCCCTAAAGACGACTTTCCTCTTCCTAACATCGATCAACTTGTGGATCTTACCGCATGTCATGAGATGTTTTATCTTATGGATTGGTTTTCTGGTTATAATCAGGTTTCTATCACCCCGGAAGACCAACATAAAACCTCCTTCATCACCCCTTGGGGGACCTTTTCTATCGCATCATGCCCTTTGGTCCGGAAAATGTCGAGCTACTTATCAATGAGTCATGGCTTACATTTTTCATGATCTCATCCACAAAACCATAGAAGATTATGGTGACGATATTTTAGGTAAATCTAAACATCGACGCGACCATCTTTTTGTTCTCAAAATATTTTTCGATCTCCTTATTGGATTTTTCTTTGTCTCAATCCATCCAAGTGTGCATTTTGAGTATTAACTGGAAAACTCCTTGGCTTTATCATGTCTATTATGGGTATTGAAGTTAACCTTGAGAAAATCAAAGCAATCATCGAAATGCCCCCTCCTTCCAATCTTAAACAACTTCATAGTCTTCAAGGCCGACTTTAATCGGTCCACCGTTTCATTTCCCAACTTTCAAATCGTTGTTAGCCCTTTCATCACCTTCTTCGTAAATACATAGAATTCAATTGGGATCATAATTTTCAAAAGGATTTTAATGATCTTAAATAATATATTTTGTCTCCACTAGTGCTTACACCTCCATGCAAGGGGGAGCCCTTTTATCTATACATCTCTACTACTGATCACACTCTAGGGGATATGTTATCACATCATAATGACCAAGGTCATGAGCATGCCATTTATTACATTAGTCGCACCCTCCATGACTACGAGACTCACTACACTGAAGCTAAAAAGTTGTGTTGCACTCTCTTATTTGCCACCTCTAAGCTTCAACACTATCTTCTCAATCACAAGACTTATGTCATTACTAGATTTCATCTTCTTAAGATGATGCATTCTAAACCGTATCAAAACAATCATATCACTCAATGGCTCATGCTCATGACTGAGTTCGACCTCGATTTCATTTCTTAAACATCCATTAAGGTACAAGCTATTATAGACTAGTTAGCGAATCCCCTCTTCCTAGTTCACATCTACCTCATGAACAGTTCCCAGATGAATCCATTAATCACTTTCATCATGAGTATGAAACCCTTAAAATGAATCTCTTCTTCAATGGTTCTAAATGTCAGTAAGGGGGAGGTGATGGTGTCATTCTCTTTCCTCTTGGGGATGCTCCTCTTCCCCTCACAAACAAGCTCAATTTTGAGTGCATGAATAATATGGCAGAGTGTGAAGCCCTTATTTTATTCCTTGAAACCTCCCTCTTTCTAGGTGTTCAAATTATTTCCATCTATGGGGATTTTGAACTTATCATCAAACAAGTCACAGGTGAGTATCAATGTAAAAATGACACTCTTCAAAAATATTGAGACATCGTTCATCTCTTCCTCGAGGCCTTTGATTCTTACACTATCCAAGTTGTTCCTCGATCGTCCAATCATTTCACTGATATGATGGCATCCCTTGCATCTCTCATCCCATAGACCACAAAATAATCTCGAACTTTATGTTGTCGTTCATCATAGTGATCAACCATTTCATGACTTACCTCACATTAATCTCGCTAAATCCAGTTCTTCGGATATTTGGTACGTCCAAATCTTCGATTATTTATCCAAATCCATAATTCCCTCTGATCTATCTAAGAATGCTAGGAGTTCTTTCCTTGACATGTTAACCTCTATGTGGTACTTTGCGGCATCCTTTATAATCGTGGATTTTACATTATTCTTCTCTCGATGCCTTAAATCCCATGAATCTTCTCATGCTATCTAAGAAGTCCGTGATGGTATTTGTGGTGGACACTTTAGTGGCTTAGCCATTGCTAAGTGCATTCTTTGTCTTGGCTATTACTGGCCTTCCCTCAATCATGAATGTTGTGAGTATGTTAAGAACTATGAAAAATATCAGTAGTATTCCAATCTTATTCGTATTCCTAGCCAAGATTTACACAAGACATGACCTTTGGCCTTTCTCAGAATGGGGTCTTGATCTCATTGGTCTCATCAATCCCGATCTTCACAACAACATCACTCTATCATCACTGCAACCAAATACTTCACTAAGTGGGTGGAATAAATTCCCCTCACTTCAACTAAATTTGGTCCAATCATTAACTTTATCTACCAACACATCATTTGTCGCTTTGGCATCCCTCACAAACTCATCACGGAAAATGAAAAGTCCTTTAAAAACAAATATCTCAAGAAATTTTGTGACTCATTCAATATCCATCTTAGTTTTTCTTCTCCATATTATCCTCAAGCTAACGGCCAAGCCGAAGCAACTAATAAAACCCTTCAAAACATTCTTTCCAAGATTGTTGACCAATCTTGTCGTTATTTGCATCTTCATCTCCCTTCGCTCTTTGGGATTATCGGACTAGAATCCGCACTTCCATAGAAGCTACTCCCTTTTCTCTCGTGTACGGATCTGAAGCCATCCTTCTGCTCAAATTTCAAATTTCATCCTTGCACATGTCTCTCTATGAATTCATTTCTGATGAAGATTATCGCTGGGAGCATCTAGCACAACTCAAATTATTGGATGAACCTGCCTCCTCACTCTTGAGCATCATCATATTTATCAAGAGTGCATCAAGTGTGCTTACAATAAGCACCTCAAAGAGTGTAACTTTAATGTCGGTGACCTCGTCCTCAAATAAAATCAAAACATCACTACTCTAGAAAGGAGCCAACGTGGAAAGTTTTCCCCCAACTAGATTGGACCATACATTATCACACATAAGTATGGGTCGAGAGCCTATTGTTTAGCCTCCCTTGATGGTAAACTAGAAGTGGAACCTCTTAACACATTGCACTTGTGACCATTCTATTGTTAGCACATTACTAGTGAGCACTTAGTCATATCTTTAGATCATCCCTCCATCATTAGCCTCTTCCATCTATCATTGTAATGATTTGGAATTATGTGGTCTACCGTCACTTTCCTAGATATGACCTTAAATATGGGCACCATGGCTCTTCCCATAGCATTTTCCTTATGGATAGGTTCTCCCTTCTTGGTGAGAATTCCACGATCATTACATCCATCACCCTCTTGTTTACCTATTGAAACCATGCAAAGGGTTCATGGGTGTCTCTTGTACATTCATTGTCCCCTCCTAAGTGGTCTACCTAGATATTCCTAGCTATTCCAAGCTCTTCCCCATGTAAAATCAAAATTCATGGATTCTCATATCAAAATCAAATCTATCAAAAACAAATTGTTCCCTCGAAGGACAATTGTCCATATAAAAAAATAGAAAAAAATAAAATAATATCAAATCAAATAAATAGACTGATCCCTCAAAGGATGGCTATCATGTATATCATTCTTTCCATCTATATCATATATGTATAAAGTATACCATACCCTCGAAGGATGGATACTCTTTTGTATTATGACATCGAAGGCTTCTGCATTGATCAACCTTCCATTTTATTGACATCCTAAGAAAGTTTCCCATATTGATCAACTTTCTTCTAGAAAACTTCCCGCATTTATCAGTTTGTTTTCCCCTTCCTAGAGTTGGGGCATAGATTTAGGGAACACCACTCGGGTAGAACCCTCTCCCCGCGTATAAATTACATCACAAACCCCTGTGTCATGTTGACATTAGGTTTATGAGTTCATTCCATCCTTGTTTTTCTCATGATCTTTGGTATAACTAACTATTGTTGGTTATATGCTAACATCATGTTTTGGTCACATGTGCCTTGTGTTACCTGGATCCCCTTCTTGTTTACCTCTAATGCGGTTGGTGGCATTATTTCCTTGTGCTCTCCTTGATATGACATAGCATCGTTTGTACCTTTTGGTCACATCTAGTTTGATTAATATCTATTATCTCATCTCATTACACCTTATCCATCTCATCAAATATTATCTAATCTACCTCATCTCAAGTCCACTTTTGTGGCCATCTTTGTGTTCCCTCTCAAGGAATCATATCATGTATTTTCCTATCTCTCCTTTTTGGCCATATTTGTGCTCTTTTTCTAGGGAACCATTTCATCATTTCATCTTATCTCAAGTCCACCTTTGTGGCCATATTTATTCCCCCTTGGGGCATTTTATATCATCATTTCTTATTTTTCCTTTTCAACCTTTTTTCATGTCCTCTACTAGGGCACCATTTTATCATCCATGCCTTATCCCAAGTCCACTTTTGTGGCCATATTTGTGTTCCCTTTGGGGCACCATTACTCATATTCTACCTTTATGGCCATTTTTGTGCCCTTTGTTGGGGCACCATTATTTTCATCCTCATCCCTTGTGGATGCATACTTTTCAATTGATTCCTCGTGTACAAAGGATTTCACATTATTTTCACATTTATTTGTGCATGGTTTGATGTTTTCCTATGACCCATTGGTCATCTCGGCTCACATCCATTTGAGAGGTTTCCCATTAGATTCTCTCCATTTTACAGTGATTTTCCTCCCACTCACTAGCTTGTAGAGCATTGTCATCATCTCCATTGAAACAGACATGTGTCACCTACCCACGTGATAGCGGAGTCATTGCCATAGTTTTTATTGTTATTGCAATCCTTTTTTCTTGGGGCATCTTTCCTTGCATTATCCTTTTACCCATTTTTCTTCACCCACCCACCCTTCATCCATTTACCTTTTTCAAATGCGTCATCAATTTCCCTTGGCATTATTGATCCCTTGTTTGAGGGGGAGCACATCATCAATCTTCCATTAATCCACATCTTGCTCTTTGTCTCTCATCATTTTTGAACCACTTTAAAAAGGGGCAAATGTAGACAACTAAATTCGTATCTCTACCCTCCGCCCACGTGTGCATATTTCACCATGGTCCTAACTAGACCCCCTTAATTTAATTTAATTCCCACCTATTATCCTATCACATTTAATCTTTATTAATTAACATTTATTAATGAATCTATAGACACCAAATTTGTGTCTTACGACACCTTGTGCCCGCATCTCATTTCGTAACCTAACCTCACCACCTAAACCTTACACAATTATCTATTAATTACCTTATAATTAATAAATCCACATCTCCAAAACTGCCACCTCATTTCACCACCTCATCATGACCTAGCCCGAACCCTAAACTAACCTAATTAAGACCTATAACTTGGTCTACATCCACACCCATGACTAATTACTCCTCACCACGCACCAAAACCAACCTAATAATGACTTGACCAAGCCCACAACTAATCCCTCGGGAGAAAGGAGGGGAAAGTTGGCTATTTTACTAAAAATAGCCCACTTTGACTTAACCGACATCGGTTCCTACTCGACCACCATCGGTTACGTAACCACCATCGGTTCCCTGTAAATGACCTCCCCCAACCAAAAACAAAAGATCGGAATTCATTTGAAAGATCCGGAATTCACTTGGCAGGCGAGAGACAAGTGAAGAAAGAGAAGAGTTTGAGAGAAGGACATCGAGCCCAAGACTGCAACGGAGTAACCAGAGCACAGTGACACTCATCCAAGCATTGGGAGAGAAGATAGCTCACTTTTGATTGTCAGATCATCCCACCTGAGCCTTGCCTTCGTCATCACAATCCTTGGACCTATATCTTCATCAGGAACTAGTAAGTAGTGTCTTGTACGTTCTTAAATACCATTTCTGGAACTTCTGATTCATAGTAATTATAAGCTCACTCCTAGATCTACTACCCGATAGCACCCTGCATCTAACCTTCATTCCTCTACCCCTACATTGCCCCAAGAACAGCTCCCACACTCTCTGAGTCTTCTCCATCACCCTATTGCCTACCCCTGATCATTTATCAACCTTATAAACACCATAACCACCTTACAGCCAACCTTCATTGAAAGCCCCTAAATCACTGCCCCTACCGATATCGGTTATCAGCCACCGGTACCGGTGTTATAACCGCAGTCGGTTATGTAGTGACCGGCATCGGTCACTGTGACTCAAACCAAAACCAGCCTTTCCTCCATTGCTTTTTAACGAGGTAACTAAATCGTAATTTCACAATAACTTCTTTGTTATCATTTGTGTTAATTCGTATTAAAAGGGGAAGGCCCGACCACCTTCGAAAAGAAGTCTAATATTTCTGGGCCCAAGGCAGTTCCCTCATTTATTGTCTAACTATAATCTGGTGGTCTTGCATTCTTATTCACATGTAGTCCTTCCCAGACAAAAAGGAGTTCTTCACAATCGGTCTGATCTCTCTCTCTCTACTGTACACGCACACCCTCCCAACACTCAGCGGGTATTCCTCCGCCCTAACCTTTATCTCTGTTTCTCAAGAGAATGAAAGGATAGAAGCAACTCTATTCTAAGAATGGAAACATTCTGTGCGAAACATTTTGGCACACCCGGTGGGACCCTTCTCAAGTTTCTTTCTTTCTTGCTTGCTTTCATATAGGGAGCACACTTGTTATTTTCTTCTTCTAAATATTCACAAGATATTTTGTTATTTTGGTAAAATAATTTGTCTTTCTTCCTCATCTTTTCTTTAGTGAAAGTCATCTCCTTTGCTTCATCAAATATCATTTTCGATTTGGGTTTAAAACACGTGCATCACATGTTTGCTTGTTGTTTTTAATTCTAGTGAACGTAGATTAAGTGAGGTCGCACGCGTGGGGGTGATATCCACGGTATTGACGAGAAATTAATCTTACTTTCACTGCACAACACATACCAAATCACATCATAATCAACACAACAGCTCAAACATCCCCCTTTTCCATGGTATTCCTCCTCGACCGATTGAGGTAACCCTTATAAGCCAAAACAAACTTGACATTTCCCTTAGGTCTTTTGTTTAGGATTGACATCATCTTGCGTCTAAGGCATAAGCCCACAATAATTAAAACTAATCCTAGGGTTAGTCTCTTGATTTACTTGTGCATCTTACTTGTTTTTAGTTCTATTTCTCTGTCATACACTATCAAGCATTTGGTGATCACTTGAAGCAGTTTGGTGGGTATACTAAGCATTGTTAATCCCAAACCAACATCTTCTTATATCTTCTCTTTGCTTTCACTAATGACCGACACCGGTCCTATTCTACCAACATCGGTTAAGCGACCAACGCGCGGTTCTGATCGACCGACATCGGTTATCGACCGATATCGATTCTTATCTTTCACAGATTCGACAAACTAGCAACCTACCAATTCAAACATTTTGTTGTTGTTTCTATTCTTGATAGATTGAATCCTTGCTGTGTACTCTTGTCCATGGTTGTTATCACTCGAAAACAAGCCACAGCCATGGTTTCACATGCTTGTTCCATGCCTTTGCTGAATCACCCCCTTCACATCCTATGGGGAATCCTACGGACACACCGGTGATGTTCCCAAGATCCCTGTAGGAGATAAGGACTTTGCTAAATTTTTGGATGCTAATCCTAGTGCCGTACAAGTACTATTTGTCCCATACCACGACCGTATGCGCTGACAATCAACTTCTCATTGGTATGCCTATTAGTATAGCTGCTCACTTAGCTCCTTCCCCACCTAATAACTCCGCCTTACCTTCTTCATCCTTAGCCCCGTCTCCCAACTCAGTGGCTTCGGGGGTTCATACGACCTGCATGATTGGCTTTCCTTTGGTTAATTTGGGGCCCCACATATCATTACCACTGACTGCTCCTACCTCGTCTCTCTCGTAGATTGCCCCTTTCATAACTTGCTCTCTGCCACCTATCCATCCATGAGCTTTCCTTCTCAAGCTCGCCCACATTTTCATTTCCACACACTTATCGGTGGCTTGACATCTTATATAGGACATCCCTATTGGTTGCCTCAACATATTCGTCATCAATACCTTATCAACATTTAACCCCACCATTGTCTAGTAGTGGCTCTTGGACCAATCCTCTCCGTTTACAACAACCACACCATCATCTTCATGACCATTTGATTTAATCAAACAAATGATGGACAAGATGCAAAATCACGGAGGCACATTTGAGGAAGCCGTAGCACCTGACATACGAGCAAGTTTTTGGGAGCCTATTCATCCTTCTGTCCCCCTTCATTCATATCCTCCTCAATGGGAATTACCAAAATTTACTCGTTTTAATAGTAAGGAGGATCCTCAACAACACTTGCGATCATTTAGACATGCCTGCTATCTGATTGCTCATGACGATGCCTTACTACTCCGCACCTTTCCCATGTCCTTATCAGGACCCGCCTTGGAGTGGTACAGTGCTTTAACCCAACACTCAATCTTCTCTTTTAACCAATTAGCCCAATCTTTCTTGGATCATTTCTCCATTAATATTGCCAAGAAAGTATCCATCACCGACCTCTATGCCATCCGACAATTTGAAGACGAATCTATCAGATTTTGTTGGATGATGGTGGGGCCTCATCAACCAACTCACTTATGCCTTACCTCAGGCTGAACTCATCGAACTCTTTACACGGGCATGCGCTAAGCACATTTCTCCCACCCTCCAAATTCAAACTTTCTGCACCTTTGATGAGGCCTTTACGATGGCTAGAAACTAGAGATTCGAGCCTTAGAGGAGAGAAATTGCGGTTGTGCAACAAAAACCCCAATTTCGAACCCAAGACTCCACCAACAAACCCAACACCACCAATTCTCACGCATTGTTGCTTGAAATCAAAAGGAGTTATACACGTGGTGATGGTCAAATCCCAAGCACCGTCAGTAACCCCACCAAAACCACCTATAAGTATAAAACCAAGCCCATCAATTACACTCCCTTGGGAGAAACTTATGGTGTGATCTTAGAAAAATTGCTCAAAGCAGGAGCTATCACCTTGCCTCCTGTTAAACCTCACTCCGGGTTTGATTCCACCCATGCTATTCCTTCTTGGTATAAAGAAAATGACTTCTGTAACTTCCACCGCTTGAAGGGACACGATCCAAAAAGCGTAAGATGTTGAAAAACATAGTGTAGGAAATGGTTGATGCGGGGGATATAACTCTTGACAATCCTAATGCCCCGCTAATTGAAATTTGAAAATATTCAACAAACCATTCCCAAACCACTCATCTAACGATAACATAAACCAAGATATCTTAGCCGAGGAGAGTGTTCATGAAATCCATGCGGTCTTCGACTCCCAACCAAAAGCTTCTATCGAGGAAATTCTGAATCAAGCCTCGTCACTAAAGCGAGGATCCGCACCCCCTTCACCACCATCAAGACAAAATGATAATCTTGCCATTCCTTTACCCATAAAGGAATTAACCGCTTGAGTTCTCTTCTCATAGATGAGCCTTCTTACACCACATCCCTGCATGTGTGTGAGTGGATGTTATCTAACTTATCTATTTCCCAAACATCTCCTTCTACCACTCTTCTTTTGTAAAAGAAGAAGGCTCGCCACTATTTCTATCATCCTTAGAAGAGAAACCTCTCGAACCGACATCACCAAACTCCTTAATCATGATGGATCCCCTCAAACATGCTCTCCTACCTATTAGTTCTTCATCGCCTAAATCTTTTCAGTGACCGGTTGACCTCTTAACACCCATTGATACAGTGACTCATTTACCCCCTGTATCACACCCATAGTGGACCGGAATCACAACCCACCTCTCTTCCATATCAAAGTTCCTATTCACACGTGAAGATTTTCATCCCTCAGAAGATAGATGAGTCCTATGGGAACGTTTGAGTACACCATGCTCTACTCAAATGCAGATGACCGATCCAGATACCTCTACCATATACCCGAGGTGTTTACAAAAGTGCAAAATGCCTATGTCCTCATCTTCACCCCTCTCATCTCTACCAAATACTTCATCCACCTCTATTAACCTAACCAAACCTTCCCCTATGCTTGGGACTTCACCAATACCCAGCCTAACACACCCACCTAAATGGTTAGATTTATCCAAAAATAAAGCCGTCCATCCACCTAGGAGATAGACCCAATCTCCTCAAGTCCAATCTATGCCTCTATCACAACTAAAACCCTCACCATCACACCTACCTTCTATATTGGGACCTCACCCCTCCACCTTGCCTCAATACATCATACCTCCTGCGTTTTCTTTAAAACAACCTACACCTTCTACACCCATACAGAGATCCATGGGTGTATCAACACCGTCACCCCAAGTATCCTGTCCACCTATCAACCCTAAACAAACTCCATCATCAAAGGATTTGTTTCTTTGTCACTCCTCTTTCTCCGTGGTTGTTTCCTACCACCACGTCATCTATGGCCTCCTCATCTAACTAGCTAAACATGACTTCTACGCCCGAAGAAGCCACTTTAGTTCAACCAATCATCAAAACCCCTTGTCTAAACCACCACCCGTACAAACCAACCATACCCAACCATTACCAAAACCCACCCAATCAATAGCCTCATCTTCCTCTGACTTTGACCCGCTCAAAGGATCTTACGCCAAGATCCTTGATATGTTGGTGGAGAATGCGACCATTTCCCTACCCCCACTTAGACCCTATGATCCATCTAAACCTCAACCTATAGGTTATGATGAGTCTAAAATTTGTGCTTACCACCGCACACCAGGACATGATGTAGAGGGATGCAAAGCTTTGAAAGCCATCCTTCGTCAGTCACCTCTCTCGGATAGAAAGGTTAAGAAGGACAACTTACGAAGGGAGAAACCTTTAGCTTCAATCCCCTCTCCTATACCACCTGTCCCTACCTCACCAAGATCTATCATTATTGCAACCCCACCTCTCGAAGACAATGACTTATCCCTACCATCTTCCTCCTCTCGTGTTCACGAGATCAACATGATTAGTATTGCTACTCAAGGGCAGAAAAACAATGGGAAAGCTAAAGAAAGCACACCTGCGGCCTCTCTTTCTCTCGTCCACCATCCCGATCGCACCACCACCTAAAGTGGTTATTCGTGGACTTGCCTACCCCATCTCTGATGGAGTTTCCCACCGAACCATGATCAAACAGCTTCACCAATCACCTGTAAAAATGACACTGTATGATCTCATTCAAACCTCTGAATCTCATCGACAAGCTCTCATTGAAATCCTTCAAGGGATAGAGGTCCTACCTAACGAAACCTTGTCCGTTGCCTCCATTTTAACACCCAATCACGTTGCTTCTCTCACCAAACAACCTACCTCCCCAACCACTTCTGTCTCTGTACAGCAAGCTGCTTGTCAGTTTCTCCGAAGACGAAATTGTCGACTTTGGTGCAGAAGATCCTGACCCCGCTCTTTTCATCTCGGCTTACGTCTGGGACATCCGAGTACGTTGTGTTATGATCGACGGGGGTGCTAGCTTAAACATCATCTCTTCCAAAGCCTTCCAACAAATGAATATCCCTTCTAGCTACATGTGTGCCAACCCCACCATGTTGCGTTCATTCAATGATCTTTATTACTTCTACCTTAGGCACCGTGATCATTAACATTCATGTAGGGCCACATACTTTACCTAAACTCTTCTATTTCCTTGAGGAGAATTCAATACAACATGTTGTTAGGCCGCCCTTGGATCCGGGCTATGGGATGTGTTCCCTCCACCTTACATAGGTGCATAAAATTCGAGTATGAGGGAAGTCCTACTGCAAGTAAAAGCTGACGCTCCCCCTTCAAAACCTGCAATATGTTATATCACCCTAATGATGTGCTTGTGCAGTCAAGGCACCCATTCATCTAACCCAACCATCTACTTGACCACACCTCAACCATCCACTTCAACCGCGCACCTACACCTTGACCAATGAAACCGCCGCCGCAAATACCACTTCCTTCCCATGCGGACAACATCCCAACCTCAGATCCCTTGGTAGATGTTTTTCAATGCCTTACGCTGGGGGAGTATCACCTATATAACGTTAGCACTTTCCATACCCCACAGGAGTATGGATAGTTACATGCGCATCCTACCTACGACCGTCGTGTGGGGGAAGTAATCTCCTATGGACCACCTAATTGCCGCACCAACCTAACATATGGGGGTGTCGACGCATCCTCTGTCACCCCTGAACCTCCCCTTGGTGTGGTTCCCTTCCAATCTGATTTTCAATATCTAACTAATCATCATTTCACCCTCACCTTCCTAACGCGCTGTGCTTGGAAGGGCTTCGGTTTCGGTCTTTATGAACAAGGCCGACATACGATCATTCCCGTGACTACACGCAAACACAGAGATCATCGTGGTCTTGGATTCTCGAACCACCTACACCAGAAGACACCACATATCCATTATATCCGGAAGGAAGATGAAGTCACCCCTTCCGAACCATCATCACCATTTTGCCATCGTCACCCACTGAGTCGATAGACCGAAATCTATCCCCTCCTAACTTTTTTTTTTCGTAAATGCTATCTTCTGGGTCCTCTCACTTATCAACGCGATAATGAAGACCCATCTTCTCTTCCCTTTTCTGTATCCAAACATGATTGAAGAAGACTCTCCTTGATTAATGTTGTTGAGTGCCGGGATGACGACTCCATCCTCACTTACCTTGAGTGCGGATGACTCTTATATTCAATGCACCTTACCATCGAAACTCAAACCATGTTGAATGAGTTGACTATAGAAATCAACATCCACACTGAGAGGATGATCCTCACATTGTAAAGATCAAATAATCTCTTAACGCATCAAAACAAACTACCTTCACTACCTTCCTCCATGTACGCATGACCAAGCTTTCGCTTGGTCCTACGTTGACATGCCGGGGAATTGATCGACATTGTTGTCCATAACATTACCCTAAAAACGACTCCAAACCGGTTAAATAGAAAGCGAGAAAAATGCATCCACGCATTGCCCTCTTGGTCAAAGAAGAGCTTGAATGACTCCTTTTGTTTCCTTCATCTTACCTATTGACTATCCTCAATGGATTTCTAACATCGTACCTATTACTAAAGCAACGGGGGACTTCGGATATGTACAGATTTCCGGGACCTTAACCTCACTTTCCCAAAGGATGACTTCCCCCTACCAAGTATTGATCAACTTGTTGATCTCACTGGGCCATGAGATGCTTTCTCTCATGGATGGCTTCTCGGGATACAATCAAATTTTGGTAGCCCCGGCCGATCAACATAAAACCACCTTCATAACTCCTTGGGGAACCTTCTGCTATCGTGTCATGCCGTTTGGCCTTAAGAATGCTGGTGCGACCTATCAGTGGGCTATGACTTACATTTTTCATGACATTATGCACACTATCCTTGAGGATTATGTCGATGATCTTCTTGGCAAATCTAAACATCGCGAGTGAACATCTCGATGTTTTAACCATTATTTTCGATCGCTTTGTTACAATATTGTGTTCATCTTCGACCAAAGAAATGTGTCTTTGGTGTCCTTTCGGGAAAACTCCTTGGTTTTATTGTCTCTTTGCATGGCATCGAGGTCGATCCAGCTAAAGTCAAAGCTATCCTAGAAATGCCCCCACCCACTAACCTCAAACAATTGCGTAGTTTGCAGGGAAAACTCCAATCTATCCGGTGTTTCATCTCACAACTCTTAGATCGATGTCAACCTTTCCATCATCTCCTTAAAAAGGACATTGTCTTTCAATGGAGCGAAGAGTGCCACCAAGCCTTTGAGGCTCTTAAAGCCTATCTCTTGTAGCCACCCGTGCTTATCCCACCTCAGGATGATCGCCCTTTCTACCTTTACCTTTCCACCACACCACAGACCATCTTTGTAGGAGCCATGCTCACACATCGTGATTCCAAGCATCGAGAACAAGCCATTTATTACATAAGTCGTACTCTTATGGATTACGAGACTAGGTATACACATGTAGAAAAGTTGTGCCTAGCCCTATCATTCGTGGCCACCAACTCGACACTACCTCTGAATCACAAAACTTTTGTCACCACCAACATAGACCCCATCCATTATATGTACACCAAACCTCATCTAAACCAACACATCGCCCGATGGCTTATGCTCCTCGTCGACCTCGACCTTGAGTTTGTACACAGAAATCGGTCAAAGGAAAAACTATCGTGAGACCAACTCGTGGAAGCCCCTTTACGGGAACAATTTACCAATTTTACTTTCCACTGACGAACTCATCGCAACTCTTTCACTCGGTGAGGAGTCGTATCCAATGACCCTCTTCTTCGATGGATCCAAATACCAGCGCAGTGGAGGGGCCGGCATTGTTCTCATTCCTCTGGGACGATGAACCTATGCCTCTTTCATTCCGGCTCAATTTCCCTGCACTAATAATACAGTGGAATACGAGGCCCTTGTTTTGGGTCTCCAAATTGCGTTACACTTAGGTGTAAAATCTATTAACATTTTCGGTGACTCTCAACTGGTAGTCATTCAAGTTATGGGCATCTACCAATGTAAAAATGAGGAACTTCAAAAGTACAAACATTACGTGGACTCACTTTTGACCTTATTTACTCATTATTCTATCCAAACCATTCCCCGCTCAACTAATAAATTTGTGGATACTATGGCTTGCTTGGCCTCACAAATTCCTGCCTCACCAACTGACTCTGACATATTTGTCTTGGTCCAACAACTCTTTGCCCCATCTTACTCAGTCCCGGATGTTTGTATGATAAATAATGTATCTGCTAATTCACAGGATACCTAGTATCACCAATTTCACGACTACCTTACAACCTCTGTTCTCCCACCACGACCTTACTAGTGTGGCAAATGTGCTTTTCTTAAAAGTGTTTCTCGTTATGTCGTCATGGGGGGACTCCTCTATAAATGTGGCTTTGATGGCATCCTCCTTCGATGTCTAACCGGTGCGGAGGTCACCCATACCATCCAACAAGTCCATGACGGCATTTGTGGTGGACATTTTAGTGGCCTTGCCATGGCTAAACGGATCCTTCGCCTAGGCTATTATTGGCCTACTCTTAATAATGACTGCTACTGAATATGTTAAGTGTTGTTTTATGTGTCAACAACATGCCAACCTTTAACATACTCCTAGCCATCCGCTACAGGTCGCACGAGATCTTTGGCCTTTCTCTGATGGGGTTTAGACCTTATTGGTGAGATTCACCCACCCTCTTCTCAATGTCACCGTTGGATAATCACAGCAACCGAATATTACACTAAATGGGTGGAGGCCATTCCACTCATTTCAACCAAAAAAGAAAAAATCGTAGAGTTCATCAACCATCACATTATCTATCGTTTTGGTGTTCCTCATCACGATAACGAGATAATGGAAAATATTTCAAAAATAAGTTGTTCAAGACCTTTGTGACAACTTTGGTATCAAACTTAGCTTCTCATCACCTTACTATCCACAAAGCAAATGGTCAAGTTGAATCTTCTAACAAAACCACGACCAAAATTCTCATGAAATTCGTTAACAATTCTGGGAAAAATTGGCCTGATCACATCCCCTTTACTCTTTGGGCTTATCGTACCAGCATTTGTACCTCCACTAATGCCACACCATTTTCTTTGGTATATGGTACCGAGGTTGTCTTGCCTCTCGAAATACAAATACCCTCCCTAAGAATATCTCTCCAGGATATTCTCACCAATGATGATTTCCACTAAGAGCGGTTAGCCCAATTGGAGCTTGTGACGCCGTCGTCTTACGACTCTTGACCACCTTCAAATCTATCAAAATTGCATCAAGCGTGCTTATGATAAGTGACTTCATGAGCGTACCTTTAAGGTTGGTGATCTTGTCCTCAAAAAGAATCAACATGTAACCAAACTAGAAAAGAGTAAACGTGGAAAATTTACTCCAAATTGGATTGGGCCTTACATTATCACTCACACTTATGGATCAGGCACTTACCGTTTAGCTTCACTCAATGGTAAACCTAAGCCTAAACCCCTTAATGCCTTGCATCTTTGACCATTCTACTATTGAATTTAGTGTTATATCACTTCTTATCTACCTTGCGCTCATCCCTTGAACTCATTTACCACCTCATACACCTTGTTTCATGCATCTCAAAATAGAATCACGCTCACGTGGTTTGGTCATCATCTCCTCTTAAAGATGCCTTCCCCTTTTTAGTCTGGTCCATGACTTAAAAGTATCAAAATAACACGTTCTCAATTATATAATTATGGGATATTCTTGAGTCAAATTCCTACAAAACTAGATGCTTCATGCCAAACGGACATCTAGACCTCAAAGTTATACATAGACTGCTCCCTCGAAGGATAGCTATGTGCAAAGCCACATCTGCTATTATAAATAGACTGCTCCCCCAAAGGACAGCTATACACAAAAGCCACATCTGCTACTATAAATAGACTGCTCCCTTGAAGGACAGCTATACAAAGTCAGCCTCTATCAGAAGCTTCTCGCATTGATCAGCTTCGTGAAGAGCTCAAGAACAACAAAATGCATATCCCATATGGACTTCCCGCATCGATCAGTCTATATCAGAAAAAAAAAAGCAGTATTCAAAAGCACTTTTGAGTCATGGACTTGTCTATTTAGGTTTGGTTCTCTTTCATCAGAATAATCACCTTATAACAAGTTCGATCGCGCCCCAGCTATACCATCCACCTCATCTCACCATTCTTCAAAACAACAAAACTCAAGGGACGTGACATATATCCGATATATTTTGATTATACAACTCTTTTCACCTATCGACTTCTCACTACATGCATGGTACCTAGGGATTCAAGTTCATCCTCCGATAATATGTGGTTTGTTTAGCTCTTTCCAACTATGGGACACTTTTCCCTCTTTTACCCAAATCTAGGATTATGTGTTGACCTTAATGAGGACACGGTTCCCTAATACTTGGGTAAGCTAACCTTCGCTTCACCTATACCTACACCAATACCCCCAATACCGTACCAACACCAACAACATTACCCTACCAATATCAATATTTTTACCAACCGAAAAATTGCCTAACCACAACCAAATTGCCTGAATTCACCCCTCCCTGGTCCTAAGGGAGAACTACATCGGTCTGAGGCCCCTCCTTGCTTTGTGCAATGGGCTATGTAGGCAGCACTTAGGAGACATGGGGTCTCCGAAGGTTAGCTCGACCATCCCCTACCATAACCTATCATGTGTTGTTAAAATATAAATGATTTCACATATTTATATTGATAACACTCACCTTGGTCCTTTTTCAAAACAAACATTCAAAACACAAACATTCTTATTATTATCATAACTCAAATCAACATACATATTCAGTTTTATTTAGATGTTAAACAAATACATCTTCTATATCATCGACGCGCAGGTCGGCATCCTTATTTATTCTTCTACCTCTATGAAATTCACCTAGACCCTTGCGCCTCATCCCGAACCAGGTGATGATCATGATCGTCAACGCCGCTCACCTGGCCTCTCCATCCTCAAAGGTGCCACTGCTATTGGGTCCTCAACCAATCAAACTCTGCCTCCTGATCACTGGGGTCTACCAATCACTCACTCCTCCACTCAACTAATGCCAACTCAGCCCACAAACTCAACAAAATCAATTCAAAACTCAGACAAGCTATATTAGTACTCAAATTGACAATGTGAAAATGACACGCCATATTTTTCTTTTTATAGGTTTTGACCTATAACCGATATCGGTTATAGCGTGCCCTAAAACACCGATATCGGTCATCTAGCGATATCTAGGTCATAACTAACGATATCAATTGCATGCCTACTTTACCAAAATTTCTGCCCTTATCCACCAATCTCCCTTTCTCACCACATCACCTACCCCCACCTTTGCTAAATAGCCTTATTTTGACTTCATTGGCCCAACTCATGGCCGCAACCAACCAATCGGCCCGACCCAAGGCCGCACCCAACCAATTGGCCCGACCCAAGGTCGCGACCAACCAATTGGCCCGACCTAAAGGCGCTGACCAACCAATTGGCCGACCCAAGGCGCGCAACCAACCAATTGGCCCGACCAAGTGCCCGACCAATTGGCCCGACCAAGGCGCCACCAACCACTTAGGCCGACCCAATGCCGCATGACCAACCATTTGGCCCGACCCAAGGCGCGACCAACCAATTAGGCCGACCCAATGTCGCGACCAACCATTTGGCCCAACCCAAGGCCCACCCAACTAATCAAGCCCAACCCAAGGCCCTCACTAATCAATCGGCCCGACCCAAGGCGCACCGATTAAGTACCTCGACCAAGACCCATGACTTACGATTTTATCCACCCATCATGTAGCTTTTTGTTGATCGAGCTCACTGTTTGTGTTCTAGCATGATTAGGATACTTGAATTGATCGGCCGACCAACCAACTTTGCCTAGGCCAGAGACCGTGACGTTTATCTCAACCAAACCAACCATTTGATCTTTGCCGAACATGCCTAAACGTTCTGTATCTTACCCATTATATCCCTGGAGCTACTTCTTATGCCTTGGATACCATGATTATATCACCCTTGTTTGGATAAACTATCGACCTTTGCTATGAATTGCTTGTTTGCTCTTCAAATCATGTACCCAGTCGCTACTACTGCATTTCAACGTGTCGCTTCCTTGAACTTACCCCACCATCTTACCATCATCTCAACACCATTTACCCTTTATCAACCCTATCCACGATTTCACGTCACCTCAATCGTGATAGATTTGAGGGGGATTACCTATACCCTTAACGGGGCAATCACTTCTTATTAATTGTCCGTGTAGCTTTACAAGACAAGCTACACGATAACAAGGGGCTAATGTAGACACCAAATTTGTGTCCTAAGACACCCCTGTGCCCCGCATCTCATTTATGTAACCTAACCTCACCACCTAAACCTTACACAATTATCTATTAATTACCTTATAATTAATAAATCCACATCTCCAAACCTGCCACCTCATTTCGCCACCTCATCATGACCTAGCCCTAACCCTAAACTAACCTAATTAAGACCTATAACTTGGTCTACATCCACACCCATGACTAATTACTCCTCACCCGCACCAAAACCAACCTAATAATGACTTGACCAAGCCCACAACTAATCCCTCGGGAGAAAAGGAGGGAAAGTTGGCTATTTTACTAAAAATAGCGCACTTTGACTTAACCGACATCAGTTCCTACTCGACCGCCGTCGGTTACGTAACCACCATCGATTCCCTATAAATGACCTCCCCAACCAAAAACAAGAGATCATAATTCATTTGAAAGATCCGGAATTCACTTGGCAGAGCAGAGACAAGTGAAGAAAAGAGAAGAGTTTCTGAGAGAAGGACATCGAGCCCAAGCTGTGGCGAGTAACCAGAGCACGCAAGTGACACTCATCCAAGCATTGGGAGAGAAGATAACTCACTTTTGATTGTCGAGATCATCCCACACGAGCCTTTCCTTCATCATCACAGTCCTTGGACTGTATCTTCATCGGGAACTAGTAAGTAGTGTCTTGTGCGTTTTAAATACCATTTCTTGAACTTCGATTCATAGTAATTATAAGCTCACTCCTAGATCTACTACCCGATAGCACCCTACATCTAACCTTCATTCCTCTACCCTACATTGCCCCAAGAACAGCTCCCACACTCTCGAGTTTTCTCCATCACCCTATTGCCTACCCCCGATCATTTATCAACCTTATAAACACCATAACCACCTTCTGACCAACCTTCATTGAAAGCCCTAAATCACTGCCCCTACCGATATCGATTATCACCATTTATCTCGGTGTTATAACCGTGATCGGTTATCGGTGGCGGCATCGATCTTTGTGACTCAAACCAAAACCAGCCTTTCCTCCATTGCTTTTAACGAGGTAACTAAATCGTAATTTCGTAATAACTTCTTTGTTATCATTTGTGTTAATTTGTATTAAAATGGGAACTGACCACCTTCAAAAGGAAGTCTAATATTTCCTGGGCCTAAGGTAGTTCCCTCATTTATTGTCTAACTATAATCGGTGGTCTTGCATTCTTATTCACGGGTAGTCCTTCCAGGACAAAAAGGAGTTATTTGTAATCGGTCTAGTCTCTCTCTACAAGTACATGCACACCCTCCCAACACTCAAAGGTATTCCTCCTAGCCCTAACCTTTATCTGTTTCTCAAGAGAATGAAAGGATAGAAAGCAACTCTATTCTAAGACGGAAACATTACGTGTGAAACAGAATCTTCATTAATTAATTATCATTTACTAATATCCACTAGCCCTAATGGACTTTCCCTTTAGGATGATTTTATCCTAAATCTACATCCCTATGTTTTTTCTAGCTTTTATCTTACCTATCTTTATCTCCTAACTACCCATGACACATCCCTAAACAACCTCTTCCCACCCTACAAGCTTTAAAGTGCTTTTCCCATCCTTAAAAACCCAAAATCCTAACAAAAACAAAAAATCAACCTCATTGGGGAAATTTTCCCCATAGTCGGTGATGACCCAACCAGTCGTCGTTGAACCTATAAGACTAAGTTCTTCCCTTTCCAAAAATGACACACAAATACATAGGCACAAAAAAAAACACTTGGTTTTCTTGCATTCTATGAATCCATCTTCGAACCAGAGCATCTCAACAGTTGTGCCAACCTTCTTACAGTCCTTGGAAGCTTGTTTTCATCACTTGCGTGACTTTGGGAGGTTTACATTGATTTTTGTGTTATCTTACATTATTTATACTACTATCTTGTTAGATCTAACCCCTTGTAGGTTCAGCATCATTCAAAGCTCCATTATCAACCTTCTCTTCCATCCTTTTTGCTTGTAGGTCAACCATTCCATCCATTTGTCTTCGACCTTGTTCTACCCTACTACGATCATCGTCTTGACCTATGTTATCATTGACCTAGTCTTCATCACTTGTACTTTCTATCTCTGGATCCTTCCCGAGTGCCCATCTTAGTTCCATTTCTACTTTATTTTTTCATATCCATCATCTTGTTTCTGTTACATCAAAACTAGCCTATCTCGCACCTCGGGTCACCATCGACTCGGGCCCTATTTGTCAACCAGCCCATCAAAAATTTTGTTTCCTATCATTTTCTGGTGTTTTCTTCCTTAGATTCCCTTCTACAGGTCATTTCCAAGCATCTGCATGCTTCTTTTGTATCCAATTGACATTCATATCTTTGCATATCTACATAATTCTCTTGTTGTCCAGCTTCATCTACTCAGGTCACCATTGACTTGCCTTTGTGCAGTCTGAATCACCGTTGACCTTGCCATGTAAAATTATTTCAAGTTCAGTTTAAATCAGATCTATATGTGCTTTATGTTTCGCATTTTCAGTTTATGTATGCCTCTGATTTTGCACATTATCATTGCTTTTATCTTATTTTATCAAAACACAGGGTTGACATCCTCCAAGGAAGTTAGCGCTTCTTGGAGCCGACTTTGTCAATCATCCCCTCCATCTATCATCTAATCCATTTCCCTCTTAGTGTCCTTGTTTTGCAGGTCATCGGCTTCATAGCTGTGATGGGATCAATTACTTTTGTGCCCGTTCATCCATAAACCTTCCATTTTTGAGTTGTTTAGCTTTCTTTAGTAGATAACTCATTAATTTTAAATGAACAAAAAAATTATAGCAGCTAGTGTAGTGCTGAAATAACAATCTCTAGAACTTGATATGAGAGATGTTGAAGATCCTCCAAGGTTGGTTATAGTTGGTGCTTAGTGCTCAAAATATCTTATTTGACAATTATAGCAAAGTATGGATTACATATGCACAAATTGACATATTTTTCCCAATAATCATTAGAAATAGCTAACAAAAATATAACAATGAATTCTAAATAAATAACCATGATATATACTCTCTATTTTATTCTAAATAAACCATAATTTCAGAAATTACACTTAGATCCACTTTATGTAATTTATGCAAGGAAAAAGAATGTCAAATCTTGTATAAAATGGGCCATTTTTGGGCTCATCACTAGGGGTTGTAATCCCATCCCCATTGCATGAGTTTTTGTATTGCACACTTTTCTTATTCATCGGTATGCAAAATTAATTTAATTCAAAGTAGAGCACAACTCCTAATACATCGGATGAAATTATAGATTTATCTCACCTACTACATATACAAAATCATATTGTCACAAGTTGAGTTGTATTTTGGATTGGGCCTACCCATACGACTATTTCCCTTCACACATGATGACTAATTTCTCAATTTGATATCTTTCTTAAGGCCATTTCCTATCCCCTAGGCTGACTTTAGTATGAATTAGTAATCGTAATGACTATATAAGCAAGTCTAGTTCACTTTTGAACTAATGTTGCTCTTTGAAGCACAATCTTACAAATAAAATTCCAAAGTACCTTCAAGATCTCATCTCCCCATCTTTACGAGTAACACATCCTTAGGAGAAATTGATACATTGGGTCTGAAACACCCAACTAGGTCAAAGAGTATAGCTTTCCCATCAACGTGCCAAGTCATAGTTAAGGTCAATCCAAGGTTGAAAATTTTCCAATCTTTCTACTGAGGGACAAGAGAAATTATCATGAGTCTCGTATACACTATCACTATATACATAATTGAAAAGGGTGCATTATATCCTATCTATATCTACTCCTGTTATATTTGGGTCAAGAGATCCAAGGGCACATTAGGAGGTTAGCTTAGAGCTCTATTCATACTTGTACCTACACTAGGAGAAATACACAAGGATTTCTCCCACTTGAAGGGATGTAGTACAACACCTAGATAAGTTAAATAGGGTTGAATACTAATGCCAATCCAACCTCACCACACACAATTTTATCCTTTTGTTATCAAATGGTTACATTAAGTTTTGTATAGGTATCTAGGATTTTTACTTGTTTTAATTTAGTACATGTTGTGTCACATTTGAGTAAACTCTAATCCATTAAAATGAAACATATTTCTAGGTCACATGTAAGCACCTAAATTTGCATAATCATAACACACAAGGGTATAATACCATATAGAAGGGGACCAAACTATAGTAAAACTATATCCTAATCTATATGGAATTGTTCCAGACTCCAATTCTAGAAATGAAGCATCTTCAAATCTCTCTTAGTTTGAAAAACCTATCTAGACTTCCATATTTCCTTATGTACCTCAAGTTCCCTCCCTTATTATCATTTAAGAAATCATATCTTATCATTTATTTCTTGAAGTTGTATTTTGATTTAGATGTTGATTATTCAAGTAATGAATCTGAATAGACGGCTTATTTCTACCATTTTAACCATACCTTTTCGATTCCAAAAAAAGTATAATTTTGGTTAAATCATTTGGTAAACCTAGCCCTTGTTCAAACCTATTTATTCTTTCCAATACCCCTAGGGTTTCATTTATTTATTCTATTCCCTTTAGGTGTAGTAATCAACTTCTTTATACACCTATTGAGCATATTCAACTTTCTCCTCCTAGCGGTAAGCATATGGAAGTAAAAGATTCCTCTCCTCTTGATGTTTCTCCTTACACTACTAATAAGTAGGATTATAATACCTCTCACAATGCCTATGATGACCAAGATAATCTTAACAATCCTTTCCCGATCAAGATTCTTATGATTTTTATCTTGACCAAGTCACACTTATATCCAACTTCCGTTATGAGATTTAGGGTCACCTACCTCACCTAGATTATGTCATTGATGTTCTTCTTACTTCCAAGCTTAACCATGATAAAAAAATTAATGAAGAAACTATTTTCTAAGTACTTCATCCTGCATCCTCTTACGCATCAACATTTTTTATCTGCATATCTATTGTGCCTATATAATATGGGGAAAACTATGCCCCCTGCAAAATGTTATTATGGACATGCATGTATATCGCACCATACCTACATCTCATGTGCATACTCATGTGGATAATACTATCCACCCTCATACACATGTTATTAAACATCTCATCTATGACTTGCAAGTTAAGGTCTCTCAATTTGAATTAAGCACTTCTCTCCCTTATAATGTCATAGACTCTACACAATTGCTACATATTTTATTTTCCCTAAATGTGGCCTCTTATCCATTTACTATTGATTTTTTTATCGCCCAAGCGTCCTATCTACGATGTAAAATCATATCCAAACCAACATTTTTTTCTTTTCTATGTAGCTTGCTTATATTATGCTTATAATGTCTTAGTATTCACTAAGTGTTTTCCTCATAGCCTTAAATATTATACACTACATTGGTTTTATGACCTTCCTATACATTATGTATCTACTTTCAATCCACTAGCTAATCAATTCATTGCACACTTTTCTATTAACATTAAGGATAAGCTATCCTATGCACAAATGTTCAAGATGCAACAAGGTTCCATTGAGTCCTTTAGTGATTATGTTTTTACTATAATACCATGCTTAGAAAGATGAAAAATATATTGGCTAATAATGAATTGCAAAATCTATTCACCCATATTCCACTCCCTTTTTTGCAATATTTTATTATCTTTGGAAAAAAGTTCTTTGTTGGTGTATATGAATTTTTTTGTCATCATTCAACATATTGTCCACCATAGATGGTTATTCATCTCACTTATTGAAGTCATAGGTCATTAGGGTTAGTTAGGGTTGTGTCCACGTGTCATGCACAAGAGTTACACAACACTCCTATATGTAACTCTCTTTTTTATCTAAGAGAATGAGCAAACCTATTCTTTCAAACTTGATTCTTATTTTTGTGATTTGATCTCTTGCTTACTACATGGAGTGTTCACAACAACATTGGAAGTGCAGCCTTTTTTATGTGCACAAAGTTTCGTATTGATCCTCGTAGAACAATCGATATGGTATCAAAGCTATTTTTGGTAAATGTGCACTCGTTTGAATTTGGTTGTTATTACTTATTTTTTTGGTTTTCGTGCTTCTCGTGCAAGTTTTTATCTTCCTTTGGAATCTTGTTAACAGGTTTAACAATCTCATTTTTGGAGTTTGTGTTGGTTTTTTGTTGTGCATGTGTACAGTTTTAGGTGTTTCACAACCAGATCTAGCTAGTTGTAGCTAATTTTGGAGGAACAACTAAATATAGAGGTAGGATCTTCAATCTGGTTTTATCAGTAATTTTTAATTCAAAGTGAAAATTTTTTAGAAATTTTGTGTTTTGGAGTTGGGTTTTTCCTTCTCTTTGTATTTGCATTTTTCTAGTTTTTTTTCCTCTGTGCCACCATTCCTGCTCCTTCCTGGTCTCAAGCTCCTACATAGCTTGGTGAGCTCCTAGTCAAGTTTGTTGTGTTCTTGGTAGAGCTCCCTAGTGAGTTGTTTTATCTCAAGTGAGTTGCTAATTATTTGTTCTTTGTTTGTTTGTTTGCATTGATGTTGAGTTGTTTGCATTTTTTGCTTCTTAATTGTGGTTTTTCTTTGTGGATTTGGTCATTGTCATCGAGCTTGTTGGGATTGCTTTTTTTTGTTATCTCAAGTTGGGTTTTACCTGACATTGCATTAAGCTTACTTTTTTTGTAGAGTCAAACTTGCCCATGTTATCCATTCACTCTTTGCTCTTACCTTTCTTGGGTTACATGTCATGTTATTGCATTATAGTCAAGTTTGTTTACTTTGAGATGTGTGAGCTCTTATGATTTTTTCGTGTTATTTCTCTCTGGGACAAGTTGCATCTATGAGATGAGATCTTGTTTTTTCTTGTGTTTTTCCATGCCTCTTTCGGTGAAGTTGTGACCACTTCTCCCCGGCTTTTGTGTTGATCTCCTACCCATCCTTCAAGCTTTGAGTTTCATGCACATTTCTCTCTACGACGGGCCTTCCTTTCCCTACCCCATTTCCCTCACCCTTCCTTGCAAACCCTCCAAATCTATCGAGTCTCTCTCTCAAGATGTTGCATTTCTCGCCAATGATTCTCCTTATTTGACCATCTCTACCTTCACCATTGTAAATTTCTCACTCGCATCCTTGCCATCACCCCGGCAGCATTCCTCATCGCTTAACTCGTCGTTTTCAATCGACTTCCCCAAATCACCCCTCAACTCCAAATTCTTCGACTTGTTCTCTATGCTCTCTGCCTTTTTCAAACCATTGACCACTTCTCTATTTATTTCAAAAACATAGGTTATTCATTTTTTTAATTAGTGACGGTTTTAATTTTAAAGGTGGTCATATAAAGTGGTTTTTTAATAGGATGCTTAATCTTCAAGTGATGGGATTTTTTTAAATTAAATGGTGTTATTAGATATTAAGTGGGAAGGGTGTTTTTTCGAGGTGGGGGTTTTTTATAGTTAAGTGGTTTTTTAAGTAAAGGGGTATTTTTAAACTAGGTCTTAGATTTTTTTAATTGATTAAGATCTAGACGTAATTAGGGAGTTTATTATTTTAATTAATTATTAGGCTCTCAAATTAAATTTAATTAGGATCTTAATTAATTTTAGGATTTTAATTATCAATTAGTAGTTAATCATTTTGTAGTTTTAAGATTTTTTGTCGCACCTTTTTTTTCCTTTTTAATCTAAATTAGACTAAATGGGAAATCTCAAAGTGCATTTTTAGCATTATTAGACATTTTTTCTACTAACCATTTGTTAGAGTGTGTAGCTTCCCTCTTAGCATTTTTTTCCTCCTTCTGGGAGCCCATGTTTGCGTCCTGGAAGTCCCTTGGACTCATTTTGAGCCATTTTTCACTTTTTAATTGTTCTTCTTTCCTTGTGGGTTAGTGAGTGCATCCACCACAACCTTGCGGCAAGAGAGCTTCATTCCCTTCTTGCTTTTTGTGCTTGTTCACTTGTTTTTTTTTTTCACACGACTAAGCATATTGTGGTCTCCAAACTTGTGCGATATTTTCTAATTACAAGGTGAGTGACCAACCATCTCATGTCACACGAACATTTGGGTGTAATCAATGCACTACTTATAAAGTGTCACATTCGGGGGTGTTCATTTTTGTGTGGTTCTTTTTTTCGTTGTTTTTATTTTCTCACTTTTATCTATTATGGATCTTAATTTTGTTCCTTTTCTTACCCCATTTAACTATCATGAATGGAAAGATTTTGTATCTCTCACTTTGAGAAAACAAAAAATTTACCGGATAACTATGGGATTGTAAAGTTGAACCTAAAGAAGATGTAGAGAAAGAAAAGTGGTTTGAAAATGTGATGAATCCTTTGGCCTTTTGTGTCTTTTGTATCACCGAACTATGCTTTCATATTAACATAGCCAAATCACCCAAGGAAGTTTGGGATGCCTTAGAAATTTTTTTGGGAAACATGATGAAATGAAAGGGCATGAACTGGAAAATGAGTTGATTAGTCTCATCCCTAGTAGTTTTGACACTGTGACTTTTTCACCAAACTCAAATCTCTAAGATTGCAACTAAAAAATTGTGGAATTGACAAAAAGGACTCACAACTCATACTTTTTGTCCTTGCAAAACTTGGTCTCGACTATTTTTTTTGTCTCTACCTTCCATGCTACAAAAAAAGAGCACTTGGTGTAAGTTGGAATATGCCCTCCTTTGATGAGTTTGTTATTGATTTGACTAGAGAATATGATAAGCTAATTTAGATGGGTACTCTTAGATCCACAAAATCTCATGCTCTCATTGTTGGTCATGAAAAACCTAGGGTTTCAAAAGAGAAGAAGTAGAACAATAAGGATCATGAGAATAAAAAGGACCAATCCACCACCAAATAAAACTTTTCCACTTCCTCTTCTAGTTCTAAATCTCCTAAAGAATGGATCAAATGTGGGTACTACAATGGTAGGCATGAAGAAGAAAAATGTTTGAAGAAGAAGATTGACCTCCTCACGAGTCTTCTTGAGAAGAACAACATAGGAGTTCCCGATTCTCTCAAGCCATCTTCATCATCAACTCATGAAATTTCTAAGGAAAAAGACAATGGAAAGGGAAAGAAAAAGAAAAATAAAAAGAATCAACTAAGGAGAAAAAAAAAGGCAAGAGCTTTAGTTGCAGTTGTGTCACCTACTCCTACATGGGTGATTGATTGGGTGCATCTCATCATATGGCCTCATCTAGACATTGAGTTTTCTTCATTAGAGCCATGTGACATGTCTTCTATTTGGCTTGGTGATGACACTTCTACACCATTTTTTTGGGAGAGGGTATGTTGAAGTGAATGGTGGAACTTTCAATAATGTGCTTAGTGTTCCTTCACTTTCAACTAATCTCCTTTCAGTGTATCAGATTACTCACCTAGTCAGGGCATGCGGGTTGAGTTCACTTAGATTATGTTTATGTTAGAGAGCTACACAATGACGTTATCATTGCAGTTGGTATAGTTGATCATCACACTTTTTACTCCTTTTCTCACTTTGTTCCTCCTTCAGATTCTTCATCGGATTCACCTGGACTTGATGATATTTTTAGCTCACTTTGATGATGATGACTTCTCTTCTAGCTTGGTTGATTTCCATAGTGATGGGGACCCACCTCCACCATCCACTTATCATCTACCACATCTTGAGGATTTATTTATTGATCCACCTACTTTTGGCCTTTCTACAGACTTTTTAGGGAGCAGTACTTTGATTCGGGACTCATCGGACATTGGACACTCTTCTATATAGTTACAGGACATTCCACCTTCCTTATTCACCATTACTTCAAATTCACCATCCCTTCATGGAGTAGTTGGCACTTCCACCTCACATATGGAGCATCGTTCCTTGGATAGGAACAACACCTTTCACTTTGGGGATCTTCTTCTTCTTCACTTGATACAGGGTGGTCTTCGATAGGTTATTCATCTTGGGAGGTTGGATAGCATTTCTTCATCTCTTCTCTTCTTCTAGAAATATTGCAGTTTGTACATGAGTACCTTATAAGGCTTTAGTTGTCGAGACTCATTTGATGCATCTTTCTTAGGTTGTTTAGGAGAGTCTTTTATCTCTTGTAAGTGGATGTTTTTCCCTTAGGGGTTTTCCTCCATTACTTGAGATCCTTATTGTACATGGGTACCTCATTAGGCCTAGTTTTCAAGACCCATTTCCCTTCTCCTCTTCTTATTTTCTAGAAATATTGTTGTTTGTACATGGGTACCTTATCATAATTAGTTTCGGGCCCCATTGACACATCTTTCTTAGTTTTCTAAGGGAGTTCTCTTTTGTTATGACTTTCCATGACCTCTACCTCAGCTTTGATGAAGGAGGGGTGTTGGTGTATATGACTTATTTTGTCATCATTTGGCGTCTTTTCCACCATATATGGTTATTCATCTCACTTAGTGATGTCATAGGTCATTAGGGTTAGTTAGGGTTGTGTCCATGTGTCATGCACAAGAGTTACACAACACTCCTATATGTACCTCTATTTTTTTATCTATGAGAATGAGCAGACCTATTCTTTCAAACTTGATTCTCATTTTTTTATTCAATCTCTTGCTTACTACGTGGAGCATTTATGACACCATTGGAAGTGCAACCTTTTTCGATGTGCACAGGGTTCCGTATTGATCCTCGTATAACAATTTGATATCCTCCTAAATTCATTCTTTAAAAATTTATAGAGTGTAATCTTATTTCTCTCCCTCTTGTTGTTAAGGTTGATACAAGAAAGCCTCATGATAAATATTTTGATGTTAATGTATTTTTGAATTACATCATTGTATTAGACACTACAAATAAATATTTCAAGCTTCACAAGATTATCCAACATCTTATACATAAAAATTATATCAAATTTGAATACCCCATAAGAAATCTAATCCCACCAATGAAAATGCTAAGCTCAAGATTTTCAATTACTCACTTCTATGCATACTAACACTAAATGAAATGTATGAAGGTGTTCTTCATGATTACCCTTTCCATCGTAAATAGGAATATTAGGAGCAACAAAATGGATATGAAAATGGTAGGAAGCCACTTTTGGTGTAAGTGGGTTAAGAAACAACTGATTAGAATCCATAGCATGAGAAGAAGAGGAATTTTTTTTAAAATTGTAGAATTTAATCTTTCAAATTATGAACAAGGAGTTCAATAGCTTGTGTGTTGGAAGAAGAAGCATATGAGGCACTATGAGTGTAGATAGGAAATTTAGTAAGAGTATTGGTTATAGGAATAGAAATAGAAACATTGTGAAAAGGATGATTAGATGTCTGCAATGAAATAGGTACTATATATTTAGGAATACTAGTTGTGTGCACACTAGATGATTGAGGATTGGGATCAGCTGTGGAAGATATAACAATATTCTTGATTTGATACTTTTTTGTATATAGGATAATATCAATATTATCTTGATGTTCCTTTAATAAATGTGCAAAATCATGTGCCTTGTCATCTCGACAAAGCATTCTTTTCAAATATGTTATAAGACCCCTCACCTTGTATAGTATTGATGAAAAGCTGTGAAGACAAAATGAGAAAAAATATCACCAATAAAATATGCATCTTTGCAAGAGTTAGATATGGTATCGTCCAAGTGTGCATGCTCAAAAGAGGGAGAGACTTTAGTGTCAACATAAGTATGATTGGAAGGTGATTCACCATTTTCACATGAAGGAGAAGCACGAGTCTATTTAAAGCGATAGTAGCTTCTATTATAACAAGGGAGGGAACCCTTAGCTTGATATAGACATGAAAATAATGATAACAATTCGTCATATTTTGAATTAGAACACACTAAACTAGCAAGATTAAACCCTATGGGCACTAGGTTTTAAACAATAGATTTGATTGAAGAGTGGTTTTCATCAAATGTTTACACCCTAATTAAATTATGTTATGAAAAATGCATAGAAGTAAATAGGATGTAAGGGTTCATAATGGGGGATTATTTTGATCTAATAAATTTACAATTAACCATAATCATTCATAATAATGCATTAATGTTTGCAATGAGTGATAAATGATAAAATAATAGTTCAAATACATAAGAGGAGATGAAAAACTAGTTGTATAGAGGCATGGGGATGATCTAGGTGTGTCAACTAGATGAGAGAAGGCTATTTTGATCATGTACATGCTTCATTCTTGATTTTGGATTTCAAAAATGCTCATGTCTAATATTGAATAATTGGTTCAAGACATGTTCTACGGTCTATACCTTTTTACGGTCTTGGACCCTTTTACAATAAGGTCTTGTAATGTTTTGTGCCCTTTGCTTATGTAAAAAAATGCTTCTTTATGTGTCGCTCTTGTTCACACAACCTCGAGAAGACCTGTAATCACCTATAACAAAGTAGAAACCCTAGACATCTACAATAACCTTCATCAAAGCATTAGAAAAATAAAAGGAGAAACCATGTGTGTGGTGAGGTTTGATTACACTTATATTTTACCCGTCAGAACCAAGATAATTTTCATATTGTATGCTCTTGTGCATGATTAATCCTCATGTATTTCTTCTAAATTCTTGTATAAGTGTGAGTGTGATCAAATTGAAACCCTTACTTGGTTCCCTTATGTATCTTGACACAAAGATAGTGGGATAACTATATAGTATAGAATGTACCCATTGTGATAATAGTGTGATGTGGTGTGCCTCAAATATGTGACCTAACCCTTTGTTCCTTGAAACTATTTGATATTCCTGGAGTGACTTTGATCTTGCTAAGACATGGATCTGTGACATTAGCATCCTTGGAAATAGAGGAAGTTAGACTCTTTGACCTGATTGAGTGCTTCAAACCTATAATAGGGGCTACTGTTTGATTGATGTGCAAGTTGATTTGGATAAATTTTGGAGAGCCTTGAGTGCTTTTGGAATGATATTTACAAAAGAATCTTGTAAGAGTTTCAGGTGAGTTATAAATTGATATTAACTTCCTTATATAGCCTTTTGTAGGTTAAATATTGTAATAATTATGACTCTTGTAAGATGAAATGACACAATAAATATATTCCAATTGAAAAAAATTCAAATAATGTGAGAGGTCAAGACCGTAAGAGTTAGCCAACACTATATTTCACATGTTGACCAAATTATACATTCTTGGATAGGAGAAGTGTGATGCCAAGTAAAAAGTTGTAGAATGATGCACGTGACTAGTTTTTTGCTTTGATTACATAAAATTTCTTGAATCGGAAGACAAATAAGTGTAAAAATGATCAAATAATCAAGGAGCTAGATAGATATACTAATTGGATTCCAAATGAGATAATTTTTCTTAGAAGAGAGCATATCCAAACTTAGCATTGCAAAAGGACTAGTTACCAAATTTTAGTGTTTATAAAAATCTACTTTTATTTATGCTTATACGAATGTCCATACCCTACTACAAAGATCTTATTTTTCCACAATTGCAAGTAAGATGGAAAATGTTGTGGTAATGGATGGGTGGATATTTACGTTAGCTTAAAGGGAAATTTGGAATTTGAGGTCATAATAAAGATAATAAGCTCACTAATGGCCTTATTTCCCCGCCTCCCGGATGCTCACATAGTCTACCAAAGTCCAAATGCACAACCTCATCCAAAACTTTTGTTCTCACACAAATCGCAAGTTTAAGAAAGGGAGAGTGAAGGTAACACAATGTTGGAATGTATATGGCTTGATCCAAACATGTGTTCCTTGTAAACTACCACGGTGGATAAAAAGAAAAGACCCTAAAACTTACTAAAAATAAAACAAAGAGAAAGGAAAACCTAAAACTCCCTATTTCCCTCAAGTGTTGCTCAAACACTTTTAGGTTTTAGTTTATTTTACAATTTTATAAACGAAATGACAACTCATTTCATTATGTATATTTTATATAAAATATTCACTAAATCCCTCACACTTCCATGAGCCATAACTCAAGACACATCACTGTCATTGTTATTATCATTATTGTTGTTGTTGTTGTTGTTGTTGTGTGTGTGTGTGTAATTATGTTAGCATAGTCACAGGTCTTATAATCTTGTAATTGTGAGCACACGAAAACATCACCTCGGGTGTTTGTGAAGGCACAACCATTATTAACCTATTTCAACCTTCCTTAAGTGGAGGTTTGAACGTGATCAACATAGACATTACATTCCCATCGGGATCCAAATGAAGTCAATTAATTTATATATGTTAATCCATACCAATTCACCAAGTTGGAATGATTACAAGCAAATTCAGTAAGGAAAAAATTCGGATGGCACTACGAGATAGGTTCAAACATCAACTATTGTCAAAATTAAATCTCCAAATAACCATCATGGGGAATCTAGGACAATTCTATCCATTTAATAACCAAACAACACTAGAGAGTAAAACTTGAACAAACCAAATCAAGGGACAAAGCAAGTATTTCCAATGATCAAAATTGAACCTACCAAAAATAAGCATCCAAAAGTTTGATTGTATGAATATAATTTCTTTGATTATTTTTATGGATTAGTATTTTAAGCTTCATAATACCAAATAATGCAATGGTCAACATAACATCATTACATTATAATCTAATCCCGATCAATGTTACATATGGATGATGAGTTAGAAGAAAGGATAGGTGCTCATTTAGAAATAATTTACAAATAACACAAGTAACCCATTATGAACAACCACGTAAGAGAAGTTATTTCACCCTATTGACATATCTAAAATAAATTTTAAAATATCTATATTTGAATATAATGTTGAGCATATAGATTGGAAAATTAGACTCAAAACACAACCTATTAGAGGTTATAATTATATGTTAATGGACTTAAAAAAATTAAGCATGGTCGTTATTTTTCAAAGCCTTGTACACTCGAGAAAAGTTACACGGAAAATAACACACATTGAGAAATTAAACTCTACTACTATCAAATTAGTGCTTATACACATTGTGGAATGGAAAGAGAAGTATGGTCAACTCTTTTAACCCAAGGCATATTACAAATCTCTATCCTAAATAGGTAGTAGATATAAAAATAAAAGGGATTATATGGGCATTGCGATAAAAAAATGGTCTAGAATTCATAAATGTGCCAATAGTAAGAAAAGACTAATGATTATTGAGAATAAGTTCGCAAAAGAGGAAGTGGTTGTTGAGGAACTAGATGTAGATCAAGAGCATAAGAAATATAAAGAGGAAGAAAGACCCCACTATCTCCATGCATACATTTAATAGGATAAACACACTACAAAATCTTTAATTGTTTGGTTATATCAAGAAGAAGGTGACAATTCTAGTTGATACAAGTAGTACACATGATTCATTGATGCATAGTTAGCTAATGAACTAAGTTACTTTGTGTTTCCAATCTCTAATTTTTAGGTCATGATAGCCACTAGAAAATAAATTTTCGTGGGTGAATATCGATATCACTCTCAATGGAGGACTATCAGTTAAATTCAAAAATGTGTTCCATCTTGATTGTGGGGAAGGGACGGGGAACAATAGGAGGTGGCATATGTCATTTTGGAATTACAATGGCCTAAATAATTTTTAATAGATGTATTCATGGGTTTGGTTGTAAATATACAAAGTTACAAACTTGTCAGGATATAATCACCACTAAACCAAATTATTTAGTGCTCATAGGACCAAGAAAGTGCTCAAAACATCCTACGACATAGTTGTACAACTTCATTTCTTAGAAGCACATGATGCAAAAACTCATAATCCATGGACCTTTAAGAGATCATTCAAAGCATCATTAGCAAGTCATCAATTTGACTCCAAGAAGTATTTTTCCTAACATCATTTCATAGTACTACCTCTATGAATAGGAGTCTAAAATTAAAAATTTGGTCTAGGAAATGTTGGGACTCTAGGGAATCATTCAAGTAAAAAAGCGCTTATTCATCTCAAATTTTCATGATTAGGAATGGATCATGGAGAATGTGTCCATATTATAGTGAATATAGAAATATCCCTCTCAAAGATAAATTTCCTATTCATGTTATTTATGAATTATTTGATGTCCTAGATGGTGTAGATTTCTATACTAGGATCTATGTTTGAGTTATCATCAAATCCAAATTAAGGAGGAGGATGTATGTAATATAACATTCACAACACAAAGGTCATTATGAATTCTTAGTTACATTGTTTGGTCTCATTAGTGCCTCATCTACATTGTAGAGTCTCGTGCATTCAATGTTCCATTCATTCTGTAGAAATTTGTGTTGTTTTTCTATGATGACATCTTAATCTATAGTAAGTTGTGATAGGAACACTTATAACATGTGGATAATGTGTTGCAAGTTTAGAAGAGAATAAAATTTATGGGGAAAAAATCCAAATGTGCATTTAGAGTAAAACAATAAAAGTTCCTAGGTTATCACATGAGGGTGTTATGGTGGACCCGAGCAAGATCTACATAAATCAAACATTCACCACCACCTAAATACATCAAGGGTTTGAGAGGTTTCTTAAGGTTGACAAGGTACGACATTTCTAAAGGAGTGGGGGTGATCAATCCTCAATGGTACCACATGGAGAGATGGTGTAATAAACTATGTTGCGAGGGAATTGAGTGTCCCAACATCAAGAAGGAAGTAGTGTCACAAGGATTTCTATTCGCCCCATAAAATAACTTCTAAAAGAGAATGATATCTAAGGTTAATTCAAAGTCGTATTCCCCACTTCCCTTTGACACCTTTTGGATACCTATTTTGATACTGTGATTACATTATAGACATTATTATGTTTTGATTTAGTATGTTGTTAGACATTGATCATGGATTATTGTTGATCTTGATTTGATTATGATGCATGATGATTATTAGAGACACCTTATATGTGGATGATGATATATTATTTGACATGGATGTTTTATGGATGTTGTTCAGACATGTGATTTGGATATTATGAGTTGATCTAGAAAATGGATATTATTTGATGATGATATAGTTGTTGATTAAAAATGCAATTGATGTAGTTGTTACTTCGATGTTGTTGTGATTCACTTACTTAGATGATTTTGTGATTTTATTTGTATCATATTGGATGTTCTGATATGGCCACGAGGCCAAAGGAGGTATTTGTATTTTGCAAGTTAAAAATATCACAACAAAACATCGGGGATCGGAGACCAACCACAATGGAATTCTAGGTGAATTCAACAAGGTCACCATGGCAACTTGTTTTGTATATGTGTGTTGTATTTTTGTTAGGGATTCCCATGGGGGATTTCCTTTACATGTGACCATGGGTTTGTGTATTTTATTAATGTGTTTCTTTTATTATTGTTGTATGTATTTTATTAGTAATGTGTTCCTTCTTTTAATTAATTAAATGTGGTAGATTAATGTGAGGAATCATATGGTTAAAATTTAAATAAATTAAATTGGGATATGGGAAAGTAATTATGGGAGTTGTTGGTTCCTTGTATTAAATATGTAAGGGATGTGTAAGTTGTGTAAGAGCTTGTGTAAGTCAGATTTTGGAGTAAGAAATACTCCACCTCCTTGGAAATTCGAATTTGTCCTTGGGGTTGTTTTAGGAGGCTTGTGGGACAAGTAAAACTTGTCCCATACCTCTAAATTTAATTTACCAACCATACTTATGGTTGGAGAAGTGATTTGTGACTTTTATAATGAATTTTATTAATCATGTTGCATGTTTTTAATTACACTTTCTTACATTTTATTTATTTTGTTGTCCCTTGAGGTGTGGGCTTTTTGGAGTGTGCAAGTAACTTGTCATATTTTCACCCACCTCTTTATTGTGCTTGGGAGAATGGATTTTGTCTTTTGTGTTTGAATTGAGGATGTGTGATGTGGCATCCTACATGGATCCACATCATCCTCTCTTCTTCCCTCTTCTATATAATTCAAACTCCTTGCTTGTTTTGGGTTTGTTGAATCATTTGCAACTTCTTTGGGGTGCATTTTCTTGTGTTGGAGCTCTTGTTTTTGAGGAAGTTTGGAGAAAGCTTTGCATGCTTGGGAGATTTTTGTTTTGGACTGTGTTTTTGGCATTTGAAGCTTGTTGTTGGAAACAAAAGTAACCATGGAGAGGTAGGAATTTAACTCTCCTTTTATGTTGTCATTTTCTTGTTGTGTTGTGTGAATGGTGCATGTTTTGTTTTATTTGTTGGCTGGTTGGGTAGACTGCCTTAGGGATGGTGTAGGAGAAGGCTATGGGGAATCCATGTGGGGGGCATAAGGAATGCCATTGGCATCAGAATTTTGTGGAGGGAGTTTGGGTTTGGGATCCACCATGGAAAAGAAATAGCTTGCATTTCTTACTTTGTGGGGGGCATAAGGAGGGATTTGTGGGGGCATAAGGATATGTGTGTGATGAATTATTTTGGCATTTGTTACTAGTGGATGCCCAATTCCCAATTAGGAGGCATAAGTAGCTTCCCCATAGACCTTGCTCCTTTGGCTTGCATGATCAAGCCTGAGTTTTGATTGGAATGTTTTCAATTGCAGTTGTGAACTGTTGTTTTGTGTTGAACTATGTTTTATATTGAAATGTGCATGTTTGAAAGAATGTTGTGTGTTGTGGAAGCTAGTTGTTGCCATGGGTTGAATTGCATCTATTATTATATTTTGGTTGGGGCTCGGGGGCCAATGATGAAGGAAGGCTTCTCCTTTCATTGGATGTCTTGGTTGGGTGGAGAGCGTTGCCTTTCCCCCTCTTTTGTTGTGATCAACTTGGAGAAAGAGAAAATGTGCATGTTGTTGTCCTGGAGCAAAGGAAAATGCAGTTTGACAGTCCCTTGTGAAAACATATTCATTTGTAATCCTTTCCCACTTGTTGTGGATGAAATTGTAATATGTATTTTGTGAAGAAAGATGTATGTAATTTGATTATGAAGTTGTACATTCGAATGTGAAGGATAATTATATTCTACTCTGTACATTGAAAAGAAAGAAATAGAATGTTAATTGCATTCAAGGAATGAAAGAATGTATAGATGTTTCTCTTTTGAATTAATAAATAATTGCAAGTTCATCTCTCATTGCATTGTTGGGTTGAGTTGGAATATCAAATTTGTGATTGGAATCTCTGTTTAATTGCAAAGGAAAGGAAATACGTATGTAAGGAAAATACAGTAAATTGTCTTTTGGATATATACAAAATTGGAAATTAGACTTTACAATTTAGCTTTGAAATGATTTGTTTACAAAAACTAAATGTATTAGACCAGATTAGAAATAAAATATCACATTTAAATGATAAATTGGATATACAGAATTTTCCTAGAAATGAATCTCTGCTGCAAATTTTAAAACTACCAATAAATTTAAATAAAATGCACAGTTCAGACCTACACTTAATAATTAAATTGGAAAGGATATAATTTAGCATGCTAAGACATCAAGGAACTCAAAATGACAAATAAAAAACTTAAGAAAACTATTTAGAACATTACAAAATTGAGCCAATCCTTTCCTCAAGCCGTTTTCTGTCAATTGTTGGACAAAATTCAAACTTGAATAAATTGAGCAAATTTACTTCCCTAAAACACTTTAAATCCTTCCTAGATCAATTCTCCATGTCTGTTTGGCATGTTGAGTGAAGGAGGAGATCCAATTTAATCAAATTGGAAAGTTGGAAATTACCAGTTGGCTTTTTAAAATCCTATAGATCATTTTTGTAAAATTGACCCTTTAAACTTTATCAAAAAGTAAAATTTATGATTCCTATGCAAAGAGGGCATCGAGAGCTTTCCAAAAAGTCCTCGTTTTCCCAAAACCAAGCTTTCTAGCTCAAGTTATGGCCCTTTGAAGTTTTTCTGCCTTGGCGGGAAAATTTGGGAAAATTTTCCCTGGTGGGCCTGCGGCTCGAAAAATTTCCCGTCGAAATTACCCTTAGAAAAAAATTTGCTTAGGAAAATTTTTAAATTTTTCTCCATCGGCCCGTAGCCAATCAAATGCTGCCATGTGTCCTCACGGGGCAGCGAAGAGGCGCGGCACTTTTTCTTCCTTAGCACTTTTTGAAAATTTTAGAAAAATTTCCATTTCTCCCCGTCGGCCCACGGCCTATCACAGGCTGCCACGTGGCATCTTTGGGTGCTTACGAGGGGGTGGAACCCTCGCAACCCTTTTCTTTTTGAAAATTTGATTTGGAAAATTTTTGTGTTCCCTCCCGTGGCCCCGCACTCCCGCCTCGCCTTGAGAAATCTCTTTCGCAAGCACGCGGACCCGCGTGCGCCATATTACCCTTTTACCCCTTTAGCGAAGTTTCTCCAAAAACTCTGCCGTTGTGCCTTTCCCTCTCCTTCGTACCCACGATGGCCTGTTGAGTGCCACGTGTCCCTAATGGACCTGCTGGCGCATGGGCGTTGTTTTGAATTCTCTCCCTCTTGGGCGAAATGCCCCAAACTCTTCCGCCACTTCGCCCTTCCTTCACCCTCTCCTGCTTTGGATCAGGACCCGACACGTGTCCTGGAGGATCCGTGGAGGCGCGGGTACAAATGGAAATTTTCTCCCACGCAAGGAAAAATTCCAAACACCGCCCCATGACCCGTTAACCTAAAATTTTCCTTTTCACCCCTGCTGACACGTGTCCCCTTGGGGAAAATTTGATCCCTAAAGTCCACTTGCTCATAACTAGAGTTCTACAAGGAGTTAGGAGGACTTCTTTATATCACCGGAAAGGTGAGAAAATTTTCTATCCAATGGGAATGATTTAGGGAAATTTTGAATATGCTAAGTATGAGAAAAATCAAGTTGAAACTTTGAACTGTTAGAGAGTGGGCATGGGGGTAAATTACTCCCTAAACCTAACTGAAACTTCTAACCCTAAAAATTGAACCATGTGAACTTGATATTTATTAATGAAGGAAAAATATGTTCTAGTAATTTAGACTTGTTCTAGAATCTGATAATGTCAATTGTTGTCTAACAACTTGGTTGTAGACACTTCTAATCAAAAAAATTATTCCATAATTTTCTAACCCACCCTAGGTTGTTTCTTGGGTCTCAAGTGGGTTGTTTTAACGGGCATCACAAAAGTATTATGGTTCACTTGTGTATTTCCCGAAACCCTAAACTCATGGACCACGTCATTGCAGATGAATCTAGGACTAAGTGAAAATTAGCAACAAGTCGAAAGGAAATGGCTAGCCCATGCCCCCACTAGGTGATGCTTAATGTGAATATTATATTTGCATACTTGCATGCCTAACAAATGATAAAAGGAATGCCCCTATGCTCATACCATGTAAGTGTATAATGTGTAACTACACAGTGTCGAAGAGGAAGTAAAGTTTCTCACAACCCATCCAAAGTGTAGTAATTTTGATGTGGATTATGTCTAAGACTTATGAATTAGTACCAAAATCCTCGTAGTTGACCTATAAATGTCTAAGAATAAGTATCTACTAAAAAGTGCTCACATGATGATGTCATCTCTTTCTAGAAAATAGAGGTTCCCATATGCACATTATTCGAATTCTATATGTGTACTTGTTACGGTGTGTCTTTAGCCTCTTCTAACCCAATTCTAATTATGAAATTATATCGTAGATGTGTGAAACCCCACATAATAAACCCTTTTTAGGAGATTGGGTTAAGCAAGTAGAACACCGCTCAAAATAAATTATGTGTGCATATGTCATATTTGTGCTAATAATTTGAGTTGAATAACATGGAGGGTGGTGGCCACCATCGGGATCTTGTATCTACAAAACCACATCACTCAAGATAAGTAAAGCATAACACAAGCATTAATAGTAATCAAGCAAACCAAGAGGGCACATGTATACAAGTAAGAATTCATGAAGTGAAATATGCATACATAAGTAATCTAGCAAAAAGTCGGTAATAATGTAAACAAGTGAGAAATAAAAAGACACATAATCAAGCACAAAGTAAAACAATATTACAAGAAATACAACATACAAGTACACAAGTAATAGCACTAGTGTTAGTACACAATATGCTAAGAATCGAAATCATTGGACACATTTATGTTGCACAAAAAAAGCAAGCATGAGCAATAGGCTATAATAGCCACAAACAAGGGACATGAAAGTTTCACGCACACAAAAAAAGGCATGTAATCCGTAGATAAGAGTCAAACATATTAGAAAACCAATAAGCTAGTGAATCCAAAGCAAGTAATTCATTCAGTTTAAGTAAGTGATAAAATAGGCAATAGAAGTGAGTATAGATCTAGATAAGCAAAGAGTTGCAAAAGACACATGGATTATCCATATTAGTCTAAAAATGATAGCACGTATATAGTAAAAGTAGTGAAAAATAATAAAGAAGTGGCAAGTAACTATAATGAAACATTGTCACTTATAAAAGGGTAAGAGGTGTCCCGACAAAGCATGGTCAACTAGGAAGGGTCTAGGACGACACCATCAACGTGAATTAATTGGTGTATGTCATGTATCATGATTGACATATCTCGTGAACATGTGTGTAAATACTATATAAATAAAATCTATCAATCAAAATAATATGACAATAAAATATATAAAGTGTAATTCTAACATCTCTCATCATATGTTAGGTCCTAACTATGTGTTTTTGTAAATATTTGAATGTGTTTGTATTTTAGTATATAGTATATACAAGTGAAGTGAGATAATTAGATCAAGAAATTCATATATTTTGTGGTCAAATATGATGGAAAGGAAACTAGATTCAAACTCAAGAGCACGAAAGATAATAAAAATGGCATAACACAAAAGCAAGGTAGAGTCCCAAGGATGAAATGTACATGAGATAAGCACCCCAATGGTAATAATGGGTCCCTAAGAAGCATGGGAGAGATGGAGAGAAAAGGCAAGAGCCTTTCTATCAACAAAGATTTCGGCAAAAAGGGTAAATTGGAACTAGCATGCAAGTAATAGTGTGTACCGCATAAAGTTGGTGTTGCGAGGTGTAAGTAAAGTAGTCCATAGTAATAGCAAAACATGGAGGAAGCCTACGCTGCAAAATATGTTAGAGAATAGTAGTAGGAGGCCTACCATGAGGAGCCACAGTAATATGAGTAGCAGGAATAAGCAATTGCAAGATAAGGGATCCTCATCAAGAGCATGTGGTTGTGTAAGAGAAGAGGAATAAAATAAAGGGAGCATAGGGTATGATTAAATGGGCTTAGAGATGAACAACTCAAAATAAGGTGTAAATGTAATGAAATTACTTAGATGGATATGAATATCAACAAAAACACCAAAATATAGGGAAATGATCACAATATGCAAGTAGAATGACTTAACCACTTTTGATAGGCAATCCCAAACCATACAATAAGACTCAAGTGCTCAATATGATGATCATCTACTAGTTACTAACTCTTATATATACCCTACTATGCTATGAAAATCACCAAGGCCAACCTACTAAGCATATAAAAGCATAAATAAATGTGATATGACATGATAAGAGTTTATATTAGCCACAATTCGACTATATATATCCAATATATGACCTAGGATTAAGGTTGTAGCATGCCCCTCCCCTTCAAAGCAACATTTTCCCCAATGTTGACAATGTATGGATGTTGTTTCACATGAGTGTAGTCTTCAATGTTGATGATCTCTAGATCTTGGTACATGAAAGCTTCCCATTCCCATGTTGTAGTTGCATTACCTTGATGCTTCCACTTGATTAGATAGTCAAGAATGACCTTCTTCTATCGGTTCTTACTATGTTCTTTAACTCCTCAAACCTTTGGGTGGAGCTTTAAAGCTGAGATGGTGGGAGGTGGCTAGAAATCAAGAGATCTATTGGAAAAAGTGGATCTTCTTGGTGGCTTGGCTAATGACATATCCTCCACAAAAATTGAATAATTTTATCCCCTTTCCTAAAAATCTAGCTAAAAAAATTTTGTGGTGGGGCCCTTGATTAGCTCCATTTGATAAAAACTCAGCTTTAGAGGTGACTTTACATGCAACCCTTTTAACTCAAACATATTGCCATTTGAACAAAAACACATGAATAAATCCTGGAAGTTCATTTCAATTTTGCCCAAGGTTGTGAGCCATTGAACTCCCAAAACAATATCCGCTCCACCATGGGAATGACAAATATAGGGGAATCGAGCTTGTAGTATCCCATTTCAAGTTTGATACTATGGCATTTCCTCAAACAATTGATTGTGCCCCATTTGCAATCATGACCTGAAATTCTGGAGCTGGGAAAATAAAGTAGTTCAGACATGTCACCAACTCTTTATTGATAAAATTATGTGTACTCCTTGAGTATATCAATATTGTTATTGTATGTTCCTTTATAATACCCCTTACCTTGAGGGTTTGTTGGGAGATAACACATGACATTGCATGATAAGAAATAATTGGTGGGAATCTCCAAACCCTAGTTCGTCCACCACCTCTACTTTTGTTTCTTCATCTTTGACTTCATCATTAATGGCCTCAATGTAGAACTTTTTTTCAACACATCTATGTCCTTTATTATATTTCTTATCACAATTGAAACATAAGCCTTTTTCTCATTTCTCTTCAATTTTTTGAATAATTAGTTTGGTAGGCTAAGGTGTTGATTGTGTTCAAGCCATACTCTCTTTGCTAATAGTGAAATTCCTATGTTTTACATGATCGTTTTCCTCCACCAACAAGTAACTAACATGGATTATGATATTAAACCCGGATTAATAAGGCGAACATCAAGTTGGATATTATCCTTGAGTCCACCCAAGAACATATCATTTAGATGATCCTCTGAGATGTCATCCACATGTTAGATTTTGGAACCTGGTGGATATAATCTTTTATTATCCTTGTTTTTCGTAGCTTTGCTATTTAGCAAAAATATTTCTCTGTAACACTATTATTGTTGTGAGTATGGAGCTAAATCAATAAACATAAACCACGTAACACGAAGACCCTTTTTTATTTTGTTCGCACATCCATCTATACCAAATGAATTTCTCTCATTTGAGATATAAGAATGCCAATACCACTTTTTGTCCATCGATAACTTGATGTGCCTAAAAATAAATCTCCATTTGGTTGATCCATGTGACTGGGACCTTACCATCAAAAATTTTCATCTCAACCTTTGGTGTTATGTTTCTACCCCCTAAATTAGAATGGATGGGTGATGTGGTTATGTTGATTTGGAAAATTGGGTAATGGGAGGCTCGAATATCCTCGTTGGGAGTTGGTAGGTTGTGGTTGTGGTTTCAAACTAGAAATGGCTGCCATGAGTTCTAATTTCATTTTTTTGAATCGTCATCTAGGGTTTGGTTTGTCACCATATCTTATTGTACATTCTCGCACCTCATACTTAAGTTGACTCGTTATATGGAAGTCCTTTCGAATCCATATCCTGAGTATTCTTCTCTTGGAGTGGTATTACCCTTGCCTTTTCCTCTTGTTTGGGGTCTTGTCATGGCTTTTTTATTAAGGGTTTTAACTTAGGGTAGGGAGTTAGGGTTTTTTTCTTCATAAGGATATTGACAAAGTAGACAAACACAAGGAACAAACCCTAACTATTTTTTACAAGCTTTCTAAGTATGTAAGAAACTTAGAAATTTCTAAAAATTGCAACATGTGGAGTGAATTCATGAAAAATCATAAAATGGATATAACATGTGCAAAACAAGTCAAAAAAAACTTTAAATTTGGAGAGAACCTTACTTGACATATGTCACCACTTTCGTTTTACAATTGCAAAAAAATCATGCAACCGTTTGGGAGATATAGTTGAATCTTCATAATTAAGCTTTTACCTAGTTATGGCCCAAATCGAAGCTTTGATACCACTTGTAATGAAATTACTTAGATAGATCTGAATATCAACAACAATATAACACCAAAATATAGAGAAATGATCACAATATGCAAGTAGAATGACTTAGCCACTTCGAGGGGGCAACCTCCAAACCATACAATAAGACTCAAGTGCTCAATATGATGATCATCTATTAGCTACTAACTCCTATATATACCTTACTATGTTATGCAAAGCACCAAGGCCAACCTACTAAGCATATGAAAGCATAAATAAATGTGATATGACTTGATAGGAGATTATATTAGCCACACAGTCGCTTATACATGTCCAACATATGACATAGGGTTAAGGCGCAGAGGAAAAGTGAACCTATAAGCGACAAACAAGGAAGGGGCATGGTCAACATACGCACTATGAAGTACAAGCAAAGAAGCTAGAAGGAGGATCGAGTAGTAAGAGATTTCTCAAATATAATAACATCGACATCAACCAAGTCTCGGATAACATATCGCAATTTATAACATTTATTAGTATCGTGGCCAATACACTAGTGATAGTCACATTAGGCATATGGATGAAACTATTTACTCAAATTCTTTTGTGGGTCAATCCAAGTAGGTCAAAGAAGAGAAACAAGATCATCATCTAAAAAGGTTAGAAGAATTTCGTTGCGGGAGGTCAACAACCGAGTGAAGTGTTGTTGAGGGATATGTGGAGTTGGTGCATGTGTATAAGCAACATTGTGATAACCAAGGCTATGGCAAGGGCAAGATGGATTGGGAATGGGATGCCCAAGATGCCCCCAGAGCTATGAAGGATGCTACAAAGAAGGTATATGGGGCTCGAAGGAGGCAAAGGAGTAGACTGTGAGATGCACTAATACGGGAGGAGGCACACAAGGGTTTAATCATTTAGATGCACCGATGACAGGAGGAGACTCATGAGGGATTGATCCTCAAGACACACCAATGATAAGAGGAGAATCACGAGGGATATATCTTCAAGATGCACCATTGACAGGAGGAGACTCGTGATGGGTAGATCCTCAAGATGCACCAATGACAAGAGGAAATTCATGACAAATAGGTCCTCAAAACACACCAATGACAAAAGGAGACTTGTGAAAAATAGGTCCTCGACGCACCAATGACAAGAGGAGATTCACAAGGGGTAGATCCTCAAGATGCATCAATGATAAGAGGAGACTCACAAGGAATAGATCAGCAAGAGCCACTAATGACAACAAAAGATTCACAACATATAGATCCTCAAGACACACCAATGATAGGAAAAGACACATCAAGCACATGGGATTTCTTAGGATTGTTCAAGGTAAGGTTCCTAAGCAACACAATTAAAGAAAGCAATTCTAGTTTCCCTAAAGGTAAGATTTCTAACTTCATTTATTTTATTAGTTATAACAATACATGTAACCAAAGAATTATAAACATGTCAATTGTATCACTAGTAAAAACATTACAACAAATATTTTCATTTACCACATAAGAAGTATCCACACAAGCTTGAGAAATAGTTGGTTGAATCGATGCATTGAATACTGTTAGATTCTTCATTATATATAACCACATTTTAATGTGATAGAGCACACATGCACAACATAAGTGTTGGTTTCGGTGGAAGGATGCCAAGGAATTTGTTGTCTTGCATCCACTCTAGAGCCATAGAAGTCCTTCATATCAAGAATTTACATTTTACTTGTTGCTCACCGCGAGTTTAATAGATACTCGGACTACGAAATCACCAACACTTGGAGCTCACACCCCTACCGCCATATAGTTCTTATCCTGACAGTTGGTCTACATCTATCTTGACTCACCATCAAAGCCCACACACTTTTTTGAGTCAAAGACCGGTTAGATGTTATTTCCATTTGATTTTGGTTTAGAAAAATCATTTTATAGAGTATGGGCGTAGGGTCATCTTATACATGTTATATTTGTTTACTTTTATATGTTTGGTTATCATAGTCTTTGAGTATTTCATTACTAATAAAATAATTTGTAGTCAATTTTGTGTGTACTCTTTAATCAATCAAAAGTGTCACTTGTAATTAGCAAAGCATCATCGATGGAGGAAGGAGGCAATGTTGGAAGGAGGTCAACCATCGACCTCTTCACAACCGCAAGCAATGGGGTCACACGATGAAGTTGTGACATTTTTTCAATGTGTGTTTAAATTTTTGTTGTGTGAAAATAAGAAAAGATGAATCATTCATGTTTAATTGTCGAGCAATTCCTATATTATCCCTTAATGTAAGAAGGCGGACGAGAGCTAAAAGAGTATTGTAACATCATGATATTTAGGTTGTTGGTTATCTTGTGGTTGTTAGTAATCCACTAGAAAACTATCATTTGTTTTGGTAGTTGGTCAACCACTTGCTAAGCCATCTGAAGGTTGTTGGCTATCCTAAAAATAAAACCATCCAAATCATGAGCGGAGAGCAAAGGCGACACGTGACAAGATAATGTTTTCCCCATATTTGCACCAAGGGGTGGAATGTTAGGAAATATATTAGTTTAGTGCTCACTTTGGTGATAAAATATATTATTTGTATGCGATGTAATACAACTAAAGAAATGGAAGTACTCATTTCATTGTAAACATATACATGAGACACTCATCTATAATCATTATTAGTAAGGACATATGTAGTACGCAAAGTAGTATCATCATGTCTTGTAATAATAGAATCATCATCACAATTGCAATTAGTAGTAGGGTGTGATTCTAACACGGGCTCCTAACTAGGTACGCTCACGAGAACACTAGGGGAATAGGTGCTAGCTAACTTGGTAGTACATAATATACAAAGTATCAAGCACTAATCACAAATGATCAAGGGATGTAGGGGATGAGACATTTGTCTGAGTGAGTAGCTTCATAAGTCCATCTTTTACTATGTGATGTTGTTTGAGTAGCTTGAGAGATATTTCCGGCTCACGGAGAAACAATGTTCATTCCAATGCCCCCTAGAGAACATCTTTTTATATATTAGCACTTCTAATTATGTTGATCACGAGAACCTTTAAAGGAGTTTGATTAACAATAGAGGATGATTGTTGAGGAAAAATACATTTACAAGCAAAGGGCAAGACCTTTCCCTCAAATTTATCATGGGCATGCACACAGTAAAAGGGATGGTAGCCCATGCCAACTGGAGGGAATAGCCCCTTAGGCTTAGCACCATGGAGAAAAAGGATTTAAAACAAGTCATAAGATTACCACACAAAAGGGAGCCAATGGTTACGGTAGGAACGTGTTTGTAGAGTGTAAGGGAAACCCTAAGGCAACTAGGGTTTAACCAAAAACTATTTCACCAAATGATTTAAACAAAATTGATTGTGAGTGGGTAGATTGGTTTAAAAGGTTAGAAGCGGGTTGTGTATTCAAATTTAATAATTAAATAAACAATATGCCAAATCAAAATACAATTCCAAGCAATAAATGATAAAATACAATTGTTTGAATGATACGAAGGAGTGTGCATAGTTGATACAAATGTACAAAAAGAAATCTTGAAGTGCAAACAAGGTGTGCGAGACTAAGACAACATTGAAGGTGTTTTATTTACGGAACTAGAGCTTGAAGTTGAGCTAGAACAGAGTTGTACAAATTAAGTATAATTTGTATTATGCTCTAGTCAAGTTTTGTATAGTGTCATACCCTTGTGCATAAGGGTTCTACAAAATCGTGTAGTCGTCGGTGGTCAGAATCGAGCTTCACTATTCTAGATTAAGGTTCACACAAATGCGACACCACCTATAGTGACCTACAAGTGAAAAACCCTACATACCTCCAGAAAACTTCATGCAACTATTAAATTTTAAAAAAATCCATGTGGGGCGAGATTGGACTAACCCTAATTGTCAACTACTAGTGAACCAATCCAGACACTACATTACATCCCCTCAACTAGGAGCAAGCCTCATGTAGTTCTCCTAGTATATGTGCAAGTGTGAATAGACCTTCAAGTCAATGCCTTAATGTGCTCTTAGATCTCTTGACCAAAAATAGTGAGCATAGCTATAGATATATTGAAATGTACCCTTCATGATAGTGCATATAGTGCGGTTGTATGCATACCTATGATAAGTGATCTTGACCCTTTGAGAATGCTTCCCAAGGTACAAATTTGGCTTGACCTTGATTACAACTTGGCACGTGGAGGAAGAAGCTAGACTCGACTTGGTTAAGTACTTCAAATTTGATGTACACGGTTCTTCTAAGGATGTGCCTCTATTGTAGATGGAGAGAGGTGAGCTTGGAAGTGCTTTAAAATTTCTATTTGCAAAAGTGTTCTTCAAAGTGTCGGGTGAATTCAAATATTGATTTAGACTTGTTTATATAGTTGTTAGTAATTACTCATTCGCACTAAAGTTGTCATAAGGTATAAGAAACAACCCAAGGAAAGGTATCAATTTGAAAAACTAATCGTTAGGTGTAAGAGGACGAGTGATTTCACCAAATGATTTAACAAAAATTGATTATGAGTGGGTAGATTGGTTTAAAAGGTTAGAAGCATGTTGTGTATTCAAATTTAATAATTCAATAAACAATATGCCAAATCAAAATACAACTCTAAGCAATAAACGATATAAATGATAAAATACAATTTGCTTAAATGACAAGGGAGTGCACTTAGTTGATACAATGGTACAAAAAGAAATCTAAAAGTGCAAACAAGATGTGCGAGACTTAGAGATCTTTGAAGGTGTTTCATTTACGGAACTAGAGCTTGAAGATGAGCTAGGAAAGAGTTGTATGACAGATAAGGTCTAGTCCATACTATGGTTTGGTCAAGTTTTGTATGGTGTCATACCCTTATGTATAAGGGTTCTACAAATTCAAGTGGTCACCAATGCTCTAAATTAGGGTTCATACAAATGTGTCTCCGCCTATAGTGACCTACAAGTGAAATAACCCTATAAATCTACGAGAAAACATATGTGACTAATAAATTTGATAAAAGAGAAACACGTGTGGTGAGATTGGACTAACCCTAATAGGCAACCCCTACTAAACCAATCCATGCACTACACTACATCCCCTCGAGCATGAGCAAGCCTTGTGTAATTCTCCTTGTATATGTGCAAATGTGAATAGACCTTCAAGTCAATCCCCTAATGTGTTGTTAGGTCTCTTGACCTAAAAATAGTGGGCATAGCTATAGATATATTGAAATGTACCCTTCGTGATAGTGCATATAGTGCTAGTGTATACATATCTATGATAAGTGATCTTGACCCTTCTAGAATGTTTGGCAAGACACAAATTTGGCTTGACCTTGATTATGGCTTGGCATGTGGATGGAGAAGTGGACTTTGACTTGCTTAAGTGCTTCAAACTTAATGTATATGATGCTCCTAAGGATGTAACTCTTTTGTACATGGAGAGAGTGAGCTTGGAAGTGCTTTAGAATTTGTATTTGCAAAAGTGCTCTTCCAAATGTCAAAGTGAATTCAAATATTGATTTAGACTTGTTTATACAATCGATAGTGATTACTAATTTGCACTAAAGTGACGAGATAAGAAACAACCCAAAAATATGGTATCAATTTGAAATTGTGGTCATTAGGTGTAAGAAGATAGAGACATAAGGGTTAGCCCAAGCCATAGTATGACTCAGCCCGGGATTTGTATGACTCTATTGAACTTGGTTCTTGATACTCTCGAGACGCGTGACATGCTTCTAGGATACCCTTGGATTCATAAGATTAGTACACCTTTCTTGGTTATTGATACTCTTGAGTTATGTGAAATGCTTCTAGGATACACTTGGTTTCAAAAGGTTACTCCACTAATGTGTTAAGTAAACATATTAATTGAAAGCGTAGCTAGGTAATAAATCTGAAATTTTGGGTGAGATACTTGGAAGTTGTGCTCTGCTTTGAATTAATTTAATCATACATACTAACGATTGAGTAGAGTGCGTAATAGAACAAGTCATGCAATGTAATAGAAATATGACTAGGCTTGTGGTGCACACACAAGTCATATTGTGAGGGTAAAGGCGTTGTCATTTCCAAGTGACAAATTGTTAAATTTAGGTATCTGCAAGACCTAGAAACAAAGCTCTAATACCAACCAATAATATAGCTTAGATGAATTGGTTTGTAGGATTTGGAGAGGAAAAAACATTATCAACCATTTTTAAAGGTCATAATAAAGTTACTCAAGAATATTGCCCTTTTGTATTCATTGCAACTAAATTTGATTACTCCCTATAGGTTACATGAATCGTTATGTATGCTAACACCAAGTAAACCTTATATTACCGCATTAGGAGCACAAAAACTATGACATAAAAGTACTCTGTCAATATAAAGTTTTTGTTGTTTGTCATGTTGAATAGTTTGTCTACCTAAACAACTTGAAATGTGAATGTAGCATTCTATTCACAATGTAACATATACTTGATATTTTATAATTCTCTCAAGTAAGCAATATTTTCATGAACAAAAACATATCAATACTCGATGTTCCCCAAAGTGCTTTGACAGAGTTATAAGAAGCTGCAACACTATGAATAAAGATTTTGCATATGGCCAAACCCACGTATAATTTATATCTATTTTATATAATTCAAGCACTGATTGGAAATTTTGATTGAATTGACATCAATTCTGGCCCAAGCAGTAAATCAAGCTTCTCCATAACTTGTAGGGTGGATGCAAACTAAAATGGAATCCAATAGGACCAACCAAGATAACCCACTCCACTAATACAAAGTTGTCAAGAACAGGTCTATAAATAGGAGTAATCAGGCTCAGCATGTATTCTATTCACTAAAAAAAGAACCAACACACTTGCAATGAAGTTAGTATCGCAATGAAGACAACATCATCCTTTGAATGTGTATGTGTAACATGTTACCATGACAATAGTCATTTCATGTGGATGCAAAAAAACAGATCTAATTTAAATGAACAGAAGGAAGCTTCACTACAGATTAACTATGTCAAGCAAATAATAAAGCCTCATACAAGACTTCGATGAGAACTGCATTGACCCCAAATGGCGGTACAAAGATGCCATGAACAAGTCCAGAGGGAACTGCCAACCAACATAATGTTATTTTCTTCACAATGCTAAACCAACATAAAACATCCTTTGAATATCTTACACCTTGTGGAAGTTGAACGTGCATTCTGATAAGGATTTAATCTGAATCCTTGTAACTCTCGCATAAAACAAAATAATGCATATTGATAATATGCGAAAATAATCAGAGAAAGGAAAGATATCTAATATGATCAATACAGCATAACATAACTGATATGTACATATTATCTCCATGTGGACAACTATCACACACATATACCTTCGGTTAATAAATTGAGGGTAGAATACATCTCTAACAGAAATCCAACAAAATTGCATTGAAGTTGATTCTACATTGAAGACCACATCATCGTTTGAAAGTAAAGGTAGTTTTTAAAGTCGCCACCAAGTGAGACACCAATTTTGTGTATGGGGCACCCCTTGGTTTTCCATTCATCTTATATAATGTTCAATAAGGTGTACAACCCTTACCCATCTCCATATTTGAACCAGCGATCTCTAAGGAGTATACATGCCTTTACCATCAGGCCCGCTGAGGTTGTAACCTCTTACCATGATGATGGTCATTTCATGTGTGTGAAGATTAAACAAAAAAAAGTAATTAATTTGGAAAAACAAAAGGAAACTTCACTACAAATTAATTTTAGGCATAATATCAAACAAATAATAAGGCCTTATACAGAACCACTTCAACGAGAAAAACTGTTTTGACACCTAAGAGTGGTACAAAGACGCCATTAACAAGTCCACCGAGAGGAGTGCTCAAGCTCATCAAGTACTTTTCTTCACAAAACCAAACCAACATAAAGCATCTTTCAAACAAGTTACATCTTCTAGGAGTTTATATTCACTATGACTAAAATAATGCACATAGATAATACACAAGAATAATAAGATTATATGATATGATCAATGGAGCATAATACAACTGATATGTACATATTATATTCATTAGGAGACTTATCACATACATACGCCTTCAGTTAATAACTTAAGGGTATGGTAAACAACATCTATCTTATGCCAGCCAAAACTTAAACCACCTAACCAAAGCTATAGATGCCAAGTTAGCTACACCATAATTACAAATAAATAAAATAACGATCAAGAAGTAAGAAGAAAGTGTATATAAAATGAATCTGTCATGATATCTAACATTTCCCTTTTGTGGGAACCGTCCAGATTCCATAATAAGTTAAAAACACTTCAATGAAGATCATCCAATTCATCATGACCAATCTGTGAGCTGATATCATGTGAGGTGGGAGTTATTGATCATCAATGGCTAGCCATCAAGATCAGGATCTGCAGAATATGAATTAGCAATCATTGTCCACAAGTGGTCAGTTCAAAGAAGGTCCTCTAATACAAGCAGTCACCGACAATCTTTCAAAGCATTGTTGCTCTTAATACCATGATCACATTTCTCTTTAAACCAACAACCCTCCGGCCAGTGATTTCTTAATATGCAAAAGGATACAAGGATTAGGATACCAATCAAATATGGAAATGTTTTCTTTAAGCTTTGCATTTTCAGCAAATATTTTTTCCAATTCACCTGTCATATAATTCACTTCTTTAGTTCCTTAAAAATATATTAGTACCATCCAAATATACCCGCTAAAAAATGAACACATAGTCACCATGCTGTCTAGAATGCATCCTGGAGAAATTCTTATGTCCATGTCCTTCAACCACGGTTTATCAGAGTGAGCACCAAGCATGCGAGAGAAAGGAGAAACCAAATATGTAAAGCTTATGAAATTTTCCATGAAGAGTAGAAGCCACAAATCTGAGGTTATTATCCATATCTTTGATCATACAATGTTCTGGATAGAATTCTACTTTGAGATTTTTCTTTGTAAATTGAGAAACAGAGATTAGATTAGTCTCAAGTCTCGGAATTGCTTGGGATGATTAAAAATCCCAACCTCAACATCCAAATTATCAAATCCTTCAATAACTGTCAAGTAACTATTACAACCCAGAAAAAGTGTTGTTTCTGTGCTCACCGAGTAAAAGAAAAGCATCCTCGATATATTATTGTTTCTGTTCTCGCCACGTGAAAGAAAGGTGTCCTAGATATGTGACATGATGCATCATCCACGTATCAGCATCAATCACTATATCACCTCCTGAAGCATCATTAGCAGTCAAAGCAACAGGAAGGAGTGCATTACCCCTGAGCTTGTACCTTTCTTGTGGCTTTAACTGTTTTACTTCAAGTTTGCCTATATCAAACTTCCTCTTCAAGTAAACCTTTGCATGATGTCCAAGCTTACCACAATATTAACTGCTATTTGGCTTCCTGCAATGTGACTTGAAGTTGTGTTTTTGAAAACTATAACTTACTAATTGTACATGCACTTACGTATTTAATGTGAGACAAGAACATTCTCCTCGGGAAGATCCAAGCGTTTGAAGAGTTTTAAACTAAACTCCTGCAACAACATAGATATGGCAACTCCTCCAAAGTATATTTGAAAGCTAAATTCCTATGGATAGAGATAAAGACCTCATATGGCTGAGGAAACATATAAATAATGAGCAACCACCCTTTTCTTGTCTACTTCGTAATCAATTTCAGCAAGTTCTAACCTCACTTCTTTAATTTGCTCAATATACTCAACAGCACTATCCTCAAGTCTCAAATCATTCAACTTGTTAGTAAAATTGCAACATTCTAGCATTATTTGTATTAGTAACCAATTTTTCAAATCATCCTGTGTGTATTTAGTACACATATTACTCTATAAATGGCACAATAAACCATTGCTTACCGAGAGATGAAGAATAGAGAGAACAATATCTCACATTCTCAATGTTTTTCCTGTGCCTTCCATCAGTATTTTGTTCTTCTGGTCAACCAGATAATAAGGCAGCTTAAGCTGTAGGACAGCTGCCATTTTTCCCTTCCGTGTTAAATAATTTTAACCAGTAGATTCATGATGCATGATGAAAGAAAACAAAAACCACTATTCTAATCAGAGTTGCTCAAATCTAAATGCACCAATACATTAGGCTGAGTGAAAATAAAATCAATATTGAAAATGCTTCCTCAATTAAAAGTTAAGGTGAAAAGTCCACTAACCCTATACGAGACAATTTCAAGCCAAAAAAGCCACACACAGTTGGTTCATCATATTCCCTAGAGTGGTTAGCCCTTGAAGTGATTTCAATAGCAAAATTGACCTCATAAGATTCAAACTATAAACCTCCTGCAAACTATTCAAATGCCTCTGCCCCTACACCACGGATCACACCTTGGTAATAGCCTGCCCACGTGTGAATAAACACAATTCACCAAACTCATCTTTTCCCCAAATTACAACACACAAAAAAAGCTAGAGTATTTCATATCTCCATGTGAAAGAATCTAGTTACACATTGCATGGAACAGAAATCTATACTCCTGAACTCTCAGTGTGCAAGGGAAACAGCTAAATAGAACACTTTTATAGAAATATAAGAAAACATACATCCACACGTTAGATACAAATATTTACATGGAGAAACCAAACCCCATTGGGGTAGAAAAAGTCCACCAGCGAAATTGGGAACCTCTTTTATTCCTTCTGGAAAACTTTATTGCAAAGATACAGATAAATGAATTCACTTCCGAACAAATAGATTGGGATTCTTCATTTATAGAAAATACTACAATGGACTCTTTTGTTTCTGGCTACACTCCCTATGCCTTCACGAATGGCCTCTGAGTGTGATTTTAGATTACTTCTCTTTCATTTCTTTGGTCTGTTAATGAAAGGCAAGACATTTTTTCAATTACATAAGCCTTCATCTTCCCTTGCTATTGTAACGTTGAACAGATGTCCCAACTATCATTCCCTTACAGTTCCTTTTAATTCCCTGGCTCAAGAATAATCATCGCGAATCAGATGGTGGTCTATGACATACCACTTGTTACGACACATCAATGGAAATTGGTGGCCTATGGCAACCTCGCACTATTAAGACCCACACTACAAACTAGCAGAAATTGATCTTCACATTATATGCACCAAGAGGTATCCAAAACACTCAAGGTGCCATCCTAAGTTCTTACACCTGTGTGTGGTGGAATTGATACCTCGAATGTTTTGGATACCTCTTGACACATATCAGATCCATGTTAAGGTGGTTAGATGCTAGTATTAGCATGAGTTAAGGACGAATTTGAGGATCCACGTGCAATCCTTTTCTTCCGAATTAAGAAATTATATTTTTATCTATGATGCATGGGTTCGCTCCCCCTCCCGTACCCCTTGGATACGTGCACCCGGCACGGATATGTATTGGGTGCAGTACTGATACATCCCAGATACGCCCAGGTATGTTTTGATGTACCTGCGGAGTTGGGCAGTTGGGGGGCTCTAAAAAAGTATTTTTTTAATTTTGACTTGGTCAATGACCAAAAATGAACCCTAACTCATAAATTAATAAAATAATAAACCCAAAACTCCTCAAAAAGCTATAAAAAGGCTACTAAGAGTGGAGCTAGCGCGAGAGGCATGAAAGAATTTGATTTTAAGAAAAATCTAGATGATATATTCTATATTTGTTTGTATTCATGTTGACATGATATTCATATATCCTATGTATGGCAGCCACATTATCAATGAAATGTAAAATCTTAAGTATATTGAATGTTTTGAACATTGATCCTACAAAGTTTTGTTTGTATTCATGTTGACATGATATTCGTATATCATATGTATGGCAGCCACATGATCAATGAAAATGTAAAATCTTAAGTATATTGAATGTTTTGAACATTGATCCTACCATATTTTACAAGTTTTTATTTCTTATGGCATATATATATATATATATCCAAGACGTATCATACCCAAGGGTTTTTAAAATCAACATATCCACATATCGAACCCGTACCCATATCCTAACAACATAGATTTTGATAAGTTCATATTGATTTTTGGTAAGAATTTCAAATAATATTTTTTAAATTATGTAGCTACAAAATCACATGATGGTATACAATTATTTTTGTTGTAAAAATGCAATAGTAGCATCCCCCATAGAAAAACATTATTGTATCCAAAAAGAATGCCATCTAAAAGCATTCCTCATGGAGAGGCTTTAATTGAAAAAATGCACTAAAACATATCTTTCCAAGTCATGGGTTCCATGCACGTGCTAGTTGTTGTGCAAACTTTTATATATATTTGTAGCATTGACTTTTCCCCAAATTATATCTCCTCACACAAATTTACTCTTTTCGTATTATTTATGTTTATATAATATATAATTGATAATACACACTTGTAGCCAACATTATAAATGAAACTTTTCACAAATTTTTCACCGTACTGCCTTTTTGGAAAATTTTGATTTATAACATCAGCTGCATGTGCTACCTAACACTACTTTATGATGTTCTTTAACCATTGATAACTCAAAACAAGATACAAGCAACATGTGCTATCAATTTCATTGATTACTACAACAGAAATAAGTTTACATACATTTTTTCAAATATTTAGACAAAACTTCGGACTTTACAATCTCATTCCTCGCTTTATGATGTCTCTGTAACTTGATTGGTTCACCTTCAGGTTAAAAACCCATCTTGAATCTACTCTCATTTTTATCTGAGTTCAACAGCCCAAACACCATGTTTTTTTTTTTTTTAGTTTCGAACTTCTATATCAATGGCAATTAATCTCTGAGTTTGGTGCTCTATCCGTTCCTTCACCAGGATAGCTCAAAGAACTCCTCCTCTCTCGATCTCAAGGATTGTCAACCAAAAAATCATCCCTATCTTATTTTGTGGAAACCAATTAAAGATCAGTTTTCATTTCCATTTTCTTTCTTCGGCATAATGTTTGTTTCTCATGATCACACAGAGGTAATCATCCGTAAGCCTCATAACCACCGTTTTTGGAATTCTGGAGATTTTTGATTTGGTTCTCCCATTAGCGCTCAAATTTGTTTCACTGTGTTTCCTAGCATTCTCATGTCGATTCGAACACAAGGTGACAAGACCAAACGAGAATCAAAAAGGGATAGAATGCACTAAAGGAAGACAAATGGCAGTGTTTGATAGCACGAAGCTAAATGAAAACTGAGTTTATAACCAAGAAACACTAACAAACATAAGTATCTGAGAACATAACACTTGCCACAATGCTGCTTCATGGAGCATCTTGAGAAAAGATAAAACCTGCAAGCACCTTGCATGAGTTGTCTCTGAGATTGAGACACAAGAGCAATCTCACTTCATGGAGCATATTGGAGTCTCAAGCCTTGAGAAAAGTCAATTGGGAGTCCAAAAGGAGTTGCCACTTGTCGCTTCTTCCCTACCACACATTGTATCCCTCATCATCACTTTTTTCCCTAGCCAACATCCTTCTGTTTCCTCAATGTGTCTCCTTTGCCCTTCATGTACAGAAGCTCTTTTCTGACTGTATCTCGGCTCTCCTCTTGTTGTTCATCACTTCCTTGCCTCATGAGCTTCACCTTGACTATCTTTGTCTTCCCATGCTCCTCTACCATATGTTGAGCTGCAATAAGTTTGGTGTTAGTCTTCTTAACCTCTCTTCTTACCTTGATTTCCTTCATTCTTCTTATGAACTGCAAGTGTGTTCTGTTGATTAATCATGGCCTTCAATGCTTTTCCTATGTGTACATCTATGTCCTCTTTCTCTGCTGAGTTCAAGGCAGCATCAAATAATTCATCAACTCTGTTGTCACAACATCCACTTGGTCTATCCAATCTTCATGATTGCTTCAAGCAGTTCATACACCTCACTTTCGAAAGTTTCTTCTCTTGGATGTTCAAACAAATGATTGACTTGGGCTGTTGCAGAATTTCCCTTCTTTCATCGTTTTAGTTTCTTCTCTAACAGAGAAAGAGTCCTTAGTATCATTCTCATTATCACATATTGGGCCTTCATGGGTTACTTCCTCAATATTCAGACTGTTTTCTATCATGATTCCCACTTCATCTGACTCCATGGCTGCTAGAGACAACTCTATTATCTTCATTTCCTTTCATCAACCATCTTAATTGCAACATTACCAGAAAATGACCATTTCCTTTCCTCTTTTGCTAGGGTTTCCTTCTTGTAGTCGACAAAACCAAATGATTTATGTGCTAATTTACTTCACTCTCTCCCTTCAGTGGGAGTAGCCTCCAGCTTTCCCCTTTCTTATCAATATAAACTATATTGTCTCTAGACTCTTCCATACTGGCTAGCTTTATTGTCGAACTGCCATGATCTTCCTAATGAGGTATGGCATGCATCCATACACAACATTATCCAAATATGAAAATAACACAATATTTCAGAATAATGATCTCAAGATAGTGTTCCTCATCTTTATCGTCATCTGATTTATTAGAATAGCTTCGCCACTTCCCGTTTTTAATAACTTTAGAGTTTTCTTTAGCTTTCAAGGCCTTCAACCATATGCAAACCATATAATAAGACTCAAAATGCTCAAATGATAATGAAATAGATCAAATGCTCAAATGATAATGAAATACTACCTATAATCCCCTATATATACTATTCATATCATATTATGGCCATCACAGAGGCCGACCTATTAAGCATGAGAAAGTATAAATGATATAATAAAATGATATGGTAAGCCACAAGTCGGCTACTCATATCCTAATACAAGTAATAGGTTAAGGGCGTAGCATGCCCTTCCCCTTGAACCAATGTTGTCCTCAATGTTGAATAATCTGGATGTTCTTTGCAGAAAACCTTCATCCTCCCAGGTGGCGTCTTCTATGCTCAGATTCTTCCACTTGATCAGATATTCCTTAATGTCTCTAGTTCTCAGCCTCTTAGTACGTGTTTGCAGAATCTTCTTTGGCTCCAAAATGATTCTTCCTTCCTCGTCAAGTTTTGGTAACTCATCTGGGCTTCAAATTTTGTCCAATAACCTTCTTTAGGCATGAAACATGGAATCATTGGGTGTATGTGTGAAGATGGAGGCAACTCTAGTTTATAAGCAACACTACCAATTTTCTATAGAACCTGATAAGGGCCATAATATTTAGGAGCAAGTTTGTTTTCCTTTTTCTATTGCTTTAGGGACATCTGTTTGTAAGGCTGGAGACGTACAAAAACCCAGTCACCAATTTCAAAATGTCTTTCACTACGGTGTTGATCTGCTTGTTGTTTCATCCTGTTTTGTGCTAATGCTAAATTCTCCTTCAAACTAGCCAAAACCTGTTGTTGATGTTGAATGTGTTCCTCAACATCTCTGACCTTAGTTTGCACCCTCAAGGAGGAAGTGATAGAAGGTGGATGGTAACCATATAATGCTAAAAATGGGGTAATTTGAGAAGAGGTATGAAAAGATGTGTTATACCACCATTATGCTAGTGGTAGCCATTTAATCCACCTTTCTTGCTTATATGATACAAAACAACGTAAATACCCCTCTAAGCATTTGTTGACCACTTTTGTTTGCCCATCAGTTTGAGGATGATAAGATGAACTGTGAGCTATATGAGTACCCAAACATGAAAATAATTCCATCAAAAATTACTTGTGAAAATAGGATCACGATCACTTCTGATTATCTTTGGGGTTCCATGTAGCCTTTGAAATTGTCTCCAAAAAAATAGTTGCTTATTATCTTGGTTTGCGTGAAATGGATGTGATAGGGCACAAAAATGGGCATATTTTGTGAGCCTATCCACAATCACGAAAATAACATTCTTACCCTCTGAACAAGGCAATCCGGTGATGAAATCCATGGAGACCTCCTCCCATCTCTGGCTAGGAATTGGTAAGGGTTGTAACAGACCTGGTGTCTTAATTGTTTCCCCTTTGTTCTGTTGGCACACTAAACACTCTGATACAAACTTTTGTACATCCCCCTTGAGTCCTTCCCAAAAGAATTCTCTTTTTATTCTATGATATGTCTTAAAAAACCCAGTGTCCTCAAGGAGGTGAGGCATGTAGCTCTGCAAAGAATCTTATGCTTGACTCGGAATCTTTACTCAAGTATAACCTGTCCTTGTACCATAGGGCATTACCTTTCCACTCAAATTTGTTAGATGTCATAGATCCTTGCTTGATATTCTGTATTAGAGATTGTGTATCCTTATCTTGATTCCATTCAATCTTGCTTCATCCACTGATCGGCCGTCAACATGGACATTCCACATAGTAAGGCATCTGCGGATGTATCCCTTACGGACAACGCATCGCTACTACTATATTTTCTTTACCCTTTTTGTATATGATTTCAAAATCATAACCCAACATTTTTGTTACCCACTTTTGTTGTTCCTCAGATGATAACCTTTGCTCCAAAAAGTATTTGAGACTATCATGATAAGTTTTTACCTTGAAGTGTCTACCCATGAGATAGGGCCTCCATTGCTTGACCGCATGAAGAATAGCCATCATTTCTTTCTCATAGACGAGGTTTGAGCAGATCTTTTCCTTTGAATTGGTGACTCTCGAATGTAATTGGTCTTCCTTCTGCATTAGAACTGCTCCCGATCCACGATCTGAAGCGTCACATTCAACAATGAAGGTTTTGAGAAGTTGGGAGTAGCCAAAAGCTGAGGGGTCTTGCACATGGCTTCCCCTTTTGCTCAAAGGATTTAGTGGCTACGTCATCGATGGAAGGCATCCTTCTTTAGCAATGCGGTGAGTGGGGTTCTTTATTCTACCATATCCCCGCACAAATCTTTATAGTACCACTGTTAGTCCTAGGAACCCACGAAGATTTTGAGATTTTGGGCCTTGGCCATTCCACCATAGCTTTGATCTTCGAGGATCAACTTTGACGCCTTCATGGGATCTGATATGACCCAAGTACTCTACCTCTTGTACACAAAAGAACATTTGGATGGCTTTGCATGCATAGAGTATGTTTCTCCAAAACTTCAACACTTTATTTACATGTTGTAAGTGTTCTTCCCATGTCTTTTGTAAATCAATATGTCATCAAAGAAAACTAATACAAATTTCCTTAAAAATGGCCTAAAAATAGTGTTCATCAAGCTTTGAAAGGTTGAGGGGCGCATTTGTAAGACCAAAAGGCATTACCAAAAACTCATAATGGCCCTCATGAGTCTGAAAGCCGTTTTATGAACATCTTCCTCTTTTATCCTAATTTGATGGTACCCGAGCGAAGATCTAATTTTGTGAAATAAAAGCACCATCACGATTCATCAAGTAAATCATCAATTTCTTGGAATAGGAAACTTATCTTTGATGGTGTACTTGTTGAGTTCTCGTAATCTGGACACATCCTCCATGTTTCATCCTTCTTACGTACCATGACCCTTTGGTGAAGAATATGCACACTCTGGCTATGCATGATGATACTGCCTTGACATTTCCTCCACCATTTTCTCGATCTCACTTTTACGGGAATATGGGTATCGTGTGTAGTCGATGTTAGGTGTTTGGCTCCTGGAATCAAGCTGAATGGCATGATCATGATCCCTAGCTGGTGGTAGTCCCTTTGGAATTGCATCAAAAACAGATGAGTGAGCATCCACAATCTTACGAAGATCGGGTGGCATTGAAGACTACGTATTTTGTACTTACTATGGAAAATAGCTTTCTTTATAAAGCCATCCACTCCTTTTCGAGAACCTTTACGCATCGATGAGAGCTAATAATTTGTGGAGACTTAGCTACCATCCCATTCATTGATTGTATTGTCCTTCCATCTGAATGAAATCGCATGAACAATTCTTGGAAATTCATCTCTATAGTACCTAAGGTTGTGAGCCATTGGACACCCCAAAACAATATCTACCCCTCCATAGAAATAGCAAACATAGGTGAGTCTAACATGTAGTCTCCCATGGAAAGCTTGATCTTATGGCACTTTCTGTGCACTTGATTTGTCCCACCATCATGATCATAACTTGCATTTACGGAGCTGGGTAAATAAAACAATTGAGCGGGGAGCTAACTTACTATTTATGAAGTTATGAGTACTCCCGAGTCAATCAAACACCGTCACCTTCATTTTTGAGATAGTGATAACCTTGAGTGTTTGAGGAGTACTAATACGACATGATGCATGCGCAAGAAATTGTAGGTTGGTGATCCTCTACTTCATCTTCTACATTGGTTCCTCAGCCTCTCCTATAATTTCAGCTTCCTCATCATCCTCATTACCTCCATCAATATAGAACAACTTCTTCTCAGCACATTTATGTCCCGGTCCATATTTGCTATCACAGTTAAAACATAATCCTTTTGCTCTCTTTTCTTCCATTTGTTGAGGAGTCAGTCTAATTGGCCTAGCAAATGAAGGGGAAGAGATACTATGGTCTCTGGTGTTAATGAAAGGTGGCCTCCTACTACAAAGAATTTTTTCCTCTGCACGACGTGCCATGATAATAGAATCAGAAAGCTTGATTGGATTAAACATACGTACCTCATGCTCGATGTGGTCCTTAAGACCCCAAGAAAGCAAGTCATTGATTCTCTTACGGAATATTCTCCACCCTTAAGGATAGGTTTTGGAATTGATGCACATAATCTTTGGTGATCTGTTTGCCGTAACTTTGCTAATTGACTAAAGTAGTTCTCTGAAACACTTTGGAACTATAGTGCAATTTGCAACTCCTCGGTAAAAACTATCCAAGTGACACCTAGACCATTCTTACGCCTCACGAGCACATAACCATCGATACCAAACAAATTGGTGGGTTGAGATATAGGGATGCCGATGTCACCTTTTGTCTGATGGTGTTTGATGTAACTCAAAGAAGTTCTCCATTTGATTTATCGATTCGGGGGATCCTTACCATCAAATTTGCGCATATCCACTTTCGGCATCATGTTAGTGGTTGCGAATAAGTTTGATTCTGATGGGATTTGGAAAAGTGATCAATATGGTTAGTTTGTCCATGATTTTGAATTGAAGGTCCTCCTTGGTTGATATGGGCTAGATTTGGGCCATATTGGTTACCCTTTACATGTTGCATGATATCATCCAACCGATGATTGATTTGGGCTATGTCTCCTTTAGAGGCCATCTCAGATTGTACATTTCATAACTCATACTCAAGTTGGCTCACTTATATGATCAAGCTGAGGTAAACCCTAGTCTTTGAGGAATCTGTATTTACCCCTTTGACTCCATCTCTTGATCACTACCCCATCTTTATCGGGGTTTTACAGGAGTAACGGATTCTTTTTGCTCTTGTGGAAGGCCCCGCCATGATGTCAAACCTTAGGGTTTAGGGTTTGATACAATTTGGCCGAACAGGAAAAAACACAGAGAAGATACTAATACTATTTTTTTGAGAGCTTTCTGAAAATGTAAAGAACTTGAAAATTTTCCACAATTTGCACCCTAGGGAGTGATTTTATGAAAAACCTAAATTTGTAATAACTTTTGCAAAATAAATCAAAAAAGTCTGAAATTTTAGGGAACCTTACTTGAAATTTTCACAACTTTGGTAAAAATATCTCCCACCAATTCGCTCTGGTTCACAATATGTGGTGGAAACAAAAAATTAGGGTTTTTGCCTAATTTTGGCCCAGATCGCTTGACTACGATACCACTTGTAATGAAATTACTTGTATAATTTAGATTAAGAAAACAATAGAACACCACGAATAACACAATATTTCAGAATAATGATCTCAATATGCAATTAGAATAGCTTCGCCACTTGAGGGGCAACCTCGAACCATATAATAAGACTCAAATGCTCAAATGATAATGAAATACTACCTATAATCCCCCTATATATACTATTCATATCTTTATGGCCATCACGAGAAAAAAATTGAAGATAGGCATTTTTTATTTCTTCATTTGGCATAACACATGTTTCTCATGATCACACACAATGTTAATCACGCACGATGTTAATCATCCACAAGCCCCATGGTCGTACATCTTAGGTTGGTCATGTCCCTTTTTGGAGGCTGAATTTGAAGCCCTTAACCCATTCTCGACCCATGGGTACGAGGAGAAAAGCAAGGGGAAGATCTGAATTACGTCTTTATTGTTGATTAGATAGTTGTTTTCATTTATTTTCATATATCATATTGGAAGCCTACCGCTCCGATAGAGGAACTTTAGTTAGGTAATAACGGTATTATGAGCATGTATGCTGCAAATACCATTTAATATTTAAAAGCACTTACTTGAAGGGGTCAGCCATCATTTCTTATGTTCATAAGCACTCCTTGTGGCTATTTAAGGAGGTCGTTTGGGCATTAATGATTCATGTTTTTGGTGATTATTCTTATCTTGGTGAAAGTTGGCTAGTGTAACCCTTTTACTCTCTCTCTCTCTCTCTCAAGGACAAAACCCCTTGGGTTGAAGACCTCATCCCAGGATAAAAACTCTTGGTTGGAAACTAGTGAAGGACGAAAACCCTTCATGAGGTTTTGGTGTGCAAGCTGATCTGAAAAGCAATAAAATATCTCTCTTGCATGTGTGGTGTTTTTGGTGCAATATTATATTTGTTTAGAGTGGAGCGACCTACCTTGGAGTGGAAATGTGGTATGTGTGATGTGCATTTGGCAAATTTGGAATTACTAGCTTGTTCTTCATAATTTATAAGGCCAATATCTTAAGTTTCATGAATTTTGGAGCTTCCAATGTTGAGTTGTGAATTTTTAAAGTAATGCTGCAGACAAGGGTTTGTTGAAATTCATATCTCCAAATCTAGGGTATTAAAAATCAGTTTTCTTGCATTACATGATTGTTGATGATATATCATAATTTTAGAAACTTAAGTGGAGCTGATTGAAAGGGTTTTGAAGGCACAAAGGTGGGGTTGAAACCCCAAAACAGGTCGTTGCCCTAGAAAAGGGTTTAATTTGCAGGTTTACAAGTTTATAACAGCAGCTCTATAAATCTGATTTGTGAGCTTTGAGCCATTTCTGATCCCCCAAAAAGGGACATTACAAGTTCCCCTATTAACAGTTGGATCTATTACAATGTGTTTTCCAAACATTCCCATGTCAATTTGAACTCAAGAACACCGTGAATCAAACAACGAGAGAATGCATGAGGAAAACACATGGTGGTGTTTCATTACACAAAGCCAAATTGAACCCAATTTACAATGAAGAAATGCTAAAACACAAGAATGTGAGAACGTGAAACTTGTCACAATGCCAATTCAAGGAGCATCTTGAGAGGTAGAAACCTGCAAGGACCCTCCATGAGTTGAGTCTCCAAGATTAAGAAACGTGGAGCAATCCCACTTCATGAATCCTATTGGAGTCTCAAGCCTCTCAAGTTAACAACTACGGGTCCGAGAGGAGTTGACCCTTGTCTCATTGTCATTTCATGGAGAGCAATAAAATCAACAACCAAGACAAAGTAGATCCAAACAAACGTTATGAGATGATCAAGTATCATAATCTCGCTGACAAAGTATGATCAAAACTCGGGGCTTCCAAGTTTAGTCAAAATTGAGAGTCCATGAGGAAGTGACGATGTCACAAATGTTGTTGCGGGTGACGGAGCAACAAGAAACCGGATGTCACACTTTAAAACAAAGCCCGAGCAACCGTGGAGCTCTTGACACCTCCAATTGTCGTAACACAAATTAGTTCAAAATTTGGGGCTGAAACAAGCTTGTAGAGCCAGAGGAAGCTCCACAAGCTTTTGACGCTTGTCCAAACCTCATTTCACAAGCAATGTGCGAGAGCTCAAAGTTGAAGCTTGGTTAAAAGAAAGAACACCCAAGCACGAGATAAAACTAGGGATGCCACGAACTATGGGAACTCATAAAATTCTCTGAAATCTTGAGGGAAGAAGTAAGAAAGCCGTAGATAATAGATAGAGTCACGTGAAAACCCCAATGACACCAAGGACTCGAGACAAAACATGAGAACAAGAAAAGCACTTTGTTGCTGGGGTTCATCCCCCACCCTCCCATACCCGCCTAGATACATACCAAGATGAATACGTCCCAGTACGGTACTAATCGTCTGGGCACATCCAGTGCGCACTGGGATACGTTTTTGACGTACCCGCAGGGTTGGGCAATGGGGGCTCTAATTTTTTTAATTCTTTTTTAACTCACAAACTTCAGTTTTATCGAGGACTAGACTAGGAGGGCATGACAACCACAAGGAAACCTGAAGATTGTTTAAAATACCTCTAATTTATTGAAGAGAAAATATTCAAAGGATATCAGGAATGTTTGAGGTAATTATTTGGGATCATCGCAATTGGCCAAGGAAAGAAGCTATTCATAGAAATTTGGACATATATTTGAGCCTCTGTACAAGTTATTTATGAGATCAAATCTCAGGTGATCTTCAATACTAATAGAAAAAATTGGAACCGCAAATTGCATAGCTTAAAGTTTCAAAGAGCATCCTTTCCCAGAAACTACCAAGGCACAACATTGACTCCTTCCAGCATCCTTAAGGAGGATTAGAAGGTGATTTTTGATAATATGAATGCAAGAACCAACCATTGGACTGATCTTTTAGTTATCATTGGCAGGTTAGAGTCAATCTCATTAAATAGGTCCTTTAGGAGCTCCCTATATACATCTTTTATGGCCACCATCGCAACACAAAAATTAATCTTAAAGGAAATGGATGAAACACATTGAATACAATATTCGTATATCAAAGAAAATGTAAAATCTTAAGTATATTGAATGTTTTGAACATTGATCGTACTATATATTTCAAGTTTTGTATTTCTTATGGACTAAAAAATGAGTAAAATGAGTATATGTATTATGTGTGTGTGTGTACAGACATATCCAAGACGTATCATACCCAAGGTTTTTAAAATTGATGTATCCGCATATTGAACTGTACCCGAACCCGTATCTTGGCAACATAGGAAAAGCACTAAACCAAAATTCATGTGGAACTCAAAGACTAGAATAAACCATGAAAATTCAGTGATTTATTAACTCGAGAGAAATGAGAGCCAAACGTTGACAAACAAGCCCATGATGACCATGAAAATTCAGTGATTTATTAACTCGAGAGAAATGAGAGCCAAACGTTGACAAACAAGCCCGTGATGATACTGTAACTAAAAGCATGAGTTTAAAATCAAGAAAAACTTTTTGGTGATGCAAGATTGCAATTACACCAAAGATGCTCCCGCATCAACCTATCACTACGATATATAACTGCAATTACATATATATTTTCACTAATGTTTTTGTATAGTGCGTCTACCAAAATCTAGAGCTTTTATTTCACCCATCGCCTTCTTCAAGAACATACAACAGTGCAATGTCAACTTATGACCTCAACACAAACTGAAAAATAAACTATAATATTGGAATGATACAACCAAATTAAAAACAAATCTCCAAGAACCAATGCTGTAACTTGTATGACACTTCACAAACTGAAAAATAAACTGCAATAATGGAATGATACAACCAAATTAAAAACCAAATCTCCAAGAACCAATGTTGTAACTTGTATGACACCAACGAAAGAGAATTCAAAGGAAGAAATGCAAATAAAAGTAAGATTTATTTAAAAGCTAAAATGCCTTCAATAATAGTCTTCCATCAAGAAAGTGAAACTAGGGCTTCCAAACAACAAGAAGAATCTATAAACCCTTGAGACATACGACAAGTTGTTCCATCAAAATCCAAATGAATCACAGAGAAGAATCATCATGCCACACAACAAATGGTACTTTGTCTCTTGCAAATAATTTGCAAACCATCGCAAACAAATTGCCCTTTGGAAAAAAAACGTCATCAATGGAGAAGCCACTTGTGCTGCACATATGTCCATGACCAACAAACCCTTCATGTCCGAGAGATTTTAGGAAGACATGTACACAAGCAACATTGCAAGCCAAGTGAAATCAGGCATCCAGACGCTTGGCTTGATACCATGTTGGAATTACAGATACAATCTAATAATGTTCTAGTATGACCCTTAACAACTCAACCCAAACCGATAATATGCTCAAACAATAAAAGAGAGAATACAAAACAAATATTTGTTGATCGATGAAGAACAATTCAACAAACAAGAACACAAATATCTCAGTGAGGACCAATCTCGCATATACATAGCCCTCGTTTAATAGCTTTAGAGTATACCTAAGCTATCTTCCAAATCCTAAACCACCTAATCAAAGCTATGAGAGCCAGCTGCACCATAACCACAAATAAACATTAAGCCTAACACATCTTGCTGTGACAATGTTCCGTACATTTATGTGTTTGGTATGGGAAGAAAAAACACACAAACATTACCTTACAAGAATGGACAAAAGGCAACTTTGTTACAAATAAACACTAATCGTGTATCGACAAAATGGGAAAAAAAAGCGAATGGCATTTTCACAAAAGAATGACCAATATGGAAACAGAAAGGGAAAAGTAAATACTGCTTTGAAATGAAAACAGTACCGTGCACAAAAAAATCCTTTCATAAATTAAAACAATGTGTGCAGTTCCCTTCTTCTCCTTTGTCAAAGAGAAAATGCCTTGTATATGTAGTTGAGGTCACTAAAAGTACATATTCCACTAAAAAGGATGGTTTTCTTAAAAAGTGACGGACTATTCTAAATCAAAGAACACATTTGAGTATCCTTTGAAAATATGCAAACAAACAAATGTCACTCATCACCAAGAATAAGTAAAAAAATATTTGTGACTTTTTCATTTGAAAGATTAATTCAATAATTTCTTAAAAGAAATCAAGTCAGCTAATTTTCATCTAAAAACTGCAGCAATTCCCAATAAATATCAAAACAGTGTTGACATTCAAAAGAACAGCCATTGCTTTCAGCATCCGAATGGTCTAAAATTAAAAAATTAAACAATTACAATAAATAACTCTAAAATAAGTCCTGAGATAAATTCTTTCCAATTATAATCCTGAATTTATTTCCCTAAACGAAGAAGTTATTAACCTTTGAGTTCATCCATGGTCAGAAGCCTCGTGGTATGTGGATACCTTTCATCTAATAGTAGATCAATATCTTTTACCTTGACTGTTTGTAAAGAGAAATGAGTTGTGAGAGCAGCAACTATATTTTCAAGAAAATTTGGCCTTGAAAATGATAAATCCTTCAAAGAACAGATGAAATCACCATGAGACCGCTCCTGTGAGGAAGCAAAGCAAAAGGAATGATTTAGAAAGTGAATGAAAACTACCGTAAACAAAATTATGAAAGGCACTGTTTTAACTTTGTATGCTTGTATCTTTTATTTTATCATACCTTTATACACAACCATTTAGCTAAGGTTTACAACAAGAAAAAAAAACAATATAATAATGGTTCTGTAGTTGCTTTTTACAATCAGTCCTATTTGGAGGTGGGAATTGCCTATAAAACTGTATCATTTAGCTACAGAACCCAAACTACCAAGGCTCCACATCAATATAGCTTAAATAATTAGCATCTGTGACAAAAAAATCAATACAAAAGATAGTAGTCCAAACTGGAGGTAAAAATTGTAAATACAAATGTTTAATTTAGCAACAGAACCCAAACTGCCAAGGCTCCACTTCAATCTAGCCTAAACAATTAACATCTAAAACAAAAGCATGTATATCACAGACAGTTTTTAAAAGTATGCTTGCAGATTATACTCAAGTCAAGGATACATACAATATGCACAAATTTTGCAATATGATTATGATAAAGGATGTTGTAGAAGGGTACATCTGGGACCAATGTCTGAATGGAGTAAGTTTGAAGAAGAAATAACCAAATTTTATGTCTAGCTTCAAAAGGAAATCCACGCTGTTTTGAAGCAAAAAGGATATTTACAAATGCTACAAGCAAAGGTCTACTTAGCTTGGCAAAAGGCCTGGAATGTTGTACCAATGTTACAGTTGAATTTGATACTGTCATCAAGGACTGTAAGCAAGGCAAAAATATGGATCTTGATTTCAAAGACTTGATTATTGGATGAGATTTACAGATAGTAATTAATCAAATAAGAGGAGAGAAGGTTATAACTGATCTAAATTTGTGGCATTTAATTTCTGGGCTACAAATTTTTGTTATGTTTTGTAGAAAAGTTTTGAGAAAAATAAGTATGCAATTCAGCCCAAACACTAAAATCAAACCCAAAAAGAATGCTGCCTGATTTTTGTCTTGAATGAGCTGCCTGATTTTTCATTTTTTGCAAGATTTTTCTCAAATGTCAGTTTAGAAATCAGCTCAAAGGCAGGATTCAACCATAAGTTCATTTCTGGGCTGATCTTATATTTCAGGCTCCTTTGAGAACTATTTTGCAGTTCTTCAGAGTTTTTATATATAAGTTATTATGTAAACATTAAATAATTAAATATTAGTTAGTGTAACTTTATTATCAATATGTAACTACTTCACCTTAAATGTAACTTCTTTTATGTTTAATAAATGATAGACACACACAAGATGTAAATGTGCCATGTGTCGTATGCCTTCCATTTCTCTTCATTCTATCTCATACTTAATAACATTGGTATCAGAGCCATTGTTCAAGAGAGCCCTATGAGAAGAGTATGAACAGTCAGAGCTTGGCGTTTGGGGAACCCTACTCAAGTATGAATGAAGCAAAGTTCGGGAAGCCCTAGAAAAGGATATGAACTACGGGAATACAAAGAAGAGGTTCAGACATATTCGAGGAATCCCTAGAGAAGGATACGAGCGGGATAGAGGCAGTCAAAATCAATTTTCATAGTTTCGTGATCAAATTGAAGGAAGCAAAGATCATAGAAGTATGCATGTATAGACTTTCGTGAATAGAAAACAAGAGTAGAGGAAAGGAAACCAATCCATGCTAAGGAACGGAAGAACAAGTATAGGATTGGCAAAGTGGTTGACACCTATGAAGAAACGCGATTTGTTTCTTTATGTTACAAACACTTCTTTTCAACAGTTACAAAAAATCATGATTTCCAATTTAGGCTTTAAAAATGTCAATTAGGCTCAAGATTAGCAAAACTCAAAGATGGACCTCTGAAGGAGGAAAATGATGTTGAAGATAAAAAATAAAGACATTTGCAGAAGAAATTGAAAGTTTGTTGACAAAGAAGAATGTAAGCAGTGTAGTCATCACTAAATCGTGATTTGTAAACATTTCGTGAAGGAAGAAGGAACAATCACACTAGGGCGCGGAAAAAGAGTGTGTGGCGTTCAGACTTCATGTGCAGACATTAACGTATAAGAAAGAAAAATGTTGTACTGGAAGTTTTCCTTTTTATGCAGAACACAGAAACCGTGGATGGAGGAACAAGTTTGATTGTTTGATTTGCTATTAGTTTGCTACCAAACAAACAAAACAAGTGCAAAAAGTTAGGGCACCTCAAAGTTTCCAAATATTGGATTTTAAATGCAGACAACAGAGATTTGTAAGTAATTTGAAATAAACAAATTGTATTGAAATTCTGATTTCACTACAGCAACTACTGTAGCACCAAGAGGTTACTGTATAGGCTTTGCAATTATTCTGCATTGACATGTGGGTCAGAAGTCAATATTGTGTGTGAAATCATGGCCAATATTCAAAACTTGGTTCTGTCAAAAGCGCAAGAACTGATTGGTCAAAATTACGATGTCTAGAGTTGCAAGATACTCGCAATTGTGGAGTATCGGGACTGCTATCAAATCATTCTCAAAACAGAGTTAAGACCGTCTACAGATTTTGTCGTCTATGACAAGCATCATAAGGAGGCCCTTCTGATGCTGAAATTATTTGTGTCAGAATATTTAATCCCTGAGGTCTAAAATGCCACTGTGGCAGGTGATCTTTGGACCAGTCTCTGAAACATGTATCAAACTTCGGAGAAAAGTTGGATCTTGTACCTGAAGAATTTTTTTGTTTTCAGTAAAGATGCGTGTGGATGTGTATATGTCAGAACACATACTTCAGATGAAAGATCTCTGAGATAAGCTCGCTGCCAAAGAGAAAATGGCGATGACAACCGGTTGCACTTGTTCTAAATAGTTTATTGCCCTCCTATGAAACATTTGTGAAGGCTTTATACTTGATGGCGGAAAGTCAAACCCAAACTTTCAGATGGGTAAGTTCATATTTGCTACAGAAAGAACACAAATAGTCAAAAACTAGTGAGTCTAGTTCTAGACAAACAGAGAATGCATTTGTTGTTAGATCAAAGGGTAAGTGAAAATGAATTCCTGGTGAATCATCTTCTAGATACTAGGTGAAATGCCATTGCCATCATCAGGTTGAGATCTGAAACAGGATTGTTGGAAACAACAATATGATCTTTCTTCACATAACAAAAAGGCGAGAGGTCAAGAAAATGTTGATGAATAGGATTCTAATGAAGAGTATGCCCTTCACGCATTGTCCTCAAATGACAATGTTACAAGTTGTTGATTCATTGATTCCCGTGCATCTAGACATTTTTCGTGTCGTAGGAACTACTTTGTATAATTTACTGCAAATACAAGTATTTCTAATTTAGTTTTATTAGTTGATGAAGAGTCACTTACATTAGAGGGGACAAAAGATATATGCATTGTGTTGAATAATGCTCAAAAACTCATAGTAAGAAATGTTAGGTATGTTCCTATCATACATAAAAATCTCATTTATTCGTAAGCTAACAAAAAATTCCCAATACTGTTGTGAATTTCTCTGGGAAGCAATGTGTTGTGTCAAATGTGGAACAAGACAAGGCAATTGCCCTAGGCAATGGGCAAGGTGGTGTGTATAGGCTTGTTGACCCTACCACAATCAACTAATGGGCACTCGTAGAGCGAGAATCCACCATATAAGATGAACTTATAGGCTTGTTAATCCTATGCCATTCAAGTTACATGTTTTACATGTGGAGGGAATATCCATCATACAAGTTGTGCAAGAGAATGAAATGGCTCATGTGAGGGAGGATGAATTGCCTCAATCAAATGCATGGTTAGTTGTGGAAGGAAACTCCACTAATCCAAGATGCACAAAAGGTGCATGATGAGATGACAAGAAAATCCACCCAAATAATTGTGGAGGGAGACTCCACTATGTAGGAGGTACAAGAGGCACTGGTGAGATGGCAAGAACCACTCAAAGAGAGGCACTAGCTTGGAGGACCGAAAACAAGTTGTTAATCTAGCAAAGCATGTTCACTTTGCTCTTGCATTTAAACTTTTTACGATACCGCACCGCAGATAATACTCGATGCAAAAGGCATACCTAAGTGGGAGATTGCCATGCAAGTGGAATATGATGGCTTGTTGACGAATCATACCGGATTTGGTGAAATTACCGCTACGTGAGTTGTTGGAATTACCCATTGAATACAAATGGGTGGATACAATCACAATCAATGTCGAGGGTACTTTCGACAAGAATAAGGCTCATCTTGTTGTGAAAGGATTTCCACAACAGGAGGGAATAGACTACAAGTTCTTCGCTCCTATTGAGAACACTGTGAAAATGGTCACATTTCGGTTGCTTCTCTTTGGAGAATTGGATGAGGAGGTTTACTTGAAGCAGCCTAAAGGTTTCCAGGTACCAAGTCGTGATCATCTGGTTTGTCAATTGATTAAGTCCCCTGAATGGACTTAGGCAATCTCCACGAGCTTGCTTAAGTTCATATTGATCAGCATTTCCAAGATTTTGAGTTCAAAACTATGGAGCTCGGGCTAAAAATTATCAGCCAATGATGATTCATCATTGGTCAAAGAATCAATCTATAAACAATTGGTGGGCTTTTTGATATATCGTATGCCTACATAACTGAATCCATGTGTTGTTATTGATCTTTCTCAGCTTTTGTCTCAACTAAAGTGTTGCACAGAGACTCGTCTCCTACCAAAAAAATGTCTTGGAGATTGTACTTGCTCATACTCATTTCGGAGACTTGCATTTCAGTTTTGTTTTTTAAATATATATTTTGTACTCTTGACCCTAGATATGATAAGATATCAAAGATAAATATCAATATAATTACTCTTATCTTTTGTCAACATTTAATATCTTTACTTTTTAAAATTGTTGTTTGTTTTTTCAAGCTATATGAGCCACTATAATATTGTTTTCTCTAAAATTTACTTACACATGTAAATATATTTATAATATATATATATTGTTTGAGTTACCTAGGAGAGGGCCCTAGCCCTTGTGGCATCACCAGCCCACACTGGTCGTGGAACCATCCAAGGATGGTAGTTTAAGCTCTCGGCGAGCCCACGGATTAAACCACATTATCGTGGCACCCTATCACTAGGGTATCCAAACCGTCGGTAGTAGGCCGCCTTAACACAGAGCCGAGATTTGAACCTTGGACCTCCCAATTACAAGGAGACCCAAGAACTGTTACACCACTACCCGTTGGATATATATATATATGTATTCCGTCTCGAGTACCCTTCTCTTTTTCTAAAAATGCCGTACATGTTCCTCTCTCCTTGTACCATCATCAATACTCATACTGTCTCCAAGTAACTATGATCTCAACCAAAGCTCATACATTGGACAGCAGCAAAACATCAAAGGACTGCAGATTTCAAATTAACATCTAAGGAGCAGCTTGTTGATTTAATGACTAAATCCTTTGGTCCCATTGTGTTTGTAAAATTTTGGGACAAACTTGGAGTAGTTTCTGGATTAGTCATTAGGGGGATATTAAAGTTATTAAGTTATTATGTAAACATTAACTAATTAAATATTAGTTAACCTATGTTAGCTATCAATGTATAACTTTCTCACCTGAAATGTGAATTATTTTATGTTTTGTTGACACACACAAGATGTAAGTGTGGAGTGTGTCATATGCCTTCCATTTCTCTTCATTCTCTCTCATACTAATGTTTTAGAGGAAAAAGATAAAATGAAGCTTTTGTTTTTTTAGTTTATTATTGTATTAATTAACAAAAATAAATAGGGGAGTCACTAAAATTAGGCTAAAATAACTACTCAATTGTTGTTGCGAGACGGAAGCGTCTCAACAGAAGAAATGCTAGGTAGGACAAAATGTCAAGGTTGAAAGTGGAACTTCCAAACAAGTTTTCGCAATTCAACTATGTGTTTTCGGTCTTTTTTCTAAGCAAAGTGTCTCCATCTTAGATCAACTACTTTGTGCCAAAAATGCATAGGACAGAAAGTGGACTGTTACTAAGAGCACTCTTCTTCCATTACAACCTTGTAAAAAGCATAGCTACCTAAGTCTCAGGGACAGGGGGGCATGGGGATGGAGGGACAGGGTTTTCAGGACGGCAAAAAAGTTCCCAAATTTTGGGGACGACAAGGGGACAACGATTAAAATAAATAAAAATAAATAATATGTAAAAATTTAACTTTTGTTTTATGAAATTTAGGGATTTAAACTATATTTAATGTGTTTTAGGTACTTTGAGATTAGAATTCAATGTTTTTGGTAAAAACAGCTTTTTAAAAGCTAATACATCAGAAAACTTCTTATTTTTTTTTAAATAGGGACATCCCCTCCAAGTCCCCAAAACATTTGGGATGTCCAAGACGTCACCAAAATCTAGGGGAAGCATCCCCTTGTAACACTGGTGACAAGCATATGCAGATTAGGACTCATCCATCAAAGTTATGCCCCTCAAGGTAACAAAATCAATAGATCTATAAGTATGAACAATGATTTGAACTGTTACACTTGGGGAAACCCATATCAGTCCTTTCAATGCTGAAATATCTGAGCCACTGCTGATTCTCTTTACATCGGCAGACCAGAGCTATAGCCACTCCATTTTCCTTTCCAACAACCCAATATATATTGTAGATGCTCTGACACCAAAATGCTTTACAATATCTTTGTTCTTTACTAGCAGAGCAGGGTTACAATCATCCCCTTAGTTGTTTCTAACATAGTGATATGTTCCTCAATTGTGCCGACACCAGTATGACACTTGGAAAACATTTCTTGATTAATCCCATTGGTAAGGCGGGGCTTCAAATAACCCTATTCTTTCCAAGCAGATCAAGTTGAGAGAGCTTTAATGTTAGTTTTTTCATGAAATTTCTCCTTCCCTGCCTTGAAATTCTCACTGTTTTAAACAGGCTTTTAGCAATAAAAATATTGGCTTGGGATCACACAAGATGATAAAAAACAGCCAAACCTTTTATTGAGACAAAGGCATCAAATAACGGTGGGGATGCATTCTCATTTTAAAAACTTCGAAATAACCTGGATTATCTTCCAGCCAAGCCATGTGGTGAAGCATGCAAGACCTGTCTATACCTTCCATATTTTCTTCTATTTTTTTATTAATGTCAATTTGAGAACTTCAACAAATATATTTGGGTAAAAAGAAACTTTCAACCCTCTTTACTCTCAGAAAAATAATAGATGAATCCTCTTATACATGCCATAACAGACCCAAGACTAGAGATCAAGAATAAACCACGCAATTAAGTGATTGCTCACCAGGGATGAAGAAAACAGTACTTATAACCACACCAGTTTACTTATAATTACATTATTATAGGCTCGGGAGACCAAGAAGAAATAAGGCTTTCCATTTTGTAAACAAACTACAAAACAAAAACACAAAAGTGGGACAATATTTTATGTACAGGGTTAAACAAATGCCTCACTACCATTTACTACACTAAACCATGGAAAGCTTATTATAGTCAATGGCACCTTTTTTAACTTAATGGCAACAGCAGATGCCATTTTTTCATTGTATTTTGATGATTACACATAAGGGACATGGCTGGGAATATAAATATAGACACAAGGTTTGACCACTTACAGCTGAACAGGAAGAAAAACACCCGGACATAAAGGACTGGCAGGGACTCTCAAAAATCATCAGCAATACATCCTCGGATGAAAGAATAAAGCAATAAGTGTCTTGCAGCCACTCTACCTGGAATAAGATTTAAAAATGGGATCTACATCAGTTAAATCTTCAAATTTTATTTGATCTCACTCACCCATGTGAATGGAATATTCTTTGTATTTAGGTTCTGCAAAGAATGGTGGAGGGACTCAAAATTCTCACAATTTTGCTTTTCTTGAAGCTGGAGATATACCTCAATATTTTCGAAAATTCCTTCAAGCTCACAGAATTACTCAAGCTCTGGAAACGGAATGCCTTCATGGGAGGAATAAGATCAAATTTGTCAGTTTCCTTTCAACTTTTTCTTTGCTTAGTCCACCAGAAGAAGTAGAGATGCTTTTGTTTGCTGTTCAACAAGGAATAAAATTCGTGACCCTGAATTACTTCGCTGAATTCTTCCTGATAACATTCCATCTACGGAGAGCTGTAACCTCCCAAGGATCAAGCTGACATTTTATTGCTAATGCAGCCTCTTAACCTTTCAAGTTTTCAAGATTCCAATTTTTTAGGAAGGTTTAAAGGTTTAACTTTTTTATAACTTCAAATTTTCCAAACAATTTCTAAATGAGTCCTTCAGTTACATCATCTCCAGTGTGAAGGACCTCTTCAATGGGAACACCGGAAGTATATACTACATTTATTCTCTCCTGTCAGAAGTTTGGGCATTGTGTCTTCATCAAACAAGACATAATTGAAACAACTTTGAGAATATGGCTGCTCTTTCCTTTCTTCTTTGAAACTTTGTCTCTTGGTGGGTGTGTCTCAATTAATTTACCCTGAATTGCCTGCGCAAGATCAGCCTTCAATTGTCGATTCTCAGTTTTCTGTTGCATATACTTCTCCAACAACCCCTCCACACAATACTTCAATAGGAAAATCATCTCCAAGAGGAGAAATCTCAGACAAATCCATCGTTAGAACAATGGGATAAAGAAGAATTTTCAAGCACTTCCACTCTCCGGGAGTTGCCAAAACACTATTACCCCGAGTTAGGGCACCACTTTGTTTTCTTGATTTCCTGCCCAACGGAGTAAATCTGTAAGCCAAAACAACAACTATGGAAATCAGAGAGAGATTTCCTCTGTGTTTGTAATATCCCTTTTTGGGACAAAACTGAAAAGTAAGGAAATTAGCTCAAACCCCAATATTAGCAAATCTGATTTTAGGACCAGTAAAATGACAATAAAACCTACATTTGAACAGCAAACAAAAGCATGCAAAAACACTTGAAGTTCTTCAACAACTTTGCCAAAATAGATATATGTATTTTAGGCATCCAATAAACCAATAATCAATGAGAAATCTGATCCAAAACACTGCTGGAAATTAATTAAAAACCAGTGAAGTACAACTGCAATAAAATTATGAAATAAGGGTTTAGAAACCCCAAACTCCACATGTAAATATTGATTCCAGCCTTATAAATAATAAGGAAGACAAATATGAATTCAAATCAGATTGTCATGCCCTAGATGGCACCAAACCCTTCACTAATGCAAGTCGCTCCACAAGGGAGAGGCTCAACAATGCATATAAAAATCTGATTATGTCTTCTTTCCTCTCAAATCTGAAATATGTCTTCAAGCCAACAAGGAAGGAGGGTTTCTGTCCCCCAACCAACCACTAGAAGGGTTTCCGTCCTTCTAGGAAGATGCCACACACTTGGATTTCTGCCCAAGAGTGGAAGAACAATGAGCAACCAGCCCACAAGTCCAAATAGAGAAAATGCGCCAATGATAGATGATGCAAATGAGCTCTCTAACCTTCTTTATATCCTCTCTTTGGTGCCAAAGCCCCAAAAGGACAAGGCCAACCCATACAATGTTCTTTTTAATCTTTAATTGGCTTCATTAAAGCTCCAAACCCAGCCGACCTGCTAAAAGCAAAAACACACTAAAAAGAAACATTAAAATTAGAAAATAAATGCAAAGGAAGCTCAATTCCTTTTCCCAACTCTTCTACTTCGTTGCCATGGAAAAGGGGATGGCAAGAAGTCCAAATTTAGGTCCTTAAGTGGGAAAAAGGGACATTACAGTGTTTGAGAGGAGCAAGTGTTAGAAGATGAAAAAAAGAGAAAATGAAGAAAAAGCGGATTGCGCACATTGTAGATTATGTCTTCCATTTTATCATGCAAGAGATAGTTACAAAATGGTTGAGGTGGTTACAACCAAACATTAGTTAATACATAACTAATAGTGATAAACTATAAGCCTTATATTCTTATACCCCCTCTTAAGGCTTACACTATAGAAAGCAAAAACAAACATATTGACAGAAGATTAAAATAACAAAGCTAAATAGAGTCACACATTCTTCAAAAGCTTTTTCTTTGAAAACAATTCTTTGACCAAGTAGAATTCCATCAAATTGCCTCATAACCCTCGTAAAGGTGTAGTTCTGAGTTAAATGTTTGAGTTCCCGATTCCACCTCCCAAACTCCCGAATTACAAACCTCCCGAATTATTGGACAACCATCCATATTGAGCAACATCCATAGTGTTCCATCAAGTTGTCTTGTGACCCTCATAAAGGTATAATTCCCAAGATCCACAAACTCCCGACTAATTGGGCAACCATCCATGCTAAGCTTCATCGACACTAGATCCCTTCCTGTCTTTAAATTGTGGGCTTCTTAAAATATGTTTTCTTCATTAGTGAATTTTCCACCCATTTGGTTTGTCTTTGAACTTTCCCTTGAGAACATCATTGGCTTGAATGTTGCAATTCCATGCTGTTATAGGTGGTTTCTCGGCCCGTGTACTATTCCCCACAATTTTTATTCATTAGTTTGTATTTTTATTTTCCGAGTGCGAAAGTTGAGGCCAGAATATTTGTTTAATGGAATTTCCATTCTCAGACAAAATACGTCAAAATAACCTTCCCAAAAAATAGAATTATTTGTACTTTAATGTTAGCAAGATTTTAAAAATGATTTTATTTTTATTTTTTATTTTTAAAGCAAAGAAAGAAAACTGTACCAGGGAAATTTGTGCCCTAGACAATTGGTTGTGACTGAAAATCACCAAATTGTGTGCCCTAGCATCGGATGACACTCAAAAATTGCAAATATGGAGATGTGTGACTATATTAGATACCTTCGAAAATCATGTTTTTCCTCTTCCTCGTGATTTTGGACTGTGTTTTCTGCAAAAAAACATTCCCTAAATCATGTTTTTCTCTACTACATTCTGCCTATCATGTTTTTCCCTAAAAACATCTTATTTGTGTGCCCTAATTGCACAAACAGCCCTCAAAAAAATTTCAAAATGGCGACTTCTTATTTTTGTGCCCTAGCACTTCAAAATGCCCTCAAATTTGTCTGAAAACACAACAAAAATTGTGCCCTCAAATGGTGTGTTTATGCTTTTTTTTCTTTAGCAATGGCATTGATTGTATTTTTTTCCTTGAAGCGTAACGCAGCCATGTCCTCTTCAACTTTTGTTCATCCTCAATTCATGCCCTAAGCTCTAATACCAATGTTAGAAGATGTGAACAACGAGATGATGAAGCAACAAATTGCACACATTGTAGATTATGTCCCTCATTTTATTATGCAATAGATAGTTACAAAATGGTTGAGGTAGTTACAACCGAACATTAGTCGATACGTAACTAACAGTGATAAACTATAAATCTTATATTCTTATAGCAGCTCCCTCTTAATATGCATTTTTTCTCGGGATTTCTCCATCTTTTACCAAAAATGGAAAAAAACATAGTTGATAAATTTGGATAAGGCTGTAATAGAAAAATGGTAACCCTGCCACAAAACAAACTGGTTGATAAACGTCCAAGGAAACCAATGGCTGGATAAAGATAAACCTCACCCTAAAGCAAGATCGAAAGGCTGAAGAATGCTCAAAGAAACTTAGAGACTTCTTCCCTTTAAGGAACGGCAAGCTAGAACGCATGTTGACAATTACATGGTAATAAAAGGCAATAGTGAAATCAAAGATTCTCCCTTGTTTTTAATCAGGATTTTAGGCATAGTTCATGTTCCAAATAGAAAATGCGACACAAAGTTCACTGAAAATTCCAAGAAATTCCCAGTTTCTTGAAATTTCTTGTTGACTAAGACTAAGAGACATTACTTTGTGAATACTCCAAAAAGTGTAACACGATTTACTACAGAAATAAAAACACAAAAACTTCCTAAAACCTCCTTCAAATTATAGACTAAGCTTAATAACTCTACCATGATTTAGAAGGAAAATGCATGCAAAAACTAATGACACATGTAGCTCATTTCAAAAAATCATTACATGCAAAGATAATTATTGCCTCATGCTCCATTCGCTATTTTTCAAAAGTTGATTGAGACTTCAAACATTAAAAGATGAAAATGTCAATGAAACCAAAATAAGGGCAGAAAAAAGCCAGTTTTCATTCACCTTTCATTCTTTAAATGTCCTTTCAAAGTCGCTACTCTAACTATTTCTATTACTACTTGTCCCAATCCTTGCCCTAAGGTGACATTCGTACTTCTTGTTTTATCTTATCCTTTACATAGCCTTTTCAATCATGTATTCATCATATTAAAAAATTGTCAGCAATAGCACACATACATCACATTTTTTGCCTATGGTTACATATTTTGCAAATTAACTTTTTCGTGTAAAATTCCTGTGACTTATAATTAATATGCTTTGTCTTCACATGCCACTTTTACAGTTTCTTTCTAGTCTATGACTTCAACTTTCATGTGCAAATTATTCTAACAAAAATAGTTTGCTCTCTTTTCACATAAACCTAGGACTTGACAACATTACAATGTCTTTTTATGACTTTACACAAAATCCCGTTGAACTAAGAGGCATATGAAAACTATACTTTGATAATGATTCTTTCTGAATTCCTTCGACACGTGTAGTGGATCCACGTGATCCAGCAGGCACAGATATGCGGACAACCAACCCATAAAACAAAAAACAAAGTATAACATTCTTGGCAGATGATTTATGCTTTTCAGATGATTTATTGAAAACTTTTTCATACAGGCTGATGGTGAGGGTTGATGTTATATGCCTAAAAGGATCTTGCCTGATTTTGGTCGTTGTTTGGAATATTTTTTCTATGACCAATCTTTTTGTATCGGTCCATTAAGACATGTTCTTCTTGTAAAAGTGGAGTAACAAATGAGCAAACTAACGTGAGGGCAAAATCTAACACAAAAACCTAGCTTTGTGTGTATATTACTCTTTGGCAAGATTCCAAGAGGTGTTTTGAATGGATTTTCCTTGAAACATCCACAAATACAGCGATTCTTACACCAGGGTGAGAGGCCATATTTGTCACAAAACCAGAACAAGATGTGAAGTATATCCTAACCCATATATTAATTGAAAACCAGTAATATGCTTTTGTTTTAAAAAGAAAGGGATGTACTGTAACAGTTTTGTACACAATAAATGTAATAATAATATTTCAAATTATTTTACCTAAATACATTAGAAGCTTAACAATCATTTCATATTGATAAATATGTAATTTGTATCACATTTTCAAGTGAATGAGAATTGGGTTTCACTCTTTCATTTCCATTTCATTTTCACTGTCCATTTCCTAGCCTTACATTGGTATCAAAGCATAAGGGCAAATATCCATTCAAAGCAAATAAATTCGCAATAAAATTTATTTGCTACATTTTTCCATTCCTCCATTCAGAGGTACTGCTTATTTCCATTCACAGCAAATAAATTAGACGAAAAACTTATTTGCTGAATTTTTCAATTCTCCATTTCATGCTAAAGTAATTTTCACTCACAGAAAATAAAGTAGCAGTAAAAATTTATTTGCTGCATTTTTTTAATCCTTCAATACTATCGATAAGAAACCCTCATTCAATTCTTATTCCACAAACTCAAGTCTTCACCAAGTCAATACATTGGTTGATGAAAACTCTAAAACTGCAGAAAGGAACAAGCTATCACTTAGCAAATATCTGTTGCATAGGACTTGTTATCTCCAAAAAACAGCACCCTCTGATTTTTCATGAATGAATAATGAGCAATCGTGTTTTTGGGTAACATGGGATTGTCTCTCAAGTTGTGGGACTTGCTACTTGAGACAAACCTCCTAGAGAAGGCTGGTTCCTCTACCTATTCCTAATGTTAAACTACTCCTAAGGAAGGAAATAAACTATTTAATCCTACTCTAACAATCCAAGGGACCAGATGAAGAGGAAGAGAAAGATGCAAGAAAAGAAGAAATCCTAAGCTAACGAGAGGTGATAGTACAAAGAAAAGGGGTGGAGATACTCTAATGAGGGAAAAGGGAGAAGGCTACTGAACTCTTCAATCTAGCAGGCAGAGTACCCCGTGAGTCGCCAAACTGTTATCCGATTTTGCACCCCCTGCAAATCGGCCAACTTGACAAATCGGGACTAAGGCGAATGATGGACCCTCGAGAAGAAACTGCAAAAACAAGTAAATTTTGTGATTTGGGGAAGGTGCAATCATTCTAGGGCATCCCTCCTTATAGGCCTTAGAAGCCCAAAAACTTAGAAAAATTTGTCAAAATGGACCAAAAACAGTGTATCATGCGGGTGATGCGGGTTTTTTGAGTAATTGGCGAGTAACAATTCCGCAGGTCACAAGTTCTCGCATAAGCACATTATGTTAATAAATAAGGGTAAAACATGCGGAATAATCCCTCACAGAATTGCAACAATAGAAACTAATATGCGAGAAAATATTACAGATCTGAAATAAAAGTGCAGAATAATAAAAGAACAACACAGAGATAGTATTTAACGTGGTTCACCCAATTTGGGCTACGTCCACCAAGAATCACTTGCTCAGATTTTATTACAAGCCACCACTCTCTCAATACAATACCCAAATCTGTTTGAAGTTAAGCTCAACAAACTCTACTGAGAATTCACACCCAATTCGGACACATCATCGCAATGTTACATCAACCCTACCATATGCACAAAACCACATAAGTAGACAACTGCTTTAGCAATTTTACAAAACCATGGGTATCAAAACCATGGGCCAAAACCGTCCCATAAACCTATGGGTCAAAAATCCCGCCCATATGAGAAAAGCACGTTTCCCAATATATCGGGCACATTTTTTTAGGCCAAAAACAAATCTTTTGTGGAAAGTGTACAATACTCTTAGTGTACAGTCTTCAACATTTTCACACATGGAAATAGGCTCCACAACCTAACAATCTCTCACTTGGAGACTAGTTTTCCTCTGAGCAAGCTTCTCAATCCTTCACTAGTTTCCGTGAAGACCAACCAAAGTTGAACACAGATTCAATTTTTCCCTTGTGACCACCTTGGTCATCATGTCTATAGGATTCTGATTGGTATGAATCTTCTCCAGCTTCAACTTCTCTTCCTCCAAAGTTGTCCTAATGAAATGGTACCTAAGTTGTATATGCTTCGTCCTAGAGTGGAAAGCAAAGTTCTTAGCTAGGTGTATAGCACTTTGACTATCACTATGCAACTTCCCTTCCTCTTGCTTATGCCCCAACTCCTCAAACAATTGTTGTAGCCAAATCATCTCTTTGTTTGCCTCTGTGGCAGCAACATACTCAATCTCTGTGGTTGACAAAGCCACCAGCTTTTGTAGTCGTGAAATCCAGCTCATTGTTGTCCCACCTACAATGTAAATATAACCTATCGTGCTCCTCCTGCTGTCTACATCTCCAACCATATCTAAATCTACATAACCACACAAAGTGGTGTCTGATCCATTGTAGCACAAAATTGTCCCCATGGTCCCTCTCAAATACCGAAGGATCCACTTTACTGTATGTCAGTGATCTCTACCTGGATCACTCATAAATCTACTCACCGCTCCCACTGCATGGGCAATATCAAGCCTGGTGCACACCATGGCATACATCAAACTGCCAACCGCTAATGAGTAAGGTACCTTGGACATCTGGTTTCTCTCATGCTCTGTCTTAGGACACTACTCCTTTAATAACTTGAAATGGCCTGCCAAAGGAGTCCCAATTTGGTTTGGCATCCCGCATATTAAACCTCTCTAAGACCTTCTTAATGTACTTTTCCGAGATAAAGTCAACCCATACCAAGGATTTGTTTGGCTGCCCCCAAATCCTTCATAGCAAAGGAGTCGCTTAGTTGTTTCTTGAGTACTTTTATTTCCCGTATGTTTTTACCTGCAACCAACATGTCATCCACATACGGACAAGATAATATAACTACCATCCTCAAATTTCTTTGTATACACGCACCGGTCGAATGACATCTAATATAAGCTTGCTCCATCATGAAGCTATCAAATTTCTTATATCATTGACGTGGAGCTTGTTTCAAGCCATACAAGCTCTTCTTCGGATTTGCACGCCATCTCCTCTTTACCTTTGACCTCATAGCCCTCTGTTTGCATATATAGATCCTCCTCCAAATCACCATGGAGAAATGCAGTCTTTACATCAAGCTACTCTAAGTGCAAGTCTTTTTGCTGCAACTATTTCAAGAACAGTTCTAATAGAAGTCATTTTTACTTTGCAGGGGTTTATTTCTATTGTGCATTGTGTGAAAATGGAAGTTTGAATGTTGCTCTGGACTGTGGCTCTCAATATGCCCTCTCCTCCTTCATTTTATCCCATTTTCCCTCATTTGAGAGTGTCTTTCCCCTTGTTCTTGGTGTTATCACCTCCCCTTAGTTTAGGATTTTAGTTTTATGCATCTCCTTCTCACCTTGGTCTCTTGGAATCATAGAGTAGAGTTAGCTGCATTTCCCTTCTTAGGAGTAGTTTTAGCAGTAGGAATAAGTAGAGGAAGTCGACCTTCTTCGAGGTTTGCCTCAAGTGCAAGTCTCACAACTTGGAGGCGGTCTCGTGTTGCCTCAAAGCCCTAGATCATTCTAATTTGGGACGGGTGCAATTTTGAGCTCCAACAGGACTATATTTCAAAACAGTTTGAAGATAAATGTGTTTCGGAACAACAATTTGAAACATGATCAAGACCTAGTGTGGAGAAGGAGCTTTGTATCAAGAGAATGAGGCCCAAATAAATAGATAAGATAAGATAAGATAATGTTATTAATGTCCAACACATGACCACAAAAGTAGGTCAATGGGACTGAAGAGTACAAAGCAAACAAACCCAACAAGAGGACCCAAACGGGTCACCCGAAATACAATGAGAGAAGGAGAGGAGGAGAAGGAAACAACAGAGGCCGAGAGGCCAGAAATGAAGAAGAGAGAGATGACAGTGTGGGGAGGGAGCGGAAGGAGCAACATCCCCAACAACATCACCTAACACTTGAGGCCGGATGGGAGTAACTCGCAGTGCGCCGACGACAAGAAGCAGAGACTGTGGAATGCCTGGGGAGCTGACGACCGGGAGGAAGGCGGTGCCTCAAAGTAGGCCCGGTGGATCGTTGTCCATGTGGAGGTGCCATGGGACATGCCTGAGATAAGGAGCCACGGGTGGAAGGAACGGAGTCACGGGACCTGACGGACCTAGGCTGAGGGTCCAAACACGTGACCAAATGCCGCTTAGCACCCCTCACCGGGGAGAGCAACGGGAAGAAGGAAGTGATCAGCCTAGTAGCCATCCGTCGGGGGGGAGGATGGAGGAGCCTGTCCCGAAGCCTGATGGCCTCCTGAAGGTAGAGGGCAAGACATCTCTGATCATAGTATCTGAAGAAAGTTGTGAAGGAAGGAAGCTCGCGGAACAGGCAATGGAATCGCCCACGAATCTCATAGTAAACAGGACATCTGAAAATGAAGTGTTCTTCGGTTTCAACCTCCTGGAGAGAGCAAAGCAGGCAAGTCCGCTCCGAGCGGTCTAAGTGGTGGTCAGTCTCAATACGGAGTCGATGTGAGCCCACTCGAAACTGACCCAGAGAGATACGAAGGACCTGCAACCAATGTCGGGAAATGTACATGGGTCTGAAGATGACCCCATCACGGATCTCGAGAAAGTGTGCCGCATAGAATGACATCTTCGGACGCAACCCCCGGGGGGTTGGTCCATGTGTGCTGGATGAACTGTCTGTAGATATCATCTCTGATTATCCTATGAAGATCATGTTGGTTGGGTAGCAGGTGGGCGGGAGCATCCAAAGAATAGCTGAAGGGTGGGAGACGGTCCATCTGGATGCCAATGGACTCGAAGAGGCATGAAATGCAGGCATACCAGCAGCGAGAACGTCTACTGTGATCTGAGGAAGCAATAGCCTCAGAGGAGCAGTAGGCAAGATAAGTGTACCTGTCCTTGTCAACAGAAGAACTAGAATACCCCCGAATACGGTGCAACAACAACACAAGGCTGAAGATGGTCTCCAACCGAAAAGGGCGAGCCCCAAACTCAGCGAGGATAATGTTGTGAGGAACAAATTCTTTGCACCTGATAATGCGTCTGAGCATGAGGATCTGGACGCGCTCGATAGTGGCCCAATCTGAGTCCAAAAGAGAGGGACCCCAAACTTCCGAACCATACAGAACCGTGGGCCTAACCAGGGAATCAGAGAGGGACATCTTGGAAGGAATGTCCTGAAAGTGGTGGCAGAAACACTGTCTCTCAAGAATCGCCAAAGAACCATATCCCTTATTAACCGGGGTGAAGAGAGCAGGACGAAGGCTAAAACGAGGTCTAGAGAAGAGAATCCCCAGGTAGGTATAAGAGCAAGTGATCTCAATCTCCACACCCTTAAAGAAGAAGTGGAGGTCGGAAGTCTTCAAACAATTGAAAACCATAACTTTGGTTTTCCCAAGATTCACAGTCAGCTGCCGATGATCACAGAAAAGGGCTAAGGCATCTAGCTGCCTCTGGAGGCCCTCAGCGGAAGAAGCAAGGAGAACTACGTCATCTGCAAAGAGAAGGATGTAAATCAGAACCTGGTGCAGAAGGCACCCATCACCTTCCTGTATGTGATCCCTGAGAAAGTCCTCAAGCTCATCGATATAGATCCCAAATAAGGTAGGAGAAAGGGGGCAGCCCTGTTTGACACCAATGGTACTCCTGATGAAGTCGGACATGCCAGCAGAAGTGCGAAGGCGGCCAAGGACCTCCTCATAAAGGCGCGTGATGGCCGTAAGAAGAGTCTCAAAAATGCCTATATCTCTGAGCCTGTGGAAAAGGGCTTCCCGTGGAACAGAATCAAAGGCTTTCCGAAAATCCACGAAACAACAGAAAACTCTGGAAGAGCGGTGGCGAGCCTCTTCGATGATAGCCCGAAGAGTGAGGATGTGGTCGGTAGTCTGGTAAGTCGGTCGGAAGCCCGCCTGTCCCTTAGCTCTACAATGATACTGATCGAGGAACTCAGAAAGCTGCAAGTGAAGAACAATAGCATAGAGCTTGGAGAATGTGTGACCCACCATGATAGTCCTGTAATTGTTGGGGTCGGAAGTGGGCCCTGACTTGTGTATGGGGTGGATGATGTGGTGGGACCAAGAGACTGGAAAACCTGTACAAACCACCTGATTGAAGAGGTCCACAAGATAACTGAGGAGCGTCTGCCGACCATACTTGAAGAATTCCGCATGGAACCCTTCCTCATCCCCTGCTTTACTGCAACTCATAGCAAGAATGGCATTCCTCACATTGGTGTGGGTGAAAATATGGCAAAGGGAGGGAGGGGAATGAACCTGGATGTGGGGCTGGCCGGGAAGTCATAAAGAGTGGAGGTGTGGGTGAACATGGAATTGGGATCAAGGTCCAGGGGTAAAGGCGAATGACAGGGGAAGAATGGTGCGCCAGAAATGTTTAGGAGAGTGGATAAGTGACAGACGAAGCTCACGGCGCCTATGAGAGATAAATGTGCGTTTCTTATGTCGAAGGAGGCGGCGATAGGCAGACTTCAGAGAGGGGAGGGAGGGAAGGGCATGCAAGAAAGCAAAGCGGAGTTTCCGATGGAAGGCTTTGCATTCCTCGTCGTACCATTTGTTCATAGGGCATGTACCATGGCGTAGGGTGGAGTGGGTGACGTGGGGGAAGGAACTCGTGGCCGCCTCAAGAATAGCGCAGGAGAGGGTATTAAACATCTGATCCGAGGTGAGTGAGGTGAAGTGGGGAATGGGGGGAGAAGCAGACGAAGGTAGGAGGAAAAGGTGTCGGGATCCCCTGTGTCAAATTTCCAAATAGTACGTGATATGCAAGGGGGGGGAGAGGGGGTGGGGTCTTTGGGGGGATAGCCTGGAGGGAAAAGGAGAGGGTCGCATGGTCAGCAAGAGGGATGGGGGAGACACAAAAGTGGTGTATGTAAGGAATCAAGTCGGGGTAGTCATGACGTAATCAACCACACTGGTCCCACCACAAAATGGTCTGCAGGTGAAGAACCGGGATTCAGGAAAGCGAGGAATGCCATTCAGGATCAGAAGGTCATGAGATTCCCCTAAGTGGAGAAAGTGTCGGCCATAGGATGTCAGGGGCCCTGTCGTGTCCTCAGAATCACGCTGGAAACCAACCAACTTTGGATCTACCTCAGCGGTGCAAAGTACATCGTCGGTCCTGTCATGCCTCGGAATCTGCATATTTTTGGTACAGGCATTGAAGTCCCCTAAGATGATGATCTCCCAGAGCCCGAGAACTGAGATATGCCAGCATAAAGGTCAAAGAAGGGGTCTCCATCTGGGCCGTTGTGGATGGCAAATGAAGAGGAAGCTGGAGGGAAGTAGCAGACCGCAATAAAGATGTCTCTCAGGAGGGGAGAATTACGTCTGATCCGTACCCAAAGAAAGCGGGCAGACTCATCCTCCACGACAATAGAAATCCTGCTCCGAAGAGTGTCTCTGACTAAACAAGCAACCCCGCCGGACCCTCTGACGCCGCCAGAACTCCGAGTCTCCTGTCTGCAAACGGAAAGCCAGTAGTAACCACTGATGTTCGGGAGAGGGCAAACCAGGCTCGCATGTGTCTCTGTAACAAAGAGAAGGTCCGAGAGACCTAAAGCATCATGCAAGAGCCCAGAGAAGACCAAAAGGACCCATTTCCATTCCAACATGCAATAGAAAAAGTTGCCAAAATGGGCAACACAAACCTTGGTTTCACAACTACCCGTGTAGATTAAGGGGGATGTAACAAATAATGTACATAATCTTAGGTGTAGGCAATAAATGAAATAATAATATTTTATATTATTATTACCTACATTCATTAGAAGCTGAACAGTCATCTTGAAGATGAACTAAAGAGTCATTTCATGTTGATAAATATGTACTTTGTATCACGTTTTCAAGTGAATGAGAATTGTTTCCATTTCTCCATTCAGAGGTACCGCTGATTTCCATTCACAGCAAATAAATTAGAAGAAAAACTTGTTTGCTGAATTTTTCAATTCTCCATTTCATGCTATGGCAATTTTCACTCACAGAAAATAAATTAGCAGTCAAAATTTATTTGCTGCATTTTTTTAATCCTTCAATACTATCTATTTGAAACCCTCATTCAATTCTCATTCCACAAACTCAAGTCTTCACCAAGTCAATACCTTGGTTGATGAAAACTCTAAAACTGCAGAAGGGAACAAGCTATCACTTAGGCAATACCTTTTGCAGAGGACTGTATTTCAAAACAGTTTGAAGATAAATGTGTTTTGAACAACAATTTGAAAGATGATCAAGACCTAGTGAGGAGAAGGAGCTTTGTATCAAAAAAATGAGGCACCAAATACATAGAAAAAGTTGCCAAAATGGGCAACACAAACATTGGTTTCACAACTACCCCTGTGGATTAAGGGGGATGTAACAGTATTGTACATAATCCTAGGTGTAGGCAATAAATGTAATAATAATATTTTATATTATTATTACCTAAATACATTAGAAGCTGAACAGTCATCTTGAAGATGAACTGAACAGTCATTTCATGTTGATAAATATGTACTTTGTATCACATTTTCAAGTGAATGAGAATTGGGTTTCACTCTTCCATTTCCATTTCATTTTCAGTCTGTTTCTTGGCCTTACATGTACAAGGATCAATTCAATGTTTATGTCCAAGATCGAGCTGCGAAAGCAAAGGTATCCCCCTTTCTGATTGAAATGAAAGCATGGGGATATCCTAGAGATCCTTGTAAGAGGTCGAATTTGCGATTTCTTGAAAGGGAATTTGATATTTAGGATTAAAATGATGCACGTCAACTTATAGGCCTTCTGCATTTATGCAAATTGGTTTCCATTTACTTTCGTGTGATCTCCTCCTTGCAAGGAGATGGTCAAATGAATTAATGAAGGACCAAAAAGATATAAGAGCTTACAAGCTAGTTTTTGGTCAAAAGAGAGGGAATAATTGGAATCATTATTGGATGTGGTTGAGGCTTCAAAGTGCATTTCAAGGGTGTCTGACATTTCTGATGGATGGAAAGATTCAAGGAAGAAACGGTTAACCAAAATACTTCCAATATGCACAAGAACATTAATCTTAAAAGGATCTTGATTGAGAGAGTATATTGAAATATGACCAATTAACAATTCTTATTGGAACAATTGAATTGGTGTTCCAGATAATGTTATCCGATTCATCACAAACAATGATATTTGGACTTCCAAGTCTTCTACACTCATTGAACATCACATTTACCAAGATGTGAAAAATCAAAATTATTGAACCAATCTATAATGACAGGAGAAAATTACAGATGTTCATTATGAATCATCATACATTCCAAGCAATATATCAACAATTTGTTAAATTAGAGCTGTTGAAGGTACCTCCTATCGTACACACTAGTCCAAGTCATCTTTACACAACGCAAAGGTTTGCAAGGCAGCAAGTATGGAGGCTAGATATGCTTGCATTTTTTCGACCATGTCGTACATTCATTAAACCTTATGCTTGGCCAAGCATGCAAAATTTGAATGGATCAGAACACCATATAAGAGGCGAGTAAAATACAAATGTCCATCAGTAGCCATTGTATATAAAAGAATGTGTAAATGATTTTCCAAATTGGAGTTGTTGAGTTCGGAATCTACAGACCCAATAACAGGAAAACGATAATACTATTGCAGAACTTGAGCACCTAATTCAGTTGTAATTGGTGAGGATTACCAAAGCTCGAGCAGCAACAGACAATTCCAGCAGATGGAATTCATTTCCTTCAAGAGGTAGTGTCAAAGATGACAAACAAGCACATCGAAATCCTCGTTGATAATGAGCACCTGGAGAAAGAAACAACTATCAACAGTGCACTCAGAAACAAGTGGAAGAACATATCTCATGAGTGCAGAGATGGTTAAAGGTAAGAAGGACCCTCTTCTTGTCGAAATGGTTGTTTGAGCAATATTCAAAGAAGAAAGAGAACAACATGTTAGCAAAGAAGAAATAAATGACGACCTATCAACAATCCACTCAGAAACAAGTGGAAGAACATGGTGCGTGAGTGCATAGATGGTCAAAAGTAAAAAGGACCATCTTTTTGTTGAAATGGTTGTTTAAGCAATATTCAAGGAAGGAAGAGTACAACATGTTAAGGAGCTCAGCCTTCAATTCCATGGCCTCCCAAGCCCACCAATGCTTTGCAAGTTATCCATGCTTACTTGCACAATATTTTGGACATAAGGGACATTTCTCTATACAAGGCTTGGATAACTCCAAATGGCACTTTTGTTATCTACTTTCGATTTGTATGGGAGTGTTTGTAGGTCTTGAAAGCTAAAAACAAGTTATTCTCCCTCCCAAAATAGATTAACCTAGATGCAAATCTCACACAACTCCAAGTGGAGGATCTTCGAAAGGATAAGGATTGTTGGTGCATATTTGCACATTGTTGTAATTCCACCTTGCCATGCCTCTAGATCACCAATTGTGGGTGTTCCTAGGGATTCTCATGGTTTGATTTTTCTTGGGGTTCATTATTAAGACCCTATTGTATGGCATGGTATATGCATGCAGGCCTACCTTTGTATAATAGGAGGCTGACATAAAATAACCATCCACAATTTTGGCATTCATATGTATATAAGTCGATGGAGATTATGCCCTATCCATCATTCATTATTATCCAAGTGCCAAATTGATAATTAGTACGTTGTTTGTACCATCCATATCTTGTGCACGTAGATGTGTAAGAAGTAAATGCTATGGAATACTAATTAAGTAGATTATATGTTGCATCTGGACAGTCTTGGAAGTTATTACATGTATCTTGAGGATGAGAGTGAAAGGGAAACTTTTCTAACATGGTACCAAAGCCTAGAAGTGATGACTTATTTGAAGGCAAAGGTGTGGATCAGGAATCAAAACTGCCATGGGGTCTTCTACTTAGGGTTTGGAGATAAATCAAAAAATTTTGAAAGAGGATCTCATGGTTCAAACAACTGCTCCTAATGCTTCATAGATTGGGAGAAACTGACAAAAAAGCCAGTGGTGGATAGAAAGGAGAGGATGATCTATAAACTATCTACTTTGGAATTCGCTCACAAAAACCACAATTATTCTTCTACCAAATAGAAAATTTTAGTGATTGAATTGTTTATGCCTTAGAACTGAAATTTGCAAAGAGAAATGAATTAACACACACACATATGCCAAGGATTTTTATCCTTGAAACCTCCAGAGGAGGAAAACCAATCGGGAAGGGAGCTCTTTCTTCCCTTTTTACTTTATTGGCCAATTCAAATTATCAGAGATACAGACTTTACAATAAGTGAGAAAGGAAATTGACAATGTCTCACACTTCCTCCCAACTACTTGACTACTTTGTTCTCAAACTCTTTCTTCTACAAACTCAATTCCAGCACTTTAGAACTCTTACACTTACTCCCATGAAGTCTCTTGCTTCCGATAATCAAAACTCTCCTTCCTACATGTATTTATAGTCTTTCTCATGTCCTCTCGTGCACTGGAGGATGGGAAAGGTCATGGAGGAGAAGAGACACAGACAACCTTTCCAATTTTGGGATTGTTTGTTTCAAATTTTATTTTTGTCCGAAAGTGACAGGACCTTGCCGCCAATGATGCGGATCGGCGGTCACAGGACCCCTGCTAGGCAGCGGTTCTGACCTTGCCTTGGTTGGGCGGCGATTCTGTAACTGCCTGCTCTCTGCTGAGTGGCGGTTTATTAACATATAGACAGAACCTTCGTTTCTTCATTTTCCTTCTTTGTTGTTGGTTGATCTGATGAAGTAGAGTCATTTTGGATCCCTATGGATCACACCTCCCTGCTTAGGAGGCTTTTGGTCCCACAAAAGCTTAGTGGGGGAGTAGATGAGGAAATAATTCCCTCACTTGCTCCTTGAGTACCACCGGGCCTGCCTTGGTGTCTTCCCTTTCGATCTGCCCGAGACTCTGCGGACCTCTCTAGTCTCTCGACCTTTTCTTTGCAGCACTACATCCTCCTCAATTCACCTCGTGAGTCAAGACGCAATCCTCAATGGAAGGTAGCAATTGTAGTTCTTCATCTTCATCTAGCATGGATGGCTCATATAGGTGCAAGTTCTCACAGTTTACTACTGAGTACATCCTCATAAATGGCGGCAAATCAAGTCGAAAGGCATTTTCTCCAACCTGCTCCAATATGGTGAAGGGTCCATATCGTAGTGGCTTGAGCTTCCGTGCTTGACCTTGTAGTCTCTCCTTGCTCAAGTAAAGCCAAACTCTATCTCCAACATGAAGCTTATGCTCTCTCTTGTGTTGATCGTGCCTAGCCTTGTACTTGGCTTGAGATTTCTCTAACTGTTCTTTGACTTTGAGATGGATTTTCGGATCCTCTCAATGAATTTGTTTTCTCTAGTCACCTTTGTGTCTCGTGTCTCCTCCTCATCATGTTGCCCAATTGCTATGTCAGTGGATTTGTAGGTAGATATCCCAAGCATGCTTCAAATGGTGACTTCATAGTGGATGTGTGTCGTTGCCCGGTTGTAGGAATGTTGAATGTAGGCTAAGGACTCATCCCGAGTCTTGGGTATTTATTATTATACCCTCGATCAACTGTACCAAAGTCTGTTCACCACCCTTTGTCCATCATGTCTGTGGATGGAAAGTCGTGCTCTCTCTGTAACCTAGTATCCATCTTGTCCCCCAAAGTAGTCCAAAACTTCCTAAGAACCTGGAATCCTATCGAAACAATAGACTTTGGCAAGCCAAAATGCACCCATACATTAGCAAAGAAAAGATCTATTGCCTCATGTGCTTTTATTGTCTTTTTACATGCCATAAGAATACACATCTTATTGAATCTATCAACAACATAGAGATAGTCATGGCCATGTTTAGACATAGGTAATCCTCCTACAAAGTCCATAGAAATGTCCTCCCACGGACAGTAGTCTTGACAAAGGCATATACAAACCCTCCTTCCTAGTCTTAGGCTTTTTGGTACAACAAAGTTTACATCCACGTATAAATTTTGATACTTCTTCTTGCATATTGGGCCAATACACGTACCTTTGCAAGTGGGCTAGGGTCTTACCAACACCGAAATGTCCCGCTTTACTTTGAGGTATGTGCTTCCCTCATCGATAGAAGTCTTTCTTCTTTAGGCACACAAAGCTTCCCCCATCGGTAGAGCAGCCCGTCCTTGAGATAACAATCTTGATCCCCGTCCTCTCGGCCCCTTGGGACTGCTGAACTGCTGAAATGTCACCCCAAAGTCTTGTCTGGGCATATGCCTCTCAGTAAGCTTCCTTCGTGAAGGGCTCGATCTGAGAGATAGTGGCCAAGCAGGAGATTTTCTCTGTGTAGGCGGCCTAGACAACATGTCGACCACAGTTTGTACTACCCTTCTTGTATTTGATCACCGGATGAATTCTTTGAAGGAACCCCATCCATTTGTTGTTGCCTTGCTGCTGCGATTTAGATTGTGCTTGCAAATCTTTGGAGAGGTTTTTGTCGAGTGTGCACAATAGTTTCTTTACCCAACAAATAATGCTTCCATTTTTAATTGCTGAACTAGTGCATACATTTCCTTATCATATATTGAATATCCTTTAACTGCTGAAGTAAAAGTTTTAGAATGATAGCATATGGGTTTACCTCCCTGAAAGCAACACTGTGCCCATAGCATAATCATTGGCATCATGTCTCTACTTCAAAGGGTTGCTGCAAATTAGGAAGAGCAAGCACTGGTGCATGACTAATCTTGTATTTTAATAACTCAAAGGATTTGTCTTGTTCCTTACCCCAGTCAAAACCCTTACTCTTTGCGGCCCTTTGTGTGTAGAGGTGTTGCAATCGCGGAGAAGCCCAGAATGAACTTCCGCATGTATTGTATTACTCCCACAAAACTCCTAGTCTTTGTGGCTCTTGTTGGTGTTGGCCAATTGGTGATGGCTTCCACCTTCTTTGGATCCACTCGTAGCTCTCCTCCTCTAACCACGTGCCCAAGATAGACAAGTGATTGTTTGGCAAATTCACATTTCTTCATATTACAAAGCAATTGTTTCTCCTTGAGAACTTGCAAGACTTGTTGCAAATGAGTTAGATGTTCCTCCCATGTGGCACTAAAAATCAAGATATCATCCAGATAAACAATGACACATGAATCTATGAAATCCCATGATACATCATTCATCAATCTCATAAATGTAGCAAGTGCATTACATAAACCAAATGGAAGTACTAACCACTCATACAAACCCCTTGTTTTGTCTTGAAGGCAATCTTCCATATATCCTCCTCCTTCATTCTGACTTGGTGATAACCTGACTTGAGATCAACTTTGTGAAGAATTTGGCATGTTGAAGCTGGTCAAGAGATCATCTATGCGGGGAAGTGGATATCTGTTCTTTATGGTGATCTTGTTCAAAGCACGGTAGTCGATGCACATTCTCAAGAACCATCCTTCTTCGGCACCATCACAATAGGCAAACCGCATGGTGAGGTGTTCAGACGTATCACACCCTGGTCTAGTAGTTCTGGAGTTTTTCTTTACTTTAGTACTCTCAGCAAGGATTGCCTATCTGACCCGATGTTCGGTAGAGGGGACTGGAAAGCAATTGAATCTCATGCTCTACTTCTCATTTTGGTGGTAACCCTTTGGGAACTGAAAAACTTCTTGAAAAGACTGAATAATACTATCCAAATCTTGTTTTCCTGTTAGAAATCTCTGAAACTTCTACCCCATCTTGTTTATCCTTTAACAAAAGTAAACAAAACTGATTATGATTTGCTGAATAAGTCGTTTTGCTTGGTTAGCACTCACCATAGTAACCCGTGTCTTACGTTGGTGTGCCGGATGTTGTAGTTGATCCCATCCTTGACCCATCTATATCGGTTTTCCCTTCTCATAAATATAGCATCCCTGATATACAAGTAAGGACTCCCGAAAACAACATCAAAAGCATCAAGTGGAATAACATCAACTTCCATACATAATATATCTTGGGAATTTATCCCAAACTTGACCTTACATCTTTTTGTTACCTGAATTTCAACACCCTTCTTCACCTAACCCAAAGGATAAGGGTGTGGATGCTCGTAAGTCTCAAGACCAAGCTTCTTTACAACTACTTCAGAAATCAAGTTAGATTGAGAACCGGTATCAACCAAAGCATTTACCTTAGTTCTCTTGATCTAGATTTTGATCTGGAATAGTCTACTCATCTCCTCTTCTTGGCTGTCCATGTTGGTGGCCGTGCATCCAAGCCTCTCGTCTACATCAAAGTCATCTTGATTTCCACCTCCCCTTTTGTCTTTACAGTTGTCATGGACTTCTTTGAGTCCTTGGTTTGGTTCTTCGGATGTAACTCGGATGCTAACTTCAACATGTAGCGTCAGTATGACCATTGATATCACAGTTCTTGCAAAAATTCTTGGGATCTTTACAAGTATTTAAAGTAGTGGCAGCTTGTTTACCTTTCCCTTTCCACTTACCTTTGTTACTTGTTTGCCCATGTTCTTTCTTTTGCTGATTTGTCGACTACTTTGCCCTTGGCTCTTTGCTTCTCCTTGCTTCTTTTCATCATCTATATAATATGCTGCACACACACCTCGTTGAGATCTTTGGGCTTCGTGGAGATGACTTTTCTTGAAGGTGAGTGTGAAGTCCTCCCAAGTACTTAGTCAGAATATCCTCATCCTCCAAGTCCATGTTCAGCAACATGGCTTGCCTCGAAACTCCGTAGTATAGTCTGCACACTTTGACCACTACCTTGTCTAAAATACTGCCATTTAATCATTTGGTCAGTCTTGTGGCCAATAGGATAGAAGTTAGCTCTAAGTAATTCTTTAAATTCTTGCCAAGATTTCACAATAGGATGTTTCTTCTTTTCACAAGTGGCTAGATGGGTTTCCCACCAAACTAGAGCATGTCCCTCCATTTTGAGACGTGCAAAGGTGATCCTCTGTGCCTCAGTGACATTATGGACGCTAAAGTAGACTTCTAATTGTTTTAACCATTTATCAAGCAATTCTGCATCTACTTGTCCTTCAAAGCTTTTAATTTCAACTTTGTTTCAACTTTAAAAGGAGCATGATCAGATTTTACCTTCTCTCTTGCCATTGAAGTCTCTTCTTCACGCTCTTCCCCATATTCTTCCTCATCGTGGCTCCTCCCTATGCCAAATTTTTGGCTAAGCCTCGAACCATTGAGTCCATGGAGTCTTGCTTAAAAGTCGTCTTCTACAAATCTGCAAGTTCTTCTTGTCTTCTAAACATCCTATCCATCATGGTCTCCAGCATCTCGATTCTACGGACCAAGTTCTCTTCCTCCATTTGTCCCCGAATTCTCTGTTTCCACTTCCTTGTAGAAATATTTGGATCGCAAGGTAAAGCCTCTTTGCCTTTGGATCTCGTCATTGTCATACAAATCCAAGAACGAATACCACAGTCTTGGATACTTGTTAGCTCTGATACCAAAATGATTTGTAAACTATCTACTTTGGAATTCATTCACAAAACCACAATTATATTGTTGTTCTACTTTCAAATAGAAAATGACAGTTGAGCTAGTGATTGAATTGTTTATGCCTTAGAACTGAAATTGCAAAGAGAAATGAATTAACACACACACATACGCCAAGGATTTTTATCTGGAAACCTCAGAGGAGGAAAACCAATCGGGAAGGGAAAACCAGCTCTTTCTTCCCTTTTTACTTTATTGGCCAATTCAAATTATAAGAGATACAGACTTTACAATAAGTGAGAAAGGAAATTGACAATGTCTCACACTTCCTCCCAACTACTTGACTACTCTGTTCTCAAACTCTTTCTTCTACAAACTCAATTCCAGCACTTTAGAACTCTTGCACTTACTCCCATGAAGTCTCTTGCTTCCGATAATCAAAACTCTCCTTCCTACATGTATTTATAGCCTTTTTGAAAAATTTGCATCCGAAAGAGGCCGCCCATGTCATAGGATCGCTGCCACAGGCTGGGCGGCAACAAAACCGCTGCCTTGGTTGGGTAGTCGTTTTGTTAACATATAGACAAAACCTTTGTTTCTCATTTTCCTTCTTTATTGCTGGCTGATCGATGAAGTAGAGTCATTTTGGATCCCCATGGATCGAGGAGGATCTCGTGGTTCAAACAACTACTCCTAACTCTTCATAGATTGGGAGAAACCGACAAATTACAATTTTCACGAAACCCTAATATCTCTAAAGCATGTGGTCAAAATTCTCAATTATGTTCTAGCCATTGAAAAATTTGCATGAGAGGACCATGAGGTGGCACTTCCAATTCTCTTTCTTCCCAAGATATTGCCAAATCGGGGTTTTGTCATAAAACCCTAATATCGTGTTCATCCTATAGACTATTTCAAACTGATGGCACTTTTCCGGTTCAGCCATCTCGCCCCTCGATTTGTGGTCAAATCCATTTGACTTTTAGGACAGCTATTCAACATTGGTTTTTGTTTTCTCCACATTTTCCAAGAAATTGTTTCATAAATGACAACAAAGCCTTTACGAAAAAAAGGATGCCAAATACATTATTGATTAACAAAGTGTTAAGAGGACTTAAAATCATGTGTTTTTCACTTTTTAGTATTTTCTAAATTGGTATGGCTAGTCTTACGGGTTTTATGGTGCTCAATGGACACAAATACTATAGTATTCTATGTGACGTTTATCACCCTACCGAGTACATCAAATAGAGAGATTAAAGCGGTGATCCTAGAAGGTGCCGTTAATCAAACAAATAAGTGGCATCTGATTTAGGGGTTGTTATTCGAATGGAAAAGAGACGTGCCTTATAGGCTCAACCCCATTTGTATTGGAATAGACATGAAGAATAGGCAGGCCCAAAAGGCATGCATATTGAGAACACCATTGGTATTATAAAAGACATGCATAATAGGCCCGGAGGGCATATTGGGACAAGGACCCCACCGTCCAAAGTGAGGTGAGTGCCTTTCTTTTCTTTATCTAGAAGGGACAAGGGGAAGCCCCCTCGATCCCCACATGCTGCGGGGTTAATAGCCCCCTGCGGGAAGGGGGAGGGGAAGTAAAGGGTTACTAATTGGTTGCATAGGCTAGTAAGATCCTCGGGACAAAGAACACATTTGTATTGAAATATATAACCTAGGCGGTGAGGTCCTCGGGGACGAGGCACAAGGGGGAGAATGGAAGCCTTGCTTCACTCGAGGACGCCCTTCACCGAAGTGAAGTCCACGCTTTTGTTTTGAGTGTGTAAAGTCTATACGGTTTGGTTTACATAAGGTTTCAAGCCCGAGTTTTGTTTGAGTTGAGCTTAGCAGGGAGGCAGTATATTATAATAAAGGAGTGGAGTTAGGCGGGTATTGCAGCAACTAAATCTATTAGGTGTTGTTGGGAGTTCGAATCTCCTGCTATCTAAAAGATCTAGATCATACAATAGGTATGCTCGCGAATGTGACTCAATGGTTTGCTGTCGATGGAAGATGCGGCAACGAGCGCCCACCCTAGAGGTTGATCCTTCCCCCTCCACAATACATAGACGGAGGGGTGCCCCCTCCCCAAAAGGAGGGGTATTAAGAGCGTCTTCCACACTGTCGCGGGAATGGCTCCTAGGGGAATCACTGATAGGAGCATGTCGGTCTTCATACTGGTTATCATTTTTCAGTATGAAAATGGGGGTATACGGTAGACCCGAGGAACCCTACTAATTTACTTGTGAACCCAAGAGTCACTCTCTTCAAGAGAGTCTTGTCTTAGGGGGAGGGGTAGGGTGGTACACTTTTGATGGGACCTGTGGCGCTAAGATAGTACTAGAAAGAGAATTTTTTTGGTAGGAGGGGAGTATAGAGGGGGATAGGATTGTTTATCCTCTCCCCCTATACTCGATTCATGCAGGGTAGAGGGGGACAAAACCCCTCCTATCTCCGGGCCTCGAGAGTTTTGAGATTTGGGTCCTCTCTCTTCTTCTTCCCCTCTCCTACTCGAGACTCCTCTAGAAAATAGAGAATACCTTCGGTATTCTCTCCCATCTTAGTGCAAGAGGGGTATAGGCACCCTCTGCGAGGGAACTCGGTAGCACTCTTACGAAAAAATGACAAACATTTTTACGAACGGTCAATCAAGTCCAAAGGAGTGGACGGAGAGGCTCTAACAATCAAAACACCTCTTGATTATTAGAGCCTCCCCCTCTTATAACAAGATTGTATTACATATATAATAATTAGACAAGGAGGCCCTTTGGCCCTATTGTATTACATAGGCCATCCGAGATCTTTCTAATAGAGGCCCTTCGGGCCATATATAATCAAAGAATTTTTACCCCCTTTCCCTAATGGAAGAGACCCTAGTGGGGGTGTAACAAAACCCCATTAACCCCAAGAATTATAACCCCCTCTCCCTAACAGGAGAGACCCTGATGGGGTAGAAAATAAAACAAAAAATGGTGTATTGCGTGCCTATAATAGACAACAAAGATATACATTCATATTGCATCTATAATCAAACAAAGATTAACCCCTAGGATACATCTCAGTATTGCATATAAAATCAGATATACATTAACAAATAGATAAGGGACAAACCAATTTCGAGTGGAATAGGAAGGATATATGAAGATTATGCTAAAGCTAATGAAATTGTTGCAAATAAACAATGCGAAGAAAAGTTTCTCGCCAACAAGTAAGAGAAAAACAAGTGATTAGAAAAGTCATTCCAACGTTGTGAACTCATTATCCATCATCTATGTGAAAGTCTTCAATTGTTTATTAGAAATATGAAGACATACAAGGAAATGTGATATCTTGAGATGAAGAAAAAAGCAGATGGCTTCATTAAAGGATACGGATTCTTACGTCAAAGGTTCAGTAAAGAAGAAAATAAAATATGAGATGAGTCTTGAAGAATATGACCCCTCATTTGAAGATGATGCAAAAATGCACAATAGGTTATACAAGAGGTGGTCTTGGCAAGGATTGGAAAAGAGGTGGTCTTGGAAAGCATTCACCGAGAGGTCGCAAAAATGTTGACTTTTCAAGTCACCTTGCCCAATTTGCCTTTTCGTTTTGACTATTTTCTTGCATTTTCCTTTTTGCCTAAAAATCATTTTTTTAGAAATCTTAAAAATTGCCTAAGTGTTGAAAAAATTTCTTTGCATTTCGGATTTCGGGTTTCGGGAAACAATTTGCATGCAAATTTTTCCTCGAACCTCGAAACCGAAATACAAAGAACTTAGTGTATTTCGGGTTTCGGGTTTCAAATTGCAATTTACACGTAAATTACAAATTGAAACCTGATCCCTAAAACCCCACCTTCCAATGCATTTTGGGTTTCGGGTTCCGATTTGCAATTTATATGTAGATCACAAACCAAAACCTAATTCCCGAAAATCAAAGAAATCAGTGCATTTTGGGTTTTGGGTTCTCATTTGCAATTTACATGCAAATTGCAAATTGCAAATTGATCCTCGAAACCCAACACCCGCTCAACTTGCAAAAAGTAAAACGCAATCAACTCATGACGTCGATCAACAAATTAATGCCACCCACTCGCACGTGTCACCTATGTGTAATTAATGCACCCTTTTCTATTTATAGTCGGATTTCCACATCATTTTCACTTATCCGTTTGTATGCTCTAGCTTCATTGACAACCTTTCGACTTTTGATTGTACTTTTTCTTGATTTTCGGGCATTTTAAGTGATTTCTCTTTCGACCCATCAGATTTTTGGTAAGATATGATGTTCTAATGGGTTTTGCAAGTTTTGTGTCATTGTTTGAGGAACTTTTTCCACATTTTTGAGGCATTTAGGGTTTTTCTTGTTTTGTTTTGTTTTGGCATGTTTTAAGAAGGGTTATATGTTTTTACTTGCCTCCTTGAGTGTTCTTCCTCTCTTTCCTTGTTTTAATCATTTTTGATGGGTAAAACAAACTTGAAGTTGCTTAAGTTTTCCAAAAATCACCAAGTACGAGAGGATTTTTCAATCGCAAATTACAAAGTGGAAGTTCACGGGTGTTAGACAAGGTGTGAGTTCCGATAAGTCTTCTCCAGGAAGTTCACAAGTGTAAAACAAGTATCGACTCCTTGCCAAGACAAAGTCGGAAGTACGGAGTTGTATTACAAGTCCCGACTTTCGTCGAGAGCAAATCAAAGGTTAGATGTTGCAAAACAAGGTCGAGTTCCGCCCGCCTATTTTAGGGATTGAAGTTACATTTCAAAACCTAACTTCATGCAACCAATTTCAAGTGTTTCTAAGGACTTTTCAAAGCAAATGACGGAGTCTTCATCAAAAGGCAAGGGAAAATGAAGTACGAGTTTCAAGGGGTTACTCCCCTTCAAATATCACGTCAGGCTTTGAAAATATTGGGGACATTAATCTTGGTCATATTGATCTACCCAAATTTCAGAACATAATCGAGCTCCATCCAAGTCTACTTGGATCAAAAGTATTTACAAAAGTGGTATAGCTCTAGCAGCAGCTTTCCCACCATCCATACAAAGTGCCCATAGTTCATATACGCAGTAGCCGCACACTATGATTCTGAATCACGAACAGTCAAAGACCAAGACTGAACAGTAGTGATCAGATTGGATACTGATTACCTCGAGGATTTGTTCAAGCTCCCGATGTTGAGGGTTATGCATCAATCTCGCCTAAAACGTCTACGGAGTATGGAAAGGTAATTCCGATACTTATATCAAGATTCTTAACAAAAGCTCCTTGGAAAAGCCAAAGCCAACGGTAACGAGGTTTCCAAAGACTTTTCTCTGTTCGAGACTTCATCCAAGAAGTCAATGACCTAATTACCTTGCTAAGCAGAGTTGTGGGCCTTCCTTCTTCAAGGGATTTTCAAGAGTGGATGTATCAATACATCTCCACTATTCGCAAGAATACCACCCTCATCGATGGGCTAAGCATATTAGTGATGCCTTGCACTCTCAATTGCTAGAAGTTTAGACCACAGGGAACTTCTACATGACTTCTTATCTTGTATATGCCACAACAGGGATGAGAAATTACCCAGGGTTGACATCCGTTTGTTCGAGGAACCAAGCACAAATTTATGATTTCTATCCCCAATTGACGATGAAGGACCAAAACATTTCAGAAGAGTGAACGATGCTTTCTTCTACGCTATTATTGTTAAAATATAACACATTATATAGAATGTAAAAACAGTTATGCAGTTGAATGGTGATGTGTAACCAGATTGTAACCACCTCCATATTATAAATAAACGCTGTCACACTTGTTCTGAGTGTGCAATCAGCCTTCTCTCGATTTATTCTTCTCTCTGTATTTTCTAACATTGGTATCAGAGCGTCCAAGTTTTGCAGTTCGAGGAAGCCTTCAAGAGGCACAAACAGAATTCGAGGAAGCCCTAAAAGGCACGAATTTGGCAGAATCGTGGATCGTGGTGAAGAGAATCATGGATCGTGGTGAAGAAAATCATGCGCACCAAGGAGAGTCGTGGTCGCTCATCACAGCAAAGTCCCAGCGAAAACGTGAAGGGCTTGAGCAAAGGAAAAACGTGAGACCGTGAAGGGCAGAATCAATACAAAAAAAGCGTGAAATAAAGCGTTAGAAGGCAGAAACAACTTCGTTGGTCGTGGGCACAGTCATCGTTGGTCGTGGGCACAGTCAAAGGAAAAAAACGTGAAGGCAGAATTCGCTGGTGAAAAACGTGAAGGGCAGAATTCGCAAAAACATGAAGGGCAGAATTCGCTGGTAAAGGGCAGAATTCGCAAAACGTGAAGGACAGAATTCGCAAAGTCACGTGAAGGGCAATATAAACGTGAAGGGCAGAATCACAAAGGTAGCAAAAGATTTTATAAAATGTTATAAATTTTTTTACCTACCTGCCACGTATTTGCATTTTCCTACAGCCACGCATATTATTCATTCATTTAATATTTTTGGCTGGAAAAGAATACTTTATTAAGTGTGGGGCAAACTTTTATTTTATTATTTTCCATTACTTTGGAATAATAAAATGGCAAATATATCACACTTGACGTTGCCGGAGACACAAAAATTAACGGGCACTAATTTTAATGTATGGAGTCATAAGATTTTAACGGTCGCAGAATTTCGGGATTGTGATAAAATAATCAAGGGTGATGAAAGTCGACCAGCGACGAACTTCGAGGATTATGACAAACGTCATAAGGAAGCATTATTGCTTCTCAAGTTATCGGTGTCGGATGATTTGATACCGGAAGTGCGGAATGCCACTGTGGCAAGCACATTATGGGCCAGTCTAAAGGGTAAATATCAGACGACAGAAAAGAGTCGGGTTTTATACCTGAAAAATATGCTCTTTTCCGTAAAACTACAAGAAGGTGGATCGCTATCTGAGCACCTACTTCGGATGAAAGATCTCCGAGACCAGTTATCTTCCATAAATAAAAAGGTGGATGATGATGATATGGTGGCTTTGGTTCTAAATAGCTTGCCTTCTTCGTATGAGTCATTCGTGGAGGCACTCCATTTAATGGCTGAAAGTCAAACACTCACGTTTGACAAGGTGAGTTCCTACCTGTTGCAAAAGGAGCGGAGACAACTTCAAGCAGAATCTAATTGTGACCATTCAGAGAGTGCTCTTGTCACTCAATCAAAGGGAAAGTGGAAACGTCAATTTGGTGAATCTTCCACTCGGTATCAGGTCACATGCTATTATTGTCACAAGGTTGGGCACCTCAAGAAGGATTGCCGGAAGCGGATGTATGATCTTTCGAAGCAGAACAAAAAGCCATGTAATGAGGAACATGTGGCAGCAGTTGCAGAAGAATGGGATTCGGATGACGGGCATGCTCTTTATTGTCTTACGACATCATGCTCGAATGATGCAGTAGTACCGATTGTTGGATCATTGACTCTGGTGCATCTCGCACACTTTTCATGTCGCGAGGGTGGTATGTTTTTCATTTTACTCAAATATATGTTTGAATCGGTAGTACTAGCTGATGGAGAATCACTTGCATAGAAGGGATAGGAGATACATGTATTGTATTGAATAATGCTCATAAATTGTTGGTATGGAATGTTAGATATGTACCTTCTTTACAAAAGAATCTTCTATCTATTCGTCAATTGACTGAAAATCCCAATATTTCTGTGGATTTCTGTGGAAAGAAGTGTGTTGTCTCTGATGTGAAACAGAGATGGATAATTGCCCTTGGTATTGGGGAAGGTGGTCAGTATCGGCTTGTTGATCCGGCTGCGATCAACATGAATGCACATGTGGAGGACAACTCCACCATTCAAGATGTGCAGGAGGCTGCAATGCCTTGGGAGGAAGCCATTCCTCACAAATCTGTTGACTTGGATACAATCAACCTACATGCACCTATTGTGGAGGGAATATCCACTATACTAGGTGTACGGGAGGCGGACATGCCTTGGGAGGATGGATTTCCTCATTCTGAAGAACAATTTGTTGTGGACGGAGACTCCACTATTCCAAATGCATTGACGGTGCATGGTGAGATGGCATGCCCAGCCACTCACTTAGAGGTTCTTGCTCGAAGGATAGTAGAGCATGAACAGTTTGCTCATTGTGTTGTGAAGGATCTTTCCCAACAAAGGGGATAGATGAGCAAATAGATAAGACCGAGATGGTTATTTCTCCTGTTGAGACGGAGACCACTACCGAGACGAGAGATGGTTATTTCTCCTACTATTGAGGAGTTGGTTCTAACTCCTGCCTGAGATGGTCACATTACTCTTCTTGAAAAGTTGGATGAGCACTACATGGTGGTGCAAGGCGTGATCGAGGTGACTTCGATCACGGGATAATTGAGTCTTTGTAGACAGACTCCAGTAAGCTACACAAGCACTGGAATAGATTTTTCAATCCACATCTTCGAGGTTCGATTTCAGCACTCTGGAGATGGGGTGACACTCTCACCATTGGTGATTCATCAGCTGGTCAATGAATCACGTAAGCAGAGAACCAGTGGACCACTTGCCATATCTTTTGTTCATGGCCCTGATTTTTGTTTTGCGGTTTGTCTTCATTCGACAACCGCATCACGATCAAGGACTACCGATTTTAAAGTACAACTTATGGCACGATCTGTAAATGTAATGACTAAACATGTGGGCTTTAGGAAATTTGTAAAATTTCGGGACAAACTTTGTCTTGTTTCAGTTTAGTCCTTAAGAGGGGGTGTTAAAATATAACACATTATATAGAATGTAAAAACAGTTATGCGATTGCAGTTGTGTAACCAGATTGTAACCACCTCCATATTATAAATAAACGTTGTCACACTTGTTCTGAGTGTGCAATCAGCCTTCTCTCGATTTATTCTTCTCTCTGTATTTTCTAACAATTATGTGTATATTTGATAGAGACCTCTACAATCGTCGGATCACAAATAGTTCGTAGAATGTGGTCAGAATTTGGTGATGCATCTTCTTGTAGTTCCCAACCTTCACGTACCTCAGAGTAGGAGGGTTTTCTGGTGCTCCTTACAAACTGCCAAGGTTCCCTATTGACAAATGGGTTTTGATGGAGTTAGTCAGGCAATTGCTCCACCTTCACAAGTATCAACAAAGCAAGCATAAGGCGGAGTTCAATTCCTTGTGACATTGGGTCGATACATATGTGCGTCATCCTATAAGGCCAAAAATGTCAAGGCGAGAGATCGCGGATGACGTTCAAGTCCTTCCACCCATGAATCAGCTTTGAGTTCTAGGGTGTTGTCGACATAGTCGGGCCATCCGGTGTCCACATACCGCAATTGGAGGATATATGGATTGATTGCAGAGATGAGGTGGTTATAAGAGAAAAAGATTATTGCAGGTTGACTCTTGAGGAAGTGGCCAAATACGGTATCGCAGATGTTCCTGAAGGCCTCCGCGATGGAGGAAATCCTGGACCCCACTTACACTCAAATGAATATAAAGGATCAACCACTGCCCTCAATCAATTGGTCACTTCAAGAATGCACGGTCTCTAAGGAGCACGCGGCGAGCATCCTCAACCACACCTACCAATGGCTACTTTCATTGGGAATTCCACCCAAGGATTCGAAATTGCCCTGCTGCCACAACTCAAGTACAACCAGTGGTGGGCCACCCTACTACTACAAAAGAAGAAAGGCCCACTCCCAAGCCTTACAAAATCAAATTTGTAAGTAAGGTCGTTGGACCTTCTTCTGATGTTCCTTCTACGAAGTAATTGATTTAAGTATTTCTCCATCTTCTACCACTCCAAGTGTTGTAGTCTCCTCTCTCACCTCCTCTTCCTTCTTCCCCATTTTAGTTCCTTCTACTCCTCCACCTTTCACGCTTCCTCCACTCACAGTCTCTATTCCTTTCCTTCCACTTCCTCTTTTCCCATCTTGTCCACCTCCTCTCCTTCCATGGCCCAAGTATTTTCTTCCCTTCCTTCTCTTTCATTTGGAGATAGTCCGGGACTCTTCTTCCCAACTTCATCTTTCCACTTCCCTGTTATCACCCATCCCATTTCATCCATGCCTGCAGCCATTATCCATTCCCCTCCATTGGTTACTCATTTGCCTCTCATTACCATTGCAGCAATTGTCCCTTCATCACCCAATCTTTCTACCCCCATGGTTACCTTGCCCTTGCTGTCCACTCAAAGAAATGATCTCTCCTTCCCGGCTAAGCGAGTGCAAACCCCAAAGAAGAAGAAAAGGTATTTATTGCTAACCACTTTGATCTCAGCACTCTAGATCTAACTCCCCGTGCAAGTCAAAGAAGCCGAAGACCATTTCTCATATGTCGGTTGATCAATCGGGGGAGAGGTTTGTTGAGATCGCAACACCTATTGCAGATAAATCCAAAGAAGACATCACAACAACAAATTATCAGATTTCCAAGATCTCCTTGGGAAAAGCTACTCATGAAGGGGCAAGCAAGATGTCCAAATTGCCATTGGCAACCTTCTGGAGAAATTTGATAAAGATAAGGTCACCAAGGATGAGCTCAAGAATAAAGTGGAGCAACTAACAACCGTCCTTCACAAAATCACGCAGCCCACTCATTCTACCGCCCTCGCAATTTCAACAAGCTTTGACACCACTTCCTTCTCCACAGTGGAAAAAATTGGTCAACAAGAGCAAGCAGTTGGAGCTTGGATAGATCATTTGATGTAAGACAGGAAAACAAGCGATCGAGATGTCATGGCTATGCACTATGATCTTGAGACAGTAAAAGGATACTGTGACCAAGATGTGTAATATCTGGGGGATGAATGTGATAATTGGGAACTTACTCTAGAAACATGGAAAGAGTTACGGAGGATGAATCCGATCTTCTCGTCAGTGAAGGGGTCATTAATGACTCTTCTAAGCTCTTGAATATTTTGAGGCCATCAAATTCCGTATTCGAATGCTCAAGGAAGCGACCCAAAATTGGTGATGCGAGGAACAAAGGAATTGACGTCATTGATGATATCATCAACGAGTTTGATAAAATCCATTGCAAATTCCAGGACAATGATCTTAATGCACTCCCAAAGAAATGACATTGTTGTTGATTTCAAGAGCTTGGTTGAGGAAGGTATGAGAGTATCTCAGATCTTCGATCTCATCTGTCAACAAAGCTAGTGCTATACCAAGGATTTTTGGGCCAACTTCAGAAGATCATGAGTAAAGAAATTGCTGAAAAGCGAAAGTCGTGCATCCGACTCTGCCAAAATCTTGAATCGTTATGCGTGCGGCCCAATGAAAAGGAAGTGCAGGAAATCATCAAACAATTTCTTGATTATAGCGAAATCAAACTGGGGATGATACTAAGGAAATGGATACAAATCAAGTGCACAAGCAAAGGGTGGCGCCAATTCCAGCTGATTTTTCCTTCATCGCTGCCATTTTTGCGCACATCCTCCAACCACAGTCCACCATTTGAGTTGCAGGTTTGATCGGTCAAAGTTGCACAACCATCTAGCTATTTTCGAGGACTTTTTCATAGTTTTGAATGCATCCTATTTTTAGAATGTAATTAGTTAAGAGGAGCAGCTAATATTGCTCAACCTCTTTAGCTATATATACTAGGATGCACAATGAATTAGGGGACTTTTTGATCTATTATATAAGGAGACTCTGCCCTTTTGAGCACTTGTATATAGGCTCAGGCCTTAATATTATATGCAAAACTAATATTTAGCCTTCTTCCACTTGCATGTGTTGTGTATATTGATGGTTGAATATTGTACTTGTGAATCTTTCTTTCCTAGTTATATGATCCATTTTACCTTCATATGAAGTTAGTTCTTCTCTTGGCAAGTTGTATGTTGTGACAAACAAATCTTATTTGTGATAGTTGTGGAATCACATGTGAATCCCTTATGTTATTATTTAAGTTTCTAACCTTCATGCAAAGTACTTATGTTAAGAGGTTAAGATAGGAAGTTGTGCATGTTATTATCCTTCTATTAAATATTGTGTGTTTATATAAGCCGATCATTTTGTTCCTTAACTATCGGTGCATCACCACATTTTATCCTTTCCCTTTTTCGAGAGATGAATTGAATAGCTATATCTAGTTTATTTCCAGTAGTTGTAGGTTTTGCTACCTAATCTTTTATCAGATGCACATAGTTTAGTAGGAAGCCAGGGTCATCCCAAGGAGCCAGAGTCCCACACCTTGGGGATGTTCCCATGTTGCACTGGATCAATTTAACGATCTAGCAGGTGCATGATCCAAGTGACAATAGTTAATTTTTCAATGCTTGGGGTTCTTTTTACCTTAGTAATTTGTTGTTGTGACTAGTTGTATTCTTGAGTCCCATTCACCTGCTTTGCTCATTTGTGGACTTTAATATAATTTTTTGCTATGGTTTTTTTCAATTTCTTCCTTCTCTTTTGCCATTTTGGCACCCTTATTGGATCCCTAACATAGTTTCTCTTTTTTAATATTTAAATAGTAGAAATAGCTGCTCAATTGTTATATATTCAAGACTATTAGGTAAGCATGATACAAAAACATCAAATTAAACGAAGACTTGATTTAGCCTATTGGCAACTACACAACAAAAACAATTATCATTCTGATTGATTGGGTACGATATCCAATCTTGTGAGTTTACTCGAGGGTCCCATGGAATCAATATTATATTAATAAATTTTCTGATAAAAATTGTAGAAATCACTCTTAACTTCAGATAGATTTTTTATAAACATCTCCTTTTCGCAACCCCTCTTGGGAGATGGGTCGTGATTAGTTATCCCCTAGGAAGTCGGTTCTTACCCCACCTCGTACACGGCCTAGGTACGTACCGGGATGCGGTACGGGTATGGTACCCCTTGGGTACCAACCGGGTACATCTTGGGTGTACTTGTATGTTCTAGGCATATAGGTACGCCCCGATAGGACTGCAGATGTACCCAGGCATACCCATACACCCAAGATGTACCCAAGAGGTACCCAAGGGGTACCTATAGAAAAACACAAGTTTTTAATTATTATTTTTACTTTAACAACATAGAAACACAAAAATATATAATAAAATACTAATTCTAACCCTAAAAAGTAACTCAAACACAAAAAAATAGATAAAAGACCACAAACACAAATGCAAAAACTATCCTATCTCTTTTTCTCTTTGCATACTTACTTTCCATTGCTCATCCAAGGTTGAAGCTTCATCAAACTTCATTGCAATCATATTCCTAAGGTGATTGAGGAGCCCATTCAGCTGCCAAGGTAAGTTTTTGAATCTTGAATCTTTTTTTCCATAACTTACGAGGGTTTTTTTTTTTCCTTTTTGTGATAGTTTGCATGTTTATTTAACTTGCAGCTACATTTTTACAATCACAATGTCAACTAGTTCTAGGTCAGTGGGTCAAGAGCAATTTCACTTTGAACATGATGAACAATCACCACTTTGGAGACATGTGACAAGTTCTAAGTTTGGTTCCAGGTGGTGGGGGCTAAATGGAGATGCAACTGGTGCAATGTTACACACCATAGTTCATATAGTCAAGTGAAGGCCCACCTATGTCACATACCTAATACGGGTCTTAGAGGATGTAAGGGGACACGTCTTGCTCCAATGTCAAAACACAAATTCTTGAATTTATCAAGAGCAAGAGGAAGACACAACCTACGCCATGAAAATGGGTCACCCTTTGTTAAAAAAGGGGACAAGATCAAGGAAGCCACCAATGGCCCCACCTACTGGTCATGGTTCCACTGTGGTGGCCCCAAGACATCCATTTTTGCCATCACCCCACACAAGATGATACTCCTTCAAGCAAGAGAAGTAGAACAAAAGGACCATTGGAGAGGTCTTTTCAAAATGAGGCGAGAGATCTTGCGGATGAGCATATTGCTCGTTGCTTGTATGCCAATGGATTGTCCTTCAATGTGGTTAGGTCACCATATTGGAAGGAAATGATAAGAGCAATGAATGAGGCCCCAAAAGGTTACCAAGGGCCAAGGTATGAAAAAGTTCGCACCACCCTATTGGCCAAGGAGAAACAATATGTTGACAATTCATTGCAGCCGATTAGGGATTCATGGCAGAACGGGGTCTCCATCATTTCTGATGGATGGAAAGATGCAAGCAATAGGCCTCTTATCAATGTGGTTGTAGTGTGCCCTAAAGGGGCAATGTTTTTTAAGGTCGTTGATTGCGAGGGATGTGTGAAGGATGGGGAGTTCATTGCCAACATCCTCATTGAATCCATTGAGGCGGTGGGGCCTCAAAACATTATCCAAGTCATTACGGATAACGCAAAAAATTGCAAGGCTGCGGGGATGTTGGTGGAGGCGAGGTATCCGCACATTTTTTGGACACCTTGCGTTGTCCACTCGCTCAACCTCATGCTTCAAAAGATTGGCAAAAAAATTCCGTGGATAGGCCAAGTGTATGTCGAGGGAGAGGAGATTCAGATGTTCATCACAAACCATCACCTCTCCCAAGCCATGTTTAGAAACTTCTCTTCTTTGGAGTTGCTGAAGGTACTTGTAAATTTCTTATTTTTATTTTTTTTAGTAAATTGTAATTCTTTTTTTATGTTTTAAATTTGTTTAATACCTAGTATCTACTTGTAGATTTTTTATTTTCATAAGTTTTTAATTTTCTTTTGTTTTTTTTTTTAATAGGTTGTTGAGACAAGGTTCACCTCTCACACAATCGTCTTGAGACGACTTGTGAAGGTGAAAGAGGCACTACAACACATGGTCATAAGCAACATGTGGGTTATATGGAAAGAGTCAAGCAAAGAACAGGCCCAAAGATTGAAAAATATGGTCCTAGATGATGATTGGTGGGGCCGTGTAGACTATTTGTTGAGTATCAGAGCCCATCATGAGCATGATTCATTTCACAGACATGGATCATCCATGTTTGGGAGAAGTATATATGACAACATCGACTCAATGATTGAGAAGATAAAAGTCGTCATTAGTGCAAAGGAGCAAGATCTCGAGAAAAATTTTTTCAAAGAAGTGTATTCAATCCTCACCACTCGGTGGAACAAAATGACCACTACCCTTGCCTTTACATCTCCTTGCGATTTTATAGCACAAAGATCCTTTCTTTGTCGAGGAGGGTGGCACCATATAGGGACGTGGAAGTGGCCAAAGGGTTCAAGTTGGCATTAGCCAAGATTTTTCCCAATCCTGAGGTAGAAGACACGTTTATGACCGAGTTTGGGAATTTCATCACCTCCCAAGGTCAAAGCCTTGGTGCCATGTGGGACAAATACAAGAAGGATGCACATATGTGGTGGCACCTCCATGGCCAAGCAATACCAACCATTCAAAATCTTGCAATCAAGGTCTTGTCACAAGTAAGTTTATTATTTTTTTGAATTTTTAACTTTCTTTTTGTTTAAAACTTGAATTTTAACTTTTACCTTTTTATAAATTTTAATATAGGTTGCAAGTTCATCTTCTTGTGAGCAAAATTGGAGCACATACAACTTCATCCACTCACAAAAGCGCAACAAGCTCAAAGCAAAAAAGGCCGAGGACTTGGTCTACATACACTCGAACTTGCACCTTATCTCCCACAAGAAGCTTGATTACAATGAGGGGTTGTCAAAGCATTGGGATATAAATCCCGAGGATGTTGACCTGAATTCTTCCCTTTCACACCAGTCATTGTTTGACATTGACTCTCTGGAAGGGATGGTATAGTTGGCGAGAGTGGTGGAGCTAGTGGGTGTGGTAGTCCTTGTGGTTCCAAATGATGTTGATATTGATGCTCTCGATTAAAAGCAAGATGACTATGTATATTAATTTTGATGTAATTGATTATGATCAGCACATGGCATTTGAGATATTGGATTATTATGACATTTGGCACTAGGATAATATTTTCATTTTTGTGGTTATTTTGTTTTCTATATGCATACTATATGGTTATTGATGACAAATGTCTCTAATTTCTGAATTTTTTTATTGATAAATGTTTTTGATCGAGCTATGAACCGGAGGGTTAGCGGGGCCCCACCCTACAACAATGTCCATCAGACAAGATATTACAATTTTATCCAACACCAATAGCGGCCAAGAACCTCGCACCGACGATGCAATTTTACCGCCACCATCGTTTTTAGGGCCACCTGCCGCAGCCAATGCCAACGATGCAAAGACAGCCACCGTTGATAACCACAAGCCGAAACCACGAGCCGTGGCCATCGGTGATGCAACTCCCACCACCACCGATAGCCGCAGTAACCTGCCGGTGATGCAACTCCCGCCACCACCGGTAAACCACCTTGAAGGGATCGTGCCTAGCGGGATTCGAACCTGGGTGGATCCAAACTCAACTATCTGTCTTAACTAATCCACCCAAACCCCATTGGCGTCTCTAATTTCTGATTTATTAGGCTATATTTTCTACATTTTTATTTTTTTATTTTTTTGTACATACATACTCAAGGTGAAGAAAAAATCGTCGTACCCAAAGTACCCATACACATACCATACCCAAACCAGCTACTTAGGTTATCCCCAATGCCGAATAAGAAATATACAAGTTCCAGATGGATGAATCATTTACTCTTGGAAGGAACATTTGTTCCGGTTTTCTTTATTTTGCAAATTTTTGTTTCTCTAAACATTGTTTCTTTTCAACATTGAGACATAATTGTTTTTTTTCTATACTCACTGAAAGGCCTGTATATTTATGTTACTTCTAGAATTCATAATGCCAAAGCATCGGCTATTTTCAACACACTCAATATTGCATTTATTTTTGCCTCTAACTTTTAGTATTAACTTTCAAGCAGACTCTCTCAATGATATTTTTCCAGCACCAAAGAAATGAATCCACAATTGGGTTAGCTGTGAAATATAGGAAAATATGGTCTGAAAAGAGACATAGAAATATGAAATATCAGAAACATTGTCTTTAAAGAACACTTGACAGCTTGGCAAACGGAGCATCACTAATGAGATTACATTAAAAATCTCCTAGTCCTTGTGCAGTTTGACACTTGACACCCTCATAGGCCGTACTGGTATTTAATGTTCATATCAGCGGAATACAGTCATAATAAGGAGAAATGAAAATATGGTGATACTTGAGAAAGAATAATATGGAACACATACCAGACGATACTTTGGAGTGCGAGACGGAAGTTTCAAGTAAGCCATGTTTTGAATTCTGTAATCCCACAAAAATGATGTATGATGAAGCCACCGGCCTTTTGTTATGGATTGTGCATTACCACCGCACTTGCGATCCCCAAGAGCATAGTCTGAGAATATTCAAAACCTTTTAGGCTTTAAGTAATACTGAGCATAACTATCCACAAACTATATGCACATATAACGCCAAAAGATGCTTCGTTCCATGCTGTGCTATAGATTTTGTACAATTATTTCATCCAGGAAAAAGAACAAATACAAGACAGTTTAGAAGTTAGAAAAAAAAACCATGGTTTTGCTCACCAGACACAAAAAGGCTACATGTTGTTCATTACAGTCAAGTGTATTCTATATAGCATCCGTGCTTATGGAATAAAGCGATAAGCAAGGTGTTGCAGATGTTTTAATTCGGACTGCAGAACCAAAAATAACATATCAATGGGGATATGGTAGTCACCACATTCAAATTGTCTTCTCAAAGTGGAAGAGATGACATTCAAACAAAGAAAAGCTTATCTAGAATTCTGTTCATGCTACAAGTTAGTAAGATTCCTTTTTGCAACAAGTGTATGCAGCAAATTATTAATTTTCTTTTCTAATGATTATCCTTGTAAACAAGCCACAAAAATTTAATTTCTTTGTCTCACTATTATCCTTGTAAACCAGACAAAAGAGTCTAAATTTCCAAATTCATTAAGGTTGAAAACTGCAAAATTTATGCCTAAACCAGACAAGATGAGAGATTTCTGGAATTCAAAATAAGTAAATATCACATAAATTATGCTTAGGGCATCCAAATGAGCTACTTTGCTTGGACAGGTATTTAGAGAAAAACAAAAACTATATAAATCAGACTCGAGGCAATAGCTAGATAGCAAGTGGCACACTTCGTGATGCAGAAACATCTCCAGATCTCCAAGTTATCCTACATTTGGGGTTGGAATGATAATCTTTCAGAATAATTAAGCATTTATAGGCGAAGAATACAGAAGCAAATGCAAGAAATTATTCTTCACAAGACTTATATCAAGCTTTGCAACTCTTTTCTGTGCTTAGCAATTCATTTTGTTGCTTTGCAAAACTCAAGAGATTCATAAGCCTAGCGGAACTTCACGAAGTAGAGCTTTGTGGGCTTAGTCAAGCCAATGCAAGCTTCACAAGCATGTTGGAGCTTCGCAAGCTAAGATGAGCTTCGCAAACCTAAATGAGCTTTGCAAGTCTTTGCAAGGTTTTCAAAGCATGTCATGTTGCAAAATTCACACCAGTAGATAATTTCTTCATGCAATACATTTTGGATGTGCCATTGCCATGATTAGAGTTGGCCAAGGATAGTCAGTCAGATGTAGCAGAATCAACAGTAGCTCATGACACTAATTCTTTGACGTGTTGCCTCGCAAGAAAAATTTGATCAACAGCCTATCAGGGAGCCGCTTACTTACAGCAGCAGTTATGTCAGAATGTAGGAACTGGCAGGAATGAGCACCATGCAATGGCGTTTGCAGTAATTAGTAATTGCTTCTGAACTCACCCTGTAATGTGTGCATCTAAAGTGCTTGGGTAAAATTTGAGTTCCCCTGCTACAATTTCTTTTAAAACACACTTGCCAATGTATGTCGTGCATAAGGTAAGTGTAAGGAGGTTGGGCAGAAGACGTCAAAAATAGAGGGCTTTCAGTAAGAGTTAGTTTTGTTTTCGTTCTAGAAGTAGTTAGTCTAAAGAGTAAGAGCTTTGGAGCTTGTAGTGAGTTAGGAAGGGGTGCATGTGTGTGAAGTCGATTTGCTAGTCAACCAGAGACACGACAAGGAGTGTCTTTGAATGTGATGTCTCCGAAAATTTTGAAGAAATGCATGAATCTAGTGTGAACATACATTGTATTTTCCATTGTTGCCTACATACTCTGATTAGGACATGAGTTGTCAGTAATTCACACGACCCACAACCCACTCGCCATCATACGAGATCGGGGCAGGTCAAGTCCTGTTGAGTTGAGTGAATTAAAGGCTTAGTCGAGTCCGAAGTGGGTTGAAATTAAGTATTGAGAATCGTGAAGAGTACGAAATGGCATACAAAGGAATGCTTATTGGAAGAGGAGGGGCGAGCACGACAGTTGCAGATTTCGTAAAAGTGTTGAGACAAATGCATGTTAGACTAGACGCTCTGAGACATTGTACACTAGAGGCGTTGTTCTTTGAAGAAGGTGAGGATGAAGGAGCTTCTAAGGATCAATTGCAAGAATTGGAAGTGGAGCTTGAGGATAGACTCCTTAGAGTCGTTGCTAATATTAAAGGTAGTAAAGGGAATGGATCGGAGAGTTGCAGAGAACAACTAGAAATGATATTCAATATTCTCCATTGTATATTGGCATTCGGCTCTTACAAATAAATAGGTGAGGCTGTTCCTAAAATTTAGGAAACAACTCACAACAATGAACTATAGATGTAGGTTGTTCAAACAACCTATGTAACAATCCATAAATATTATTAAAGAAATACCAAACAATATATTACCCCACATATAACCATGTGAGTACTAAATAATGAATTCTTAACATTCCCCCTTAGTGTGAACATGGGAAGAAAACACATTTGAAGAACTGGAAACAAAATCGTATGCCTCGCATACTTTTAGGTCTGCATATTGCTGGCTTGGATCTTGCTACACATGACCAATCCGCTTCACCACAGTGAATCCCATACCGGATGATCACACTTCCACCAATTCACCTACATACGCGAACTCAACAGTTCCGCTTTCACTTCTAGTGAATGCTAGATTTCACCGCCGATCGATGTTAGAAGTACGACAGTTGAAGAATCTCTGTGATCGAGAGGATCACTCGATTCAGCCTGCCCTCCTATACAACTGTTCTCAGATTCCAAAATGCACATCCTCCTCATTTCAATCTTTGGCAAGGAATGTATAACATGTTTTATTTCTACACACCACTCAAAGCAAACAATTGAAAATATTATAAAATGTGCCACCGGTCTATACGCGACCCGTCGTTGGTGGTGATCGACGAGGCGTCGATCGCCCTTCATCCTCCATTGTCTCCGACCTCCAAAGTATACTTCTGCTGCTAGCTCAATGAATATTGCTTTTGTTAAAATATAACACATTATATAGCATGTAAAATAGTTATGTAGTTGTTCGGTTGGTAAGCTGTCAACCACCTCTCTCTTCAATAAATAAACCCTCGCCTATATCATTTTACAATGTGGTTTGCCTTCTGTCTTCTTTCTTCTCTTTGCATATTCCAATGCTTTGAGGCTCATTTGAGAATGCCCCCCTCAAGTTCAACTCGGATGTCGGATTCCACCGAAAATGCGTCCGGCTAAAAGTGAGGCAATTTTTTTTTGTTTTTACAATATTTGACAATGACACTTTTGACTAAGACTAGAGGACTTGACTGGAAATTCAATATGTGAACTCGACAATGACTTTGACTATGAATTTTTAACTTGACACACATAACACTACATAACACTTAACGACAAAGATTCTATTGATGACTAATGGTCCACCATATATTAAAAATATTTCTAGAACGTTTTACATTAGACACTTGACTTACAAAACAAATTTAACTAATATGATAACAACCACTATCTTAAACTTATGGAAGAACTTCACCGTGGTACAAAGACAATATAATCTAGACTATATAAAATAAGACTGCCCTAATGACTTATTATTGATGATAATAACTATCAAACAAAAAATAAATGTCATTTAATGGACAACCTTGAATCTACAAACCATGCATTTTACTATCAAAGGAACCATTCCACGCATATTGGTCAAGAGTCCCCCAAATCACACACGGCATCTAGACTGCAAAACGTGAGGATTAACCAACACGTTGAACATGATTCTTGAGATTCAAATGATGTTTCACCTCAAGTCGGAACACGTGCAAAAATCGGTTTTCTGATTGAGAATATTCTCAAGCATCTCCCACCAAGAAAGTGTTCTATTTGGGAAGATCTTTGTTTTCTTCACCGACTGTAAATTTTCATCAACAAGACAAGTCGCAATTAAGAAGAGGCATTCGAATTGAGGTGACAATGACGCCTTGGTGAAGACTGTGTACGTAAAACTCTTGGCAGATGCACAACTATTTACAAATCTTGTAGATTTGACCAAAATACATATGCACAGGAACCAAATTCAATGCTTGATACTTACATGATCTTAATTGATGAGATATCACTGCATGAATAGAAATGGTTCCGCCCGAAGCAATCTCAAGAACCCATTCGCTCTAGTACTTGGCCTGTTGATGCACTCTCGGATCTGCGTTGAAGGACCAGTGTGCACTGATCAAGATGATTTTATAGCCAAGAAATCTAAGCACATGAATATTTGCTGATGCAGACATGCCCAATTAGAGGAGACCATGGAAAATTCCAAGTATTTACACGCATATGCATGCACACAAGGTTTGTAAAATAAATACGAGGATCTCAATATGCGTTCTTTAATGCGGCTCATGCCCTGGATTTTACGCTTTTTCCAAGCAGCACTTTTCATCAGATTTTCCCTTGCATCTTATAAATATTTTTCTCTGGATGCGTACAACACATTCACGATTGTTCTCTTCTCTCTCACAGGATCTACAAGCCTGCTCTGATACCAGATAAAGGGAATGGATCAGAGAGTTGCAGAGAACAACTAGAAATGATATTCAATATTCTCCATTGTATATTAGCATTCGGCTCTTACAAATAAATAGGTGAGGTTGTTCCTAAAATTCAGGAAACAACTCACAACAATAAACTATAGATGTAGGTTGTTCAAACAACCTACATAACAATCCATAAATATTATTAGAGAAATACCAAACAATATATTAACCCACATATAACCATGTGAGTACTAAATAATGAATTCCTAACAGGTAGGTCAAAGCTAGACATCCCTATTTTTTCTGGAAATCTGAACTATGAAGACTTTGATAGACTGGATAACAGAGTTAGAGGAATACTTTGACTATGAACAAGTTGAGGACTCCAAGATAGTGAAGTTTGCCTTCACCAAGTTTAAAGGGCGTGCAACCTTATGGTGGGATCACTTGCAGCTCAAAAGAGTGAGAAGAAGTAAAGATAAGATTAAGTTTTAGAATAGAATGGATGTGAACTTAAAAGGTAAGTTTTTGCCTTCTATTTATCATATAGGTTTATTCAAGAAGCAGCAGAATTTAAAACAGAAATATATTTGTGTAAAAGATTAAACGGAAGAATTATATAAGCTGATTATCCAAGAAGGTCATGTAGAAGATGATCAAGAAAATATCTCAAGTTATGTAAATGGTCTCTGCCTGTCCATACAAGACGATTTCAGTATCACAAAACTGCATTCTATAGAAGTAGCCTATCAGAGTGCATCAAAAGCAGAAGAAAATTTGTCAAGAAGACAACCAAATGGACGAGGAAGAGATAGAGGGCGTGGAAGGCTATCCTATAAAAATAGCCAAACATGTGCGAAGAAAGAAGAGGAAGAAACCAGTTCATCGCAGCAAAACCAAGGAGGCCATTATAATTCTTATAGAAGAAGATATAGAAACAGAGAGGGCAAAGGATTTGGTGGCACTTGTTTCAAATGTGGACATGGATATAGAGAAAATTAATACTCTGAAGTAAATAAAGAAAACAGAAGAAGTATGAAGAGACTTCATGTAGCGCAAGCAGTGGAAGCAAAAGTAGAAAAGACTGCACCTATAGAACCTGAGCATGGAGAGAACCTGATGCAGCAAAGAGTTATTTTGAGGCCAGAAAATTAAGAGGATGGACCCTCACAGAGGAAAAGCATTTTCAGAACTACATGCAAAGCAAGGAGTAGGTGTTGTAAGCTGATGATAGATTGTGGAAGCACCAAAATTCTAGTTTCTGCTGAGATGGTGCAAAGCTTGGGATTGAAGTGTGTTTCTCATCCCAATGCATATAAGGTTTCTTGGTTTTATAAAGGTCATCAAGTAACTGTGAAAGAACATTGCAATTTTAACTTCCACATTGGAAGCTATCATGATGAAGTTTAGTATGATTTACTACCAACGGATGTTTTTCATGAATTGCTGGGTGGACCATGGCAATATGAAAAAGTGCAATACATAATGGAAGAAAGAACAATTTCCAGATTACCAAGAATGGGAAGAAGTTTAAGCTATTTCCTATGAAGGAAGGAGGACCAAATATTTCAGTGATGTTACTTTCAGCCAAAGAATTTCTGATAGTGAAGAATAAAAAGGCTTGTATTGTTGTCTTTCCAACGCCAGAACAGCAAGTAGAAGCATAAAAATGCCAAAGGAAGTGGCACATATATTGAAAGAATATGGAAAAGAATGTCAAGTGATTTTCCAAGTGGATTACCACTTGTGAAAGATTTCTCATCATATGGATTTACTGCTTGGAGCAAGTTTACCAAACAAGGCCCCACACAGAAAGAAAGAAAGAAAAAAATTATATTAATGTCCACAGATGACCAAAGTAGGTCAATGGGACTCAAGGATACAGCAATTAACAATAGAAAGTTCTAGGAAGAATCCTAGAAGCAAACTAAAGAAATAAAGTACAATAGACAAAATAAAGCCGCATGCCACTAACACAAGTGGCAAAGAAACCAATACAAATAACTATGAAGGGCAAAAGCATGTGCCAAGGAAGATTGGAGGCAAATCTCATTGAATGTCTTTGTTTGTGCCTAAAGTGGAGGAGTCATCCGAGCCATTATCGATCATTGTGAAAGATCTGATAATGCTCGTCGGGGAGTATACCAGGTCAAGGAGCCAGGTTGGGGGATCCTAGGAGGAAGTAAGATACTTCCTCTAGAATCACCCCTAACATCCAAGGCTGATGTAACTCCCGTAGTAGAAAAGAAGCTCGTAATATCTGTTTGCCCTTGTGGTTTGGGGGCAACTGGCAAGTAGTACATTTGTATCGCCTGAGGGGGCAGAGCCATGTTGACAAGGAGCATTGCCACGATGTCAAGAGATAGCAGGCTTGGAGATCTAAGTAGCCTGAGAAGTAATGATGTGCTGAGAGAAGCGCCACCTAACTAATCTATCAATTCTAATGTGTGATGTACTAGTGTCCAAAGGATGCTTAGTGTTGCCAATCACCTGGATGGGCTGGAAGAAAGAGGTGATCAACATGGGGGCTTTGGGGCCTCTAGGCTCATCTGTAGGGATCTGCAATGAAGGGTGATTGCGTCGCAAAGGTAAAGAGCCATGCACCGTTGATCGGTATATCTAATGAAGGTAGCTAGTGTTGGAGTCCTTATAGAAGCAGTGACATCTTCCCCATATCTCATAATACAAGGGGCATCTGAAAATGAAGTGGTCCTCGGTCTACACCTCCTTGGGGGAGCAAAGACAACAAATCCAATTCTGACGGAGAATGTGATGATCAGTTTCAATGAGTAAAGAACTAAACAAACAAGAAGAAGAAATTTGGAAAAAAAAACATATTGATTTGATTTATTCATCAAATCAATGCAGGGTTTCCCCAAAAAAAATATAGATAAATAAATATAAAATCTTCTAAATAATCAATTTCATTATTTGTTGGATAGAGGATTGATTACAGAAACTTTTACTCCATGTGCATTCCCAACCATGTTTACACCGAAGGAGGATGGAGAACAGAAAATGCGTACAAATTCAAAAGTTATCAATAAATTTACAACCAAGTATAGGTTCCCATTGCCAAGGATGGATGACATGCTGAGTAAAGCCATATATTTCTCTAAGACTGATTTGAAGAATGGTTACCATCAAATTAAGATAAGAGAGACAGATTAGTAGAAGACTGTGTTTAGGAACAAGGATTGTATGAATGGTTGGTCATGCCATCTGGGCTAACCAAAGCCCCTATTATATTTATGAGATTGATGAATGAAGTGTTGAAGCCATTTCTTGGGAGATTTGTAGTATTGTGTACCTAGATGCCATACAGATGCCATACGAATGCCAAATTAATTGTTAGTGGGACAAAAGACGAGCATTTGATGTGCCTGAAACAAGTTTGAAAGAAGCTGAAGTAAGAGAAGCTGCTGATAAATTTGACAGTGTTCGTTCATGAAGGAAGAGCTTATACAAAAGGTAAAGGTAAAGGTAGTTTTTAGGCCACCGCCAAGCGAGACAAATATCTGGTGTATGAGACCCCCTTGTAGTAGCCGACAAGGTGATTGTTTTTCCATTTACCTTATATATTGATCAACAAGGTGTACAACCCTACCCCCATCTGAATTTGAACATTTGACATCCATTTTGCAATACAGACGCCTTCAACATCAACCCTGCTCAGGATGTACTTAAGATGGATCCATAAAAGGTCAGAGTAATATTAGAATCGCCGACTCGAAGAATGTTACTGAGGTAAGGTGTTTTCATGGTTCAACAAGTTTCTATAGTTAGTTTATATGGAGCTTTAGTGGAATTTGGTGCATCATTGACTGCATACATAAAGAAAGGATAGTTTGATTGGACAGCCCAAATAGTAATTAGTATTGAAGTTTTGGAGAAGATGCTCACAGAGACAAGCATATATTCGCCTTACTTGATTTTGAAAAAGTGTTCCAAGTAGACTATGATGAAGTGTGATGGTGCAGTACCGAGACAAGAGAGAAGACCAGTTGTATATTTCAGTGAGAGCAAAATTTAGCAAAATTAAAATATTTAGTGTATAACGAAGAGTTCTATATCATAGTCCAAGCATTAAAGAAGTGAAGACATTATTTGCTACCTAAAGAGTTTTTTTGTATAGTGGTTATCAACCCTTGATATTTATAGATAATCAGACTAAGTTAAACGAACAACATATAAACTGGGTTGAATACTTACCAAATTATTCATTTATTCTCAAACATAGCTCTGACAGTTAAATATAATTGATTCCTTGAGCAGAAGAATTGTGTTGATGAATACGATGTTAGTGGAGATAATTGGATTGGACAATCCAAAGGAATTTTATGAGGAAGAAACAGACTTTGCAGAAGCTTGGAAAGCCTGTAAAGAGACATGTGTAGGTGAGAGAAGCCCGCAAGAGGGAATTTTGTTCAAGAAACAACAATAGTGCATCCCTAGAGGGCCAATGAAGGATAATTTGATCAAGGACTTAGATAGACAAAAATTAGGTCATTTGGAAGAGATAAGACCCTATCATTGCTGGAGGAAACGTACTTTTGGCTGGGAATAGATAAGAATGTAAGCAAATCTATAGAGACACAAGGTATGCCAGTTGGTGAAGGAAACATGTCAAAATAGAGAATTATACAAACCATTACCAGCACCAGAACCATGAGAAGATCTGATTATGAATTTTGTTCTTCGATTGCAGAGTACATTAATGAAGTAATGATTCAATTTTTGTTGTGGTTCATAGATTTTCAAAAATGGCACATTTTATTCCTTGCAAGAAGACCATTGATTCTTTAAATATTGCAAATCTGTTTTTAACCAAGTTGGATAGCATGGATTACCAACGAGTATAACCTTTGATAGGGATACTAGATTTTGGGTCACTTTTGAATAACATTGTGGAAGAAATTGGGCACCAAATTGTAGTACAGTTCAGCATATCAAATCCCCAAATGGATGGAAAAACCGATGTTGTCAACAGACATTTAGGAAATCTGCTTGGATGCTTAATTAGAAATGAACCAGGAAAATGGGATATGATGTTAGCTCAAGTAGAGTTTGCATATAACAATTCACCAAAAAGGCTAGTTAGAAAAATGCCATTTCAAAATGTGTAAGGAAGATCACAAAGAAGGGTAACGAATCTCGTACTTGTGACAGTAGAGAAGAAGATTCTAGATGCAAAATGTTTTGTAAAAATAAAATGAAATGAAAAGATGAGTTATATTAATGTCCACAAATGACCAAAAGTAAGTCAATGGGACTCAAGAATACATTCAATTACAATAGAAAGTGATAGGGTAAAAGGACCCTAGGATCAAAGACTAACTAAATAAAAAGAACAAAAGCACTGAAAATAAATGAGGGGTAAACCCAAAGTAGTAAAGCCCCTACCTGTGTGGTTATTGTACCAATCCAAACAACCATGTGAGGGGAGCAAGAACCCCAAATAGCATGCGCTAATGGAATACGGAAAGACTAGATGGTACTCCCATCAAACATCTCTAACCATGCCTGGGACTAAGGAATCGTTTGTGTCATCGTCTAGCACTCTATTAGGCAATATGCATGTACTTACCAGGAAGGACTGTAATACCATTAAGTGTTATGCATGAGCTATAAAGAGAGCAATAACGTAATTAGGCAAAGATATGCTACACTATCCTAGTCTAATATATGATACATCAAATAAACAATCAACCAACATAAAGAGAAAGGGTTTAGGGTTAGAGATACCTTCACATTGACACTATTGGTGCATTAATTCCCCTCCTCAATTTGTAATATCTTGTGAGAGATTGCTGTTGGGTGGATCACAAGAGGGATTTGTAGAAGACCTAAATAGACCAAAATTGGGGACTTCAAAGACTAAGGCAGACCTTCTTAGCTTAGCTCCTATTCTTTATGCTCCTAGTAACCCAATGCTCCAATGATGACCTCCAAGCATAAGCCGCGTTACAAGCTACGACCTCTTAGCCTTTACGGGCAGATTTGCAAGCACAAGAAAAGTGGATTCTTCGATGATATAATTGAGAAATGACAATAATCATGCAAAGTTCGAGCAAAACACTGAAAGCAAGTATGCAGGGTGATCTGAAGGTGCTATAGGAAGACAATTTGAAGGTGATATAAGGTGGTAGTATTGAGGGTCTCAAGCAGGGGTAAGAAGGCTAAGGAAAGCTAGGGCAAGTGCCATGACGAACTCTCATGAGATGCTATAAACCAACCGCGACCCTTTCCCAAAGTACACCTTCTAAGGATGAATTTGTGGGATTTTATGCACGAATAACCTACAAAGAAAAATCGTTACTAAGTGAATAATAAGGTGTTTACACAACACACTTTGTTCTATAGGTGTCCAGCTCCTAAGTTTCAAAGGCTTAGCCAATACAGGGTTGAGGGCAGCATTGTATCCATGCGCCAAAATATTTTAATACAATATTGACGTCATTTGACACAACTCCATGCCCCGCAAGGCAACACATTAGTATGTTTCGTGTAACCTACATTGCACTATGCCAGGCCATGCCATTCGCACAACCTCATCCATATATGCAGCACCTACATACATACCACACAGCACAACCCTTGCATAGAACCTAAAGTTTATGCATCGATCACGTGGACACTCCACACCATGATGTACCATGCCAAGTGGCACTTTCATAGCTCACGTTATGCCAAAGGATTTGTCAGCATACCAAACACTTGGCAGTCAAGCTGCATAATTGTTGAAAGGTAAAGAGCCAAAACATAGAAACCCGAGGGATTCAACTTCCATAATAATTATATATGTCTTCATGGCTTTGTAAATATATGCACACACATCTATAGCATTACATAACAAGCAGATAGGTACAAAATAAGCAACCATGCATCTCCCTAAAGAGTGGCTCATACACAAAACGCACAAATTAATATAACTTTTGTTTCATTTCTATTATTTTCTCTACCCTATTTCACTCAACATAAGTGCTTATGTGCTCGCAAACAACATATTTAGGTCCTCATCTAGAGCGTTGTTCCCCAATACCTCCTAGGATTTGGATCATATGTATATTTTGACTCATCAAAATACAGTTGGGAGGCATGGCACACATTGATTTATATGATACGAAACTACAATACAAATAAATTGATCTAATGCTACAATTGCATAATCAAAGTTCAGAGAAACATGGAACGTAGGTACTTGTCCAAAAGAAAAACATCCACACACATATCGGAAGAGGGGTTTGATATAGTAGATGATAGAACTATGATAACATTTACATTGAATGGTCCTCCTTCCTAGTGAAATTTTATTGAAAACATTGCAACTAAAACATAAATTAAAGGAAGGGAATTATGACACTCTTTGTAAGTTGTTAACTCAACATGCTAGCAGACTACCTGGGATATAACCTAGGTAAAAAGGAGGCCTTTGTAGCAAGTTCTAGTAGTTCGAGCGAAGGTAGAGGTAGTTGAGGTAGAGTCACATACAACAATGTTTGGAAGACATGTGTTTTATCATCATTCTCGCATAGGTGATGGATGTACATCTAATCATCCACACACACGGGGCATGACAGAGATACGAACACTAGAAGAAGAGGGAAAGATGATAGAGGAAGAGGAAGACGCAAAGCAGAGGTAAAAGACATATCACTTGCTATAGATGTAAAAAGGTTAAACATTATGTTGTCATATGTCACCTTTTTTGAAAAGCTTCCAAAGTTAAGATACAAATTAGCTATACACAATATGGTTTGTAACTTTGACGATTATTCAAATTTTGTTGATGATGAAGACTTTCAAACTACTTATGTACCTAGGGAGATAATATAGTTTATATGGGTTGAAGGAGATGCTGAAATGTGGCACACATCCCTTTTAGTTATATGTTTAGAATATATGGGATCATATAGGTAATTTGAAGAATTAGTTATGTTGGGCAATGAGCTGGCCTATGTTGGGATTAAGTGTTACCCACCCAATAAAAGGAATGTATGCCTATAGAAAGGAGATGAATATCATTGTGAGGATGTCATGTATGTGAAGAGTCTTCTATTTGGTAGGAGTTGAAGGTATCCCCCTCGAAGTGGAATTCCCATATTGGGAGATCTTATGGAGTTAGTTCTTCCTTAAGGAGTATTGTATGGTGTTACCTTGCCTTAAGGGTATTATTCTTTTCCTAAAAATATTGAATATTAGGGCATCTTGGCCCGCAAATCTCTCGTGTTGTGTTGATCTTCATTATATTCTACATATTGTTCAAATTATTCATTTATTATATGTGAAGATCTTACCAAGTGGCATCGAGCATGAATTTGGGCAAAATTTGGGTTGAAACCCTAATTTTAAAGATTCGTCTATATCTTGCAACGACAAACAAAATTTTCAACTATTTTTTTGTTGAGGTTGCAAAATAGTCTCAAAAAGTTACAATCCAGATTTGTTTTGTAAAAGTTATTGCGAATTTAGAGTTTTTCACAAATTCCCTCCACATGCCACAATTTTCAGAATTTTTCTAATTTCCTTACATTTTCGAAAGATCTCAAATATTTAAAAAGGGCCTATTTTCTATGTTTTTTTAATTTGAGGCCGACATTTCTGAAATCGTCAAGTCAAAGTATGGTCAAAGGAGTATGTTCTTGAAACCCTAATTTTTGTGCATCATGGGGATGCTGATCTTTCTATGGAAATGGTGAGATTGATGCTAGAGAATGGTAAATCCAATTTAAGGAGTATTTTTCATATGGAAAGACATGATTTCATTTTTCACTTTGGGTTGGTGGTTCAACATGGAGTTGAGTCTCTCAATTACAAAAAGAGATCTAATTGGTCTTGGGAGGAAATGGAACAAGTTGTCTTAAGCTAGATGGAACACAAAAGAAGAAGAAAGAGAAAGAAAATAATGATGATGTTGTGGAAGAGCATGAAAAGGAAGAAAAAGAAGAATACAATGATAATAATGAAGAGGTTGCATATGATGCGAAGGAGAGGTAGAGGATCAAGATGAAGAACAAATAGAGGATAAGAGTTCGAAACAATGAAGCTCCAAAGAAGAAAGCTTAAGGTTTCAGTTTCATGAGTGAATTCAAAGGAAGAAGAAGGGAATTGTGTCCAAAAACCCTAGCAGCAGGTATAACTTCATCAACATGGATTTAGTTCAACATCTACATGTTCAAGCAAAGAATATCAAGGAAGCTCAAGTGGATGGTAAGCATATTCAAGTTTTTGAAGATTTGAAGCTCACTATGGACATAAATGTTTAGCATTCAAATTTTCATGCTTTGAATATGAATGGTTTAGATCTTGTTCTTGGATATTCTTTGTTAGAGACCTTGGGAAAAATGAATATTGAGGTGCAAAATACATTCATGAAGATTTGGTACAAGAGAAAGAAGGTCACTTTGCAGGATATCACACTTAGTGAAGAACAAATAAAGGTCAAGATAGAGCATGAGGATGAATATGAAGATGATGAAAAAAGTATGAAGCAAACATAGAAGATCAAGAAGCATTTGAAGAAAAAACATGAAAATAAAATTCATCTAATCAAAGAGAGGCTCTAGCGGTCGAAAAGGTGGAAGAGGAAAAGAAAGTAGAAGAAAAGGTTGAGGATCCTAAGGTTGTTGCATATAAACACCCACACCCTCATGAAAGGAAAAAATCATGGAGGCATGCCGGGGCACACATCAAAGCAACAACCGATATGGATATATAGGTTATTGGAGGAACAATCATGATGGTTCTACATGGAATTGATGGAGCAACAATTATGGAACATGAAATCATAGGAATAATCACTATGGCTATACGAGAGAAGCTAAGGAGGAACAATGATTGTCATGGATGAAATCATAATAGTGCAGCAGATTAGAGAACCAAGTTAAGAGATGTATCAACCACCTAGATCACATATGGGTGGTTGAATGATCAAGCACGGCAACAATGTGCAATGATTTGAAACACACTCATAACATGATTTCTTCTCATGTTTCAAGGACAAAACATGTCAAGGAGGGATGGCATGTTATGTACCTAGGAGATGATATTATAATGTATATTGATGGGGATGCCGACATGTAGCACACATCCCCCTAGTTAGTTATATATTCATAACACATGAAGTCGTATAGGTAGCTTGTGGAATTAGTTATAGTGGGTATGAGGCCTACATTGGGATTAGGTGTTAACCACCTAATAAGAGTAATAGTGGGTATGAGGCCTACATTGGGATTAGGTGTTAACCACCTAATAAGAGTAATATATACCTATATAAAGAAGATGAATATCACTATGAGGGATGTCATGTATGTGTTTAGTCTTCCACTTGGTAGGAGTTGGAGGTATCCCCCTAAAAGTGGAATTTCCTTATTAGGAGATCTTGTGTGTTATTCCTTCCATAAAGAGTATTGTATGGTGTTGCCCTACCTTGAGGGTATTATTCTAATTCTCAATATATTGAATACTATATGGTGTTTGTGCAACGGTCTCTTCATAATCTCTAAGGAAAACTCGCCACGCATTGTTATGAAGCGGTGGTGAATCCTCAATGGGATCACTTGATGACAGAGCTCCTATTTTTGTTCGCTCTTCATGAGGATCATGAGATACACACAAGTTCCGCTGCTCCTTCACTCGAGGCATGTGCATGTTGAGCTGCGGCTATCGGATGTGATCACCTGGCACATATTCGAGATGTTTCCTCGCATTTTGTGGTAGTTCATTTGGCATTGAATCATATGCAGGAGTCTTCTTTAGCCATTATATTGATTTGGTATGGATGTATGGTCACTTGTGGCGAAAAGTAAGCTTCTTTTGAGAGGACACTACAAACATGGTTCCTCCACTATTCGACTTCTAAGTCCACTCACGGCTCTTCCTACCTTTTGTAGCTCCTTATGTTGATTGAGCTCTATTTTTTTAGCGGTTGTAGAGCAATTCTCGTGCTTTCAAATGGCATCCTTCAGAGATTGACAACATTCTGGAGTTTCTATGTGTCACTTGGTAAAGAATATTTGTATAGGATCAATTTTTGGTCACACTTTGAACCTAAGGAGCTATGAATTGTTTCAACTAAGTTTCTCTTCATGTGTGTATGTGCTCAATTTTTAGCACTTTCTTCTCTACTTCAATTTGCATGACTATCCCATCGCCACCAAGGCCGTCTTCTTGAGAGGTATGTTTCATCTCGTATTTTCGGCACTTCTTTAAAACATGTTAACAATCTCCTTCAACTTTGTAGTGGAGTTAGTTCTCCTTACGAAGTGTGGCTAGTCTAGTGAAGTCAAGTGTCACCTTAACGGTGTTCAAATAGTTGGCTTTGTGCACTCGAATACAAGTTTGTAGCGTCACTCCACCCATTCAACAATATGGGGGAATGGGGTTGATCCTGCTTCTTCGGGTGTCGTTCCTCGCTTCTTCTGGGTGTCATGTCCCTTGCTCTCTGAAGCTTGATTTGCCTTTTTGCGGTTGGCACATTACATCTTCCGCAATAGATCCAATTAAAGTTTGGTGAACTCTTGCACTATCAACACCGTTAACAGTCTCCATGGTGAGCTATTTTTTTAAATTACAGTGCTACTTATTATGTTTGTGATCGAGCAATGGATCCAGACCACTAGTGCAAAATGAGTTTAAGTGAACGTATGTCTACCAAACATTCTTCTAGTTAGCAAAACTTCAGCTCTTCATGAAGGAGCAAGTGGTTTTGGACTTGGCGATGATTGTATGTCTACCATCCCCGGCACATGTCAACTCTTGATGAGTAGCTTTGAGACCACATGTTCTTGCCAAATCTTTTGAGACTTTTGGGTCCATCCTCTTTAGCATTGTGTTGAGTCTTTGAGTCGTGCTTCTTGGGATGCCTCATAGCATGAGATAACTCCCTCCGCTTTCAATGTTAGTTCACTAGTTTTTAGGTACCTTGCGATGACACATTTCATCCATGGTAACTCTTTTTTCGAGTTGTTCTATGATCAATGTTTTTTTGAGTGAGCCTCATATAAGGTACCAATTCCTGTTTGAAGTATTCCCAAAGAAAAAGAATAATTGAAGGAAAAGAATGAGATTAACTATTCACACTCAAACCATTACAAAATCTCAAACGTTGAGCTGAAAACCAAGTTGTACAACTAGCATCTGCACCTTTAGGGGGTGCAAGCAATTCACCGATAGGAAAATTATGAGAAGTTATAAATTTATTGTGTCTTTTTAACATAATATTTTTTTATTAAATATATAGTATCAATTTTATTTTAATATTACTTAATTAGAAATATAATAACCTATTTATGAATTCTTTCTAAACAAGTAAAAGTGTTGTCGGTTCTGCCCGCCATGAGAGCCATGGCTCCATTGATGGTCTCCACAGAACGAGGGTGGCAAGGTACTTGGCTGGGTAGGAGCCTAGGGTCACCAAGGTGGAGTTGTAGCCCACCGGGCTAATGCCTTAGTTGTTTTGCATGCCGATGAAGGCTAAAAATAGCCCTATTCCTGTTGATGATGAGATTTGAACCGGCCTAGCCAATTTTGTTCTCATCACATGGCGGTTATGAGTAAAAAGAGGACGCCTTCTGTGAGGACAGCCGCCAGGGCGTTCTTGTAGGGAATTGAACCCGAGCCGGAAGCCCACGACAATGTACGCAAAGTAGACATTTATGCCCGTGCAAGGGCCCGGGCTAAAGGGAGGTTTGCAAACATGGCCATGATGAAGCAACCGAAACTCTTTGCAGTCAATAATTCCTCGTCACAAATCTGCCAATATCTTCATGAGCTTGGAGAATTTGAAATTGAACACCCATAAAAGCTATCTTCAACAGAACAGAAAAAATGAGAATTTATGTCAGGATGAACACCACAAGCACAAACTGAAGAAACAAATTTGAGAATTCAGGTTAGGATTGAACACGAGCAATTGAACACCCACAGAAATACCCAGCCTTTGAAAAAGAATGCCACTTCACTAAAACCAGAGCACATGAGCATATACACATAGAAAGTAAACCACTGGTAAAAAAGTTAAATCTGCTGCAGAATAATTGGCATGATGTTTATTTAAGCGGACTTTGAGCGGTGGGAGAATTAGCCAGAGTTAGGGCAGGTGGAAGACAACTTCGCATAAATTTATTGCTAGCACTTAAAGACCACATAAATGTGTATCTCATGCAATCAAATTCACATAGAAAACGGGTAAAGTTTGCTAGTCTGATCCACCATAAATCAAAAATCCATCATCATAGATCAATAACAAGTACATATTGAAGATAGCAAAACTACAACCCAAATAGAGACAAAAAACAAAATGAAATTTGATAAAAATTTGTTTTGAAGGAAAGAGTGAAGTCAAACCGTGAAGCAAAGAGTTGTGTTGATGATTCTTAAGAAGATCTCTATGATGAATTGAGCTACATATCTTTCATCTTCATAATGAATAAGATTTGGTAAAGAATCATAATTTCCTCTTAAAACATAGTAAAACCTCTCATAAATCTGAGAATCCACATGACACCTAATTACAAAATGCTCCTTCAATTCTAATTCATTATAATAAAATTTACTTATACACACTAATTACCCTCTAGGCTCTCACATGAACATCCCATGTTACAGGAAAAATTATTTACGCTACAACTGATGTAGCACTGTCAGATAAGACACCTTACAATAGAAGCAAAATTATCTATGCTACAATTCATATAGAACTGTAAATAATTCAATTCAAAGGTCTACAATGCCTTCTGCTTCAAATATTAATTTACACTATACATTTAATATGTATATATAAACTACAAAAATAAAATCCATTTTATAAAGCCAGACTAGCTATTATGGGACTCAAAATAACACCCAAATGCTTCCACAGTATTAACATCACATTTAACCACCATAATATATTACAAGAACATATATGTTCTTGCTTTAGAAGATCTATAATTATAGAAATGACAATTACCAAATCCAAACCCACTCAGCTTAAAACACACCTACCAGATATATGAGCAGCTTAATAAGAAGAAATTCCAAAGCTCAAGCATATTGTTTTCAACCAGTTCTTCCATATGTTTGTCTTTTGATGATTGCAATCAGATGTGGTAGTAACCCTTTCCTCTTCTTGCTCAAGTTTACCCCCAAGTTTTTACATACAAGAAAAATCTTGTTCCCAAATTTCCAATCATTTCAAATGGATTTAGAGCTTGGCCACAGCCACTGTCAGCACGGTGCAGTTAAACTGCTTGGTGTCTTGTCCAAGAACAGGCAAACAGCCTCCACGAGCATATGATTTGAGGGCAGTTTCTATCACTTAGTGCACTGAATCAGCATAACTTGCCAAAAACTTCATCAGACCAACACTGCCCAATACATTTACAGTTACCAGGAAAAGGTTAACCTCATTTGCTTTCACCTGGTTTCTCATGAACAGGGAACCGAGCGGATACTTGGGAGATTGGTGAGGAGCAGTGTCAACAGCTGATTTATACGGCATGTGGATTTCAGGCAGGTTTGGAGATGGAAACCCATGTGCATAGCGTGGCTAATTTACTGCCCCCATTCAAAGCAATGATTTGATCCCCAAAAACACAAATAGACAAAATTAACTCTGTTTTCCAGCTGTTGTTTACCGGTGAGAGAGAGTTATTTCCCATTGGTCATGAGCTGTTTTCTGGCATGAAATAGGTTTGGCGGGCACTTTATGGGAATGCATTCCCACAATAAAAGCCTATTGGCTAATTATAGATGGATGAACTTAATTAGATGTCCAATTTGATATCCCAACATGTGTCTAAGCATAAATGTGTGACAAGTGGTATGTCCTTGCAGCTGAAATCAGAAAATTAGCTTGCTCCACAACACAGTTATCACCATGACATGTGTTGGTCTTCTCACACTTAGCCTCTCAACATGGTGTCTTAAGTTTGCAGTCAATAATTCCTCATCCCAAATCTGCCAATATCTTCATGAGCTTGGAGAATTTGAAATTGAACACCCATAAAAACTATCTTCAACAGAACAGAAAAAAATGAGAATTTATGTCAGGATGAACACCACAACAACAAACTGAAGAAACAAATTTGAGAATTCATGTTAGGATTGAACACGCGCAATTGAACACCCACAGAAATACACAGCCTTGGAAAAAGAATGCCACTTCACTAAAACCAGAGCACATGAGCATATACACATAGAAAGTAAACCACTGGTAAAAAAGTTAAATCTGCTGCAGAATAATTGGCATGATGTTTATTTAAGCGGACGGTGAGCGATGGGAGAATTAGCGAGAGTTAGGGCAGGTGGAAGACAACTTCGCATAAATTTATTGCTACCACTTAAAGACCACATAAATGTGTATCTCATGCAATCAAATTCACATAGAAAACGGGTAAAGTTTGCTAGTCTGAACCACCCGAAATCCAAAATCCATCATCATAGATCAATAACAAGTACATATTGAAGATAGCAAAACTACACCCCAAATAAAGACAAAAACAACATGAAATTTGATTAAAAATTGTTTTGAAGCAAAGAGTGAAGTCAAACCGTGAAGCAAAGAGTTGTGTTGATGATTCCTAAGAAGATCTCTATGATGAATTGAGCTACATATCTTTCATCTTCATAATAAGATATGGTAAAGAATAAGATATGGTAAAGAACCATAATTTCCTCTTAAAAGATAGTAAAACCTCTCATAAATCTGAGAATCCACTTGACACCTAATTACAAAATGTTCCTTCAATTCTAATTCATTATAATAAAATTTACTTATACACACTAATTACCCTCTAGGCTCTCACATGAACATCCCATGTTACAGGAAAAATTATTTATGCTACAACTGATGTAGCACTGTCAGATAAGACACCTTACAATAGAAGCAAAATTATCTATGCTACAATTCATATAGAACTGTAAATAATCCAATTCAAAGGTCTACAATGCCTTCTGCTTCAAATATTAATTTACACTATACATTATATATATATATATATATATATATATATATAAACTACAAAAATAAAATCCATTTTATAGAGCCGGACTAGCTATTATGGGACTCAAAATAACACCCAAATGCTTCCACAATATTAACATCACATTTAACCACCATAATATATTACAAGAACATATTCGTTTTTGCTTTAGTAGATCTATAATTATAGAAATGACAATTACCAAATCCAAACCCACCCAGCTTAAAACACACCTACCAGATATATGAGCAGCTTAATAAGAAGAAATTCCAAAGCTCAAGCATATTGTTTTCAACCAGTTCTTCCGTATGTTTGTCTTTTGATGATTGCAATCAGATGTGGTAGTAACCCTTTCCTCTTCTTGATCAAGTTTACCCCCAAGTTTTTTACATACAAGAAAAATCTTGTTCCCAAATTTCCAATCATTTCAAATGGATTTAGAGCTTGACCACAGCCACTGTCTGCACGGTGCAGTTAAACTGCTTGGTGTCTTGTCCAAGAACAGGCAAACAGCCTCCACGAGCATATGATTTGAGGGCAGTTTCTATCACTTAGTGCACTGAATCAGCTTAACTTGCCAAAAACCTCATCAGACCAACACTGCCCAATACATTTACAGTTACCAGGAAAAGGTTAACCTCATTTGCTTTCACCTGGTTTCTCATGAACAGGGAGGCGAGCAGAGACTTGGGAAATTGGTGAGGAGCAGTGTCAACAGCTGATTTATACGGCATGTGGATTTCAGGCAGGTTTGGAGATGGAAACCCATGTGCATAGCGTGGCTAATTTACTGCCCACCATTCAAAGCAATGATTTGATCCCCAAAAACACAAATAGACAAAATTAACTGGCTGTTTTCCAGCTGTTGTTTACCAGCGAGAGAGAGTTATTAACTTATTTCCCATTGGTCATGAGCTGTTTTCTGGCATGAAACAGGTTTGGCGGCATTTTATGGGAATATATTCCCACAATAAAAGCCTATTGGCTAATTATAGACGGATGAACTTAATTAGATGTCCAATTTGATATCCCAACATGTGTTTAAGCATAAATGTGTGATAAGTGGTATGTCCTTGCAGCTGAAAATTAGCTTGCTCCACAACATAGTTATCACCATGACATGTGTTGGTCTTCTCACGCTTAACCTCTCAACATGGTGTCTTAAGTGAGTGACTTGAAATGAGCTTCACGTGGTGTCACTCACAAGTGACCCAAAAATAGCTTCACCATGGTGCCGTTGGCAAGAGACCCCAAATCAAGTTTTAATGTGGTGTCCCTGCAGGAAACCACAAACCCCATAGATTTTATAGGCACTATTGTGTTCCTCTCGAAGAAAATCAATTTCAAAACAACCTACACCCAATTTCATGTCCGTATAAGAAAGTTATGCTTGCAACAAGGTTTAGTTGTCACGAGACCACAAAATCAGCTTCAACATGATGTTTCGTACAAGATACTACCAACCACACAGGCTTTGAAGGCACCATTGTGTTCCTCTCATAACATTTCAAATAAACAGAATTCATAAGTTACGACCCTGCAAGTCTTGGGTCTCTGACATTGTGTTGCAGCCGCAAGAGCATAAAAAGATCTCAAATGGTCAACATAAGATGATCTCCAACAAGGTCTATTCTTCAAAATGCAACAAAATGGTCTTCAACATGGTGTCACATCCGCAGACCACAGAATGATCTCAATTCAAACATGCAGGATGAAGTGGTTCTGCCAAGGACCATCCTTCATCAATGACTTTGGTGATAGAAACACAAAACACAATTAATAAGAAATGAAATATCCATACAAAGACAAATAATGAGAAGGTTTATGACTTCAACAAGGGTGTTGCCATAGAAAATAGTAAACAATTAGACCTTTCCATCTCCTATTTATATGATGCCCAATGGGCCAAATAAGATCAAAAAAATGTTAAAGTCGAATTGATTTCGCTGACAGTCTTCATTTCACTAACAACTTATGGAACTAAGGCAAGAGGCATTGATTGAGGTGAGGAATAAAACTTCAACATAACAAGCATTGGGTCAGAGGCTAAGAAGTATTTTAATTGCAATAACATGTGCTTGTACATCCAAGGCACTTACACATGAAGACAAATGCAAAAACTATAACCAAAAATAAAGAAGACTCCTCCCATGAAATTTCAGAATTATAAACCAGTCTTAATAGTGAGATTCAATCTATATTGCAGGGATAAATATTTAAGAAACCATCTACTGAGATTATGTAAAAACTATGTAATATCCCTGTCAAATAACTTTAGATAAATCTGGATATTTGCACAAAACCCTAGGGCAGCAGTATGAAATACTAACTTCTATGACAGCTGCAATAATCTGATTTTTTTAATAAAAACAACCACAATATGTAGGAAAAACAGACTTTATTTATTTATTTCAAATCAGCTTTAATAAAAACACTAGAATGTCTTAATACAATTTTCTCACAAAAGATAGGAACATGCAAACTGCTTTGACTGATCACTACTTCCAGATGTGGCACCAAGTACTGAAATTTGTTCCCAAAGGGGACGTCCTAGCTGTACTTGTTGTTCTGGATGCTAAAACAGCCCTAAATATGATGCCCTAGCTGAACTAGATGAACACTTGTACTGAATGACCACTGCAACCCCTGAATGGAATTGCCAAGCTTAGATATGAGGGATTTCGTCCTCAGATCTGTATGCAAATGAGGGTTTTCGTCCTCTATTGCTGATGCAGAAGCAGAAGCTACTTGCAAACAATGAAGTAGTTGATAAATTTCCAAGATGCCTCAATAATAAACCCCAAATCTGCTTTTATAACTTCCAATCCCTCTAAAGTGGGCGCCCCTTTTGGAAATACATGCATGCTCCATAAACAAATAAAATAATAACTTTATTCTCTTCCCAAGTTGGCGCCCATCCTAAAAATAGGAATATACAATATTAAAAAGTTTTATCCTCACTTTATCCTAAAAATAGGATCTGATTACTCATGCAGCCCACTCTATCCTTGGTGCCCCCATTCTTATTTAATTATTATTCTAATTTTGGTGCCCAATAATAGAAGTTCATCATTCTATTATTATTTTATTCTATTTCGCTTTTTGGATAAAAATATAATTTAAGTGTCCTTTTTCCAATTAAAATATAAAAATACCTTTGGACCACTTAAATTAATTTATTTCCCTCTTTAATTTCCCCTTATAGCCTACGAGAAAATAATAAGAATAGGCTTCGGGTATCCAGAATTAATTAATTCTAAAAAGGGGACATTACAGTCCGCATTTCCCACAATTGCTTTCCCTTAAGCAATTGCAAGCTTGGATGCTTAAGAATTTCAGCACCCTCCCAAGTAGCATCCTCTACTGGTAAATCCTTCCAATGTACCAAATACCCTGTGATAATCTTGTTCCTTAACCTTTTTTCCCGAAATCCAAAATTACTTTAGGAACCAAAACAAGTTTGCCTTCATCATCCAAAGGAGGCAATTCAATGGAAGGAACAATATGTTGTCCCAAAGCTTTTTTCAGACATGAGACATGGAAAACATTATGTATCTTACTCGCTCTGGGAAAACCAACTCATAGGCAACCTCCCCTATCCTCTTGCTTAATCTTGTATGGTCCATAGAAACAAGGTTTGAGCTTTTCAGCTCCACTCTTCTTTAGAGAAGACTGTCTATAGGGCTGCAACCTCAAGAAAACCATGTCACCAACCTCAAAAGTCCTCTCATGCGTGTTGGTCCGCATAAAATTTCTGTTGGTTTTGTGCATGTTGGATATTCTCTTTGAGCATTCCCAATATATCTTGGCTTTGTGCAACCAAGTCTCTTGCCCCCGGCACTCTACTATCTGCAAATACCAAATCCACAAAGGAAAGAGCATCATAACCATACAAAGCTCTGAAAGGTGTCATACCTATGGACATGTGATGAGTGGTATTGTAGCAATGCTCTCCCATGTAAAGCCATTTGACCCAAGCTGACTGCTGCCCTGCCACATAATTCCGCAAATATCCCTCAATCCACTTGTTCACAATCTCTGTTTGCCCATCTATTTGTGGATAATAGTTTGTACTTGAGAGTTAACTTTGTTCATGTCAAGAGAAAGAGCTCCTGCCAAAACAAACTAAGGAACTGTTATCTTTTTCACTCACAGTATTTTTAAGTAATCCATGTAGCCTAAACTCGAAAGGAACAGCAAAGAAGTGAGCATATTTAGTGAGTCTATCAACCACTACAAAATAAAATTCTTACCCTGAACATTGGGAAGACCTATGATGAAATCCATTGATATACTTTCCCATTTTTGGTTCAAAATAGGTAAGGGCTGCAACAAACCATTGGAAAAACATGCTTGCCTTGTTTTGTTGGCACACAATACACTCTCTAATGTATTGGAGGACCTCTTCCTTGAGTCCTTTCCAAAAGAATTTGTCCCTGATCTACTTGTAGGTCTTGAAATACCCTGGGTGACCAGCCAAAGGTGTATCATGGACAGCCCTTAAGATTTTGCTTTTTACCTTGGATTCAAGTACCAAATAGATTTTATTCTTGTAGAGGATAAGATCATCAACCACCCTATACTTGTTATCCTATATTTTTCCCTCAAGGATCTCATTAGTGTAACCATTCTTTACATACTCCGCTATTATTAAAACTTTCCAATCAACAGAGATTTCAGATATAGAGCATAGAAAAGGTTTTCTAGATAAAGCATCTACTACAATGTTATTCTTCCCTTTTACATACTCTATGTCAAAATTATAAGCTTGGAGCTTACTTACCCACTTTTGTTGCCTATCATTCAAGTCCTTTTGGCCAAGAAAGAACTTCAAACTATTGTGATCAGTTTTGACCACAAACCTGCCACAAACCAAATATTGCCAAAATTTTGCCAATGCATGCATGATGGCCAACATCTCTTTGTCATAAATAGAGAACCCACGCTCTACCTCACTAAGTTTTTGAATCTCAAAGGCTATGGGATGCCGCTTTTGCATCAAAACAGCCCCTACTCCTCCCCGATGCATCACATTCTAACACAAAAGGAATAGAAAAATCAAGTACAGCCAAAACTGAGCAAGAACTCATTACCTCTTTGAGTTTATCAAAGGTTGTTTGGGTTGTTTCAGACCAACTGAAAGCTTCTTTCTTTGTCAAATCAGTCAATGGAACAACAAGTTGTGAAAACCCTCTTACAAACCCTCTGTAATAATTGCAAAGACCAAAGAATCCCCTCAACTGTGTCAAAGTGGTGGGTATAGGCCAATCTAATATTACTTGGATCTTCTCTTGATCAACTTGTACTCCTTGGGCACTAATGTCATGTACCAAGTATAAAATTTTAGTCATTCCAAACTCACACTCGGGTTCTTCTGCAAAAAGAGCTTCTTGTTCCAAAATTTTCAGCATTGTATCCAAGTTTTTAGGTGCTCTTCCCAAGTTTTATTGTACACCAAAATGTCATCAAAGACTGATAGAACAAATTTCCTCAAGTGCTCGCTAAAAACATGGTTCATGCATGACTGGAAAGCAATTGGAGCATTCGTCAAACCAAAAGTCATTACCAAGAATTCAAAATGCCCAAAATGACAAGGAAAAGTTGTTTTGAACACATCTTCATCCCTTACCTTGATTTGGCGATAACCAGATCTCAAATCAATTTTGGAAAAATATACCACTCCATGTAACTCATTTGTCAATGCATCAATCATCGGTATTGGGTACCTATTTTTGATAGTCTTCTTGTTTAAAGCCCAGTAATCAATGCACATCCTCATTGTCCCTTTCTTCTTTTTCACCAAAACAATGGAAGAAGCAAAAGGGCTAGAACTAGGCGGATATGCCCCATCTTCAAAAGCCCTTTGATTGTCTTCTCAGTCTCCTCTTTGTAAACTCGTGGATGGCAGTAAGGAATAATCATGACAAGTTTAGAACCTATTTCCAGCTCTATAATGTGTTGGAAACATCCATCCAGTGGCAATCCTAATGGTAAATCACTGAATATTGTACCATGCCTATCCAAAATAGATCGTATATCCACATGGTAAGACCTATCATCAATACTAGAAGTGGAAATACTTACCAAACTATGGGTTGCCTGTGTTACTTGCCCCCTTACGTAAAAACTCTCTCCATCGCTTTGCCATGATCGCCCTAGGTGCTCCATTGGCCATACCGTGAAGTACAACCTCTCCTCCTCAATTTTGAATTTTAGCTTCATAATTCAATAATTTTGGGTGAATTCTCCAAGTAAATGCAATTATCGCACTCCCAAAACCATATTGGTTTCTCTTATGCCCACCACGTAGAAATCATCACAAACCTTGTGCTTTCCAAGAGTAATTTCCAATCCCTTCCCCCTCTTGCTGCATGAAATAGTAAAGCCATCCTTTCTACAATAACATTAAAACCATTAATTAATTTTGGATACCGAAGCCTTCTTTTATTATTTTACGTAGGTGAAGGGGTGATTAAAAGAGGGAAATTAATTAATTAAGTGGTCCAAGGGTATTTATATATTTTATTTGGAAAAGGAACACTTGAATTATATTTAAATAGCTGAAATAAAATAAAATAATAATAGAAAGATGTATTTCTATTATTAGGCACCAAAGTCAAAGTTTCTAACTAAACAAAACATTCTATAGTGCAAGGATAGGATAGAATGGGTTGCATGAGGAATAGGTCCTATTTTTAGGATGAAGTGAAGATCAAGCCTTTAATTTTGCATATTCCTATTATTATATTGGGGCACCAACTTGAGGGGAATAAAGTCATTATTTTAATTGTTTTTGGAGCATGCATGTAATCCAGATTGGAGCGCCCACTTTGGAAGAAGGAAGGGAGGTTATAAAGGCAGATTTGGGGATCATTGTAAAGACATCTTGGAAATTTATGAGTTGATTTCTTTGCTCATAAGTAGTTTCGCAACAACAATAGAGGACGAAATCCCTCATTTGCATACAGATTTGAGGGCGGAATACCTCACTTCTCAGCCGGGCACTTCCATCGGGTGTTAGGTGGTCATTTAGGGTGTAAGTGTTTTGTTAGTTCAGCTCCAGACAATTGTATTTAGACACTGGTATTTTTTATTGTAGCTGGTTGGAAATAATTAAATAAAAGACTGATTTTTACGCATTATGGTTCGTTGTTTTTATTTATAAAAATCAGATTATCGTTGTTATAAAAGTTAATTTTATCAATATTGTTGCCCTAGCATTTAACTGAAATATCCAGATTTGCTATAAGTATTTTTTTCAGAGGATATTACAGTGGTATCACAGTGAATTTCCTCCCAACTTGTGGAAGGGAATTAAAAAAATAGAGGAAGAAAAGGAAAAAAATTAAAAATTAAAAATTAAAAATAAAATTGCAACTTTGAACTTCATGCAAGTTAGTGACAAAGAAGTCAGGTACCAGCAAAGGGAGAAGAAGAAAGCTACAAAACAGCCAGAAGTCATGGAAAACAAGGACCCAAAAGATGCACATTTTGACAGGCTTGTTCAGAAAGGTGACAAGTTAGCTGATATGATGGGTCAATTGATCCAAGTTATGCAAGGCACAAATGTGCAAAGGACTCCAAACGGTGAGGGAATTTCTTCAGAGGGGAAACAATAACCAACACACTTGGAAGACACCACCTGGATCTATTTCTAGGTCCTTCTAGCATGAATTCCTTTCGAAGGAGGAAGCAGTTCCAGAGGTGGAAACTCAACCATCCATAGCAGATGATATTGTTGCTAGCTATGTGGAATACAGTGGTACTTCCAAGTGAGATTAGAGAGGCTATATCACTCACTAATTTCATCAATCTGAAGAAAAATAGGAGTGGACCAAGAGCTGATCCAAGACCACAAACTACTCAAAGAGACTTGCAACAGGCACTAGGGAAGTTGTCACTCCCTACTTTTGACAACTCTAGCAAGAGTACCGCTCGTGCATGGATACAAAAGTTGGATACCTTTTTATCACTCAAGCCAATGATGGAAGAGGAAGCCATCAAATTTGCAACCCTTCATCTAGAAGGTATAGCACATGAGTGGTGGTACCATGGGCTAATCACACAAGGACACAATCTCATTCACTCATATGCCGATTTCAATGACAGGTTGATAGAGAGATTTGACAAAGTGGATCCAAAATTCATTTCGGGAATTAGCTCAACTCAAACAACTACATTCGGTAAGTGACTATGTAGTTGAATTTCATAAGCTTTCTGTGATGGTACCTAATGTGACAGAGAGGAGACTGGTTGTTTTGTTTATGGAAGGTTTAACTGAATCTCTTAGGGGTTTAGTGAAAGCTTTCAACCCTACTTCTCTACAAGGAGCCATCAAAAAGGCTTTGGATTTGGAAATAGCAGCCTAAAGGGAATTTTTTTGCCTATAGGACCATGAAAGAACTACATTTTTGAGCAACAAAAACAACGCCTTTAAAACACTAAGGACAATACCCTCGGAGTAGCCAAAAACATCTTCCATGGGGCACCCAGGGGCAGTACCTTTGAGCAAATACGGACAAAGGGGGATGAGACTCGAAATGAACTCAGGCGGAAGAAACTATGCTTCACTTGCAGGGATCCATGGGGACCGGGTCATAGGTGTCTTCCAAAGGGACAAGGTGCATTACATAGAAGTGATATAAGATGAAGATTCAGAAGAACCAGAGGTTGGTGCATCACATAGAAGTGATAGCAGATGAAGATTTAGAAGAACCGTAGTTTGTAGGAAGCACTCTTGCCACACTTACAAGTATTCTACAATATTAGCATTAGTGGAGTCCTTGGGCAAAACATTATCATGTTGATTGATAGTGGGGCAACTCACAATTTTATAAATGAAGGATTGGTGAATTGGAGAGATTTGGAAACAAATGATGTAACATGTTTCAACGTCATCAGAATAGCTGATGGTTTTACCATAAATTGCCGGAAAAAAGTGGAACAACTTAGCTTCACATTGGATGAACATCAGACAGTTGTTATGCAGGGCGTGCATCCCCCTTTCCGCCATCCGGATACCGGACGCCCCGGACGGACGTTTCCCTGGCGTCCCGGATTTTTGAAAAAAGAGGGGACATCCCGGGTGCAGCAGTTGTTTAGGGGATATAGCGTATGGGACGCCATGACGTTCCCGAGACGTACGAGGACGCCCCGAGGACGTCATGGCGTCCCCTACGTCTTACACATTAAAACATTAAAAAAATAAGGCTTTACAGAATGATGTATATGGTAATCGTTATCAAGAAGTAAGAACATGTATATAGCTTTATAGTTACCTTGCACATGAGACAAGGCATCAATTTGAATGTGTGGATATCTACTAAATTACTAGAGAAAATAACTAGCCAAAGGGACAAGTATCACTATCATCTAATGTATTCACAGTGGATTAAACTCTTAATGATCCGTAACTAGCCTAGTTACATGGTACACCATTGTCTAATTCATGAACATGGATTCTACTAATTCTATAACTGATTTACATAAACTATGAGCAAGTTTAAGTACTTTTCTTATGCACCAACATTCGTAGATTTGTCCATACTATAGAGTATTATGAAGGTTATGAGGAATTGAATGTGACACGTGAAAAGGAGATCGCAACAGCAGACATACACACACACACACATAACAAAACCTAGAGAAACCCAGTGCGGGTAAAAATTCCAGCAAGAGGCATTGTGCCTTCTTTCACTATCACCAAAAATGCAAGGTTACAAGCTCACGAGGCCACTGTCATCTACAACAACCCATCTTGCTTGTTCTGCACCCAATTCCTTATGCTCACTTCAAATTACACCTTTTCCAATTCGCTGCAACTCAGAAATCAACTGTACATCATCATTCAACTTCATCTAAGACCTCTGCTTAACCAATTAATGTCACAAACTTCAATTATTCATCACATAAGCCAAGGTCCAAAATGCAATATCTTCAAACTTTCAATTTTAAGTCTTAGTTTATTGAATTATTCATGTTATATTTGTAAAATTAATAAATTATATATTTTTTTATCAGTCGTCCCCCCGTCGTCTCCAAAATTTGAAAAAAATTGTCGTCGGAAACCCGTCCCGCCGTCCGGAGTCTTAGGTAACTATGCCATCATATGAGTGATGATTTTTATGTTGTTGGTTTGAAAGAGACCGACTTGGTGTTAGGAGTGCAATGGTTGCATTCGTTGGGGATTTCATCCAAAACTTTCATAATATGGAGTTGAAGTTTAAGTTAAATGGGAAAGAGGTGGTCATCCACGGGATCACTAACAGAGTTACAACATCATTTTTAGCTAGCAAAATGGATGGTAGTACTGTTGTTAGAACACTTTCCAGATCCCAGTTGATGCATGATTCCACTATTCGGGACTCTTTTATTGAGGTTATTGTGAGCTTCACCTAATGCATGGTTTCCTAATCATATCATAGAGGTGCAGCAAACGCCGACAACTTCAAGGTTTGGAAATTGCAAATTCCCAAAAGTGGATTTGGGATCCCAATATTTGCAGGGCGGTTCAGAATGAGAGAATGAGAATGACATTGCTTGAGGGCAAGCAATTCTCAGAAGGGCGGACTGTAATGTCCCCTTTTCAGAATTGATTAATTTTGGATACCTTAAACTTATTTTTATCATTTTCTCGTAGGTTTAGGGGTGATTACAAGAGGGAAAATAAATTAATAAAATGGTCCAAGAGTATTCTTATATTTTATTTGGAAAAGGGACACTTAAAACATATTTAAATAGCTAAAATAAAATAAAATAATAATAGAAAGATGTACTTCTATTATTTAAATAAAGTATTTTTTAATGGGGGCACCAAGTATAGAATGGGCTGCAAGAGGAACAATATAAATCTAGGGTTTCAGGGGTTTCGTAGAACAGTACCTAGTCATATGTTTGCACAAATGTCTGGAACTAAAAAAGTGCCATCCTGAGAGTTTGGGATAAGAGTTTCCAGTTCAAAATCATTATGCATATCTGGGGTTAGGAGTTTTAGGGTTTCATAATACAATACCGTGTTCTCTTAAGTGGAAATCAAGGATTCCTTTAAAGACGGGGGCATAAAATTGCTCCGTCCATGCCATGATGGGCCGAGGATAAAGCTGCAGATTTGGAATTGCTCCTGATTGCAAATTAATGTCACAAAAACTGTGTCACTGTCAACTATAACCGTGCCTCCACCACTAAACCGTTTAATTATAGGAATCCGGTCGCGCAGTACGGGTTCCACTTCAATCAGCTGCTCTGGTTTCCTGCATTGTTGAAGCTATTTGATTTTTAGTTTTGAATTTGAGATTTTGAGGTCACAAATATATACTAATAACATCACAATTAAAAATCAAAAGATGGAAAATACCCTGAAATGCCCATGACAATGGCGGAAGTATCGGTACCGTCATTAATAATGCACCAATTGTGCGAAGTGGTGCGAAGCAATCTCTCCTCCAGATGAAGTTGTTAATATGGGCACCCTTTTAGTCTGAGGAGACGTATCAGGGGCGCCATTATTGACCCTAAATTTAAATCGTGTAATTAACCATATAGCTCAGATTTAAATCTAAGCATCATGGCTGAGAGATTATTGAGCAAAACATTTTGAACGGCAGATTTCTACAATTCATTATTTCAACCCAAGCAGTGTTGGGTGTTGAATTCGTTAAAAGGCTTTTTTTTAATATGTAGAATGTAAATTTAAGTTCGTAGAAAAAGTTGGTAGCATAGGGCTGATGAGGAAGCAGCAGTGCCTTGAATTATCCGTAAGTGAAGACACAGTCCATATGGTTTGCCTGCTTATGGTTGATGTTGCTTCGTCGCTATGTAGATATGAAATGAAATAGGCCAGCCCAGGGGAAAGGAGCTAATGATTATGCATGGGCCAATGACCCTGAGTAGATATGAAGTACCATTAATTGTTTGAATTAAGTTTAAAATGAAATAAGAACTAGTCTATAAAGTAAGTCACATCAATAAATTAACCAATGAAATAGTGACACATACACAACCCATAGAAGGTGATTTTATTCTCAATTAATGGATTGCCTTAAATTCCTTTGTATTCGAAAGTACTTATTTTAAATCCCTTAAAAATATATTCTCCACATAATTTAAATTTTTGAAAGAAAATCTGCATATTAAAAAAATCATGATCTACTAAAGGGTTTTTTTTTTTTTTTTTTAAATTTACTGTTGTTAGGTGGTACTAACAACCTCTGACACTATGATTCATGATAAGTGGCTCATTTCCCCTATATATATAAATGGATTTGTTGGAAAAAAGGAAAGGAGGCCTAGGTTAAGAGAGGAGTGGCATTTATGTATGTTAGGAGATACCCAACCGAACCAAACATGTATGGACTATGGGGACAAACCTTCTCGTGATGTTGGCGATCCAAATTGATGGCACTTAACACAACCTTCGAAGTCATTCCTACTCTATATAGTATATCACCGCCCTATACACATACATTTTCTCGTTTGTTGTTTATACGAAATGCCTATATCTATAAGGACTGGGTGTTTTACAATATAACCTAGTCTCCCCCTCTCTATAGATAGGATGGGTTTTATCACCATATAGATGTAGAAAATGTGCCCCATCCCATATATAGACAGGCAAGGGAACATCTAGCCTAAAGCCATGGACCATATTCCCAGGATATAAAAGTGTGGTCTAGGCCTCCAGATATATAGAGAGGAGTTGGTGAGGCATTAAATAATGCCCACCCACCTAACCTTCTCTATATGATATGGGTGGATGGGAACATTGCCAAGTCATCTATATAGGGGTGGGTAGGGGCACACCCCTCTAAAGAGTCATCACACAGTCCCCCTACCCCAATTGGGCCTCCCTCTAGTCTAGAGCCATGGTTTGTTTTCTTAGGATAAAGAAGTATGTCGTGGGCCTCCAAATCTATAAAGAGGGGTATAAGGCCATATATCAAGATATATAGAGAGGGGGCCTCCCTCTGCTAAATAGCCTTATTTATTATATCCAATTTCGTTGTTTGCCCTTTTATTGATCTTATTAGTCGCATTGACCTCATACTAATCTCACTCATCACACACTATATGGATCCTATGCACTAAGTTTCACTTTTATTCTTAGGTCAATCACTCACTCTCTCGTTGTGGTACCTCCATCAAATCCTAATTCTCATCGAATATGATATCTTCTCCCAGAAAGATAGAAGGGGACCCGACATGCACATTTCTAGAAATTCCAAATCGAGTGTTAATTGGGTTGTTTATTCGTATGGATGGATTTTACCATATTTTCCACCTTGCAAAAGGATTGGTTATTTTGGAAGAGTGGTTATTTTGGAAGATTAGTTATTTTTAGCTTGACTAAAAATGGTGTGGCTAAAATAGCACTTGGTTGTTTTTAGATAGAGGTTTAAAAATAAGAAGAGCTAAAAACAAGTTCAATTCTATTTTTAGAAGTGCATGGATGGAATTATCTAAATTTTGCAAGTGTTGCTCCAAATATCCATGGTGCTAAAAGGAGAAGGCTTTTAACTAAATTTATCAACTGGTGTTCTTGTTATATGCGCCAAGGGTGATAAAGGTGAATTAAAAAATAGTCAAGTGCATGCAACAATTTGTCTTAGGTGTGGCGCCACAAAGGAGAATGAAAGGATAAAAAGAATAGAATAAGAGTTGTCGTTCCAAGTTTAAGTTATCTTTAGCAATAAGGCAAGCTGAAGGGTTAAAGATGGAAAATAAACATCTAATAAGGCAAGTTGTTGTTTTTAGATAGTGCCAAGGATGGGAGAGAAAATAAATAAAATAAAATAAAAATAGCTCGATAAGTGATTTTTAAAAGGCAAGCAATCTAATCCAACAGTAGTGGTGTAACGGTTCTGGGTCTCCCAGAACCGAGAGGTCCAAGGTTCAAATCTCGGCTCCGTGTTAAGGTGGCCTACTATCGACGGTTTGGATACCTTGGTGATAGGGCACCACGATAATGTGGTTTAATCTATGGGCTTGCCGAGAGCTTAAAACTTCCATCCTTAGATGGTTCCACGGTCGGTGTGGGCCAGTGATGCCACAATGGGCTAAGGCCCTCTCCCTAGGTAACCTTAGCAAAAAAAAGGCAAAGAATCTAATAAGACTAATTGGATTGTAAAAATCATATCATACACATTGTGGGTTATTTTCTCTAATAATTCTAGCCTTGTACTTCCTCTAAATTTAAAAAGTTCCATTTTTCCCTCTCATATCGTGTTTTCTCGATTATTCATTGTGTTTGATAGGGTGTTATATTGCCTTAGTGTGGAATTTACTCCCTCCCGCTGCTCTCCTTTTCTCCTAAACCCTTGAATTTATTATGCAAAATAGCTAGAGTTGTGTAAGTGTGTGGATCTTTGATTTCTCTATGTGCAGAGTTACATGCATGTGTTAAATTTTGGTGTATCACCCTTATTTCCTTTTTCTCGCATTCCTTTTCCCTTTTCCTTGTAAAAGTTTTCATTTTTAGGTGGTTCACAAGGGAACCAACCCTCTTTGGAGGCTCACCTCACCATATTTACCCACAAACCTTGAGGTGTTCCAATTTTGTCAACAAGAGAGAGTTCACACACCATTCTCTATCAGTGGTGCAACTCTCGGGTGCCAATAGTTACTTTCAAGCATCAATTGAAATGCTGCGTATGTATTGTGGGTTGGTGAGAAATGTGTGTCCATCTAGAAAGTCGAACATTCCTAAGTGATGAAGCTCAAAGAGCACATTAGGTATCATTTGTTTCCCATCACTAAAAAGAGATGGAGATAGGAGAAAGAGATAGCCCAAGTATGTGCGTGTGTGTGTGTCATCACCGACCATCAACCCCCAAATATAGATAGGGCTATTTGTGATGAACCGAGGAGACATTGATTGGCTCACCCCAAATAATGGACATTCATTTTGGTATGCTTACCCAATATCCCTTCACCTCCACACAACCACCACTTACTCTCAAGTATTCGTATCTAATAAGACATGGACCCTATATTCTATGGGTCACTATATAAAGTATAGAACATAACTTTGTTAGTCCTTAGGTTTATTATTCATTTTTTTAATTGAAAAATACCTATATTAAGTATATGTAATCATGACAATCGTGTTTTAGTGGTTTATTTTAGTTTGATTTATATTTTGGGTGTGATTTATTTCACCCATTTTGTAAGGCCGGTGTTATACTAATATTAATAAAAATGCACTTTTCAATCAAAAAACAAACAATGATATGATTTTTAAACACCCCTTTCGACAGATGGTTGTATTTGCACAAAGCACTTTTGTCTCAACTCTTGATTCCATTCACTACTTGGTGTAGTGGACATTATTAAATCATTTCATTAATAGAAGGGTGAGATGAACAACTATGTATTGTTCGGCTTGAAAACATGATCAACCCTTCAAATTTGACCTTTGTATACCATGGTACCTACAACATTGTACTAATAACAAACTTGTGAATGTCACTCGATTCTTGAATGTTTTTGGTAAAGGAAAATCAAGGCATTGTTTCCTCCTACAACCCTATGCTCACAATGTTTTATACAAACATAAATTCACATTTTATGTATAAAAATGTCTTTAACAAAGTCAACACCCAATTGATTCAACCCTAATATGAATAAATAAGAAAAGTGTTGGGTGTAGATTAATGAGGGTGCTTTTCTTATTTAGACCTTTAGGTTGAGGATTAGAAACATGTTGTATACTTTGATTTATTAATATCCAATTAATATGCAAATCGAATATAGCTCCAAAACATTAATGATTGTTTAAACAGTAAAGAGAAAAATGCTTTTAGCTTAATACAGAGGTAGAGAAGTGATCTAGATGTGCAAGTTGAGGAGAATTTGGAAGTGCTTAGTCTATAGAACTCGGAACTACAAGACAAACTAGGATAAGACTATATGACTAATGTTGATATGTAATATGGTTTAGACCAAGGTTATATAATTTTGAACCAATGAGTGATGGCACTCTACAAATTTTGGTGGTTATTGGTGGCCACGAAAATGCGTTTTGATGTCCGGTATAAGGATTTGAAAATGTGTGACACCTCCTACGGTGACCTCCAACCAATAGAAACCCTAGATCCTCACATTAACACTTCACGAACATGATTAGATAACAAAAGGAGAAATTAATGTTTGGTGTAGTTGGGACCGACCTTGGTAATTAACCCTTGTTAAACCACTCTAGGTGTTGCACCACATCTCCTCGAAGGATAGAGAAAACTCCATGTAGTTTTAATGTATGTGCAAGTGTGTATGCAAATCTAAATCAACCCCCTATCGTGCCCCTGTGTCTCTTGACACAAAGATAGTGGGTGTAACTATAGATAGAATAGAATGTACCCTTTGCAATTGTGATAGAATGTGTTCTATTACGAGAATGTTAGATTTACTCCCTTCGCCCTTAGAAACTTTGGCAATGACTTCTATTGACTTTACCTTATTATGACTTGTTGACTTTTGGATGGGGAGCTAAAGTTTTGGACCTAATTTGAGTGCTTCAGCCTAATTAGGGGTTGCTCCTAGAGATATGTTGTTTTTGTAGAAGGATAGAAGAGATATTTTGAGTGCTTTTGGAATAAGATATGTAAGAGTGTTCTTCAAAGTGTCAGTGAGTTATACGAGTGCATTAGACTTTATTATATAGGATTTCATAGGATAAATGTTACATTTAAGGTTGGCCTAAAGGATGTGAAACAACCCATAAAAAGATATCAAATTGGAAAAAGGATTCATTGGAGGAGGAAACAAGATCATATGGGTTTGTGCATGACTATAAGTACAACTTAGTCCCAATTGTTGGACTAAATTTTCTTTCTTGTTCGATTAGTGGACTAGATACTAAAGAAAATCAAGCAACTCAAACTATGCAAGGGTTTAAGGTACCTTGGAATGAGATGATGATGAAAGGACAAGCGTAAAGTAGATTTCCTTGTTGTAAATCGATGAACCCTGCACAACAAATAAAAATAAAAGGGAAATTATATGGTAGATGAGGGGGTTGCCCGACGAAGTCGGTTCAAGAAGCGTTAACTTCCTTATGTGGATGTCAACCCCGTATTTGATAAAAGAGGATAAAATCAATGATAAAGGATTGAATAACATGCAAAAACTGAAACTAAACATAATTCAAAAAATACGAAATTGATGGAAAGTGCAAATCTGATATAAATCAACACAAAATAAATTTTACCTAACTGGGTCGATGGTGACCCAAGTTCTGAGAGAGGGTAGATTGATGACGACTTGAGCAAGTGGATCAAAACAACAAACTAGACAAAAATGCATATGTAGAGAGATCCGAGTGTAATCATATGAAGACAGAGACTTGTAAACACTACCAACAATCTGCAGAGGAAATCTGAAATAGAGAAATAAAAAGGATGCAAGAAGATAAGGATTTGGATAGGTAAGATATAAATATGGCTTGGGTCGATGGCGACTAAAGGTGAGTTAGCGATGATTTGAAGACTAGCAGGATGGGTCTGAATCGATAGAGTAACAAAATAATGGATCCGAGAAGCTGAAATAGTGACAAAAGTAGAAGATCAAACTAATGAGGATCTAAAGGGTAGAATATGTGATGAATAGAGAGGCTAGGTTGACGGTGACCATGTTTAAGTGACAACGATTTGGGCATTCCTAAACAATGTGGAAAGTGGATGGGCTAAATGGACAACTATGAGATAGAGTTAGTGAAAGAAGAAGTTGATCTAAAGATTTGATGGCAACCTGGACCGCAAAATGGACGACTTGATAATAACGATAAAGAAAAAAAAATAGCATGAATGACCACAAGTCCAAGATAAACTCCTAAATTCGCACAAGTGATGCAAACAAGCTCAAAGGGACTCCAAGAAGATTGAGACAATTACAAAGAAGCTCAAGCTCGAAGACAAGGTCACAAAGCACAAGAGAATTATGGTTATGCATCCTCAGATGGGGTAAATTTGGCTTTATAGGTCGACGATGACCGGGTGGGTCACCACCAATGTAGGGAACCGCCCATTTGGGGTGGTGTGAGGATGCCCGACTCGAGGCATCACACCCCTTGAGCGTGGGATTAGGGTTTTGAAGGGTCTAGACCGGTTAGGGCTGTATAGAGAAGTGAAATGGGTAGTTGGGAGGTGAAATGGAGTAAATAAAGGCTAAGGGAGCCTAGGGATGATAAACAACCTAGTGAAGAGAAATTCGGAGTGATTAAGACTATTTAGATAATGAGATAAGGATCGGGGATAATTGATGAGAATTAGCAATAAATTAAAATGGATAGGATAATGGGTGGGAAATATAGGAATATTAATATGAATTTGAATAAAAATAAAAGGGTCTAGATATGTGACCTTGGTGAAAAAAAAAAAAAAGTGAACACGAGGCAACAAGGGTAGTGATAACAAATTTTGGTGTCTACAATTGCCCCTTTTTATCGAGTGGTTTGTGTAAGCAATCCATGAGACAAAATTGATGAGAGACAAGAGGTAAGATGAAAGATAATGGAAGATTGACAATGATTCTCCCTCAAATGAGGAATCAATGACACAAAAGGGGAATTGATCTGCAAGTTTAAAAATATAAATGGAGAAGGGCGGGTGGGAAAATAAGAAGGGTGAAAATGATAACACGAGGTAAAACACCCCAAGTAAGAAGGATTCAAACAAAAAAGGCTAAAAATATGGCAGTGATCTTAGGAGTCACATCGACAGGAAACAAAGGTCACAATCTTGAGGAGATGACAACAATGTCCCTACGGGCCCATAAGTTTGTGAAAATCACACCAAAATGGAGGGAATGCAATGGGAAACCTCTTAGTATGGATGCAAGCCGTGGGGACCAATGGGTCATAGGCACACATCAAAATTATGCACAACTTAATGTGAAATAATGTGAAATCCTGCAAACATGAGGAATCAATTGGTCGTATGCATCCGCAGAGAAGGAGGATGGAAATAATGGTGCCCCCACAAAGGACATGAAAATGGCCAAAAAGGCAAAATACAAAAAGGTGATGATATAAAATTCCCCAAGGGGGGAATAAATATGGCCACAAAGGTGGACTTTGAGAGTAGACGTGGATGATGAGATGGTTCCCTAATAAAGGACATGACAACGAAGGAGGGTAATCGAGTCGACGGCTCCTAAGGTTGATTAACGGTGACTCGAGAGGGCCGACAACAACTTAGGTCGGTGACTACGTAAGGCCGAAAGTTGGCGACGATGCTCATTTTCACGCCATGAGTGACAATTGAGAGCTTACGACTATAAAAGGATATCATGATTTGGAGAGAGATGGAGGTCGGAGGAGTAGCTAGGAAATGCCAGAGAATACGCAGGATGGTGAGTAATGAAAACCCTAGCTTGTTTTTAATTAATTTTATGTTTTATTTATTTTTTTACATTTTTTGGATTTTGAGAATGATGCGAGGGGCGGTTGGTGGCGACTTGAAAGAGTCGTCATCAACTTAGCCCTAAAAAGGCTTCGATCGACCCGTGGACATATTAACCCAACTGGGTGGCGTCGACCACTGTGGTTGGAATAGGTAATGCCAATTGTGGATAAAATGGTGATGATGAAACTGATGTTTGCTTGTTGTCTAGATGATTCGCAGCCAAAGAGACCTTGTATTCGAGAGACCAAGTCCTAAAGCACTATATGATCGATCAAAGGGGATATAGCCGATCGAGTGAGATTACTTAGCGGTCGTGGGATTAGGAGTATTCAAACTTTATCAAAGGATCCCATGAGATGTGGGGTTGATGATTGCATTAGTTGAGAGGTGGGATATACACACATGCACCTTCTGGTTCGGATGGGTGAGATGATGATCACCTTGGAGGATGTGTATCACATCCTTAGACTACTCGATACAAGGGGAGCAGATAGTCCCGATCAAAGTGGATAGCAGATTAACAATGTTGACACACTCTTTGGAGTTGATGCACCCCATATCACTTTTACTTCTGGTGTATTCTCTTATGAGATGAGGTACGAGCGCGGGATACCGCAGAGTATATTGATTTATCTGATTATGATGGTGATTGCTTGCTACGCATTGCCTAACTCGAGGGGAGCCAGATTCCCATGGACATTAGTAGGTGTCTTGGTAGACATAGTTGATCATTAGGCCACATTCTCATTTGCATGCTTGCACTACTAGTGCGGGTATATTATGAGCTATCAATGTATAGAGCTAGGAGGAGGACAGGGTTAGATGTAGGCTTCCTCCTGCACTGTTGGGCCAATGAGCATATTGCAGTCATCAGGCTACCATGGGTCACAGGGGACCATATAGAGCTTACAGTGGGACTTTGATTAACTAAAATTAAAATAAAACTTTGGGAAAGTATAATAATAGTTAATCTAATATAGGAGGACTAAAATTTTGTAAAATATGAGAAAACAATATGGAATAACCTTAAATAATTATGCTAGATGAAATAAAACCCTAAACATGCAAATATGTACAAGGAAAGGACTTAGTTGATTTCCGAAGACTGTTGTAAGGTGTCACAGGTTTGACTGTGGATTCCAAAAGCAAGAATGATTGTACAGAGGTCCTGTAAAGGCCAAATCTGTAGGATCTTAATGGACTGGAGTGCCCAAGAAGGTACTGGGGCACCCCAGGGTACCCTAGTCCGCGAGAATAGCTGCCCTAGTCTGCAAAAGCTTAGAATTTGGTTCTTTTAGTGTCACAAGATACTCTGAAATATTCCCTATTTGTCACACTAGATTTGCTAAGTTGCATCGAATGTATCAAATAATGTAGGATGAAGGAATGACTTGCAAAAGACAAATAAGTATCAAAACCCTAAAATAAAAGATGCAAAATGAATGGGTCAAACCGGCCTTAACTACCACAACATTGAGCTTACTAATTTGAGCGTTGCAATACATTTTAGACCCAAATGTAATTGGTGTGTGTGTGCATGTCGTGCCCCAGCGCTCTTGTGCAAGTCGCACTTTATGAAGTAATGAGCAAAAATAACTATAGAAAATGTACTAACATATGTGCATGGAATAGAATAAAATCCCCCTATGCGCAGATCTCCTAGCCTTGATGCATGGAACTATGTGGATGTAAGTGATGCAACTCTAGATGGAGTTATAGTAGTAAGTGATGTTAGGACCCTCATTATGGTCTAATAACTTTATATTTATAGGGTTCTCTTGCTCTAATTTCATAATTAACCTTGACATGGCTGACTAGGAAAAATATAAGGATGAAAAACAACTAGAAGAGGCCCAAAAAGAAGCAAGAAAGTAAAACAAAGATTTGGGTGCCCCCAGGCACCCAAAGATACAATATGAGCACCCTAGTTTAGGCTAAAATGATGGGACAATGACGAAATAGTTGGGCATGTATATGAAAATATGGGAATGATGAAATAAAAAGGTAAAATAAGATGGCCAAAAGGTGGGATTAATTAGTACTTTCTTCACTTGAGAACCTTCTAAATAGTAGTATGAGATCGGGCTAAATAATGCTTAAAGTGCATGATTTTGTGACTACATTTTTCCCCCACTTTATGTTAGTGAGAAGAACACTCTAGTAACATAAAGTAGATAAAGATGCATACTTGATATCCATGTAGAGTGTAGTAGAGGCGTGTCGATGGACAAGACTAAAGTGTGGAATGACAAAAATAAAAAGTGGAGGAGCATGGATTCTAAAGATGAAAAATGTGCATAAAAAGTGATGAGAGAGTACCTAGGGTGGAACGCATGTGTAGTAAATTGATGCAAAGTGTGTAATGTATCAAGCATGGTTAGTAAATGCAAGTGCCATCGCAAAGTGTGTCGTCATTGCATTTTTGTTATCGTTGTTGTCATTATTGTTGCCCCCAATTTGAATACTTGTTTCTCGTGACAACAGACATGCAAGGAGAAAATGATCAAGTACTCAAATATGTATGTATGTATGTAAAAATGTTGTGTAAAATACGCAAATTTAAAGTACGCTAAAAGGAAAGTGTAAATGGAACATTTGCACTGATCCTTATTGAGAGAAAGGGTATAAAAGGATATCATGTCTCGCTTATGAGTTTTTGGGTGATCTCACGCCACCCCGGTTGTTGAAGTGTAGGGAGGAAATGCTCTGTGTCCTCTAACCTTTGATTGCTTCTGCTGAAATGTGTGTGAAGAGATCTTTGTACTACCCCTGGTTGTTTGGCGATCCAATGCCACCAGGTGGTGAAGTAGTGTAAAGAGGCACACCCATCAGAACCTCCAAGCTTGTAATTGCTTCCTAGAAATGCTAAGGACACCATGTCCTATAAAATCCACTGTATGGAGTTCATAGACTGGTTTGAACTCACTCAATGTATGTAAACCCACAATGCCAAGGGTGGAAAGTGCACTATACTGAACCGGTGTAAATACGTTGTGTTAGTATGTAAAACCCTTAATGATTCCCCCCTCTTTGGGAGCACATGTGACATTGTTGAAAGGAGAATGTGACCTCAAAAGAGAACCTACCACACTCTTACTTGTAGAACTCTGCCCTGTAGGGAGAAAGGGAAAGCACTTGGTAGAAACCAAGGCACACCAAAAGGGGATGGCTAGCCAAAACAAGTGTTAGTCCAAAAACACATGCATGCAATAAGACAAGTGTAAAATATGTAGAAAATGTAGTAACTACCAAACAAAGTAGTGTAAAAACGTAAGAAAAGAAGTAGACAACACAAACTAGGTTCATAAACATGGGACATCACTCACGATGTTGCAAGACACGCAAGGTCATCATGACCATAAACAACAAATAAGTGTGCACACAAACATAGGGAAAAGCCCACATACAATGACAAACAATGGAAGACAAGTATAGAAAAATAAACAAGTAGTCATGGAAACATGTAATCCTACAAAACAAGTGTTACACATGGAACACCCGTTATCATGTTAGAACAATAGCTAATATGTCAAAACATGTATGATCAAGTAAATGTAAGATGTTAAGTACAAAATGAAACAATATCACCTGGATAAGACGATTGTGGATGCCCTCAACGACCAATATAGGAAGGGTAGAAGGCGAGCACCTATGCCGCGTGTAAAATTCATGTATCTCGTGATCACGCTAAACAAAGGCATGAACGTGCATGTGTGTAAGATATAGATAATGACATATAAGAAATTAGCCTAACATGTGTAGTAAAGTAATCATGCAAACAAACAAAATTAAATGCCCCTAAGACAATGCAATATGTTATGGAGGGGGGTGGGTCATTGTCAAAGGGATGAATGTCAGCAGGAGGATTGGCCTTGAATGTTATATGTTGTGAGAATGCATCGAGAAAATGTGTTATACATGGAATCCAGATGCATATCAACAGAAACATTTGTAGTAGCAAAAATATGTTGAACACGATGAAGTAAATCAGGATGAGTAAGTAGATAATCGTTGATGGAGATACTCATGATGGCTAAATGTAAATGCAAACCCTAGAAGGTGTTATGAAGAAATGTCAGGTTCACCAAAATGATTAACTAAAATTAAACTAAACTATAGGAAAGTATAACAATAGTTAATCTAATATAGGAGGACTAAAATGTTGTAAAATATGCTAAAACAATATGGAATAACCTTAAATAATTATGCTAGATGAAATAAAACCCTAAGTATACAAAGATGTAAAAGGAAAGGACTTAGTGATTGCTGAAGACTATCGCAAGGTATCACAGTTTGAATGTGGATTCCGAAGCGAGGAAAAAATGTACATAGGTCCCATAAAGATCGAATCAGAGGATCTAAATGGACTAGAGTGCCCAAGAAGGTATTGGGGCACCCTTGGGGCACCCTAGTATTTAGAATAGGCACCTCGCTCTATGTAAAAACTCGAATTTGGTTCTTTCAAATTGTCGCAAAATACTCTGAAATATTCCTTGTATGTCGCACTAGATCTGCTAAGCAACGTCAAATGTATTAAATAAGGTAGGATGAAGGAATGACTGCAAAAGACAAATATCAAAACCCTAAAATAAAAGATGAAAATGAATGGGTCAGACTGACCTCAGTTACCACAACAGTGGGCTTACTAATATGAGCATTAGACTACATTTCGGACCTAAATGTAGTTCTAGTAGGTGTACATGTCGTGGCCTAGGTGCTCCTTTTCCAGTCACACTTTGTGAAGTAATGAGCAATAATAACTATAGAAAATGTACCATCACGTGTGCATGGAATAAAATAGAATCCCTCCCCTATGTTATGTGTGTTGATGCAGATCTCCTAGCCTTGATGCATGGAACTATGTGGATGTAAGTGATGTAATGGATGCAACTCTAGATGGAGTGATAGTAGTAAGTGATGTTAGGACCCTCATTATGGTCTCATAACTTTATATTTATAGGGTTCTCTTGCTCTAATTTTGTAATTAACCCCGACATGGCCGAATAGGAAAAATATAAGGATGAAAAATGGCTAGAAGAGGCCCAAAAAGAAGCGGGAAAGTAAAACAAGGATCTGGGCACCCTAGGTTGGATCGACGTGCCTCGGTGCCCTAAGATAGGCCAGGCTCCCCAGTTTAGGCTAAAATGATGAGAGTGTGATGAAATGGCTGGGAATGTATATGAAAATATGCGGGAATGAGGAAATAAAAAGGTAAAATAAGATGGCCAAAATGTGGGATTAATTAGTACTTTCTTCACTTAAGAAACTTCTAAATAGTAGTATGATATCAAGCTAAATAATGCCTAACGTGCATAATTTTGTGACTACATATTCTTGAGATGGTAAGCGGATCAGTGATGGGGATAGAAGATTTAGAGATGTAGATCGATATAGTGAAAAATTTATAGATCTCAATGGAGAGCACATTAGATGGCGTCCTTATAGAGATTTCCATGCATGGCCGAAGTAGATGTAGAGTTAATAGGGATGAGGAGGACTATATGGGTATAGGGCGCATACTGAGAGATGATTGAGACTGCTTACATTTGATAGGGGTTGACGAGAGTTTGGGGTCATTAAGACAAGACACAAGGAGCCCATATCTTATAGGCACGAGAAGATAGATACAGACTGCCTAGTCCAGGACATGACAGCCCGATGGAGGAGGCACCAATGCCATGGGATGAGGATGATGATGTGGGGGTTGAGTATGATTTTTTGAGTGGATGACTACTACTTAGGTGGGTAGGGTAGCGGGAGAGAGAGGGGATGAGGAGGAGGATGAAGAGATGGATATAGAGGCAGAGGTTGCTCCCGGAGGCGAAGATGGAGATGGCGATCGAGGAGAGGCTGCAGAGATGGTGCAACTACATATGGAGTTAGCTCGGGTGAGAACCAAGAGAGATATTTCTCATCGGGAGTGAGATACAACATGAAGGGAGGCCTTGATCCTTCGGAGAGAGGGACCGAGTGACCCAGAGAGAGGTCGATACGGAGGCGAGAGGAGGCGTATAGAGCATGATTTGGAGATTTTATGATGATTATAACCTCAAAATGTACGAGTGGTGTATCGACACCGTCCACAGTGAGGAGGAGAGATGGCACCTCTCGACATGATATCCATGGACTGATATAGAGCCTTAGTTGTAGAGGCTAAGTATTATGGGTAGATCGTGGTAAATAAGTTACCACATACTCTAAGATATTGGGAGCATGTGCGGTGCACATCAACCAATGCGCAGAGTGGGTGGCAATCGGGGGCCATTTGGGAGCACAACAAGTGTGGCTTAGCCTTACCAAGAAGAGGGTCGGGGCAGAGAGGAGACAAGGACATGAGATAGATAGAGGGACTTGTTTTAGAGGGCAGGACTTTAGGATTTTTGATGTTAACTTCATTGGTTTTAATGACATCTCTACTTTAAGAGAGGGTCCTTAGAGGTCCATGATGTATTGAGACATGTGATATATGTGTGTGTGTGTGTGTGTGTGTGTGTGTGTGTGTGATATATGGGTTTTCGTATGCTAGCATGTGTCACTTGTATTATGTTGATTATTTAATTTATATGATAGTGATGATGTGATTGTGTGATGATGATTATTATATATGTGTACTTTATATTCGATGGTGATGGTGAACATGTATGTATGGTCGAGTGTTTAATGTATGATATGTGATGCTAATAAAAAAGTGCTCTCGAAAATAGATGTGATGGATGATAAACATAGATGATGATAGATAAGAATATGCAATTAGATGTGAGATTGTTGATAGGTAGGATACAAATGATTTAGATTGAATAGATGTGATTGGAAAGAAATAAAGGATAGATGTGGAAAACTTAGAATGCAACTTGATGATTAGGAACCTATGGGTATGAACGATGTTACGTCATAACAAGGGATGCATGGGGAAATGATGCCTCCAAATGTATTGGAGGTAAACGAAAAGGGGGTCCAAGTAACACAAGGCACATGCGACCAAAACATGTGTTAACACATAACCAATGATAGTTAGTTATACCAAAAGACCATGAGGGAAATATGGATGAAATGAGCTTATAAACTTGATGTCAACACGACGAAGGGGTTTGTGATGTAAATTATATTCGGTAAGAGGATTCTCTATAAGTGTGTTCCCTAAGTCTATGCCCTAGTTTTGGGTAGGGGAAAGAGCAAATTAATCAATGTGGGAATTTTGTTATGAGAAAGTTGATCAATGCGGGAAGCTTTCTTAGGATGCAAATAAGATATAAGGTTCATCAATGAAGAAAGCCTTCGATGCCACGATATAAGAGAGTATCCATCCTTTGAGGGTATAGTATACTTTATACATTTATGATTGTGATGACAAGAATTATATACATGATAACCTGTCCTTCGAGGATCGGCCTATTTATTTGGTTTTCTTTTTTCTCACTTTTTTTGTATGAACAATTGTCGTTCGAGGGAGCAATATGTTTTTGATAACTTTTTACTTCTTGATAAATGCATCCATGAATTTTGACTTTTACATGGGAAAGAGCCGGAGATAGTTAGGTAAATCACTTAGTAGGGGACAATGAATGTACAAGAGACACCCTTAGACCCTTAGCGTGGTTCCAATATGTAAACAAAAGGGTGATGGATGTAATGATCATAGAGTTCTCACCAAGAAGGGAGAACCTATCCATAAGGAAAATGCTAAGGGTAGAGCCATGGTGCCCATATTTAAGGTCATAACTAGGAAGATGACGGTTAGACCACATAATTCCAAATCATTACAATGAGATATGGAAGAGTAATCGGGAAGATGATGGTAGACCACATAATTCCAAATCATTACAATGAGATATGGAAGAGGCTAATGATGGAGGAATGATCTAAGGATATGACTAAGTGCTCATTGGTAGTGTGCCAACAATAGAATGGTCACAACTACAATGCGTTAAGTGGTTCCACTTCCGCTTTACCATCGAGGAGGCCAAACGATAGGCTCGACCCATACTTATGCATGATAATGTAAGGTCCAATCCAATTAGGGGAAAACTTTCCACGTTGGCTCCTTTCTAGAGTAGTAATGTTATGATTTTCTTTAAGAACGAGGTCACTAACATTAAAGTCACGTTATTTGAGGTGCTTGTTGTAAGCACGTTTGATGCACTCTTGATAAACATGATGATGCTCAAGAGTGAGGAGGTGACATTCATCTAACAACTTGAGTTGTGCTAGACACTCCTGGTGATAATATTCATCAGAAATGAAGTCGTGAAGAGATACACACAAGGATGGAATTTGAACTTGGGGAAGAATGGATTCAAAATCAGCGTAAAAAGAGAGAAGGGTATAACACCCTTGGAAGTACGAATGTTAGTTCAATAAGCCCAAAGATCAAAAGTGATATGAAGATGCCAACTACAACTGACCGATCAATGGTCTTAGTAAGAATGTTGCGAAGGGTTTTGTTAGTTCGAAGGCTTGGGCTGTTAGCTTGAGTGTAGTATGGAGAAGAGAATTTGGGCTTGATGTTGAATGTGTCACAAAGCTTCTTGAGATCTTTATTTTTAAAGGTCTTTCCATTGTCCATGATGATTTTGTGAGGAGCGCCAAAGTGGCAGATGATATGACGATAGATGAAGTTAACAATTAGAGCAACTTTGGTTGAAGTGAGTGGGATTGCTTTTGCCCAATCGGTAAAATATTCGGTAGCAGTGATGATAGAATGATGTTGATGTGAAGATCATGGATTGATGGTATCAATGAGATCAAGGCCCCATTAGGAGAAGGGCCAAAGGTCTTGAGCTTGTTGCGAGGCTTGGCTAGGAATGCGAACAAGATTGGAATGTTGTTAGCATTTGAAACATTTCTTAACACACTCACAACAATCATGATTGAGAGAAGGCCAATAATATCCAAGATGAAGAACACACTTAACTATATCCAAGCCACTAAAGTGTCCACCATAAATTTCATCATGGACTTCTAATAAGACTCATGGGCTTTGAGGCATCGAAGGAGAGTACCATCAAATCCACGCTTATAAGGGATATCGCTAAGGATGACATAGCGGTTAAACGTTGAAGGAATGACCTCATATCATTTTTAGATAAATCGAGTGAACGAGGGATTTAGATAGATAATCAAAGATTTGGGATACCAAAGATATGATAGAATGGACTCAACAAGATTAACGCGAGGTAACTCATGGAATGGTCGATCACTACGATGAATAACAACAAAAAGTTTGGATTCCTATGTTTTCCATGGGATGAGAGTTGTAAGAGATGCCATCGTATCAACGAAACAATTGGACAATCGAGGAATGACTTAGATAGTGTAAGAATCGAAGGCCTCAAGGAGGAGAAGGATGATATCTCTATATTTATGAAGGGTATCATTTTTACATTAATAATCGCCCATAACTTGTTTAACAATAAGCTCAGAATCCCCATAGATGTCAAGAATTTGAACTCCTAAAAAGGCAATAGTTTCAAGACCTAAGATAAGGGATTCGTACTCTATCATATTGTTTGTGCACTCAAAATTGAGCTTATTTATGAGGGGAATAGGAGTATCCCAAGGATAAATGATAATGAAGTCAGTGCCTCCCCTTTACTGACACATAAAACCATCAAAAAAGAGGGTCATCTTAAGGGTACCATACTCATGATGGAAGTGATTAATGGATTCATCTGAAAAATACTCATGAGGAGGATGTGTAGTAGGAACAGCGCTTTAGCTAGTTGGTATGTGATATCTTGCCCTTAATGGAATTTTTGAGAGATAAAATCGAGGTCAAACTCGGTCATGAGCATGATCCATCGAGTGATGCGATCATTATGATATGGCTTAGAATGCATCATTTTGAGAAGATGAAAGCTAGTGACAACATAAGTCTTGTGATTGAGGAGATAATGTCAAGTTTAGAAGTGGTAAAGAAGAGAGTGTAACACAAATTTTTATCTTGAGTCTAGTGAGTTTCACAGTTGTGGGAGGGGTGCGATTGATATAATAAACAACTGCGCCGATGACCTTGGTCAACATGATGTGTCAACATAGCTCCTAGAGCATGATTAGTGGTAAAAATACATAGATAAAGGGCTCCCCCTCACGTGGAGGTGTAAGGACTAGTGGGGACAAGAGATACTGCTTAAGGTCATCAAAGGCTTTGTGGAAGATATGGTCCCAATTGAAGTCTGCATCTTTACGAAGAAGGTGATAGAAGGGTTACCAAAGATCAAAAAGTTGCGAGATGAAATGAAAAACTGATTGAATTCATCCTTGAAGACTATGAAGTTGTTTAATATTGGAACGAGGAGGCATCTCAATGATATCCTTGATTTTTGCGGGGTCAACTTTAATACCCTTGACGGACACAATAAAGCTAAGGAGTTTTCTAGTTAGCACTCAAAATACACACTTGGTTGGATTAAGACGAAGTAAGAAATAGATGAGGCACTCAAAAAGGACTTTGAGAATAGTAAGATGACTTAGATTTACCTAAAATATCATCGTTGTAGTCCTCTATTTTCTTATGGATGAGGTCATGAAAGATGTAAGTCATGGCCCACTGATAAGTGGCTCTAGCATTTTTCAAACCAAAGGGCATGATGTGATAGCAAAAGGTCCCCTAAAGAGTGATGAAGGAGGTTTTATGTTGGTCTTCTGATGCGATGAGAATCTAATTGTAACAGAAAAACCATCCATAAGAGAAAGCATTTCATGACCTGCGGTAAGATCCACAAGTTGATCGATGTTGGGAAGGGGAAGTCATCTTTAGGGTAAGAAATATTTAGGTCTCGAAAGTTCGTGCATATACGAATCTTGCCAGATGCTTTTGTGATAGATATGATGTTAGAAACCCATTGGGGATAGTCGGTGGAAAGAAGAAGTTGTAACTCCTCTTTAACAAGGAGGGCAACTTGAGAATGCATGCAACGAAGCTTCTACTTAACCGGCTTGGCATTGGGAAAGGTGACGATGTTGGAAGAGTTATTTGATTTGTTGGTGCATGATTAGGAAATGGTTGTTTGAAAACATCAAGTGTTTTATTGGAGGTGCGTTAGGGTTATTCACTTGAAGGTCACCTTGGTCAATGAGTTTTTGGACAAGATCTTTGAAGGTTCGGAATTTCTTTATATTATGTCCATGAACTTGGTGGTATTTACAATAATTATCTTCACGGCACTAAGCCAATTTAGGTCTTGATTCATGAATGGTCGGATGGGGGAAGCGTGATGAGATGAACCACCATTAACTTGTTGAATATCAAATTATATGACTCTCCAAGAGGAGTATAGTTAGGTGTCGTTTAGGGGATCTTTGTTGAGGCCATGTGCTAAAGGTGGGCGTGGAAGAAGATTTAACCACCACGACATTGTCCGCACTCTTGGATTTGTCATTGTGTGTAGATGATTTAGTAAACTTGGTTTTTGGTTTAATATTCACTTTAATCTTAAGTTGGCCTTACTCAAGGGCACGAGTCTCAAGTTTATGAGCCATAGTGAAGGCTTCTTCAAATGTCTGAAATGATTGGATTTGTAAGGTGGATGAGATATGCTTCGCACAAGAGTGTGAAAATAATTCAATGAGCTCTATATGTGGATGAACAAATGACAATTGATTTATTACTCCACACCATCGTGAGACAAAGTTTGTGATAGATTGTCATCAAATTATCGAATGGCGTATAAGTTTGTAATGGTGATCTTGTGCACAATATTGATTGAGAAGTGTTCTAAGAAGAGTTGCGTAAGTTGGGTAAATGAGAACAATGAGTGTTAGGGGATGCCATTGTACTAATCCAATGTGGGACTGGCCAAGGACATAGGAAAAGTGTGAAGCATGAGGTCTTGGTCATGGGTAATGAGGTAACATGCATTCCTAAATGCATGAAGGTGTTGTTGGGGATCTTCCTTACTATTAAACTTGGTGAATTTGGGAAGTTCCCAATGAGGAGGATAAGGTTTGATTGGGACCGATGGATGGATATGTTCATTGTAAATTTATTCATAAGATAATGTGACCTTGGGTCCCAAGGTAGCGGCCTCAAGACTAGCCAACCTATTCATTAAGGCATGCATGGGGTCATGAGAGGTGAATGATTATGGTTGCATGACATGAGAAGTAGTCGGATAAGGTTGTTGGTAGACTTGTGAATGAGTGGGTGTTTGAGGAATTTCTTGATGGGGATGAATGTAGGTCATTGGTTGAGATTAGATGGGTTGTTGTAATGGTTGATGTTGAGAGATAGGAATGTGATGTGATTGTTGAGATTGGGTTGGTTTTTGAGGTATATGATGAGTGGGGATATGAGTGTTGATGGGTTGAAATTATTGAGGAGGTGGATTAGACACTATGTAATGAGAAACACTCATAAGAGGAGGTTAGGAGGTGATGACATTTGCATGCATGTGTGATGTGATGGGTAAAGAATGATTATGTTGTTCGGATATGGGAGGAAATGTTTGGGTTTGTTGAAAAGATTGGATGGGGACACTAGTGATGATAGTGGCCGAAGAGGTGATAGGAATGGAAGTGGTGATAGTTGTATTGATTGGAGGTAGATTAGGAGGGATGGGTGTGACTATTTGGGTGGTTTGATGAGATTTAGGATTGGTATAAGAAGATGGATCAAGCTCATGTTGGGCCATAACGAGCTCATTCATGGCTCGAGGAAAAACACCACAAGTTGCGAAGAGAGAACTTGGGTTGTTTCGAGGTTGGAATGATAAGCATAGATTTTTTGGAGAGGTGGCCCATCAATAGGAAGTTGGGTTGAATTCTAAGAAGGTAATCATGGAGGGCTATGGGATTAACATCGAGAAGCTCTTAGAACTCCACACTACCACGAGGGATAATGGGAGGCCCAAAAGCTTCAACCGATGCAGTGGATGGAGGAGTAGTTGGTCTATATGGGATGGATTGATGATGTAAGAAAGGATTGGTCTCATCATAGGTGGTGGTTTGAACAAGAGGTCCTTGATGAGGCACATTGATGATCAAAGGTTGGGTGACCATGGAAGAGGTAACCATAGGCATGGATGAGACATCAACCATAGCAGAAGTTGATTGGGATGACATGATGGGATTGTTTGATGCAATATTTTTTCCATTTTCCTAGCTAAAGAGCGTGTGATAACGGGCATGAAACAAAATAAGAAAACAATAACTATACTAATTAAGGCAAACAAGTCAAACATGCAATGTTTTCTTTATCTTGATTAACTTAGAAAATGTGAAAAATAAAAAGGGGAATGGATAACAAGGGTACCTAGGAAATGGAAATCTAAGGCTGGTTTTGGGTAGTTTTGGATGGGGAGTCCTTGATATACCCGAAGGTATGTGAGGCCCAAGTATGTATAGGATTGAATACTTTGTGGCAACTTTCTTGTTGGGTGATGAAATCCCAATCGTTCCACTGACAGGAATGTCTATATGTGTGAATTGATGTGTGAGTTTGGTTATGTGTGATGAAATGTGAAATGTAACCAATTAAACCCCTACTTATACTAGATTTGTAAGCAAGGATGCAAGAGGTTTGTTTTAATCCCAAAACCAAATGTGGAAATTTGATGAGAACAAACACACAAGGAAGGGAAAATGCGATGCAAAAGGAGAAACTAAGACAAAAAGAGGAATGCCTGGTTTTTACTTTTCCTTTTTATCTGATCTTCAAAATAAAGCAAGTGAAGAGCAATATCCAAGCAATCCAAAATCCCAACATGAATAAGAAAAAAAATCCTCTACCTACAATGTTAGTGGAAAGTAGAAGAAATTTGGAAAATGAAAGAAAATACAAGAGACTCACCTAAAAGGGCGCTCCCACCGAGACATGCCAAAATGTTGGACTAAATTTTATCTTTCCTATTCAGATTATTGGACTAGATACTAAAGAAAATCAAGCAACTAAAACTATGCAAGGGTTTAAGGTACCTCAGAATGAGATGATGATGAAAGGACACGCACAAAGTTGAATTCCTTGTTGCAAATCTGATGAACCTATACAACAAAGAAAACTAAGAGGGAAATGGATTAGATGGTAGATGAGGGGGTTATCCGACAAATTCAGTTCCAAGAAGTGTTAGCTTCCTTATGTGGATGTCAAACCCCGTATTTGATAAAAGAGGATAAAATCAATGACAAATGATTGAATAACATGTAGAAACAAAAACTAAATTTGAGAATCTAAAAATTACAGATTTGATCTAAATCAACACAATACAAATTTTTCCGCCTTGGTCGACGGTGACCCAGTGCGGAGAGGCGATCGACGATGACCCGAGGTGGATTAGAACATGGATCAACAACAAGCTTGACAAAAATGTAGATTTGGAGAGATCGAGTGTAAATGTTATTATGATAGAGACTGTAAACACTACTAACAACCCGCAAAGGAAATTTGAAACCGAAAAACATAAAGGATGTAAGAAGATAAGGATTTGGATGGGTAAGATAGAAATATGGCTCGGGTTGACATGTGACTAGGTTGAGTTGGTGGCGAATGAAGACTGACAACATGGGTCTTAATCGACAGAGTAACAAAATAATGGATCGAGAACTAGAAACAATGTCAAAACCAAGATCGATCGATGAGGATCTAGAGGGTAGAATATGTGACAGAACAAAGGCTAGGTTGTGTGACCAAGTTGAAGCGATGACGATCGGGCAGTCCTAAACAATGTGAAGGTAGATGGGATGAATGGAAACCCGTAGACATAATGATTGAAAGAAGAAGTTAGATCCGAAGCTCGATGACAACTGGACCTGCAAAATGTCATTACTTGATAATAATGATAATGATAAAGTAAAAAAAAAAAATAACATGAGCGACCACAAGGCCAAGATATATTCCCTAAAGTCTCCACAAGTGATGAAAATAAGCTCAAAGGGACTCCAAGAAGATTGAGACAACTGCAAAGAAGCTCAAACTCGAAGGAAAGGTCACAAAGTGCAAGAGAATTTTGATTATGCATCCTTTGGATGGGGGAAATGTGGTTTTAAAGGGTCGACAATGACCCGAGTGGGTCATCCCCAACTGTGGGGAACCGTTCATTTGGGGTGGTGGGAAGATGCCTAACTCAAGGCATCACACCCTTCGAGTGTGGGACTAGGGTTTTGAAGGGTCTATATCTGATTAGTGCTGCATATGGAAGTGAAATGGGTAGGTGGGATGTGAAATGGAGTAAATAAAGGCTAAGGGGAGCCTAGGGATGAACAACTAGGTAGTTAGGGATGATAAACAACCTAGTGAAGAGAAATTAGGAACGATTAAGACTAATTAGATAATGAGATGAGGATTAGGGATAATTGATGAGAATTAGCAATAAATTAAAATGGATATGATAATAGGTGGGAAAGATGGGAATTTTAATATGAATATGAATTAAAACAAAAAGGGTCTAGATAGGTGATCATGGTAAAAGAAGCGAATGCGGGCGACAAGGGTAGTGATACCAAATTTTGGTGTCTACACCAACCCATATGATTCTAGACAAGAAATTCATGTGGGATATGTAAGATTTTAGGTGAGATGTCCTGGGAATAGTTTACTACTTTGGATGATTGGAATTGGGTATGTGTACAACATAACAATGTGTAGAGTGAAGTAAGTCGAGCAGAGAGAAATAGGTCTCTTAGGCTTAAGACGTTCTCATAAGCTATAGTGTAGGGATGAAGCCAAACTTATCATTTCCAAAGGATAAGTTGTAAGATTTATGTGTCTACATTTGCCCCTTTTTAAGTGTGAAATGAAAATTACATTCTTAAAGGAAAAGTTACCTGAGTATGGAAACAAAATTTGTCTTTACATGGAGATGTGTTGATCCTTGTGTTGGTGTTGGCATGCTCCATGATGAAACCTACAACACAAAGTGTAGTTAATGTCCATATTTAGAGAAATCAACTCTAACTCAATTTTAAATAGGTATTTGTTAGTTGAAATTTGTAGTTAGTAATAAGTAAGAAATGAAATAAGGAAAACCATGGAAAGAATACACATGTTAGCTTTTTCAAGGAAAATATCCTAAATGTAGTGTGTTTAGGGATTTGGAATTTGTAGTTATTGCTAAAGGATCGGGGGTGGTTATGTTGGTGTAGATGACTAGAATTGTCATCATTTGACGCCTTGTCCACTCGGTTGGTTAGTCATCTCACTTAGTTAGAATAGGTCATAGTTGATTTGGTCATAGTTGAATAGGTCATAGGGTTGTGTACACGTGTCATGCACAAGAGTTACACATCACTCCTATATGTACTCCTTCATTATGATTTATGAGCATGTTAGAAAATCCGGTGTCTTTATTGTACTTGATTTTCCTTATGAATCGTGTTCTTGCTAATTACAAAGCGTTCCCATCTCTATGGAAGTGTAACCGCTTTGTCTTCAATGTGCATGAGGTTTCAACATTGATCCGCATGGAACAATCCTATATGGTATCAAAGTGGATGGTCGGTAAATATGCACTTGCTTGAAATTGGTTGTTAACTACGCAACATTCTCATCTCCATGGAAGTGCAACTGTCTTTGATGTGCATGAGGTTCCAAAGATTGATCCTCACTTTAACAATCCGATATGGTATAACGGGTGTTTATAATGTATGTTAGTTTATTTAAGTTGGTTAGATTTAGTTAAATTTAGATCTAATTAATTTATAATATAATTTAGTTTTTTTAAGTTAGTTAGATTTAATTAAATTTAGATCTAACTATTTTTTTTTAAAAAGGTGCTTTTCTTTAATATAATTAGGTTTTGTAAAATTTTAAAATCTAATTGTTTTTTATTAAAAGGTTTTAATTTTTTTAATTTAGGCATCTAAATTATTTGAAAAGTTAAGCTCTTTTAATCTTACATTAGTTGACTAAAATTAGTCATATTTAATGTTTATAATAATTTTTAATTCGTTTTTAGTTTTAAATTAGCTAAATATGACGTTGTAAAGGGCAACTTTTTAAAGTGTTATTCTTGATTTTTTCCTACTAATCATTTGCTAGAGTGTGTAAGCGCCATTCCTAGTCATTTTTGTCTTTCGGGAGTTTTTTTTGGCATCTTGGCGGTCCATGGGAATCATCTTGAGCCCCTTTTGTGCATTTTAATAACCTTTTTATTACTTGCAGACTAGTGAACAAGTTTTCCACTATCTTTGCGGTAGGGGGTTTCATTGTGACGTGAGACACTTTTTCTCACAACAAGACTTGATTTTGCCCCTTTCTTTGTTTTTAGCTTATTGTGCTTGTTACGGTGTCGATTTGTTGCACTCCATGAAACTTGATTGTGGTCTCCTCTCTTGCGCATTATTATGCTGATTGTAAGGTGAGTGACCAACTGTTTCATGACACACACTCGCACCAGATTGTATCCAACACACTAAACTATAAAGTGCTAAAAGCAGGGGGTTATAATATTGTCCTAGGTGGTTGTGTTGTTTGTTTTTCTTTTCTGCATTCCTTATTTCTCTCTCTACACTATGGATGCATTTTCAATTCCTTTGCTTACGTCATTCAAATTTTTCAAATGGAGATCGAAAATGGTAATGAAACTAAGGGGTAAAGGGTTATTTCACATCACCATGGGAGCTGAGACTAAACTTGACGATGAGCCTGAAAAATCTAAGTGGTTGAATCTGTAAAGACAAAGCCTGAGGTATTCTTTGTATGTCTATTTATTTTGACTTGCTCTTCCACATTGAGTCATCTGAAACACCTAATTATGAGTGGAAAACATTAGATGAAATGTTTGGACAACAAGATGACATAAGAGCGCATGAGTTGGAAAATGAAATACTAGGATTAAATCCTAGTGAATTTGAAAACCTACAGGCATTCTTCTCGAAGTTCATCTACACTAGATTATTGTTAAAGAAATGTAAAGTGGAAAATAAACATTCCAAGTTGATCTTGTCGATTCTCTCTAGATTAGGTCCCGAATACTTCGTCTTCGTGTCAAATTTTCATGATACGAAAGCCACTCTAGGTAGTGCTTGGAATATATCCTCATTTGACAATTTTTCATCCCAACTCATTCGAGAATAGGCCAAACTCATTTAAATGGGGTCTCTCAAGTCCAAGTCACATGCCCTTGTTGCAGTATTGCAAGTGAAAGAAAACCGAGAAGAAGAAATAGAAAAAGGACCAACTTAAGAAGGAAACCAAGACCAATCAAGACAAATCCAAATCTAACATGAACGCTTCGACTTCTGAGCCTAAAGAAAAGAAAGAAAATTTTAAGTTTTGCTATTGCAAGAAGATTGGTCATGAAGAGAATCAATTTATATGAAAAAATTTGATCACTTTACTCATTTACTTGACAAAAATCATATAGGTGTTCCTGAGTCTATCAAACAAAATGCTCCGAAAGTTGAGTCTTCCACTACAAGAGAGTATAAATCTGATAAGAAGAAATGAAAGTCCCTTGTATCTTGATTTTCTCCTTCAATGATGTGAATTATAGATTCCGGTGCCTCGCACCATATGGCTTCTTTCAGATGTTGATATGCTACGCCCTTAACCTATTGCTTGTATTAGGATATGAGTAGCCGACTTGTGGCTTACCATATCATTTTATTATATCATTTATACTTTCTCATGCTTAATAGGTCAGCCTCGGTGATGGCCATAGCATATGAATAATATATATAGGGGATTATAGGTAGTATTTCATTATCATTTGAGCATTTGAGTCTTATTATATGGTTTGGAGGTTGCCCCCTCGAAGTTGCGAAGCTATTCTAATTGCATATTGAGATCATTATTCTAAAATATTATGTTATTTGGTGTTCTATTGTTTCTCTTAATCTAAATTATACAAGTAATTTCATTACAAGTGGTATCGTAGCATGCGATCTGGTCGAAATTAGGTAAAAACCCTAATTTTTTGTTTCCACCACATATTGGGAACCAAAGCGAATTGGTGGAAGATAGTTTTACCGAGTTGTGAAGCATTTCAAGTAAGGTTCCCTAAAAATTTCAAACTTGTTTTATTTTTTTTGAAAAAGTTATTACAAATTTAGGGTTTTTCATAAAATCACTCCCTAGGGTGCAAATTGTGGAAAATTTTCAAGTTCTTTACATTTTCGGAAAGCTCTCAAAAAAATAGTATTAGTATCTTCTCTATGTTTTTTCCTGTTCAGCCGAAATTATATTGAAACCCTAAACCCTAAGGTTTGACATCATGGTGGGGCCTTCCACAAGAGCAAAAAAGAATCCAAGTTACTCCGAGTAAAACCCCAGATAAAGATGGGGTAGTGATTGAAGAGATGGAGTTAGAAGGGGTAAATACAGATTCCTCAGCACTAGGGTTTACTTCATTGATCATAAGGTGAGCCAACTTGAGTATGAGTTGCGAAATGTACAATCTGAGATGGCCTCTAAAGGAGACATAGCCCAAATCAATCATCGGTTGGATGATATCATGCAACATGTAAAGGGTAACCAGTATGGCCCAAATTCAGCCCATATCAACCAAGGAGGAACTTGAGTTCAAAATCATGGACAAACTAACCATATTGGATCACTTTTCTAGTCCCATCAGAATCAAACTTATTCGCAAACATGGAATATGATGCCGAAAGTGGATATGTGCAAATTTGATGGTAAGGATCCCCTGAATTAGATAAATCAAATGGAGAACTTCTTTGAGTTACATCAAACACCATCAGGACAAAAGGTGACATTGGCATCCCTATATCTTGAACCCGACCAATTTGTTTGGTATCGTTGGTTATGTGCTCAGAGGCAAAAGAATGGTCTAGGTTTCACTTGGGACGGTTTTTACCGAGGATTTGCAATTGCACTATAGTTCAAAGTGTTTGAGAGAACTACTTTAGTCAATTAGCAAAGTTACGAGAAAATAGGATCAATCAAAGATTATGTGCATCAATTCCAAAACCTATCCTTAAGGGTGGAGAATATTCCAGAAGAGAATCTGAATGACTTGTTTCTTGGGGGTCTTAAGGACCACATCGAGCATGAGGTACGTATGTTTAATCCAATCAAGCTTTTGATTCTATTATCATGGCACGTCATGTAGAGGAAAAACTTCTTTGTAGTAGGAGGCCACCTTTCATTAACACTAGAGACAATAGTACCTCTTCCCCTTCATTTGCTAGGCCTATTAGACTGACTCCTCAACAAATGGAAGAAAAGAGAGCAAAAGGATTATGTTTTAACTGTGATAGCAAATATGGACCGTGACATAAATGTGCTTTGAGAAGAAGTTGTTTTATATTGATGGAGGTAATGAGGATGAAGAGGAAGCTGAAATTATAGGAGAGGTGAGGAACCAATAGAAGATGAAGTAGAGGATCACCAACCTACAATTTCTTTGCCATGCATTATCGTCGTGTATTAGTACTCCTCAAATACTCAAGGTTATTGGCTATCTCAAAAAATAGAAGGTGATGGTGTTGGTGACTCGGGAGTACTCATAACTTCATAAATAGTAAGTTAGCTACCTTCCTCAATTGTTTTATTTACCCACTCAAGAAATGTAAATTATACAAGTAATTTCATTACATGATATTTCGACATCGAACCATGTGGCATGTCCCAAATCACGTTGGGTGATGACGAGAAAGTGTCAGTTGCCGATATAGTATCAGTAGAGATGGATGGGGGAACATTTAACCAAGTGTTGAGTGTTCCTGATCTCTATACCAATCTCCTATCTTTTTATCAAATCACTCACCTTAGTGAAGGAACGCAAGTGGAATTTGGTCCTAACTCGGTGATTGTTCGTGAGTTTCACAATGACACTACAGTGGGCGAGGAAAGGTGGATCTTTGTTCACGATTGTATACCTTTTCCCACTTAAATTCTTATTTGACGCCAACGCCTTTCTCACTCATGTAGATGATATTAGTAAGATATGGCATGAGCATTTCGGGCATCTAAATTTTGTCACCTTGAATAATTAAGCCAAAACGAAATGGTCAACATGTTACCCTACATAAGATTTTAAGGGTCTTTGTGAGGGTTGTGCCCTCGGGAAGAACCCAAAAAGAGTTTTGACAAAGGAAAATCCTGGAGAGCTACTCGTCTTTGGATCTTGTTCATAGTGACATATCTAGCCCATTTTCGTCTCCTTCATTTATTAGAGCTCTTTATATACTTACCTTCATTGATGACTATTCGTGATATACTTAGGTATATTTTATTAAGCTTAAGTCTCAAGTCTTCAAACATTTTTAGGACTTTAAGGATCTTGCTGAGAAACAGGTGGAACGTTCTATCAAGGTTATTCTAACTGACAATGGAAGTGAGTATGTGAGCAATAGGTTTGAGAATTTTTGTACTTATGAAGGGATTGCTTTGCAGTGTACAATTTCTTATAGCCCTTCACAAAATGGAGTTACAGAAAGAAAGAACCAAATGCTTAAGGAGATGGCCACATGTATGGTTCACTCGAAGTCCCTTCCTCCACAATATTGGGCCAAAGTAGTGAATTGTGCTTGTTACCGATGACACCCTAAACTTTACAAAACAAATTACATGACTAAACAAGGAAAGATAACACCATTGCCACCCATCCGGCCAAGGTTCCAAGTCTAGAAATGTAAAATTAAGATAGAAGCTTAAAAGAATGCATAACTAGTATGAAAACAATACAAAATATAACTAAACATGCCTACGAATATGCTTGAATGACCTAACATGGGCCTAAATAGACCTAAGAGGGAAATCGAATGGTTATGGTTGCTACTCCAAACAAGGTGAAATGGCCTCTCCCAATGACTACTTGGTCATTTTGGATATCCATCTACTAACCCCATTGAAGGCTTTAAGCAATGATTGAACTTGGCTATATATCATATTTATTATATGAGATGCAAATCAAAGCATGGTGTAAAGTATAAAGGAATGAGGTGCACCCTTTTTATAGTTTTCCTTTTGGGAGAAACTTGTATTTTGGTGCGTGTGGGACTAAAATCCCAAAATTAGATTAGAATTGCTAATCATGATTAGGCCTTTCTAATCACAATTAATGAATTACCAAGTGATTAAGAGGTGTGAAGCCCTAATCAACTGCTTAGGGTCAACTAGGAGGCTAGGATAAACTTTTGAAGCTTGGAGACATTGTAGAGGTGAATGGGGTGATTTTGAGAGGTTGGAAGAGGGGTTTGAGTCAATACTAGGGTATATTGACCAAATCAAGGGCAAAATAGGCTTAATTAGCTAATAAATGCTAATTTCTTGTTTTGAAGAGGATTTTGACTTATGATTCGTAGTAAAGTGGTATCCTGAATGTGAAAGAGCTTTGGTGATAAACAAAGTGCTTGTTAACCGACCAAAGTAGCAAGAAACATTAGTTAATTAGTAAAGAGCACTAATTATAATGGAATTGGTAAGAATGAGAGTGATTTGCATGTGTTTTGGCAATAATATTGCAAAAGTGGAATTTAGGTGTCTACATTTGCCCTTGTTTGAGGTGAAGTTAGTGAATTCACTTCAAACATAGTAGATACAAGCGTAAAACAAGGTAAATTTTTGAAGAAAATTTGACAAGATGAAGGATGCCCTCGAGTGTCAAGTGGGTGATAGAAGAAGTCAATCGACGATAAAAAATATGATCAAAATGGGTAGAAGAAAATAGGTTATAACGGGCGCAAAACCCTTGGTTATTTAAAAGGGAGAAAAATAGGGATAAACGTGGTTGTTTATTGCCGGGTGATTTAGAAGAAAAATTAGTAGTTATAATAAATGATAATAGAGAAGAAATGATTAATGGAGAATATATGACAAGCCCAATATTTGCATCCAACCTTTCAATAAGAAACCTGGTTATATCCTTTTTCCCATAGGTCTACATCATCGACCTTTATTTAAAATAAATAAAAGTGTAAGATAACATGAAAATATAAATTACTAACAATTGTTTACTACTAAAAATACGTAACTCCATGCAACATACATTATGCAATGCAATACGAGAAAGTAAAATGATATTTAGCTCCATGCAACATACAAAATGCAATGCAATACGAGAAAGTAAACTAGCTAACCTAATAGAGAAACTAGTACAATCACACGTACTCAAACAAACAACATTTAAGACAATTGTACCAATGTTTTTGTTATCAAGCTATAATTCCTAAATGTTCGTGTTGTAACAACAAGGGTTAAAAATGACACCCCAAGCAATAACACATGAAAGAGAAAAATGGAGGACACAAGTAGTCCCATGGAAAAGATTTTGTGCACTATGACACAAGATTTGCCAACTCATTTTTGCATGGGAGTACCGACACAAGTTGAGACTCCAACTTTGTTAATGGAGGTAGATCATGATGATCCGCATGTTGTTTGAGACAAGAACAAATAAGAACATCAGAAAGACATTTTTGTAGGACAAATTTCAATGTTTGAGGATAATGCAAGTGATACATGCTTCCATTGTATGCACGATGTTTACCATTTTTTTTTTTGAATTTTTTTGCAATTTTTGGATTTTTAATGATTTAACCAATGTTTTGGGTTTTTGATTGTTTTACTAATTTTTTTGGGCTTTTCTGAAACATATTTGAATGTTTTGATTTGTAAAACATATGTGAATGTTTTTTTGAAACATATTTGAATGTTTTTGATTTTTGAGAAGTTTTTTGAAGCTATGTACAGGAAACGAAGAAACGTGGATGCCCTCAGTGACAGATGGGATGTACAAGGGTAAAATGCCATGCGCATGCACAAGAAAGTGAAGATGTGAAAATGCCCCCAACGTTAGCTGGGAATATACAAAGGAAAAATCTTCATGCACAAAAGATGGATCAAGGCCAATATGGATAGGTTCAACATGATGATGAATGTAACCCAATGACGTGCTAGGAAGGAGCAAGGATGCCCCCAACGTAAGCTGGCCAAGAAGCACATGATAGAAAGAAGTGGAAGTTTGTTTTGAGAAAGGGTACAAAGGTGCCCGCAAACATGGAAAAAAGGAAATCTTATACACATGGATGTTTTGAATGAATTAGAAGAACAATGTGAATGTTGTGAATGTAGCTTAGAAGCCTCACAATGAAGAAGCGGTTAGCCAAAGGCACAAATTGTGAGACAAGATACAAACTAGAGTAAGAGTCTGAACAAGGTAAAAAAAAGACACTTGGTAACATACTAATCCTGTTTGATCATAGAGATCCAGTGTGTGCACGTGGAAATTTATTATCTCTTAGAGGGAAGATTTGATAAACAACAAGTGAAGACACCCTAGCCAATGTGTAGGAATGATTTATTTTTCAAAGTTGATTTTTATGGATGGATTACATAAGGAGAGCCGTACATCGCTCCACTATCGCCCAGACATCCATAGCTTTGATGGAGATGCATTTGATTCTAATCGCAACATTGCTCTACTGCCAGTTAGGTGTCCATAGCCCTGGTAGAGATTATTGGAAATACCCCAAGAGAGAGTTATATATCAATTTGATTTTTCTTTTTAGCATTTGCTTTCAACTTTGTGCTTTTTGATTTGATTGATTCTTTTGCTTTCTAAAAACTTATTTCAGATCTCTTGTTTTACAAGGGGTTAAGAACCAATGATGGCTTGATGGAAGGAGGAAAAAGTGATTATGATGACGACATTGGCTAGTGTCAACAAATATATCCAAAATTTCTTTGCAATAAGTTTTTTAGATGTTGATTGTGATAGGATCTCTAAGAGGTCAATCGTTCTTTAATTTACCAAGGTGATAAAAGACCAAGGCCAAATAGATACCATAGAGATAAATGTCACAAAATGTGTGTGAATAGGCTAACCAAAATATCATCGAAGGGATGAAAATGGTAGGAAGACTTGTAGAAGGATAACAAGGAAGGGAAGAAAGAACATCCATGTGTATGCAATACTTGATTGCAATGTGTGTTTGTTTACCTTTGATTTTTTAAAATGTTTTCTAATTTATTTTTTGTATTTTTGATTTTTTAAAAAGTGGGACTGACAAGGTCACTTGGCATGATAAGATCCAACAACAATGTTAGCAATTTCCTTGATAAGGAAGATTAGGCATGTTTGCTTATCAAGAGTCATATTATCCCCGATCTCAATGATCACGAAGAGCTCATACTCAATAAGCGACTACATTTTATCATGAAACGGGATTTTTTGTGTGGGAGCTTGAGGTCCCTAGCTCAGAGGTTTTTGTACTTTACACCATAATTGATGGGTGCATTGATGTGCATTTTGAATTGCATTTGATTATGAACTTTAAGATCATTTAAATTGTTGTGAGCTTTGGAGCTCTTGGAATTTTTTATCGTAGTTGGATGAAGGAACTGTTTGGGTTTCTTGTAAGCTATTATGTGACTTGTTTGATCCCGAGAAGTAGGAGAAGAAAGTGGACAAATAGAATTGATGTGAGAAATGACAGTGGGTTTTCCACAATCATTGATAAAAGAACAATATGATGGACGCGAAGGATACTGATCCAAGAATTGAAGAGGATGGGCTACTAGGAGGTGTCCCATAGACTAAAGATAAAGGACTACAAGGATGTGGCCCTAAGATTGAAGATGAAGGACTTCCTAGAGGTGTCCCATATATAGAAGAAGATGGGCTACTAGGACGTGGCCCAAGAATCAAAGATGAGGGACTTCTAGGACGTGCCCCCAGTATAGACGAAGATGGGATGTCAGGAGGTGAGCCACATATAGATGATGTGGGGCTACTTGGAGGTGGCCCACACATATAGAAGAAAATGATGGGCTATTAAGTGGTGACCTAAGGTAAGATTGTAATGGAGGAATCTTGATAGATAAAGAATGATTAGGCAATGAGAAGATAAGATCTTCCTCAATGGTCTTAGGATCTTCCTTAGTATTCTAACAAAAAGAATAAATTTAATCTTCCCATTACACAAGCGTATTGAAGTTAAGATTAAATCCTTGATTGTAATCCTCTATGGGAATGCCATCATGTACCCTCATAAATTCTCTAATTGCTTCTTCATTCTAAAATGAATCAATCGGTGTGGGTATTTGTTCTACCACAAGAGGTTGATTGGATGAATGTGACATTAGAGTCAACTTGGATGATTGATTAGAAGGACTTTGAATCGAAGAGTTCTTCGAAGGAAGAAGGGGTCGTTGAGGCGGTGAATAAAGGAGGTCCTACAAAGCAAAGGAGGACTGCGACTAAGAACCAAATTAGAATTTTTAGCGAGATCTAGGTGAATTTGAAGAATAGAATAATAGTTTGGATCAAAGTCAGAAGAAGAGTGGGAGGAACCCAAATAATAATTTGGATCAGAAGTGTCCAAACCATACCACCGACTATGAGATGAAGGTGGGGAACAGGGTACCCGAATGGGCTCTCTAGTGTGAAGAATCAAATGAGGTCTAGTTGTGATAGGCATCCTTTGATGGGAATGTTGAAACCTAGGTTCCTTATTGTCATAAGTATGTGGAACTATGTGATAATCAGTCTTCATTAGCACATTCCTAGACATAGATATTCCAAGGATATCACGGGGTTATGTGTTGACATTTTCAACAGTGTATTTGTTATCCATTTTTCACACCCCCTATGAAATGGACAACTTAGCAGGTTGGAGCATTGATAGTTGATGGAAAAAGGCAAAATACTTTTGCAAAGTATGTAGGGTAGCTCATGTGTTGGTTGGGTAGGTGTTTTAGCATGGTTGGTCACTCATGGTGGTTTGAATGTTGGTCGGATGAAGGTTAGTTAGGCAGTGTGTCGGCATGGCTGGTCAACTCATGGTTGGTCGGGTCATGGTGGTCAACATGGTGTGTCAGATGAAGGTTTGTAAGGCGGGTTTGTCGCCATGGTTGGTCGGCTCATGGTTAATCAACTCATGGTTGGTTAACTCATGGTTGGTCAGTCATGGTGGTCGGCATGGTGTGTCGATGAAGGTTAGTCGAGAAGGTGTGTCGGCATGGTTGGTCACTCATGGTTGGTAGGGTGAAGGGTTGGATGGTGTCCAACCCCGGTATGGAAGCTTGGTTTTTCAGCTAAGGGGTTAGCCAGATGGGTGTGCGAGAAAGATTTTGTCATGGTTCAAAGTTAGTGAGGTTATGATGGTTAGATGGGCAACGCATGATAGGTTGGTCAAAGATACATAGACGTCATCCAACCCCTCGTGGCTCGACGCCAACTAACCGAGATGGTCAGCTCCTAATTGGTCACAGGGTTGGACGTGTCACTAGGTTGATTGGCTCATCGGTTTATCGGTTGTAAGGATGGACAAGTTACAATCCAGATGAGGGTAGGTGAATGAATGAAAATCCAACGACTGGGAATTAATGAGGCATGGCACCCATGACCGCCTGTGTAGGAAAAGTACCAAAATGGATGGTTTCCCATACCTCTTTAATGCATCCTACCGGTTGGTGACCCAAATGGCCTATATATTCTAAAATTCACCTCATTCTAAGGGGGAGTTTTCCAGAAATCAAAGGAACTCTGTCAAATTGGTTCCAGAGCTATTGTGAGCTAAAGGCCTCAAATTTGGGCTCATTATAAAGGATTTTGTCTTGTGCTTATGATATGATGGATTGTGCATGTTTCTGAGCAATAAAATTCATGTTTTGTATTCATTTTCACCCTAACTTGTATGAATTGCATATTTTTCCTTCCATTCTATGTATAAGTATATTATGCATGTATCTATCTCTTTGCAGGGTCTATAGTTTGTTGTGCTTTACGAATATAGGGAATTGAATGTTGTCTTGGACTGTGGCATTTCTACCAGCCCTCTCTTGCTTAGTTCTCTCCCCATTCTTCACTCACTTGGATTGTCTCACCCTTTCTTGGTGCATCACCTTCACTTAGAGTAGTTTTATTTCATGCATTTTTCTATCCATGTCTCCTTGGAAAGCATTAGAATAGGATTAGTTTAGCTTGCCATTCTCTGCTCTTTGGAGAAGTTGGCACTAGGTTAGAAGAAGTCAACTTTCTCCAGAGGATTATCCTACTTGCAAGGTCCCACACTACATGATAATCTAATGTTATGCGAGTTTCACTTTGGTTACCTCGTACACCAAATCAAAAGCCCGGGAGGACAGAAGTCAATTTTCTTTTTGTCAAGATTAGGTGTATGTCTTGGTGAATTTATAGCCTTTGAAGGCTTTACAACAACACATCTGGTGAATCCAAATATAAAATCAACTAGTTTCAGTAGTATTGGTGGTTTAGCTCATGAGAAGGATTCAAACTCGGTCCAGAGGAAGAGAAGAAGGTGTCCTTGAATACTTGCAGTTATCTCCGGACATGGAAGTAGATGAATACGAGTACAAAGGTCTCCATCTCCACCAAACATAACCTTATCAACACCTCCACCTAGTAGACCCTTCCTTCAATCGACCAAGGTTCTTAGGCCAATCATACTAGCACATCTACATTTAGATTATTCTGAGAAGTCTCACAACACTCAACAATGGAGGTGGGGTGGGATTCCTCTACGCCCTAAATTTTGACAAAGATAAAACGACCCTATGCAAGAAGAAAGAGAAGAAACTCAATGAGTGAATGCCTACGAAAGACCAAACGTGTCAATCCATGTCTTAAATCTATTTAATAGGTTATAGGTAGGCTCGAAAATAGAATAACAGGTGGTCGAAAAAGGAGGAGCGGTGTCAAGAAGCCAGGAGAAAGAAAAAGAAGAAACGACGAAGATCTGAAGTCTTTGGGCTCAAAATGGTTCAGAATGAGTCCAAAAATTGGCTAAGTATGGAGGAGGCAATGAGAGAGCCACGTGTGTCAAAGCACGACGCTTCTCCAAAGTTGAATCCAAAAAGGGAAGCTCAAACTTGCACCAGCCCTCCACGTAGCAAATGGTCAACAGAGGTCAAAAGGTGGATAGGGCGGGGGCTCAAAAAAGAGGCTAAGTATAGAAGCACCGTGGAAGCCGCCATGTGTAGTTTGGCACATCTCCAAGGGTAGATCCAAAGGTGGAGGCTCAAATAAGTGCTAGTTCACCACGTAGCCCAAGGTCCAAAAAGGTAAGAGGGGGTCATTGAAAAGTCCAAAGACCTGGAGGCTTCCAAGTGTCAACCCGATGCTCCTTCAAAGGAAAATCTTGATCGAGATTTTAAGCAAGCGTGAGCCTCCACGCATCCAGTCTCAAAAAGGGGACAAGAGTCGGGTGAATAGTCAATGCATGGTGGTAGGCCGATGGAGAGTGCCAAGTGTCCAAACAACACTAACTCAAGGGTCAAATAAAGAGAGGGTTTTCAGATGAGTGCTAGACCGCCGCGTGTCCCCTGGTCAAGAAATATGACCCCGCCGAGCAAAGGACTTAGCCAAAAACATAGAAATTGAGCAAAGTCGATGGAGGAAGCCACATGTGTCAGCCCCCATGCCATTCCAAGAGAAAAATATAGAGGCCACCCTCGAACAAGCGCCAGCCCTCCACGTGTCCCATATATTAAAAGGGGGCCTTTTTTTCAAACTGGTTTTCCCACCCTTTTGTATGGATCCGATACAAACTTCAAGGGGCATATCTTTCGACTCAGGGGCTCAAAATATTGCAAATCTGACACCATTGGAAAGATCTCGGCCTCATCTATGCCATGGAGATCTGAAACTTTAAGTTTGGGGAGGTTAGGTGGGAGAAAATGGAGAAACATCTTCAGGCCATTAATGCAGGATCTATTTTTTCCCCAACAACCAGATCGGATTCGATCTGATCCGCATTTCCTCCTCCTTCGAGGGCACCGAATAAGAAATTGATGCAGTCAAGACAGATTTGGGGGGAAGATTTTATGGGAGGCATTAATAGTGGTGGTTGAGCTTGAACTATTTTTCCCACTTCTCTCTCTTTCTCCCCTCTGTGTTGAATCTATAAAAGTAGGGTCGAGACTCATTGTAAAGGGTTGGACATTTTTTGTTTTTTACAGCTCCCCTTTCCTTCTGGAAAAGGAATTCATGGAGTTCAGACCTTCCATTTAAATTGCAATATGTTTCCTACCTTCTGGCCATTTGTAATGCATTGTATCAATCTGCAGAGCAATAAAACATGTTTGTGATCGATTTTAGATCCTTTCTTGTCTCCTTTCTCTCATCTGGTCTTTCATTATAAATTTGGTTATTTGTGCTTGATTATTGTATGTATTTTGTTGGTTTGTGTCTATCAACAAAACTAATGTTCATCATTCCTTTGGTGCATCACCTTGTAGCTTAGTTTTGATTTCTTGTATTCCTTTTATCCCTGTCTCCTTGGTAAAACTTAGATTAGGTTTAGGAATAGGTCCTCTGCAAGTTTCCACGTATGCACCTAAATAGAGGAATAGGAACCAACCTTTAATCTGGAGAGTTTTCCCATTTGCAAAGTCCCACACTTTGGGGAAAACTCAATGTTATGTGAATCACACCAAATGAATCTGCCTTAGAAAAGTAGATCTGATGACTCATTTGGGGGTGTTGTGATTTTGCACTAATATTTTTGGCACACTGGTGGGACAAAGAAGTCTCCATCTTTATTACAGTAAGATTGATGTGCACTTGCTGTGATTCTAGCTTTTAAGAAGCTTTTAAGAACTACACATCTGGTGACTCCAAAAGGGACAAAATCCACTGGTTTCAAGTAGTCCAAGTTTCCCAAGTTCATGAGAAGGATACAAACAAGGTCAAGAACAAGAGAAGAAGGACAATTTGTACACCTACACTTGTCTCTAGATAGAAGGAGAAGAGGAAGAAGAGCCCAGAGGTCTCTATCTCCACCAAACAAGAGCCTTATCAACACCTCCTCCTAGTAGGTCATTCTTTCAATCAAGAAGGGTGCTCAAAGCCGATCAGATGGCACAACCAAATCCTTATGTCAATTTCACTGGCAACAACCCACTCGCTCTGAATGCACAAAATCCAGTCCCTGGTGGCAGCATTAAAGAGCATCCCATATTTCACTGGGGAAAACCAGACTTCTCCTGGTGACCACGTTCAAGATATTGCAAATGTCTGTACAATCCATGAGATCACTGAGATGGACATTGCAAGTCAAGTTGCTAGCCTCTTCACTCAAGGGTAAAGCTTCACAATGGTTCAGAGCCTAGAAAAAGCTCTATTCAAATCTTGGGACCATCTGTGCACAGCTCTTCATGACCAGTTTGGAGAAAAAGGAGATAACTTATCCTTGTTGGAGCAACTGACAACAATCAAGAGAGCTCCGAATGAGCAGTTGATGGATTTCAACCTCAGATTTCAAATGGACTGGGACAAGATTCCAACAAGCAAGTAAAGCCCACTAATGAAGGTGCCTTCTTATACTTTCTTAGAGCTTTAAATTTTGATATTTCTTTAATGATTCAGTCAATGGGGCACAACCTTACCTACAAGCCTATAGCCTTTCCATAGGAGCTGAGAATCATTTAATTTAGGATGGAAAACTTGCTCCTAGGCCATCCATGCCTCTATACCCCAAATTAGGAAACCCAAGTACCAACCAAACACCCACATTAGCTCCTATACCTACTCCCAGGAGTCAAAGTTCAGCTGAAGCCTCCACCTCATCATCTAACACCTCAAAGGAGGTTCAAGAATTATGAAACAACTTCAAAACCTGGGGAATGAGTTAGTAACCATCAAAAGACAACAAGCTCAGAGTTCTAGGCCATATCAGCCTCAAGCTCAGTATCAGGCTAGACCCCCGTATCAACAAAATAGACCACAAGCCCAGGCTGTAAACTTAGAGTCAACACCAAGGACAACCTCAAGCTGCTAGACCTTTTAGGTCATATGATCCAAACACAACTTCAACATCAAGGGCATTGGTTCCTAACACAAAATAACATGGCACAAGAATATGATTGGTGTTTCCCATGCAATCAGCCACATAATCAATCGATGTGCTTCAATGGTGCACTAAATCAAGCTTTGATGGTGCAAACCATTGGTGTGTCACAAGAACCTAGCCAAGAAGAAAATCAACAGCAAGGAGCTCAACAAGAGGGACCTCCAAGTGAAACTATGCTTGTCAATTGGCAAGCTGAAGACTTCTGTGGAATGAATCAGACTCCTTCTCAAAGTATAGCTACCAATACATGGTCCAAGAAGAGAAATATTGGAGAAGGACATTCACCAAACTCAGGTGATCCTCAATCCTCCATTGCTCCACAAGGTATTGGCATTCAAAATACAACTCCCAATATGCAGAGCCAATCCAAGCCACCTTCCAAATCCACTCAGGCACCGGTTGTAACAACCCATGTGCAAGAAAAAATGTGCCAGGGAAGGGGCAACAAAAGGATAGCTCATTTAATATCATTGAGAAAATGAAGAGGACAAGTGTGAACATTTCACTATGGGAGTCACTGGCCATTCCAGGGCAGAGGGATCTATTGCAGACTGCCATGCAAAATTGGTCAAGCTCAAATCAACCCCCTAACCAACAAGAGAAAGTGCTTACCAATACAACTCAACCTGGGGGAAACCATCGAGAGCAACAAGGTAAGAACCTGAGACCTCCTCCATTCTATGTTTCATTAATCATTGGGGATAAATTGGTGCATAATTGCATGATTGATTCTGGGGCAAGTAGTTTTGTAATGCCCAAACAAATAGTTGATCAACTGGGTCTCCAGTATGAAGTCATCTCTAGAGGGGTAGTACAATTGGATGGGACAACAGTGACAACTATTGGAATCATCAAGGATCTGAGCCTCACTCTGCATGCCTACCCCAATGTGATGTGTATGCATGTAACGTATCATCATAGACTTGCCACCACATTTTGCATTGTGTTTGTCCAGGACTTCACTGCCAAAATTGGAGGCTATTTGTTTATTGACTGGTCACATATGCTCTTTAGAACAAGGTATGGGAGTGAAGGCCACAATCAGATCCGAGCCCATAGTGGATTATCACATTGAGTCTTATGTGCCTAGCCCAATCAATGCAAATTGTTTGGCTTTTGATCAGAAGACCTCCTAAACACTTCTGAAGTAGATACCAAGGTGGGGTATCCTGACCGACTCGATGAATGGGTGGTCAAAAGACATGCTTTTGATCCCTATAAGGAGATGGAAGAATCTGAGCTAGGAGTCTACTACCTGCATGCATGAAGAGAATCATCCTCTTCCTGACATCATTAAGCCGTAAATATAAGATGACAATGAAGTATGGAAATTGTTCTTTGATGGCTCGAGAAGTAGGCAAGGAGCCGGAGGTGGAGCTATGATTGTGTCACCCCAAGGTATGAAATATTACTCACCTTTTTCATTTCTAGTTTTCCTACTCAAATAACACTACAGAATATGAGGCTTTGGTTCATGGATTGCATTGGGCTAGAAGATGAGGAATCAAGAACCTGCAAGTGTTTGGTGACAAGTGAACTAGTTTCCAATCAAGTCAAAGGAAAAATGTTGTCAAGAATGACCTGCTCAAAAGCTACAAGAATAGGGTATGGGATCTCATTGAGGATTTCAAAGCCTTCAACATTGTGTCCATACCTAGGAAGGAGAACGAAGTTATTGATAGGCTTGCAATAGTTGGAGCAACATTTGATGTGGTTGACAACATCAAGAGGGACAAAGGACAACCACATATCCATGTGATTGTGAGGCCAACAGTGCTAGATAACAACACATGTTGGTAGGTGTTTGAGAATGATCACAGATCATCAATTTTTTGCAAGAGGAAGTTGAGTTCTCAGCTAGGAATCAAAACATATTAGAGCAGCAATATGGAGATCAAGTAGTGTAGTTACATACAAACAAGCTTCCCAAAGGCTTAGTGACATTGGAGTCTATCTTCAATCCTAATGATCAGTTTTCAAAAAGAGAAGGCTAATATACAGATCAAAGGAGAAGATTCAGAGTCAATTCTAGTTAGAGAAGGAAAAACACTTCAAATTGGCAAAGTGGCCACCGAGCAAGAAAGGTATGAATTCATGCAACTTTTCCAAGAGTTTCCAGATGTATTTCTTGGAGCTATGAAGACCTAAGAGGGTTCAATCCAAAGTTAGCACAACACACAATCGAACTAGATCCAGCTGCTAAGCCCATCAGAAAAAAAAGAGACCAGTTAATCCACACATTGAACCCTTGATGAAGAAAGAGCTAAACAAGATGATAGAGGCAAGTATCATATTTCCAATCAAACACTCAAGTTGGGTTGCAAAACTTGGTCCCAGTCAGAAGAAGAATGGAGAGATTAGGTTGTGTGTAGACTTTCGAGACTTGAACAGAGCATCCCTCAAAGATCACTACCCACTCCCCTCAATGGAGCAGATCTTGCAAGTGGTGTCTGGATCAGAGAGATTCTCTCTCCTAGATGGCTACTCAGGGTACAACCAGATAATGGTGAAAGAAGATGATCAGTTCAAAACAACTTTCACCACCAAATGGGGCACCTATGCCTATAAAAATGCCATTTGGATTGTCTAATGCCGGAGCCACTTTCCAAAGGGAAATGGATATGGCATTCAAAGGGATGATCAAAAAATAGTACTGATCTATCTGGATGACATTACTGTGTTCTCCAAAAATGCAAAGCAGACCACCTTTTTCACCTAAGGTGTGTTTCAAAGGTGTAGGAGATTTGGGGTATCATTGAACCCTAAAAATGCATATTCTTGGCCCATGAGGGTAGGCTTCTAGGCCATATTGTGTCAAAGGAAGGTTTGGAAATTGACCCAGAGAGAGTTGAAGCAATAAGAGCATTGCCATTGCCAAGCCATAAGAAAGGCTCTTCAAAGCTTCTTAGGAAAAATCAATTTTGTCCGCAGGTTTGTACCAAACTTTTTTGCCCTTGTCAAACCAATAACGTTGATGTTGAAGAAGAGTTTGGCATTTAGGTGGACAACTGAAGGAAAAGAAAGTTTTGAGGCCATCAAAGAAGCTATATCACAAGCCCCAACTCTCGTGAATCCATATTTTTCTAAGGACTTCATACTATATGCCTTTGGTGGCAGTGACACAATTTCTGCAATCCTAGTACAACAAAACAAAGAGGATACAGAGCAGCCAATTGCTTTCTTTAACCAAGGTCTAGAAGATTATGAAGTGAGATACTCTTTCATCAAAAAGCAAGTCCTGGCAAAGTGATCAAGAGGGTTAAAGAAGTTTAAACATCTGGTTTCAAACAATAAAATCCAACTGTTAGTCTCCCATGCAGGAGTTAAAGACTTCCTTCTCAAGCAAGGATCTGAATGAAAAATGTGCAGGATGGATCACTCATGTCATGGAGTATGACATTGAGATCAAGGTCACTAAGCTGGTCCATGGGAAGGGATTGTGTGAACAACTAGCCTCAAGTCAACAAGATGAGGCAAACAGTGAAAAGGAAGTTTTTTGTTCTGCAAAATAGTCAAGAGGAAGAAAATGATGATGTACCCACTCCTTGTTGGACTCAAAACATGGTGCACTTCCTTCAAATAGGCCATGTGTCCTCCAGAAATGAGTAAAAAAAAAAGGAGACATTTCAGACTACAGGCCATCCCATATGTGCTTATTGATGGCATCTTGTTCAAGAGGGACATCAATGGCATTCTGTTAAGATGCATTGGGACAGATCAGATTGAGAGAGTGTTACAAGAGTTCCATGATGAAGCAGCTGGAGGCCATTTTTCTCCATGGGTGACAACACTCAAGATCATGAAGGTCGGGTTATTATTGGCCCAGGGTGTTTAGTGACTGCTATGCATGGATCAAAAAGTGCAAAAATGTGCATTCTTCAAAGGAAAAGAAAGGCTAGCAACACTTCCATTGCACCCAATTTCAGTTGACCAACCATTCATGCAATGGGGATTGGATTTCATTGGGGTCATCAATCCAAATTGAGCCAAGGCCACAAATGGATTCTGATGGCAACAGACTATTTCACCAAGTGGACCGAGGCAGTGGCACTCAAAGAAGCTAATGAGTCTAGCATACTAGATTTCTATGAAGGGATAGTGACTAGATTTGGAGTGCCAACCACCATTATATCAGACAATGCATTGGCATTCATAGGTTCCAAAATCATAGGATGGGCCATTAGGAATGGGATTTACTTGAGCACTTCATCAAATTATTACCCTCAGGGTAATGGCCAAGCAGAGTCCACAAACAAGAACCTGCTAAAGATTGTCAGAAGAACTCTAGATGAAAATCAGAGAACTTGGCACATGAAACTCAAATCAGCCTTATGGGCTGATAGGACAACACCCAAGAGGTCTACAGAAGCTCTCCATTCAAACTTGTCTATGGGAAAGAGGCAAGTGTTGCCTATATCACTTGAGTTTCCAACATTGGAACTCATGAAGCAACTGGAGATGTCTGAGTTTGAACCAATGGAGGCTAGGTATGCAGAGTTGATGGAGTTGGAAGAAACTAGAGAACATGCACTTCAAACAATGGAGAAGGATTAGGTCTCAATCAAGAGATGCTTTGACAAGAAGGAAAGAACAAGGACCTTCCAGGAAGGAGACCTAGTTTTGAAATGGGATGCAGATCGGGAAAACTAGAAGGCATTCCAAGTTTGATGCCATTTGGAGTGGCCCTTACATGGTCACAAAATGTAAAAGTAGCAATGCTTTCCAATTGTCTACATTGGATGGTGAAGAGTTACAGATTCCAGTGAATGGAATCTATCTTAAACACTACTACTAGAAGGAAAGTTCTCACCTTGTACATATTAGTTTAGTTTCTCATTCCTCTAAGTGCTTGTGCACATTGTCTTGTTGTAGTTTAGGTTGCTTTTCTCCTAAGTGCTTTACATGCTCTGCATGTTCTACTTGGAGCATGTATGATTTCAAATTTTGTATATAGTTGTGGTGTGTTTTTTGTTGCTCTTGCATAACCCATTCAGAAACAGATGAAGCCCCGGTCAAAACAATTTTCTACTCTCAGAAACCATCATTTCGAGATTTCTTATGAAAATTGAGAGTGCAAAATAGTCAGGCTCATGAATCAGAGGTAGGATCAGTATCAGACCATCATTCTCGACTCCATGCCCAATGGATATGACAAGGCAATTGGTCTTTTCATCTAGCAGGAAGATACCCCTGTGAGTCACCAAATTGTTATCCATATTTCACCCCCGGGAAAAGTATTGGATCAGCCATGACCCCACATAGAAAGAACTAGAGAAAACACATTTAAATCTTGCAAACAAGTCACAAAAGGACTCAACAATGGAGTGGCGGGGCTTACGAAAGACCAAACGACCCTATGCAAGAAGAAAGAGAAGAAAAGAAACTCTCTCATCGAGTGAATCCATGTCTTAAATCTATTTAATGGGTTACAGGTGTGGGCTTGGAAATAGAAAATAAGGGTCAAAGAAAGAGAGAGGAGCAAAGTGTCACAAAGAAGCCAGAGCAAAAAAGAAGAAAAAATGAAGATCCAAAGTCTTGGGCTCAAAAACGGTTCAGAATGAGTCCAAAAATTGGCTAAGTATGGAGGAGGCAAGAGAGAGAGCCACGTGTCGGCACGACGCTTCTCCAAAGTTGAATCAAAAAGGGAAGGGCTCAAAAGCTCAAGCTTCACATGTGCCAGCCCCCTCATGGCCATGAAAAGTCTTCAAATGGTCAACAAAGGTCAAAAGGGGAGCCCAACAGAGACTCAAAGGGCCAACCCTCCACAAAAATGGCTAAGAGGTCAAAAAGTGGATGACAAGGAAGGCCTCAAAAAAGGCGCCATAGAAGTGTCGTGGAGACTCGCCACATGTGGCGCATCTCCAAGGGTAAATCCAAAAGTGGAGGCTCAAACAAGTGCTAGTTCACCACGTAGCCCAAGGTCCAAAAAGGTAAAGGGAGGTCATTGAAAAGTCCAAAGACCGCATGGAGGCTTCCAAGTGTCAACCCGATGCTCCTTCAAAGGAAAATCTTGATTGGGCTTTTAAGCAAGTGAGCAGAGCCTCCACGCATCCAATTTCAAAAGGGGACAGAGTCAAGTTGAATAGTCAATGCATGGACAGGAGGATCGACGCAAGGAGAGAGTGCCAAGTGTCCAAATGGTGCTAACTCAAGGGTCAAATAAAGAGAGGGTTTTTCAGATGAGTGCCAGACCACCGCGTGTCCCTGGTCAAGAAATATGACCCCACCGAGCAAAGGACTTAGCCAAAAACATAGAAATTGAGCAAGCCAGTGGAGGAAGCCACGTGTCAGCCCCCATGCCATTCCAAGAGAAAAATACAGAGGCCACCCTCGAACAAGTGCCACCCTCCACATGTGTCCCATATTAAAAAGGGGGCCCATTTTTCAAACCGGTTTTCCCCCTTTTGTATGGATCGATACAAACTTTGAAGGGGCATATCTTTCGACTCAGGGCTCAAAATATTGCAAATCTGACACCATTGGAAAGATCTCGGCCTCGTCTATGCCATGGAGATCTGAAACTTTAAGTTTGGGGAGGTTAGGTGGGAGAAAATGGAGAAATGTCTTCGGCCATTAATGTAAGATCTATTTTTTCCCCAACAACCAGATCGGATTCGATCTGACTCCGCCATTTCCTCCTCCTTCGAGGCACCGAATAAGAAATTGATGCAATCAAGACAGATTTGGGGTAGATTTTATGGGAGGCATTAATAGTGGTGGTTGAGCTTGGAACTATTTTTCCACTTCTCTCTCTTTCTCCCTTTTGTGTTGAATCTATAAAAGCAGGGTCGAGACTCATTGTAAAGGGTTGGACATTATTTTTTTTTGCAGGCCCTTTTTCTTCGGAAAAGGAATTCATGGAGTTCAGACCTTCCATTTAAATTGCAATACATTTCCTACCTTCTGGCCATTTGTAATGCATTGTATCAATCTACAGAGCAATAAAACATGTTTGTGATCGATTTTAGATCCTTTCTTGTCTCCTTTTCTCTCATATGGTCTTTCATTATAAATCTGGTTATCTGTGCTTGATTATTGTATGTATTTTGTTGGTTTGTGTCTATCAGCAAAACTAATGTTCATCATTCCTTCGGTGCATCACCTTGTAGTTTAGTTTTGATTTCTTGTATTCCTTTTATCCCTGTCTCCTTGGTAAAACTTAGATTAGGTTTAGGAATAGGTCCTCTTGCAAGTTTCCACGTATGCACCTAAACAGAGGAATAGGAACCAACCTTTAATCTAGAGATTTTTCCCATTTTCAAAGTCCCACACTTTGGGGAACCAAACAAAACCTCATGTGAGTAGGCCATTTCACCTTACAATCCTAGTATCGCGTCCACATCTAGAGCCTTGGTTTGGTGCAAAATAACATGGCTCATGAATATGACTAGTGCTTCCAATACAATCAACCTCGTAACTAGTCAATGTGTTTCAATGGTGCTTTGAATCAAGCTATTATGGTGACAAAAATAGGTGTGGAATAAGAGACATGTTAAGAATGAAATTAGCATGTGAAGCAACTCAACAAGAGGCACTTCCTAATGAGACCACACATGTCAATTGGTAGGCTGAAGATTTATGTGGTATAAATCAAACCCCTTCTCAAAGTGTAACAGTGAAGACGGTCTAAGAAGAGAAATATTGTAGGACAATCATCGAATTCAAATGAGCCATATCCCTCTATCACCCAACAAGTTATTAGTAATCAAAATACAACCCCAATGCACAAGGTCAGCCCATGCCACCTTATAGACTAGCTCAAGTGTCGGTTGTAAGAGCCCATGCGCAAGAGAAATCATGCAAAGCAAGGGGAAACAGAGAGATAGATCATCTCCATTCAACATTATTGAGCAAGATGAAGAAAATGAACATAAACATCTAAATTTGGGAGTTGTTATCCATATTTTGCCCCCGTGCCGAATATTGGATTGACCACGATCTCGCATAAGAGGAAATAGAGTCAAAAGGTGAAGAAAAGGCTTAAAAATTGGCTAAGTATAAAGGTATAAGTGGAGAATGCCAAGTGTAAGTATGGTGTTGATTCAAGGGGTGGATAGAGAAAATGTTTCTAAATGAGCGTTAGACCGCCATGTGTCCCAGGGAAAACAGACTTGATACAAACTTCGAAGGGGCATATCTTTCGACTCAGGGCTCAAAATATTGCAAATCTGATGCCGTTGGAAAGATCTCAGCCTCACCCATGCCATGGAGGTCTGAAACTTTAATTTTGAGGAGGTTAGGTGAAGAAAAAGAGGAAACATCTTCAAGATTTCAATACAGGATCTTCTTGCCTCAACAACTAGATCAGATTTGATCTCAGTATCTCCATTTCCTCTTCCTTCAAGGTGCCGAACCAAGGATTGATGCAGTAAAGATGGATTTGGGAGAGATTTCATCGAGGAATTAAAAAGCGGTGGTTGAGCTTCAACCTACTTTTCTCATTTCTCTCTCTCTTCTTCTTTGAGTTGAATCTATAAATACGGGGGCACGATTCATTGTAGAGGGTTGGAAATTCTTTGTTTTGTAGGCTCCATTCTCTTCTTAGAAGAAAGGGATTTTTGGGGTTCGTGCCTTCCGTCAAAAATCAAAAATTGCATTACGTTTCGCCTCTTGACTACTTTATAATGGATCTGTATCAATCTATAGAGCAATGAAACATGTCTATGATTGATTTTTGATCCTTTCTTGTCTCTTTTGCTTTCATCGATCTCCCATTATATATCGCTATCTCTGTGCTTTTTTATTGTATGCATTTTGTTGGTTTGTGTCTATTAGCAAAATAAGTGTTCATCATCCCTTTGGTGCATCACCTCGTAGTTTAGCTTTGTTTTAATTTCTCGTATTCCTTCTATCCCTGTCTCCTTGGTAAAGTTTAGATTAGGATTAAGAACATATCCTCTACAAGTCTCTACATATGCACCTAAATAGAGGAATAAGAAACCAACATTCAATCTAGAGAGATTTCCCATTTTGTAAGGTTCCACACCTTGGGGAAAGTTCAATGTTATGCAATCACACCAAATGAGTCTACCTTAGAAAAGCATATTTTTTAGAGCTCATTTGGGGGTGCTGTGATTTTGCACTAACAATTTTAGCATGCTCGAGTGGGACTAAGAAGTCTCCATCTTATTACAGTAAGGATTGATTTACACTTGTTGTGATTTTGGATTTTAAGAAGCCTTAAAATTGTACATCTAGCAACTCTAAAAGAAACAAATCTACTGGTTTCAGCAGCCCAAGCTTGGGAGATTCATGAGAAAAACCTGGTCTAGAGCAAGGAAAGAAGGTATATTTGAATACTTGCGTCTATCCCCATGAAGAGAAAGAGATGAAGAAGAGTTCAGAGGTCTCCATCTCCACCTAGCAGAACCTTGTCAACACCTCCACCTATAAGGCTTTTCTTTAAGTGTGTAAGGATTCTTAGGCCAATCAGAATGGCATAACCAAATCCATATGTTAACTTCACTGGTAGTATTCCACTCACCTTGAATGCACAAAACCCAGTTCCAATTGCAACATTAAAGAGCATCCTATATTTCACTAGGGAAAATCAAATTTCTCCTGGTGACCATGTCCAAGATATTACAAATGTCTGTACAATCCACGAGATCCATGAGATGGACATTGTAGTCAAGCTACTCACCTCTTCATTCAAAGGGAAAGCTTCAAAATGGTTTAGGATTCTTGAAGCAGGCTCTATCCAGAACTGAAACCAGCTGTACACAACTCTTCACTATCGGTTTGGGGAAAAAGGTGATAACTTGTCTTTGTTAGAGCAACTAATAACAATCAAGAGAGCCCCAAATGAGAAACTAATGGAGACTTCAACATTAGATTCCGGTGGACGGGTTAGGATTCCAATAAGAATAAAGCTCACTAATAAAGGTGCCTTCTTATACTTTCTTAGGGCTTTAAATTTTGATATTTCTCGATGATTCATCAATGGGGGACTACATTACTGCAACCTATAACCTCTCCATAGGGTGAGAACCATTTGATTCAAGCCGACAAAATCACTCCTAGGCCATCCATGCCTCGTACCGTAGGAGTTAGGAAGCCCGAGATACTAGCCAAGCGCCTACATTAGCTCCTATACCCAACCCTAGAGTCAAATCTCGGTGAAGCTTCCACTTCATCATTTAATACCTCTAAAGAGCTTTAGGAAGTGATGAAGCAATTTGAGAACTTTGGGAATGAGCTAGTGACCATCAAAAGGCAACAAGCTCGAGTTACAAGCCATACCACCCCAAGCTCAATATCAAGCTAGACCCCAGTAGGTATAAGCGGAGAATAGGCCACCACCTTAGACTATGAATCAGAGATAAAACTAAGGACATCCCCAAGCTGATATACCTTTCAGGTTGTATGATCCTAACACAACTTCAACATCAAGAGCATTGGTCCCATCATAGAACAATATGGCATAGGAATATGATTGGTGCTTTCCATGCGATCAACCACATAACCAATCAACGTGCTTTAATGGTGCTCTAAATTAGGCCTTGATGGTGTAAACCAATATGGTGCCATAAGAACCGGCAAGAAGAAGGTGAAACAAGGATCTCAACAAGGTGGCCCTCCAAATGAGACCATGTTTGTCAATTGGCGAGTGAAGACTTATATGGGATGAATTGGTCCCCTCCTCAAGGTGTGGCTGCCAACACATGGTCCAAAAAGAGAAATATTGGAGAAGGCCAACCACTGAACTTAGGTGACCCTCAACCTTCCATTACTCCATAAGGTCCGGTGCTCCAAGTACAACCCCCAACATACTAAACCAATCCAGACCACCTTCCAAACCCAGTCAGGCACCGGTTGTAACTACCCATGTGTAAGAAAGAAATGTGTCTAGGAAGGGGTAGCAAAAAGATAGTTCATTCAATAGTATTAAGTAGATGAAAAGGACAAGTGTGAAAATTTCACTATGGGAGTCTTTGGCCATTCCAGGGGCGAGAGGATGCATTCTGATCGCCATGCAGAATTGGTCAAGTTCAAATCACTCCCCTAACCAACAAGAGAGTGATTGCTAATGCGGTTCAACCAGGGGAGAAACCATGGAGAACAACAAGGTAAAAACATGAGAGCTCCTCCTTTCTATGTCTCATTGATTATTGGAGACAAATTGGTGCACAATTATATGATTGATTCAGAGGGCCGGTAGTTCTATGATGCCTAAACAAATAGCTGATCAGTTGGGTCTCCAATATGAAGTCATCTCTAGAGGAGTAGTCTAATTAGATGGGACAACAGTGACCACTGTGGGAATTATCAAGGATCTGAGTCTCACTCTACATGCTTGCCCTAATGTGATTGTTTTGCAAAACATGTCAATCATAGATTTGCCACCACATTTTGCTTTGTGTCTATCCAGAGACTTCACTACCAAAATTGGAGGCTACCTGTCTACTGATTGGTCACATATGCTCTTTAGGACAAGGTATGGGGCAAAGGCCACAATCAGATATGAACCTATTGCTGATTATCATATTGAATCCTATGTGCCTAGCCCAATCAATGCCAATTGCTCAGCTTTTGATCAAGAAGACCTCCTAAACACTAATGAAACAGATACCAAGGTGGGATGTATCCCAGACTTGACCCTAGATGAGTGGGCCAACAAAATACATGCTTTTGATCCCTATAGGGAGAAGGAAAAATATCAATTGGGTGTCTCTTGTCTACATGAAGAGAATCATCCCCTTCTTGACCTAATTAAGCGAGAATACAAGGATGGCAATGAGGTATAGCAATTGTTCTTTGATGGCTCAAGGAGTAGATAAGGAGGAGATTTGAGTCTGCGGATTTTTATCCCAAATGTCCCAAGTTCATTTGGGCTCCCGTTCGCCGATCGACCGATTTACCCAAAGTCCGCTTCGCGCCCCGTCGAAATTTTGTCCCAAATGAACACAAGTTCAGGCCAGGCTCGATGTTCACTTTAATTGATTTCGCGTACTTTGCGTACTTTTGTCTTCCCAAATATCTTGCATCTTTTCCCAAGTTGTTGGTAGATGTGTATTTAATGAACCAAAGGCCATTAATTTTCCCACTCTTCTCTCTCCCAATTGTCTTTCTCTCTCCCAAATGGCTATATAATGAATTGCCCCTATGCATTTTTGCACACTGCTTTCTTGCTATCTATTGCTCATACCCTTGCGATCAAAATTTCTGTGCGCGTATCCATTCCCCCTGTAATTTCATCCCGAGTCCAGACTGCAACCTTGCTTTTCAAATTACTATCAACATGAAGATTAAATTCCAAGGTCAGGAACAAATCTCACCGCTCGAGTCTGCCGTTCCCGATATCGGGGACAGTGAAGTTCGCCACCTTGACTTTGGGGATTTCTGGGCAAGAATGACAAGACTCGAACCCTTCTCCTATGGCACAAATGATTCATGATAGTGGCTTGGCATTCACCGGTGGTTTCCCAATCTCAGTACAATGCACAGATACAGTACTCTCCTGTGGTGCTCATTTCAATCCTGACTCGAGTGAGCTAACGAATGTGCATGGAGAACTCATTGCCAAGCTTGACGCTGCCGCCATTGGCACTACCCTAAGGATTCCTGAGATGGAAAATTCTATAGTAATCTCTCAAAACTAGGCACAAGCCCTCTTCGATCAGGACAGTGAGAAATACAAGGCGCGGGTGGCGAAGTCTGGCTTAAAAACCCTAAAAAGGGGGCATCCCGTCTATCCAAGGTTCTGTTCCATGCCGATTTCAATGAAGAACTATCAGATTTTATAATCCTACTAGCTCGGGTCATGGGCTTACCCTCTACCAATGAATTCCATTTCTATGGATGTGCCCTCTTATCAACATGGTGTGTGAAGGAACTCAGAATATCAATTGGGCAGAGATCATCAGTATGAACCTAGTAGAGTAGCTGTCCAATGTACAACAAACAAAGAAATTTTACATGACTTCATACTTGATGTATACCCTAGCAGCATCGAGGCAATGGTTTGGATTCTCATACATTGATGCTCATAAGGGTGACCCTGTATATGCCTACTGCCCTCAATTCACCCTGGACACTAGCAATCACAACTTCAGAAGGGTGAATGATGCTTTCACCATGTACATTGTCAGGCTTCTAGAGAGTGACACGGCGAGGAGATTTTTTCTGATGAAGCCATGAACCTAATTTTTCAAAATACGGTGCCTACTTCATCTAGTTCAGGAAATTCTCCTATATCAGGCTTGCAGGCTATGAGAGCACTCCTCTTAAACTCCCCATGTTCTACAATGATAAAATGGCCTTGATAGAGGTATGCAGGAAATTGGACAAGTTGCACAGAACCTGCAGGGATAAGAAAATTATTGGCTTGCACTTCCCCATCACTTTGGGAAACTACACCTGCAAAATGACTCTAGATGCACAAAACATAGAAAGAGCCCTGGCCCATCACTGTCCATTTCTTCAAGCCAAGAACTTGTTTTGACTTGAAGAAATTTATTGAGCAGAACATCAAAATCACTTATCATCATAGGGCAGACATAGAGGACTATTGGGCTGACTGTGCTGATGATTTTGAAGCAAGGAGGAGACATTATGGCAGGTTTTCTCTTCAATTAATTCAAGAGCTTAACCTGTACCAAGTTCCTGAAGGACTCCAGGATGATAATTCTCGACCTGTACTCATATGAATATGACAACGTGGTCAAACACACTCCCTTGGAGGATTTGGATTGGTTCAAAAAGGAGAAGGATGATTTGGTAGAAATCCTAGCTCCCGTCTTGGTAAGAACCAAAATCTGGTTTGACAGGAGAGTTCGTGAACTCAGAAGGCACTCAGGTGAGTCCTCCTCCAAAGACACCTCAACACCAAGAAAGGAGGCATTGTCACTGATTTAGGAGTACCTATATCAGACCCCTCCTGCCTCATCAACTAAAGGTCCTACATCTTCCACTCCTTCCTCATCCACCCAAGTGTATCAGAAGAAAGTCAAAGAAGTTAAGAAGGAACCTGTGGAGGAAGATCCCCTAAGGAAGCATTCAGAATTGCCTTCAGGACCAGAGAACATTATTGTTCTCAGTGAAAGTGAGGAGAGTGAAGTGCTAGTTTCTACAAGTGCTCCAGAAGCTCCTACAGATAAAGAAAAGGAGGTTCAAAGCACTGAACTTCCAAGCACCGTTGATTCCTCCGCACTAGAAGCCCCGAGTGCCCAAGTGCCCCGCTCATATCTCAACTAGAAGCAACAGCCATGCACACCTTGGGTGCTATGAGTTCTCTGTCTCTGGTCCTCTTGCCCCACCTTCTTCTTCTTCCTCCTCTTTTGCATGGGTGCAACCTCTCGTCGATAGTAGGAAGAGAAAGTCCTCTTCTCGGATCTCGGGACCCAACTTTGATGTTGTGGTGGCCTTGTTAGGCACTACTCCTCCTACTCCCACCAAGAAGGCCAGGACTACCTCCAGAATAGTATCTGATGCTCAGGGCCAGCAATTCCTGGAGATAGCCAAGCCCAAAGTAGACAAGCCAGAGCATGATTTGCAAGCATCTGACCTTGAGCTCTCAAGGATTCCCATGGGAGAGTCTACCCCTGAAGGTGAGATCCACAATCTTTAGGAAACAGTCACCAGGGTCATTGGGAGAGTGGAGAAAGGGAAACAAACCATAGAACAGCTGGAGGAGCAGGCCCAGGTTCTTACAGGTTTCATCAAGTCACTGCTATCCAAGGATAAAGTTTTAGATCCTACCCCATTGACTACTCTTCCACCACCTGTGATTCTCAGCCAAGATGAAGTGCAGAGTATCAAAGATATACACAGGTATTCTATCTATGGAAGGGCTATGGAGGCCATGGTGGATGACATGCTCATTGCAGGGTTGAATTTCATTGGTGAAGCCTTCAAACTCAATGAGAAGGTGAATAATCTGCAATGAAGCTCTCCTCCACTATTGGAAATATAGATAAAGAGCTCAAACTCTGGAGCAGTTGTATAGTAGACCTTCGCCTCATGGGACAAACTGATGAGAATATTTTAATGGCAAGCAAGGTCTTCGATGATGCAAAGGATAACTTGTCAAAATCATGGGTATACAAAGTGTGGAATGGAAAATCAAGGTGTTGGAAGAGGCTTTGGGAGAATTGAAAAATAGTTGGCAGAAGGGTGAAGCCTTCAAAACTTTGGTAATATCTACTTTCAAGGACATACATTGCCACCTCCATGATGAGACCTCTAGTGTACCCCTCTCCTTGCAAGAAATCAAAGCTCAATTCAGAGCTTTTGTCAAAGATAATTTGTTCAAGGAGGATTCCATTTCCAAGGAAAAGATGAAGGAAATCTGCTCTCTCAATCTCTTATTGAAGAAGCAAATAATCATCATACACACGTCGAATTTGACAAAGAGATGGAGAAGTGCCTCGGATTTTGGACCCAGTCCACTGCCAACACATCGGTCCCACGAGGCAGAGACATAGCAGAGGCGTTGAAAAGATTCAGACAAGTGGATCCTAAAATCAGTGGGCCCCTCTCAATCATGAACACCTGTCTTCTTCTCCTGATTCTTCTCCTTTCTTCCTTTCTTCATCTTGGATTTATTGTAATTAGTTGGGGTATTGCGATTAGCAGCCCTTTAACTAAGCATTAGTTAAAAGAAGTAGTTACCAAAGGTAACTAGTTTTGTAAACTATATATTGGCCTCTCCTCGCCATTTTTAAGGGAGGAACTTGGCTTATTTTTGAAAGTGTAAAGAAATCGTAAAGCAATCAATACAGAAGGATTTTCATTCTTTGTCTATCTGATTCTTTTTATTCACAAGCTATCTATTAAATATTGTTAGATCATTTGTCTGCATTATGCTGAGAAGCTTTGTATTCTTGTAGATGTTATTCATAGAACTGTGTGTCTTTTCAAATTTCATCTTATTAATGTGGGTACAAATGATCTTATTCCAATTCGTTGTATTCTTGCATGCATAAGGAATTATTTTGTCATCTATAATTTTGAATGGTGCCTTTTCTGCTCATTTCCACATCTTGATTCCTCTATACTTTTGTAATTGATGATCTATTTAGGAAACACTTTCATGATATCCAAGTTCCATAGTGAAACCATGCTTTGTACATATGTAAATAGGTTCGTTTCTGAATAAGGGAACCTCTCCCACTAAAGAGGAGGGACTTCTTGTCCCCTGACTATTGCTCTTCTTGAAGTTCTTTTTCTGTGACCAATAGTTTTTGGTGACTCTTGGGGAGCATTTTCCAGTTCTGAATCATTTATCGATCATCTTTTGATCTGGCGACTCCATGTTTTACTCGAGGGAGAAGGGCCCTTGGTATTGAAGATTCTCAGTTTCAGCTTTTGGAACAATAGGGTTTTCCTTTCCCTTCCGCAAGAAGAAATAAAGAAGCTCATTCAACAAGCACTCCTCCTGTCAAAGATAGAACCCCTACGGGTGGTATTCCTTCAGAGAAAATCAGTCCTAATCTCCGAGCTCTGATTCTTGTTGGTGTTTCAGTTCCTCTTCAAGCCATTTTTCCAAGAATGGTGGTACCATTGCCTTGGGGCCATCGTGTTGGGCCTCTTGCCCTTCCTCAGCCTTTGCATGAGTTACCCAGAGGTAATCGGAAGAACTTTCCTAAATTCAAGGGTGATGGCAAGGTACATCCTGATGAACACACATCAGCCTTCATAGTTGCATGTGGAGTTCTAGGAGTTGAACATGAAGACGTCTCGTAAGGATTTTTGTTGAGACTTTACAAGATAATGTTGCTGATTGGTTCTATCACCTTCCGGCCGGAGCTATCACTAGCTGGAACACAATGAGAGCTAGGTTTGAGAACCGTTTCAAACCAGCGGAAGACGTGCATGCTTTGCTGGCCCAAATTTCTCAAATAAAGAAGGAATCACAAGAGCCCATGAGAGAATTTGTGGCCCGATTTAACAAGTTGATTAATAAAATTCCACCAGACACTCAACCTGTAGATCAAATTCAAAAATGCTTCTTCCTGAATGCCCAATTACCTGAAGTTAGTTATGCATTGAGAAGAGCTAATCTTGTGACATTGGCTGAAGATCAAACTCTTGTTGTTAGTGTCGAAGATGATTTAATCATGTCAGGAAAGTTGAAGAGAGACCCTTCTAGATCCAAGTCTTCTTCTTCCTCCTCTTCCACTCCTGGGCCCAATACTGATCCATTAGTACAAAAACTTGCAAATGATCTCATCGCCATTAAGAAACAATTGGCTCAAGCACGCCCCTTATGTAGATGTTCCAAGGAGGAATTTTCAGCCCAGAAATCATTTACCTGCTTCTCAAACAAGGCTAGCACTTGAAGGACCTCCTATTAAAGTCCCTGTCAATGCAACCTGTGAAGTTGAAGAACCAGAGGATGAAGAGGTTCATGAAGATTGTGAAGAATTTGTTGAAGAGGTTGATGATGGAACAGAAGAACTTGAGGGATCTGAGTTAATTTCTTCACTACTGAAGGCGTTGATGAAGGAGATGATTATGATGAAGTAGTAGTAGACATGAATAGTGAATCATATGCTGTCATGACTCGAGAGCAAACAAATCAGAGGGAGAAAGTGATGCAGCCCACCAAAAGATCTAAGGAGCAGCCGACAACTATCCCTGTAATTGCAAAAAGAGGATCTCCTATCCCCATTTCATCCACACCAAAGGTGAGTCTGTCAATTCTGCTACTAAAGTTACTTCTTTTTCTCCTAAAACTGATAAGCCTAGAGTCCCAAGTGATGATAGCCCATCCACTTCTGGGTCTTTCGATATTATTGATCACCTGAAAAAGACCAAGGTTCAAATCTCAGAGGCTGAATATTATCAAACCCATCCCAAGGCTTTTGCTAAAATGATTCACTTTGTCAATTCCCATTCTAAAACTACCTCTAAAGGCCTTTTACCCACTCCATCTTCTATACCACAACCCAATCTGGTAGCTGCTGTCACCTCACCCAATGACAAGATCAAACCATTCTATGTGACACTCCTTATAGCTGGCCATAGACTCAGTAATTACATCATAGACTCAGGGGCATCAGACAATGTAATGCCTGCCAAAGTAGCCCATGCCTTAGGCCTAACTCTCACACGCACTTACGGGTCTTGTTATTCCATGGAGAGTAAGGAAGTGCCCCTGGTGGAAGAATTAAGGATGCACAAGTAGCCTTTGCTACTTTGCCTGAGAAGAAAGTTTTAGCTACTATCCTAGTAGTGAGACATTCCTCCTTCATATGGGATCTTTGCTAAGTAGGAACTTACTGTAAGGATGTGGGTGGAGAAATTCAAATGGATTGGTCACATGCCCTCATACTGTTAATGGGAAAATGAAGAGTTTCTTTGCTGAGAAGCGATGAGTATATTGTACAAAAAACAGATGATCCCAAAGCACAAATACTTTATGAGGATATTGGGCATGGAAACTATATGATTATGTCTCGGAAGAAATCCAACTCCCAAAATATCACACTGAGGATCCTAATGGTGTTTGGATATTAGAGTTTGATGGAAGTTGTTCTTCAGTTGGTTCTGGAGCTGGTGTAATATTGGTATCTCTGAGGGTAGGATTCATCCTTTCTCATTCAAGTTGCAATTTGAAAATACCAATAATACAAGTAGAATATGAAGCTCTCATTCTCGGGCTTCATGTGGCAAAAGAAAAGGGAGTGAAGAATCTTCTAGCTCGTGGAGATGTGGAGCTGATTGTCAAGCAAGTTAGAAACCTCTTCCAGGTAAAGAATAGAAGGTTGAAACATTATAGGAATCAGGTTTGGGACTCTATTGAATTTCTTGACGCCTTCTCCATCGAAGCAGTGCCTAGGGAGGAGAATACCAGGGCTGATTCACTACTAGCAGTCTGGGGTCATTCGTTGATACCTCATCCTGACTTCTCCAAGATAGGTTTACCATTGAGATGATCCATAGGCCCAGTGTACCTGATAATGCAAGTAACTGGCAAGTTTTCAATGATGATCAACATCTGCTTTCTTTCTTAGAACTCAAGGATAATTTTGAACAGTTGTACTTTGAAGGAAGTGATAATTTGCCTCGTGAAAGTGTGCCCTTTAACGAAGAAGCCATCAAAGAAGAAGAGGCAGATCAAGATGGATGTATCAAACTCAAAGGAAACAAGATTCCAAAAGGATTGGTGAGTTTAGAAGAATTGTTTGACAAACATGATAGGTATGTAAAGTTTAAAGCTTCTACTGGACCTCAACAATCAGCTGAATATGACAAAATTAATATTGGGAGTTCTACTGACCCTAAACTCGTGAACATTGGAAAATGTTGCACACCAGAGGAAAAGAAGAAGGTAATTAGTCTTTTAAGGAAGTATAAAGATGTCCTTGCTTATTCCTATGAGGATTTAAAAGCTTTTCAACCAAAGGAGATGTAGCATTTTATCCCTCTCAAACCAGGATTAAGCCTTTCAAATAGAAACAGAGGCAATACAATCCTAAGATAGCTGACACCATTTTTCAGGAAATACAGAAGTTATTAAAGGCCAAAATCATTTTTCCTATCCACCATTCAACATGGATTGCCAATATTGTGCCTGTTAGAAAGAAAAATGGTGAGATTCGTATCTGTGTCGACTTTAGGAATCTGAATCAAGCTTCTTTAAAGGACAACTATCCTTTGCCCATGATGGATCAAGTCTTGCAAGCTGTAATAGGATCTCGAAATGTTGTCTATGCTTGATGGCTTCTCAGGATATAACCAGGTAGAAGTTAATACCGCAGATCAACACAAAACGGCCTTCACTACCCCTTGGGGTACCTTTGCCTACAAAAGGATGCCTTTTGGGCTCATTAATGTTCGGTGCCACTTTTCAAAGGGCTATGGACTTGGCCTTTGGAAGTTTGAAAGGGAAGTGTATTGTCGTATACCTTGATGACTTGATTTGTATTTTCAAAAACAAGGCGAGATCATTTCAAAGCATCTAGAAACAGTTCTCTTGAAATGTAGAGAACATGGGATCTCTTTAAATCCTAAGAAATATATCTTTTGTGTCACAAGAGGGAAAATTATTGGGGCACGTTGTTTCCAAAAATGGTATAAAAATTGATCTGAGTGAGTTCAAGCTATCAACAAATTCCCCTTCCAACCAAAGCAAAAAGGAGTACACTCTTTCTTTGGTAAGATTACTTTCTAAAAGAGATTCATTCCTGATTTCGTAGAGCTGACTTTGAATATCTCTCAAATGATGAAAGGAAAATAGACGTTTGGTTGGTCTCCTGAAGGGAAAGAGGCCTTTGAAGGTATTAAAAGGGCTATTGCTAAAACTCTTGTTTTAGCGTGTCCAGATTTCAGCAAAGATTTTATTATCTATTGCTACACCACGGATAACACCCTGGCTGCTTGTTTTGACTCAAGAAGATTCTAATGATCATGAACTCCCAATTGCATTTATGAGCTACATTCTAAAAAATCATGAGTTAAAATATACCATAATGGAGAAACATGCTTTCGCAGTGGTTAAAGCTATCAAGCAGTTTCATTTTTACATTCTTAACTCTCACTCCACAGTATTTGTACCGGATACAACCATCAAGTCCATTCTCACACAACAGGAGTTTGGATCCAAGAGAGGAAACTGGGTGGCCAAGGTTCAAGAATATGACATTGACATCAGACCAACCAAGCTTGTCCATGGAAAAGGCCTGTGTGAACTCATCGCTGAGGGAGCTAGACATGAGTTGCTAGAGGATAAAGTTGATCTTCCTACCATTCTGTTTCTTGGCTCAATTGATGAATGGTATGCGATATCACACACTTTCTCACCTATGGAGAATGCCCCTCTCATTTGACTACCAAAGAGAAGAGAGTTGTTAAGTTAAGATCAGCCCAATATGTGTTGTGGGAAAATGCCTTGTTTAAGCGTGGATTAGATGGAAGGTTCTAAAATGTGTGGATAAGGAACAACAGAGGAAGCTACTTTCAACTTTTCATAATCAAGCATGTGGGGGCACTACTCATCAACTGTCACTGCTCATAAAATACTTCGTGGAGGATATTACTGGCCTACCTTGTTCAGAGATGCATCAAAGTGGGTTGATAAATGTGAAGCTTGTCAGACTTTCGTGGGTAGACCCAAGTTGGCCTCTTTGCCCCTTAAACCAGTTGTGATCGAAGAACCTTTTCAACAATGGGGTTTAGATTTCATTGGAACACTTAATCCCTCTTCTAGTGCTGGTCATACCCATGTATTAACCACCACAGATTATTTTACTAAGTGGGTAGAAGCCATTCCAGTAAAGAGTACTACTTCAGAAGTAGTATGCAGTTTTATCAAAGAGAACATCTTGGTGAGGTTTGGTGTGCCAAACAAGATAGTGATAGATAATGCTTCAAATTTTTCTTCAACTGAGATGATGGATTTTTGTTATGGATATGGCATCTCCCTAGCTCACTCCTCAGATTATTATCCTCAGGGAATGGACAAGCAGAATCAACAAACAAAAATCTGGTGGCTATAATAAGGAAATTAGTTAATGAGTCCCAGAGGAACTGGCACAAGAAACTCTATGATGCTCTTTGGGCAGATAGGATCACACCTAAGAGAGCCATTGGGATGTCTCCTTTTCAGGTAGTATATGGAGTGGAAGCTCAATTGCCAGTAACAGTGGAGCTACCAGCCTTGCATTTAATGAAGGCCATTGAAGACACCAGTTTCAATGATTCTTTGGATAAAAGGATCATGTACCTTTACAAATTGAATGAGGATAGATTGAAAGTTTGATAGAATATCTGCTCACCAATAGAAAGTAAAGGTCTTGTTTGATAAAAAGGCCAGGTTCAGGGATTTCAAAGTTGGAGACATTGTTTTGTTGTGGGATAAAAGGCATGAACCTCGTGGCAGCCATGGCAAGTTTGATTCCCTTTGGCTCGGACCTTTCAAGATCAGGCACTTTGCTGGTAAGAATTATTTTTACCTTGATTATATGGATGGTTCTTCTCTCCCACTTCCTTATAGTGGGTAGTACCTGAAATTGTTTAAGTCATAGGTGATTAGGAAGTCCTTTGTATATTTTGTATAGTGTGCGTTTGTCTTTCCCCTTCCTTCTCTTTGTTTTGGTGTGTTGTCTTTTGTATTGGTTTGCTTTTGACTCCGTGGCCCAATGGATAAGGTACTGGTCTACTTCCCCTAGTTTTTTTGAATTCTTGCCTTGTCTCATTCTTTTGAACTTATGCCAAGTCATCCCCAGAAGGAGCCAGTTGTTGTCCACTCAAAATTTCCCTGCTTTTGAGAAGTTCAAAATTGAAATTTTTAAGTTAAACACCTTTTCTGTTGTCCTGGTAATGTGAAAAGTCAAAAAATTGGGAAGAATCTACGTTTTTGGGTCATTTTGTGTGATTTGTGGGTGCTAGGACATTTTTGTCCCAGATGTCCCAAGTTCATTCGGGCTCCCTGTTCGCCGATCGGCCGATTTACCCAAAGTCCGCTTCTTTCGCGCCCGTCGGAACTTTTTGTCCCAAGTAACACAAGTTCACCCAGGCTCAATGTTCACTTTTCACCGATTGGCCGAATCGCGTACTCCGCGTACTTTTGTCCCTCATGTCCCAAAAGCATTTGTGCATCTTTTTCCCACATCGCCCGTATCGGCCGAATCGCGCTTTCGCGTCCCACGTGTCCCAAATGAACCAAAGGCCATCCGAGCTAATTTTTCCCGCTCTTCCCAAATATCTTGCTTTTCAAGTTGGTAGATGTGTATTTAATGTGCATTTATTGTCTTTCTCTCTCCCAAATGGCTATATAATGAACTGCCCCCTATGCGTTTTTTTGCACACTGCTTTCTTGCTATCTATTGCTCATACCCTTGCGATCAAAATTTCTACGTGCGTATCCATTCCCCCTGTAATTTCATCCTTGAGTCTCAGACTGCAACCTTGCTTTTCAAATTACTATCAACATGAAGATTAAATTCCAAGGTCAGGAACAAATCTCACCGCTCGAGTCTGCTCGTTCCCGATATCGGGGACAGTGAAGTTCGCCACCTTGACTTTGGGGATTTCTGGGCAAGAATGACAGACTCGAACCCTTCTCCTATGGCACAAATGATTCATGATAGTGGCTTGGCATTCGCCGGTGGTTTCCCAATCTCAGTACAATGCGCAGATACAGTACTCTCCTGTGGTGCTCATTTCAATCCTGACTCGAGTGAGCTAACGAACGTGCATGGAGAACTCATTGCCAAGCTAGATGCTGCCACCATTGGCACTGCCCTAAGGATTCCTGAGATGGAAAATTCTATAGTAATCTCTCAAAACCAGGCACAGGCCCTCTTCGATCAGGACAGTGAGAAATACAAGGCGCGGGTGGCGAAGTCTGGCTTAAAAACCCTAAAAAGGGGGCGTCCCGTCTATCCAAGGTTCTGTTCCGTGCCGATTTCAATGAAGAACTATCAGATTTTATAATCCTACTGGCTCGGGTCATGGGCTTACCCTCTACCAATGAATTCCATTTCTGGATGTGCCCTCTTATCAACATGGTGTGTGAAGGAACTCAGAATATCAATTGGGTAGAGATCATCAGTATGAACCTAGCAGAGCAAATTGTCAATGTACAACAAACAAAGAAATTTTACATGACTTCATACTTGATGTATACCCTAGCAGCATCGAGGCAATGGTTTGGATTCTCATACATTGATGCTCATAAGGGTGACCCTGTATATGCCTACTACCCTCAATTCACCCTGGACACTAGCAATCGCAACTTCAGAAGGGTGAATGATGCTTTCACCATGTACATTGTCAGGCTTCTGGAGAGCGACACGGTGAGGAGATTTTCGATGAAGCCATGAACCTAATTTCAAAATATGGTGCCTACTTCATCCAGTTTAGGAAATTCTCCTATATCAGGCTTGCAGGCTATGAGAGCACTCCTCTTAAGCTCCCCATGTTCTGCAATGATAAAATGGCCTTGATAGAGGTATGCAGGCAATTGGACAAGTTTTGAGAACCTGCAGGGATAAGAAAATTACTGGCTTGCACTTCCCCATCACTTTGGGAAACTACACCTGCAAAATGGCTCTAGATGCACAAAACATAGAAAGAGCCCTAGCTCCCATCACTATCCATTTCTTTAGGCCAAGAACTTGTTTTGACTTGAAGAAATTTATTGAGAAGAACATCAAAATCACTTATCATCATAGGGTAGACACAGAGGACTATTGGGTTGATTGTGCTGATGATTTTGAAGCAAGGAGGAGACATTATGGTAGGTTTTCTCTTCAATTAATTCAAGAGCTTAACCTGTACCAAGTTCCTGAAGGACTCCAGGATGATAATTCGACCTGTACTCATATGAATATGACAACGTGGTCAAACACACTCCCTTGGAGGATTTGGATTGGTTCAAAAAGGAGAAGGATGATCTGGCAGAAATCCTAGCTCCGTCTTGGTAAGAACCAAAATCTGGTTTGACAGGAGAGTTCGTGAACTTAGAAGGCACTCAGGTGAGTCCTCCTCCAAAGACACCTCAACACCAAGAAAGGAGGCATTGTCACCTGATTCGGGAGTACCTGTACAGACCCCTCCTGCCTCATCAACTAAAGGTCCTACATCTTCCACTCCTTCCTCATCCACCCAAGTGTATCAGAAGAAAGTCAAAGAAGTTAAGAAGGAACCTGTGGAGGAAGATCCCCTAAGGAAGCATTCAGAATTGCCTTCAGGACCAGAGAACATTATTGTTCTCAGTGAAAGTGAGGAGAGTGAAGTGCCAGTTTCTACAAGTGCTCCAGAAGCTCCTACAGATAAAGAAAAGGAGGTTCAAAGCACTGAACTTCCAAGCACCATTGATTCCTCCGCACCAGAAGCCCGAGAGTGCCCGAGTGCCCCGCTCATATCTCAACTAGAAGCAACAACTGTGCACACCTTGGGTGCTATGAGTTCTCTGTCTCTCGGTCCTCTTGCCCCACCTTCTTCTTCTTCCTCCTCTTTTGCATGGGTGCAGCCTCTCGTCGATAGTAGGAAGAGAAAGTCCTCTTCTCGGATCTCGGGACCCAACTTCGATGTTGTGGTGGCCTTGTTAGGCACTACTCCTCCTACTCCCACCAAGAATGCCAAGACTACCTCTAGAATAGTATCTGATGCTCAGGGCCAGCAATTCCTGGAGATAGCCAAGCCCAAAGTAGACAAGCGAGCATGATTTGCAAGCATCGACCTTGAGCTCTCAAGGATTCCCATGGGAGAGTCTACCCCCGAAGGTGAGATCCACAATCTTAGGAAAGCAATCACTGAGGTCATTGGGAGAGTGGAGAAAGGGCAACAAACCATAGAACAGTTGGAGGAGCAGGCCCAGGTTCTTACAGGTTTCATCAAGTCACTGTTATCCAAGGATAAAGTTTTAGATCCTACCCCATTATGACTACTCTTCCACCACCTGTGATTCTCAGCCAAGATGAAGTGCAGAGTATCAAAGATATACACAGGTATTCTATCTATGGAAGGGCTATGGAGGCCATGGTGGATGACATGCTCATTGCAGGGTTGAATTTCATTGGTGAAGCCTTCAAACTCAATGAGAAGGTGAATAATCTGCAACAGAAGCTCTCCTCCACTATTGGAAATATAGATAAAGAGCTCAAACTCTGGAGCAGCTGTATAGTAGACCTTCACCTCATGGGACAAACTGATGAGAATATTTTAATGGCAAGCAAGGTCTTTGATGATGCAAAGGATAACTTGTCAAAATCATGGGTATACAGTGTGGAATGGAAAATCAAGGTGCTGGAAGAGGCTTTGGGAGAATTAAAAAATAGTTGGCAGAAGGGTGAGGCCTTCAAGACTTTGGTAATATCTACTTTCAAGGACATACATTGCCACCTCCATGATGAGACCTCTGGTGTACCCCTCTCCTTGCAAGAAATCAAAGCTCAATTCAGAGCTTTTGTCAAAGATAATTTGTTCAAGGAGGATTCCATTTCCAAGGAAAAGATGAAGGAAATCTACTCTCTCCAATCTGCTATTGAAGAAGCAAATAAAGATCATCATACGCACGTCGAATTCGACAAAGAGATGGAGAAGTGCCTCGGATTTTGGACCCAGTCCACTGCCAACACATCGGTCCCACGAGGCAGAGACATAGCAGAGGCGTTGAAAAGATTCAGACAGTGGATCCTAAAATCAGTGGGCCCCTCTCAATCATGAACACCTGTCTTCTTCTCCTGATTCTTCTCCTTTCTTCCTTTCTTCATCTTGGATTTATTGTAATTAGTTGGGGTATTGCGATTAGCAGCCCTTTAACTAAGCATTAGTTAAAAGAAGTAGTTACCAAGGGTAACTATTTTGTAAACTATATAATGGCCTCTCCTCGCCATTTTTGAGAGGAGGAACTTGGCTTATTTTTGAAAGTGTAAAGAAATCATAAAGCAATCAATACAGAAGGATTTTCATTCTTTGTCTATCTGATTCTTTTTATTCGCAAGCTATCCATTAAATATTGTTAGATCATTTGTCTGCATTATGCTGAGAAGCTTTGTATTCTTGTAGATGTTATTCATAGAACTGTGTGTCTTTTCAAATTTCATCTTATTAATGTGGGTACAAATGATCTTATTCCAATTCAGTTGTATTCTTGCATGCATAAGGAATTATTTTGTCATCTATAATTCTGAATGGTGCCTTTCTGCTCATTTCCACATCTTGATTCCTCTGTACTTTTGTAATTGATGATCTATTTAGGAAACACTTTCATGATATCCAAGTTCCATAGTGAAACCATGCTTTGTACATATGTAAATAGGTTCAATGTTTTTCTAAATAAGGAACCTCTCACTAGATCCATCCATCTGCATCGGCCCATCGAGATGAAGGAGACTAGTCAACCCACATATTGAACCTCTAATGAGCAAGGAGTTGAACAAGTTAATAGAGGTGAATATCATATTTCTAATCAAATACTCAAGTTGGGTTGCAAGCACGGACCCAGTTAGAAAGAAAAATTGAGAAATCAGGCTATGTGTTGACTTCAAAGATTTGAACAGAGCCTCCCTCAAAGATCACTACCCACTCCCTTCAATGGAGTAGATCTTGTAAGTAGTTTCTAGGTCGGAAAGGTTCTCCCTCCTAGATGGCTACCCAGGGTACAACCAGATCATGGTGAAAGAAGATGATCAATTCAAAACAACTTTCACCACCAAATGGGGCACCTATGCATACGAGAAAATGTCATTTGGATTATCCAACGTTAGAGCCACTTTTCAAAGGGCAAAGGATATGGCATTCAATGGGTTGATCAACAAAATATCGTTGATCTATCTGGATGACATTACGGTGTTTTCCAAGAATGCAGAAGACCACCTTTCCCATCTAAGGCAGGTGTTCCAACAATGCAGGAGTTTTGGGGTGTGACTAAACCCCAAAAAATGCATATTCTTGGCCCATGAAGGAAAGCTTCTAGGCCATATCGTATCAAAGGAAGGATTGACAATTGACCAAAAAAGAGTTCAAGCAATAAGAGCATTGCCATTTCCAAGTCACAAGAAGGCTCTTTAAAGATTCTTGGGAAAAATCCATTTTAATCGTGGGTTTGTTCCAAAATTTTCTGCCCTTGTGAAGCCAATAACGTTGATGTTGAAGAAGAGCTTAACATTGGTGGAAAGCTGAAGGAAAAGCAAGTTTTGAGGCTATTGAAGAAGCCATATCACAAGCCCCAACTCTTGTGAACCCAAATTTTCCAAAGACTTCATACTTGTATGCCTTTGGTGGCAGCGACACAATTTCTGCAATCTTGGTGCAACAGAACAAAGAAAGTACATAAAAATTATTACTTTCTTGACCAAAGTCTAGAAGATTAGGAGGTGAGGTACTCCTTAATTGAGAAGTAGGTCCTGGTGGTAATCAAAGGATTGAAGAAGTTTAAGCATTTGGTTTCAAACAAAAAAATCTAACTATTGGTCTCCCATGCGAGAGTTAAAGAATTCCTTCTTGGTAAGGGCCTAAATGAAAACCATGTAGGATGGATCACTCGTGTCATGGAATATGACATTGAGATCAAGGTCACCAAGCTGGTCGTCAGGAAGGGGTTGTGTGAACAACTAGCTTAGGTTAACAAGATGAAACAAACGGTGAAAAGGAGGTTGTTCTTGTTCTACAAGAAGATCAAGAAGAGGAGAGAGATTATATACTTGCTCCTTGTTGGACCCAAGATATGGTGGATTTACTTTGAATAGGCTGTGTCCTCATGGGATGAGTAAAGAAAATAGAAGACATTTCAAGCTACAAGCCATCCCATATGTTCTTATTGATGGTGTCTTATTCAAGAGGGACATCGATGGCATTCTGTTGAGATGCATTAGGACAAATCAGGTGGAGAGAGTGTTACAAGAATTCCATGTTGAAGTAGATGGAGGTGATTTTTCTCCAAGAGTAATAACACTCAAAATCATGAAAGTGGGATATTATTGGCCCAGATTGTTTAGTGACTGCTACACATGGATCAAAAGGTGCAAGAATTGTGCATTCTTCAAGGGCAAGGAAAAGCTAGCAACACTTCCACTGCACCCAATTTCAGTCGAACAACCTTTCATGCAATGGGGATTGGACTTCATTGGAGTCATCAATCCAAACTCAATCCAAGGTCACAAATGGATCATGACAGGTGAAGATTATTTTACCAAATGGGTGAGGCGGTGGCGCACTCAAGGAAGTAAATGAGTCTAGTATCCTGGATTTCTATAAAGGGATATTGACTAGATTTGGAGTGCTAGCCACCATCATATCAGACAATGCATTAGCATTCATAGGTTCCAAAATCACAGGATGTGTTGTTAAGAATGGAACTTATTTGAGTACTTCATCAAACTATTACCCTTAAGGTAATGGCCAAGCTGAGTCCACAAACAAAAACCTGCTAAAGATCATCAGAAGAACTCTTGATGAGAATCAAAGGACCTGACACACAAATCTCAAAATGACCTTATGGGCTAATAGAATAACACCCAAGAGTTCTACAGGTAGCTCTACATACAAGCTTGTCTATGGGAAAGAGGCAGTGTTGCCTATATCACTTGAGTTGTAGCATTGGAGCTCGTGAAGCAACTAGAGATGTCTGAATTTGAACCAATGGAGGCTAGGTATGCGGAGCTAATAGAATTAGAAGAAACCAGAGAGCATGCTCTCCAAGTAATAGAGAAGAATCATGCTTCAATCAAGAAATGATTTGACAAGAAGACAAAAGTAAGGACCTTCTAGGAAGGAGACCTGGTTTTGAAATGGGATGTAGATCAAGTAAAACCAGGAAGGCATTCCAAATTTGATGCCATCTGGAGTGGTCCCTATATGATCAAAAGATGCAAAAGTAGCAATTCTTTCCAATTATCTACATTGGAGGGTGAAGAGTTGTAGATTCCAGTAAATGGGATCTATCTTAAGCATTGCTACTAAAAGGGAGTTCTTACCCTGTACATATTAGTTTAGTTTTCTCTTTCCTCTAAGTGCTTATGCACATTGTCTTACTGTAGTGTAGATTTCTTTTCTCCTAAGTGCTTTACACACTCTGCATGTTCCATTTTGAGCGTGTATGATTTCAAATTTTGTGTATAGTGTGGTGTTGTTTTGTGGCTTTTGTGTAGTCCATTCAGAGAGATAGATGAAGCCCTAGGTTAAAACAATTTTCTACTCTCAGAAACCTTCATTTCAAGATTTCTTATGAAAATTGGGAGTGCAAGCAGTGGGCTCGTGAATCAAAGGAAAAATTAGTATCAGACTGTCTTTCTCGAATCCATGCCCAATGGATATGACAAGGTAATTGGTCTTTTCATCTAGCAGGTAGATACCCCTGTGAGTTGCCAAATTGTTATCCATATTTCACCTCCATGCCAAATATTGGATCGACCACGATCCCGCATAAGAGGAAACAAAGTCAAAAGGTGAACAAAAAAGGCTTCAAAATTGGCTAAGTATAAAGGTATAAGTGGAGAATGCCAAGTGTCAGTATGTCGCTGATTCAAGGGGTAAATAGAGAAAAGTTTTCTAAACAAGCTCTAGATTGCTGCGTGTCCCAAGGGAAAGCATACTTGATACAAACTTCAAAGGGGCATATCTTTCAACTCATGGCTTGAAATATTGCAAATCTGATGCCATTGGAAAGATCTCAGCCTCACCCATGCCATGGAGGTCTTAAACTCTAATTTTTAGGAGGTTAGGTGAAGAAAAATGAAGGAAAAATCTTCGGGATTTCAATGCAGGATCTTCTTACCTCAACATCCAGATCAGATTTGATCTGTTTCATCATTTTCCTCTTCCTTCAAGGTGCCAAACAAAGGATTGATGCAGTAAAGATGGATTTGGGGAGAGATTTCATCAGAGGCATTAACAGTGGTGGTTGAGCTTCGACCTGATTTTCTTACTTTTCTCTCTCTTCTTCTTTCAGGTTGAATCTATAAATATGGGGGCAAGATTCATTGTAAAGGGTTGAACATTCTTTGTTTTGCGGGCTCCCTTCTCCTCTTAGGAAAGGGATTTGTGGGGTTTAGGCCTTCCATCAAAAATTGCAGACACGTTTCTACCTCTTGACTACTTTATAATGGATGTATCAATCTATAGAGCAATGAAACACGTCTGTGATCGATTTTTAGATCCTTTCTTATCTCTTTTTCTTTCATCGATCTCCCATTATATATCTAGTTATTTGTGCTTGTTTATTATATGCAATTTGTTGGTTTGCAAATCTATTAGCAAAATAAGTGTTCATCATCCCTTGGTGCATCACCTCGTAGTTTAGCTTTGTTTTGATTTTTGTATTCCTTCTATCCTGTCTCCTTGGTAAAGTTTAGATTAGGATTAAGAAAATATCCTCTGCAAGTTTCTACGTATGCACCTAAACAGAGGAATAAGGAACCAATCTTCAATCTAGAGAGCTTTCCCATTTTGTAAGGTCCCACACCTTGGGGAAATTTCAATGTTGCAATCACACCAAATGAGTCTACCTTAGAAAAGTAGATTTTTAGAGCTCATTTGGGGGTGCTATGATTTCGCACTAGTAGGAGTCATTAGCTATCTCAAGACAAAGATACCTATTGCAAGTAAGCATGGTGAATTGGTCAACATCGAATCAATCATCCAAAGAGAAAGAGAAGGTACTCACCAATGCAACTCAACAAGGAGGAAATCAAGGAGGCCAATAAGGTAAAAATTTGAAGCCTCCACCATTCTATATCTCATTGATCATCAAAGATAAGTTGGTGCATAATTGCATGATAGATTTAGGAGAAAGTAGCTCTGTAATGCCAAAATAAATAGTTGATCAGTTGGGTCTTCAATATGAAGTCATTTCTAGAGGTGTGGTGTAATTGGACGGGACAACGGTAACACTAGTTGGAGTAATCAAAGGATTGAGCCTTATATTGCATGTATGTCCTAATGTGACCGTCTTGTAGGATGTATCAGTCATAGACTTGCCACCACTCTTTGCATTGTATTTGTCAAGAGACTTCATTGCTAAAATTGGAGGATATTTATCCGCTGATTGGTCCCACATGTTATTCAGGACAAGGTATGGAGCCAAGGCTATGATTAGATCAGAGCCAGTTGCCAATTTCCACACTGATTCTTATGTTCCCAACCCAATCAATGCAAATTGTACCATATTTGATCAAGAGGAAAGCTTGGAGGCTCAAGAGGCAAACACAAAAGTTGGGAGCATTCGGACCTAACACTTGATTATTGAGCTCAAAGGCTACATACTTTCGATCCATACAAGGAAATGGAAGAAGTTTGAGTTGGGAGTTTATTTTCTACATGAAGAGAACACCGCCACCCCTAGCCTCACCAAGTTAGGAAAAAGGATGAGAATGAAGTGTGGCACCTATTTTTGACAGTGATTCAAGGAGTAGGCATGGTGCTAGAGGAGGAGCTATGCTTTTGTCATTATAAGGTATGAAGTACTAGTCAATTTTTCACTTTCAATTTGCTTGTTCGGACAATATAGCCAAGTATGAGGTGTTAATCCATGGATTGCATTGGGCAAGAAAGAGGGTTATTAAAAGCGGCAAGTGTTTTGAGATAGTGAGTTAATTGTCAACTAGGTTAGAGGATAACATACCGCTAAGAATGATCTACTCAAGGCCTACAAGAATAGGGTATGGGATCAGATTAAAGACCTTGAAGCATTCAATATCGAGGCCATACCGAGAAGAAGAAGAATAAGGCCGCAGATTGGCTCGTAGCAATTAGAGCAACATTTGACGTGGTGGATAGTATCAAGAGAGATAAAGCACAACCACATATTCATGTCATTGTAAGGTCAGCTATACCAGATAAATGCAAAAATGATAGGTTTTTGAAAATGATCAATAGATCATTAATTTTTTACATGAGGAGGTTGAGTTCTTAACTAAAAATCAAGAGAAATTGGAGCAGCAGTATGGGGATCAAGTAGTGCAGCTATGAACAAATAAATTGCCAAAGGGTTTAGTGACTTTAGAGTCAATATTCAACCCAAATGATCAATTCCAAAAAGAGAAGGCCAACATTCAAGTCAAATGGAGGATTCTAAGCCCATTTTGGTTGAAGAAGGTAAGACGCTCTAAATAGGCAAGATGAGCAGTGAGTAAGAAAAGTATGACCTTGTGCAACTTTGCTTAGAATTCCCATATGTTTTCACATGGAGCTATGAGGATTTGAATGGTTTTAACCCAAAATTGGCACAACACACCATTGAGTTGCATTCGAGGCTAAGCTCGTTAGGCAAAAACAAAGGCCAGTTAACCCTCATATAGAACCTCTCATGAAGAAGGAATTGAATAAGCTCATTGAGGCGAGTATCATTTTTCCGATCAAACACTCAAGTTGGGTGGAAAATCTAGTGCCAATTAGGAAAAAGAATGGGGAAATCATGTTGTGTGTGGATTTTTAGGATTTAAATAGGGCCTCCCTCAAGGATCACTATCTCTGCTGCCCTCCAAGGAGCAGATTCTGAGGTTATGGCGGTTTAGAGATATTCTCCCTCTTAGATGGATATTCGGGCTATAATCAAATTATGGTGAAAGAGGAGGATCAGTTCAAGACAACCTTCACCACAAAATGGGGCACCTATGCATACAGGAAGATGCCATTCAGGTTATCAAACACTGGGGAAAAATTTAAACGAGCAATGGATATGGCATTTAAGGAGTCATTAAATAAAATGGTGCTTGTATATCTCGATGACATCACTATATTTTTTTAAAATGTAGAAAGTCACCTCTTTCATCTCGCATGTGTCTTCCAAAGGTGCAATAGGTTTGGAGTGTCATTGAATCCAAAGAGTGCATATTGGTGGCACATGAGGGTAAAATTCTAGGCCATATTATGTCAAAGGAAGTACTGACCATTGATCAAGAGAGGGTAGAAGCCATCCATGCTCTACCATTGCCAAGTCATAAGAAGGCTCTCCAAATCTTCCTAAGGAGGATAAAATTTGTTCAAAGGTTTGTACCGAATGTTTCCGCTCTTGTGAAGCCATTAAAGATGATGATGAAAAATAATTTGGCTTTTAAATAGACAACGGAGGGAAGGGAAAGTTTCGAAGCCATCAAACAAGTCATATCTCAAGCTCCAACTCTCATTAATTCAGACTTCTCCAAAGAATTCTTTCTATATGCCTTCGATGGTTTGGACACCATCTCCGCAATCTCGGTGTAGCAGAATAAGGAAGGATTGGAGTAGCCTATTGCATTCTTTAGCCAAGGCCTTATGGACTATGAGGTAAAATTTTCATTCATTGAGAAGAATGTCCTTGCCATGATTATAAGTTTGAATAAGTTCAGATATTTAGTGTCAAATAATAGGATTCATCTACTAGTCACACATGCTGGTATAAAATATTTTCTTTTAAAGAAGGACCTCAATGAAAAAGGGCTAGATGGGTAACCAAGGTCATGGAATATGACATTGATATTAAGGTGACCAAGTTGGTTAGGGGAAGGGATTATGTTGATAGCTAGCTTCGAACAACATGTTGATTCGGTAATAAAGGAGAGGTTTTTTTGGTGCTACGCGATGATCAAGAGAAATCAACCGATACCTCACCCAATCCTTGTTGGAATCAAGATATAGTTCATTTCCTTCAACCATGTTAAAGTCCTCAAGGACTAAACAAGCCCAAAAGAAGATATTTCGTGCTCCATTGTATCCCCTTTGTATTGTTTGATGGTATCTTGCTCAAAAAGGATGTAAATGGTGTCCTCCTAAGGTGCCTCAAGGTAAATCAGATAGAGAAGGTGCTACATGAGTTTCATGATGGAGAGGCAGGTGGTCATTTTCCCCCAAAAGTGACAACTATTAGAATCTTGAGGACTAGTTATTACTAGCCTAATATTTTCAATGATTGCTACTCATGGATCAAGAAATGCAATAAGTGCACCTTATTCACAGGTAAAGAGAAGCTAACAATCCTCCCACTTCATCCTATCTTGGTTAAACAACCTTTCATGCAATGGGGGATATATTTTATTAGGATGATTAATCCAAATTCCAGCCTAGGTCACAAATGGATTCTTACAGCTACAGACTACTTCACTAAGTGGACACAAGTAATTGCACTTAAGGAAGCAAATGAAGCTAGCATTATGGATTTCTACGAAGGTATTGCAATGAGGTTTGGTGTTCCTTCTACTATAATATTGGATAATGCCTTAGCTTTTCTTGGAGCAAAGATATCTGATTGGGCTATTAGAAATGACATGTACTTGAGCACTTCTTTTAACTACTACCCCTAGGGTAACAGGAAAGCATATTCCATAAATAAGAACTTACTGAGAATCATAAAAAGAACCTTAGATGAGAATTAGAGGACTTGACACACCAGATTAAAATCAGCCTTGTGGGCTGATAGAATCACTCCCAAGAAGTCAACTGGTTATTCCCCTTTCAAGTTGGTTTATGGAAGGGAAACAGTCTACCAATATCCTTGAATTACCGGTCTTGGAGCTTATCAAGTAGTTGGAATTGTTTGAGTTTTCAGCTATGGATGTTAGGTATGCAGAGCTCATGGGGCTAGAATAGCTAAGAAACTAGCCCATGAAAACAATGGAGAAGAACCAAGCTCAAATCAAGATGAGTTTTGACAACAAGGCAAAGGCTAGAAACTTCTAGGAGGGAGATTTGGTCCTCAAATGGGATGCAGACAGGGAAAAGCCAGGAAGGCACTCCAAGTTTGATGCTATATGGAGTGGCCCTTATATGATTTCAAGCTGCAAAAAAATGATTTCCAACTATCAAGGTTGGACAGAGAAGGAATATAGATTCTAGTCAATGGAATCTATCTCAAGCATTGTTATTGAGTGAAAGATCCTTCTTGTACATATTAGTTTAGGAGTTGTAATTCCTCCAAGTGCTTGTAGCACATTGCATTATTTTAGTTTAGGTTGATTTTATAATAAGTGCTTGTGCATTCTCTACATATTATATTTGGAATGTGTATGACCTTTTCTGTTTGTATATAGTTGTGCCCTTATTTCTATCACACTTTCCAGTTTCCAGGGAAAAAATGGTGAAGAAACAACCAGTCCTCAACCTTGGGGTTTTTATTGAATTGAAAATATCCAGCAGTGCTCTACAGGTTGGGAGATAGGTTTTCAAGTGACAAGATAGTTCCAACAATCATATGAATCCATGCCCAATGGATCCCCTAAGGTCACTACTCTTTAGATAAGGTAGGTAGATCATCCCACAAGTCACCAATTGTTATTGATTTTTGCACCCCCTACGAAATGGATAACTTAGCATGTCGAGCATTGGTAGTTGATGGAAAAAGGCAAAATAATTTTGTAGCATGCAAGGTAGCTTGTGTGTTGGCCAACTCATGGTTGGTCGGATCAAGGTTAGTCAGGCGGTGTGTGTCGGCATGGTTAGTCGAGGCATGGTGGTCGGCATGGTGTGTCGAGAATAAGGTTAGTTAGGTAGGTGTGTCGGCATGGTTGGTCAGCTCATGGTTGGTTGGCTCATGGTTGGTCGACTCATGGTTGGTTGGCTCATGGTTGGTTGGCTCATGGTGGTTAGCATGGTGTGTCGGATGAAGGTTAGTCGGTAGGTGTGTTAGCATGGTTGGGCGGGTGATGGTTGGTCGGGTGAAGGGTTGGATGACATCCAACCCTAGTATGGAAGCTTGGTTAGTTGGCTGAGGGGTTAGTCGGATCGGTGTGTTGGCTAGCTTTTGTGTCGGCTCGAGGTTGGTGAGGTTATGATTTGTCGGATGGATGACATATCGAGAGGTTGGTCGGCATACATAGATGTCGTCCAACCCCTCAAGGTTTGACGACCAACTCATATGGTTGGCTCCCAATTGGTTAGTAGGGTTGGGGGTGTCACTAGGTTGGTCGGCTCGTCGAGTTCATCGGCTAATAGGATGGATGAGTTACAAGCCACATGAGGGTAGGTGAATGAGTGACAACCCAATGACCAAAATTAATGAGGCATGGCACCCATGACCACCCATGTAGGTACCTCTTTAATGCATCCTACTAGTTGGTGATCCAAATGGCCTATATATTGTTAAATTCACCTCATTCTGAGGGGGAATTTTCCAAAAAGAAAAAGAACTCTGTCAAATTGGTTCTAGAGCTTTTGTGAGCTAAATTCCTCAAATTTGGGCTCATTGTAAAGGATTTTGTCTTGTACTTATGATATGATGGATTATGCATGTTTATGAGCAATAAAATTCATGTTTTGTGGCCATTTTCACCCTAACTTGTATGAATTGCATATTTTGCCTTCTATTTTATGTATAAGTATATTGTGCATGTATTTATCTCTTTGCAGGGTCTATAGTTTGTTGTGCTTTATGAGTATAGGGAATTGAATGTTGTTTTGGATTGTGGCATTTCTACCAGCCCTCTCTTGCTCAATTCTCTCCCCATTTTTCACTCACTTGGATTTTCTCACCCTTTCTTGGTGCATCACCTTCACTTAGAGTAGTTTTATTTTATGCATTTTTCTATCCTTGTCTCCTTGGAAAACATTAAAATAGGATTAGTTTATCTTGCCATTCTCTGCTCTTTGGAGAATTTGGCACTAGGTTAGAATAAGAAGCCAACTTTCTCTTGAGGATTATCCTACTTGCAAGGTCCCACACTGCAATATAATACCATGTTATGTAGGTCAGCACCTTTGGTTGCCTCATACTCTAAATCACAAACAATCGGGGTGCTATAATTTTGACATAATATTATCTACACAACCAATGAGGGCATCAAAATGATTCTCCTCATTAGACACATAATTAACATTCTTATCCTAATTATGTTTAGGAAGAGTCTTCATATTGGGGGATTTGTTAGGAGTGGATGAATCCATCTCCACATCACCACTTTCGATTAAGTCTTGGATGTAGTGTTGTAACTTCAAACACTTATCTGTTTTGTGACCTTTAACGCGGTGGAATTGAAAATATTAATTATCTCTAAACCATGATGGTTTAGGCACGTCATCCTCATAAGTCATAGTTTTAGGATATCTAACCATATTAACCACCTCTAGCTGTTTTAGTATTGATGACATTGAGTCAAATAGAGGAGTGAAAGTACGATGCTTATACTCCATAGGCGAGAGCTCCCTTTACAATCTTCAAAGAATTGTTGTTTTGAATGACTTGTATTCACTTGGAGTCTACTATCCCATCACCAATGATGTTTGTGTTATTATTATGAACATACTTTGAGTTTTCATTAGATTTGGAATCATTTTGATCGCGTGGAATTTTTTTTAGAGTCCCCTTAGCTAACAATGATTTTTCAATTTGACTCCCTTTTCAATTACCTCTTTGAACATGTTGCCATAATGCATTTGCAAGTGGAATGTAATGTCTGGATGGAGGTTGGGAAAAAATATGCCTATCAGCTGCTTTTCAGGTAGGGAGCAAGGAAAACAACTAGCTAACCCTCTCCATCTTTGTAAAAATGTAGCGAAGTTTTCGTTGTTTCGTTGCTTGGCATTACAGAGATCTAACATGGTAACATCATTTTCTATATTGAAAGAGAAGTTTCATACAAAAATATCTACTAGTTTTAGCCATGTTGATATGGATCCCTTAGGGATATGCACAAACCATTCTAGCGTCGTTGCTCCTAAACTTCATGGAAACAAGCACATAAGATAATTGTCGCTGAATGCCACCTCTTGACATGCCATATAAAAATATTTAATATGGTCATGTGGGTCACCTTTTCCCTTATACTTGTCAAATTTTGGAAAGTCAAAATGTCTTAGGAAAGGTATTTGTAGCATGGCTTTGTCAAATGGGTAAGGATATAACTCATCCAGTGACATTTCTTGTTATTGTTACGGTTTGGCTCTCTTGTAATGCTTGAAGGGCATTCTTCATAGTTGACCACTATTTATTAAAAAGTGGATCTTGCGTGGGTGCCGTAGGCCTATATGAAGGATTAAACCTAGGTGTATGCCCACCCTGATTCTCAGTAAACAATTCCTCATAAGGATCCCTTCGTGTCTCTTGTCGAGGAGTGTTTATTGGGAACTCGTGAAATGAAACCTTAGGTTTTACCTTTGGTATGGCTTGTTTCACAACTTTTGGTTGTTCCTTTTGTATATGTGAAGCAAAAATTGCTAATTGGTGAGTGAGGGCTTGGACCTGTTGTTCTAACGTAACCTCTTGAACGGGTATTTCGTTATGATCTTCGTTAGGGGGAGGTTGTGCATGATGAACATGGTCTTCATCATCTTCACAATGAACCCTAACTATAGGTATGTGATAGTTCCCATCATTTTCAAAAGGTATTTCCTCATTATTTCTTTTCTAGAAGTAGAGGCATGACCTGGGTTCAATATTTTTTAAGAGTGCGATGAGGGCGGTCTACTTCTTCTTCTCCCCGAACCATGCCGACGATAAGAGAAGGGTCTACTGTGGAAGGTAATTTGGCCCCTAGTTCCACAACCTGCATAAGAACTTCATGTTTGTTATGAAAAATGTAGTCATCAAAATGGGTGGAATGAAGCTCTGCATCCGTGTGAGGAGAATCCTCCTCTCCACCACTATGGTAAACCATGAGATTATCCTCTAAAAGAGGGTTTCCACCTCCAAATATATTGGCTTCTAACTTTTGTGACCCCATTCTCCTAGTAGGAATTACTTAGAATAGAGGTATAACATGAATGATTTCCACTAAGGTTTATTAACAAGGGACCCTAGTCAAATTTGTGCAGCGTAACGACCCTAAGTTGTTAAAACAAGGTGACTATAGAATAGCCACAAAAGTGATAGGTCAAAACGAACGTACAAACTAAAGAATAACAAACAAGCTACCTTAACAAGGTAATATATGACACAAGTTTTCCTTAGAATAATACAATGACGTATAATGCTCAAAATTTGGTTTACACCAAATAGTTTATTCTCTAAGATTTCGTCTAGATAGGTTTGCAACCAAATAGTGACAACACAACATCACTAGTTAGGTCAAGTTTGCAACAAACAAGGCCTAAATGATAAGAGAATGTTGACATGATCTTCTAACAAGATATACTAAAAACCAGTTTCTAAATACTAACAAAGTCTAAGTCTCGTAAAATGGACGATAACAATGTGAGAAACGTAACGACACTATTTGGACATGTGAACCAAGATTTCTGGAAAGTAAGATTTCTAGTGTCAAAATGATGTTATCACGATGCTAATAATGTATCATCAACACTCACAAAACTCAAGACAAAGTTAGGATTATAAACCTACGTCTAAGTATACCAATAAATTTTTATGCATGTGAACATCGTAACTCTACAATATAGAGATTTAGGACTAATTTCACAATGGAAACAAGACGCAAATATCTCAATTGTATGGCTATAATGTGGGCGGTGAAACAAATCAAAATAAGACAAGGATGCAATCACCTAACTATGATGATAATAAGTCTCAAATATGGGTTTTGAGAGAAGGTGGCTACTAGATCGTGAGTACGTACCATGCACACTTTCAACACTTGCGCTCCGACATTACAACCTAGTCGCGTAAGTAGAATTCAAAAGTGGTGGACACGATATCTAGCGGTATCCGTATATGTTGTTTCCTTTTTCCAAAAATGGGCAACACTAAAATAAGGGTGTAGACCAAGTGGTGTTGAAATAAACTTGGTGTTATTTTGGTAGAGTTTCACCTTGTCTTAAGACAAGTGAAAAACTAGGACAAAATGACACTAAGTAGATTTTGTGATAAAATGTCACGTAGTTTCAACTTTAAGAGATTCTTTCCCTTGTTTGAAAAACAAGAGTTTGAATCTAAAAAATTTGTCACTTTGTGAGAGCTCTCAAGTATACTATCTAAGACAAAAACAATGGCTCCAAGTTGACAATATTCCTAGGTGGTTCTCTCTCTAGGTGTCATAAGATATCTAGAGTGAGCTTGATTTACCAAAAAGTTACACTGACTAATTTGGGAGTATCTTGGCTTTACTTTACCCCCTTCAGTATAATGAGCACCAACATGCGTTCTATTATACTTTCATGGGGTCACGATACATATATCTTTGATGTTAATATAAGCAAAGCATACTAGACAAGTCGGTAGTGTGGAGCACTTTCTGTTTCATTCACAAGGTTCCCTCTTACGTGAACTACTTTAGGGTTCCTAGGACCACCCCCATTGTTATAGCTTAAGGATTATGCCAAAGGGGTTATGTCCTAGTTGAGCGGATGAGCCGTAGCTCTTAACCAAAACTTGCAAATACAATGTGATGATTGTGGTGTATTTTTTATCTTTTAGACTTAATGTGGTTTTTGTCGTACTCCTTTTGGCAACCTACAATCACATGTGTAGTTAAATTTTTTTAGGTCCTCCTTTCTTTGACTAGCATTAGGTCCTTCACAAAATGGTTAGTAGTTTCAAAATAGATTCACAATATCATAAGAAAATAATCATGAAAAATACTATTAAATCAACTAACTACTATCAAAATTTGCAAACACAAGGTTTATTCCCAATTCATCCAAGTGCTTTTTAATGAAAAGACTAAAATTGCTTTTGATTCCCAAGATCACACTAGGTGCAAGGGAAGAGCATACACAAATTCTAGCCTTGGTTATTTAGCAAGTGAAAAAGCATTTAAACTAAAAGATGATTAAAAAAGTTTCCTACTTACTCTAATGATGCAAAAGAAGGTTTAAGATTGCTTTTGATTCTCTAGATCACACGAAGTGCAAAGAGAAGAGCATACACACCTTAACCCAAACTCATACAAAGTATGGAAACAAGATTAATTCCTTCAAAATGTTGGCGAGAAATTTTTTCGGGTGGAAAAACTTGTGGATTTCTTGCCAACGATCTGGGAATCTAAGTCCTTCTACTTAACCGGTGCAACTGCCATATGTGCATGTGTGAGAAAATGTGGATTTCTATGGTGGCCTTTCGACCGGGGATCTAACAGGGGCACTCCACTGACCCTGCGGCAAAGCTAGAAATCTCTTGCTAGGGAAGACTTTTTTTGAAGAGCGGGAAAGGGGAGTGAGAAATGAGATAGGGGAACTAATGTTACAGGTAGGAAATCAAATTTCTACACACACTAGTTAGAAAATTCAACACATGCATTTATGAGAAGAAACAACCCTACAAATGGTAACAAGATGAGATAAGATTGTGAACTCATAGTTTCTAAAATCTCCTCATCAAAAAGGCTATAAAATCCTTCTTTTTGTATTGATGCTTAAACAAAAGTTGTACATAGTGTGGAAATAGAATAAATTTGAGAGTGGAGTAAAGTAGAAGAAAATCGATATCTCCTTTGCTTTCTCTGGGTACAATGCACTCTTGATTTTATAAGATCAATCACCAACCCTTTGAAATGGGAATGGATTTACAATTTATAGAAAAGAATTGACTCCTCATCTTCCTCATGACCCTCCATATGCCTTATTTCTAACTTTAGACTATTCATATTCCTACCAAAATATTTAAGTCCCTTTTATAAAATCAAGGTGACTTAATTTACATTATGTTTCTAAAGTCACTTTTGGGTGACTTAAAGGCATATCAAAAAGTGCAAACCCCAATGAAGAATTAGAACATTTGAAGAGAGAGAAAGTTGGGGAGAGGGAAGAGTGAGAAGATGTTTTCCTTGATGAAGTTTGATGATCCCCATTGGTTGAAACCTCTGATGTGATGAAACTCTGAATCTTCAAACTCATTGCACACTATGAAAATCCTTCAAATCAGCTCATGAATGCTTGTCAAGTTGAACTGTTTCATTGATGACATGCAACTCCTAAAGCATGCGTATGATATACTTGTGACCCAAACTATGTGGTGAGTGTCAAAAACATTGTCCAGTTCCCTGAGATGATCATCCCTCTATGCCTCATTGCACCAAAATTTCCCTTTGAGAACAACATGCTATTAATAGTAAGTGTCTAGATGGAAAACCTACTATTTGTAGTCGAGGTGATTTTGCCTCTCCTCGACCATCGTGATGTGAACTCCCTCATTCGATCTTGTAGTTAGAGGTGATTTTTGCCTCTTCCCAACCATCGTGATGTGAAATCCCTCATTCGATCATGCACACATTGCCTTTGCTTTGACCACTTCTTGGGGTGACTTACTATTTTTAGTAAGCACACATATAAGGGACTTAATATTTTTAATAATTGGTCATTTTCACTATTTTCTTCACTCGAACACTCATTCTGGGATCCTCGTGATCTTCAATGCCCGGTGCCTTTGTCTTAGAATTGCTTTTGATGATGACTTTCCGGATATAGCATGTCATCAGCATAGGAAAGCTTGTTATTTTTAGAAAGTGTGTTTCTAGTGCTTGATTTGTGATGAAATATACTTGTTGGGACTTCTCTTGTCGTTAAGATCATAGCCTCCAAATTTCACATAGTTTTGCCCTCTAGAATGCCTAGAAATAAACTTTGAAATTTTCACCTAGCAGTGGCTTCGGGCACGGAGCTACCATGGTGGCCATTAATGGAGCTTAAAATTTGTAGGTCTGGTTTTTATCTCTGTTCATAATAAAAAAAACTCCATTGTGATAGGTTTTTCATTTGGAGCTTGTGTGCAAGTTTTTAGCTCTTTTCCATTCTTTGGAATGATGGGAAATCCAACGAATGTGAGCCGGTGCACGAAGTGGGATTTTTGTTGGAGAAAATGATTCAGAGCACCATTTGACCTCCCATTTGTTACATCGTGATCATCTTGAAAAATGTGGAATTTTTCAAAAGATGACACCTTGATCCGATGTGTATCTTGTGAGATATGAAGATTTCTCGATTGGGTGACTTCATGGTTATCTGGAAAAAAACCATCATTTTCTTCCCGTTCTTCATCTTTTCAGCACTTTTGATCATTCCTTCCCCTAAAATATATGTATTTTCATGGACTGGGTGTTTATGTGGCCATGGTGGAGTTGGTTCGGAGCAACAATGGTGGACCAGTGTCTACAGAAAATCATGCAGAGCCACTTGACAAGGTATGAAGTTGTGAATGAGAAGAAACGACTAAGTGCCATATTTAAATTTTCAAAGAAATGCACATGGAGGGGCTAGGTGAATTTTTGTGTCCTTGATGTCCCTGACCTCAGGGACATGAGGGACATCAATTTCCACAGTGGTCAAGGTGATGCCATGTGTCCTCAATCCGATGACAAGGGATTTACTTGAAAAATGCACATAGGGGCTTAAAGTCGGTCACGTGGTTGTTTAAAATACTCCCCATAGGGTTTGGGAACATTTTTCCATGTTTGATGTCCCTCACCTTAGGGACATAAGGGAAATCAATTTCCACGGTGGTCCTGGAGCTAACACGTGGTGCTTGATCCGACGACAGGGAATGAATGCTCTAAAAATGCACTGGGCGAAAGTCGATCACGTGGGTGACGAAAAAACTCCCCATATTGGATAGGTGAATTTTTACATGATTTATGGCCCCTGACCTTAGGGACACGAGGAAAATTAGTTTCCACGAGTGGTCTGGAGCCGATATGTGGTGCTTCGATCCGACGATAGGAATTGATGCTCCAAAAATGCACCCGAGGGTGAAATCTGTCAAGTCACGGAGGTCACATGGGGGCTGGGTGCATTTTTAAAGGGTTGGTGTACCTAACCTTAGGGACTTTAATGACATGAAATCCTGCCAGGCTCTTGGTGCTAACACGTGTCCTCCTGAAAAATGACTAAGTCTTGAACTGCCTTTGAGAGGGCAACTTAGAAAGAAGATAACTTGAGCTCCCGGTGGAATTTATTGGTGAAATTTTATATTATCCTGATTGGAAATGGAATTTTGAATCAAATGGTTGGGTTATCATGTATTTATTCATCCATATGATCCTTGAAAAATCATATTTGTGATTTGAGACTCCACTTGTGCTTGATAAAAATTGCCTGCAAATCCTATGCACCAAGGTGTTGTGAAAATATTATTTCACCATCATGTAGGTCTTGGAATCCTATTTTTGTAGATGTTTCATTTTACTTCTAAATCCATCTGGAGCTCCCAAAATCTTCTTTTGAAGCCCAACAATTGTTTTAGGCTGAACTGCCTAGGCTTGTGAACCCTATTTTCACTTAGACTGCTCCAAGTCTTTCAAAATTCCCAAAACCTTCCAAAATAATTTCCATGATATTCTAAGGTCTTTAATTCACCTCCATGTTGAATTTTTCCCTTCCGTTCTGCTCTATGGGGTTGATCCAGTCCTGGGAAGGCCAGTGATAGCCCTTCCCACAACTGCTTGTAGATAGCATCTTTTCAGAACTCCGTAAAATCACCTAGGGGGAATGAATATACTTTCCTAAATCACCTAGGGGATTAATTTGACATCAAATAGGGGTGACCAGACTAACGGATTTGACTTGGGGTGCCTGGGAATGATAAAACATGAAAATTTTGGCATAGGGGTATAGTTGTCGTGCTTGGAAATTGTCAATTTCCCTATTACACATTTGCACGACAACAAGACCCTAAGTGATTTTATAAGAAAAATTACTCTAAATCTATGAAATTGAAAAAAATGGCATCTAAAAACCTTTAAAAAGTAACATAAATCCTAAAAACCAAAAATGGAAACTTTGAGTTTACAGGAAAAATTTATACAGACACACTTGCACGCCCCTGTCAGCGTGTGCACGCTTGTTTCAATGCCTCTGATCCCCTGTTGATTCCTGTACTTCCTATTGTAAAAATGGTTGACAACTGAAAAAATGAGCTAATGTGTGTGCTTCCAGAGAAGCGGGTGTGCACTGTTTCAATGCCTACGCTCCCCTATTGACGTGTGTGCTCCCCCTTTGTAAAAATGACTGACAGTTGAAAAAATGATGAGCTAACGTGTGCACTTCTAGAGAAGTAGTTGCACACCTATTCAACTCTTGCACTCCCTTGTCAATGTGTGTGCTCCTATTTTAAAGCTTACACTCCCGGTTTAATGCCTTTGTGCCCCTTCATTGGAAGTGGTCAAAATTCGAGTTTTGACAAGAATTTCTTCAAAAAGGTCAATAATTTGGTTTTTTTGACAATTTTTGACAGGCTTCACCTCCTTGAATCTTGAAAGGAACATAAAAACAAAACTTCTTCCACTAATCTAGTTGAAACAACTACCTAGCTCTAAAAAAATGATCTAAAAATTTGAAAAATACTCTAAAACTTTGAAATTAATCTAAAAATCTTGAGAAACTAATCTAAAAGCTTTAAAAGTACTCTAGAAAGCTTGAAATTTAAACTAGAAAACTTGAAATTAATCTAGGAAACTTGAAACTAATCTATAAACTTGAAATGAAAAATTGAAACTAAGTTAAAAAGATTTAAAAAGTGAATGCAATGAGGTATTGTCCCACCGGGTGTGCCAAATGATGACACCCTAAAGTTTACAAAGAAAATTGCATGACTAAACAAGGAAAGCTAACACCATTGCCACCCATCTAGCTAAGGTTCTAATTCTAGGAATGTAACTTTAAGATATAAGCTTAAAAGAATGCTTAACTAGTATGAAAACAATACAAAATCTAACTAAACATGCCTACTAATATGCTTGAATTACTTAACATGGGCCTAAATAGACCTAAGAGGAAATTGAATGATTATGGTTGCTACTCTAAACAAGGTGAAATGGCCTCTTCCAATGGCTACTTTGTCATTTTGGATATCCATCTACTAACCCCATTGAAGGCTTTAAACAAGGATTAAACTTGGTTATATATCATATTTATTATATGAGATGCAAATCAAAGCATGATGTAAAGTATGAAGGAATGAGTTGCACCTTTTTATAGTTTTCCTTTTGAGATAAACTGGTATTTTGGTGCATGTGGGACTAAAATCCCCAAATTAGATTAGAATTTCTAATCATGATTAGGCTTGCTAATCACAATTAGTGAATTACCAGTGATTAAGAGGTGTGAAGCCCTAATCAACCACTTAGGGTCAACTAGGAGGATAGGATAGGCTTTTAAAGCTTCTTTGAGACGTTGGAGAGGTGAATGGGGTGATTTTGAGTGGTTAGAATAGGGGTTTGAGTCAATACTAGGGTATATTGACCAAATAAGGGCAAAATAGGCTTAATTAGCTATTAAACGCTAATTGCCTATTTTGAAGAGGATTTTGACTTATGATTCGTCATAAAGTGGTATCCTAAATGTAAAAGAGGTTTGGTGATCAATGAAGTGCTTGTTAACCGACCAAAGTGGCAAGAAATGTTAGTTAATTAGTAAAGAGCACTAATTATAATGGAATTAGCAAGAATGAGAGTGATTCACGCTGTTTTGGCAATAAGATTGCAAAAGTAGAATTTAGGTGTCTACAATTACATTCGTAATAGTGTTCCACACAAGGGTGAAGAGGGATGACACCCTTTGAAGCCTGGTTTGGATGCAAGCTTGATGTTGAGCACTTTTGAGTCTTTGGATCCAAGGCTATGGCTCAGATTCCCAAGAATAAATGCAAGGCTTTAGAACCACAATCCAAACCTTGTATCTTTTTTGGGTATCCTAATGGCGTGAAGGGATATTGATTTTTGAATCCTACTACTCATGAGCTTTATATTGAGAGAAGTGTGAAATTTAACGAGTCTTCTTCGACTTCTACTTCTATATCTTCCGAGGTTCTTATTCTTTCGATTATGAATCTAACTCTTGAGATGATGATGTTGTTGAGTATGCCCCTCTTCCTTTTGATCCTCCTTTGCCTCCCGACCCTCATACTTGAGACTATAACTAACATATGGGAAGTCCATAAAATGGACGTCAAGAATGCCTTCCTTTATGGGGACCTATAGGAATATATCTACATGAAAAAAACCTCTGGATTATGCCCATGATCCCCCTTCGTTTGTAAGTTAAAGGGGTCTCTCTATGGTCTTAAACAAGCCTCCTCGGGCTTGGTATGCCAAGATGGACTCATTTTTACTTACATCAGGGTTCACTCGATGTCACTCTGATCCAAATGTTTATATTTTGCAACAAGATGACTCCATACTCATCCTTATTCTGTATGTCAATGACTTGTTGATTACGGGTAATTCTTTCTCTATCATCAATTATGTGAAGATTGCCTTATCCAACAAGTTTTCCATGACTGACTTAGGATTGCTTCATTAATTTCTTTGGGTTCAAATTTCACAATATGACTCGTGTATCATGATTTTGTAGCCTAAGTAATATCTTGATTTTCTTGCTCGAGTTTCATATGTCCGATTGTAAGCCTTATCCTACTCCTTTCCTTTCCGAGGTTAAGTTGGTTTCGATTGCTCTACTCCCTTGGTTGATGGTACCCTCTATCGAAAATTGGTGGGGAGATTGATTTACCTTACTCACACACATATGGATCTATCATATGTCATTGGGATCATGTCTAGATTCATGCAGGATCCACATGAGTTACATTAGAAAGTAGCTAAGCGGATCCTTCATTACATTCGTGGCACTTATACTAATGGAATTCACTATCTTGGAGGAGTGGATATTGAATTAGTTGGGTTTACTGATTCTAATTGGGTTGATGATTTAGATCATCAGAAATCTACCTCAGGATACAATTTTTTTCTTGGTTCGGGTCATGTTAATTGGTATTGCAAAGAAGCGGAATGCAATTGTAATATCTTATAGGTAGAGTACAAAGGAGAAGTTAACACTGCCACATAAGCTATTTGGTTACAAGGTATCTTGACAAAGTTTGGTATTCACTATTGATGACCTACTATCATCTACTATAACAACATGAACACCATCTCAATTTTCCAAAATCCAGTTCAACATTAGAGGACAAAGCACATCGAGATACATATGCATTTCATTCGGGAGTTGATCCATGATGACATCATCAATTTACAAGTATTGTCAGACATCTGATATGGTTGCAAACATTTTTACCAAACCCTTCACTGAGGTGAAGTATCTTCACTGCGATCTCTTCTTGGGGTGAGGTCTTCTACAAGTAGCCCATCTTCTTTGGGCTTTCTAGTTCTATTCTCTTCTTCTAGAAAGATTGCATTTTACATGAGTACCTTATTAAGCCTTTAGTTGTCGAGACTCATTTGATGTATCTTTCTTAGGTTGTTTAGGGAGTCTTTTATCTCTTATAAGTGGATGTTTTCCCTTAGGGGTTTTTCCTCCATTACTTGAGATCCTTATTGTACATGGGTACCTCATTAGGCCTAGTTATTGGGACCCATTCTTCTCTTCTTCTTATTTCAGAAGATGTCGTTTGTACATGGGTACCTTATTAGGCTTAGTTTCTAGGCCCCATTGACATATATTTCTTAGTTATCTAGGAGAGTTCTCTTTCAGTTTTGACTTTCCATGACCTCTACCTTAGCTTCAATGAAGGGGGTTTTGGTGTATATGAATAGACTTGTCGTCATTCAATGTCTTGTCCACCTAGTTGGTTAGTCATCTCACTTAGTGAGAATATGTCATATTTGATTTGGTCATATTTGAATAGGTCATAGGGTTGTGTACATTTTTATGCACAGGAGTTACACAACACTCCTATATGTACCCCTTGATTCTAATTTATGAGCATGCCAAACACTTTGCTATCTTTTTGTAGTTGATTTTCCTTGTGATTCGTGCTCTTGCTAATTACAAAGCATTCTCATCTCCATTGGAAGTGTAACTGTCTTCAATGTGAATGAGGTTCCAACATTGATCCTCATGAAATAATCCAATAGGTTAGTCATCAATTTCACTAAGGAGATAAGTCGTAAAAGGAGTTTACTTTCACTAAACCCAACGTCGAAGAAGATGTAAAGGACATTCTTGTCATCCTAAGAACCCAAAAGAAGGAAGGTTTACATGGAGCTTTCTAGTTGCCCCCAATATATTCCAACAAGAAAGTGAAAATAAGGTTTCCTCAAGGTTTTCTTGTCACCTTGATTCTCTTGAGCCCATGAGACCACATTGGTGCAAATTGATCTAGGGCCAACGGTAAAATAGCACAAAGTCAAAAGGGAATTTTTGGTCGATGTTTTATACACACTACCAAACAATTCTCAAATAGGGAGAAAGGGCTTGGATCTCTCACTCCCACTCATTTTAGAACCCTAGTTGGATGCATGGATTCAAGGTAGAAATTACTATAGGATGTCTAACATCAGTTAAGATGTGTGTGACCTAGTTTAAACCTATGGAGGGACCAATGGGTCTTGGCATACCACCTATTATGATGAGTTCAAATAACTCATATTCGAAAGTTGTGGTTTACCCTATGAATATTCACAATTAGCTAAATCTAACTAATTGATGGTGATTATCAAGGAACTCAAAAGAGAGAGGAGGGTGGGGTAGGAAAGAAAGCTATACTTTCTCTTTTATCATTCAATATTGTTAGCACCTTTCGTAATAGCCAAACCACACATTACTAAAGAATAAGAGAATTAGTATTCTTAATTCTCTATAAGCCCTATATTCTATCAATCAAAGGAAATTACATAAAATAGTCATAACCCTTCATTATCCAAACAAATAATTGATTAGTCCATTCATAAAGCATATATCAAATTCTTAACTAGTATGATAATTGTCCAAGCTAATCGAATTCTAAATACAAATAGAATAATATTCATTAGTTAATTTCCTTTTACCTACTCGAACATACAAAATTACTAAGCACATTAACAAATTCAAGCATAAAAATATATTAACTAGTGAAATAAAGACCATTTTAACTCAATCTCATTACTTTGCGGAAAGTTTAGCTAAAAATTTAATTCGCAAACCCTACTCAATAAGAAGAGATAATTTTTTTTCTAGTTATCAAGACATGAATCAACAATTAAAGACAAACAACTTACAAAACCAATTTTAAAGCTCCAAAATCTTTCTTTGCATTAATTCACCAGTGTCTCGATACCAATTTAGAATACAATATTGTTCTTCTATAAAGCCACGGAGACACAACCTCGTTTTGTATGCTAATTTTAGAGCTTCCAATAAAAGAAAAAAATTGAGAATGAATTATAATTAACCACAACTCCTAAAGCTTGAAAAGTTATGGGTAAGTGCAGCAAGTTGGGGGACAATTAAGTGGACATCAAATCCCAAATTTTACGAACTGCGATCACGGTTTATAAACCATGATCGCGGTATTAAAAACCATGATCGTGGTCTATTTTTCCAGGCTTGGGAAATTCTGAACCTAAAAGCGTGCTCGCGCTTTATAAACTGTGCTCACACTTTGCAAACCACGCTCGTGCTTTATAAACCGTGCTTGTGATTTATAAAGCTGTGCTCGTTCTTTTCAAACCGTGCTTTCGTTCTTTTCAAATCGCTCGTGCTTTGTAAAAATCTCGATCACGGTTCTTTGATACCAAAAAACATCCATGGACCTCGATTTTTCCCACCATTTTTATCATGGTTGCGGTTTACAAACCTGTAATCACGTTTTTATGATCATCAAATCTGACCCTCAAGGTTCGGGAAATCTCTGTTTTCCCCAACCAAAGCTATGGAAGGTCATTATGAAGTGTAAAAGGTCAAAAAACCTCAAATTTGCTCTTCCAGAGACTTGAACCATGCTAAAAAACTGAAAACATTTCACAAAAATGGTGCCATCGCGTAGGGGAGATTGTTAGCTTCATAGAAATATTGATTTTAAAGTGAATAGAATAAGATAAATATCATTTTATAATTTTTTACTAATAATAGGTCTTTAAGACATTTTTTCCGTGAATGTTCATGTCTACGTTTAAGACTGTAACTTTTGTTTCACTTATTAAAATGTGATAAAACTTATACCATCCCAAGCGTGGGACGAATTCTATACACGTTAAAAAAAATTTGATTTTGATATTTTTTAATATAGTTATGGCGGGCAAACGGAAAGCGTTCCATTTTCTAAATATTTTTAGACCACTTTCATGGAAAAAATCATTAAAAAAATATTGCTCAAAAAAATACAAAATAAAATCCATCCCAAGATAGACAACTACATCTAACGTTTCACCAAAGGAAAAAAAAATAACAAGATTTGGTCATCCAAAACGCGGGCAAACGGACTACAATCTTATAAGTTTTTTCAAAAAAAAACAAGTCATATAATTTTAAGTGTTTAATATAGCTAAACTTGTCTTTTTTTAAAAAAATTAGTATTTTAGAAACTAGATTCGAATGCTACGATTCATATTTATATAATTTTTCTAATTTTGAGTGCGCGTATTGCTAATAATCCCTACAAGTTGAGATTTCATTGTTTTTTGCAATATGACGTCCATGGATGACCCCATATTTGTCCATCAACTTCTTGCACTTACCCTTATAAATGAGAACAAGATATATTATTTACAAAATTCCAACCTAATTATAGGTTGTTTTGTTTTAAATTTACCACTCAATTTGAATCATCAAAATTGGGCAGATCTTACATGTACATGTAGACACAAAATTAAGCACTTGGGTACATTTCTAGGTCCTAAAAGCATACTAGCATTTACATGATTCATGAGCAAGAAAACTAGTGGTTGATAATTATCTTTGGCCTCTTTCAGTTTTTTTCTTATTTTCTATTTGGTCTTCCATACCCCATAACCCATTCAAAATTTAATTTTTATATTTTATGGCTTTAGACACCGGTGCTCTAACCATGACAAGACCACCCAAACACTCTTGTACCCTCTGGGCGCCCCTGACCCTTTCTCATCTTACTTGCTCCTTTTAGGTATCTTTTATCTTTTGAGCATATTTTTCACTTATGGTTCGGCGTTCCAGTTGTCAATTATAAAATTCAAATAAGGGAATCATATAAATACTTAGTTATGTGTTCAAAATAAAGGATGAAAGCACTAAACATTACTATCATCACCTAAGCTTGCATTCCAAAGGTACTAAAACACTTCAAAGACATCCATTTAACATACATACAAGGGACAAAGGTTACATCACTTATGCATAAACTACATAGGAAGGGAAGTTTATCCAATTCCATCCATACATCTCTACTACATTGTAATATTCTAGCTACAACCCACTATCAAGTGTAACTTGCATAAGGGCATCCTAGGGCACAATTTCCACACACACTCACAAGAACTACATGGAGTTTGAGATGTAGTGCAACGCTCGGTCGTAAGTTCACTCTCGGGGTGACCACCAGGTTAGTTTGGATCCCCATTCGTATCTTTCTGTTTAGGTTTGATGTGGTTTGTGGGCTGTGTGCGAGATGGATATCTCTTTTTGCAAGTTACAGTACCTTCAGCGATCATTTTGTGACTATCAAGAAATTAAAAAAGGATAATTGTGACACCCCTATGACACACCAAAAAGTAGATCCTAAGCTCCTATGTAGTCACCACCACCTAGAAGCGGTATGTAGTACCTAGGTTCCCTTGACCTATCCCAGTGCTTTGTGTCCGGCCTCATTCCTACATTTTAGAATTTATATTGAGGATTCACAACACTCTAGCCAACATATTCAACACTTTTCCCATTCCAGATCAATTCAAGATAAGGCATAAATGACCTTAATCTCTTCATCTATCTCTTGTGCTTAGGGTTTCATATTTTAAATCTTATTTTACTTGTGTCATTTCTATATTTCATCATTTATACATCATTTGGTTCAATAGTGATTCTACAATACTTATATTTAACTAATTCAAATTAAATTAAATCAGTAGAGAGGAATAACAATAGACTCTTCAAAATATAAATTTGACCTCCTTCACTTGCGTGTAACCCGTATGTTTTATTTGGAATGTAAGTTGATACTTAGGGCTCTTTGGCATAGTCTATAATTATCTTCCATTACTTACATACTTATGATCAATTGTTTGTGTTGGATCTAAAATTACACTCGCACCCTTTGAATCATGGAGATTCATGGCTTTGAGGAAACATGGGATTGTATCCAAGTTGTGGGACTTTCTCTTGAGAAAAACTCCAGAGAAGGCTAGTTCCTCTACCTATTCCTAATGCTAAACTACTCCTATTGCTAGAAATGTAACTATCTAATCCTACTCTAACAATCCAATGGACCGGGAAGAGAGAGATGCATAAGAAGGGAAATCCTAAGCTAACAGAGGTGATAAAAACCTATAAAAGGGGGAAATCCACTCTTAAACGAGGGAAAATGGGAGAAAAATGAAGGAGGAGAGGGCAAACATGAGTGCCACAATCCAAAAAAACATTCAAACTTCCATTTTCATGGAGCACAACAAAAATAAAACCTTGTAAAGGAGATAAAACATGCACAACACACCTACAATGAATGAAGAGGCAAGAACATGAAGAAAACACAAGCTAGGGCAGAGAATAGCCACAAAATGTGAATTTTATTGCTTAGGAAGATGCACAGTCCATTACAATTGAGGAAGAAGGAAAAAATGCCTTGCGAGAGGTCCAAATCGAGGCCTATAACTCAAAACACTTAGGAAACACTCTAAATGAATCCCTTGTATTATGAGAGGGTCCAACCTTTACAAATGAGCCTCATTCTACAATATATAGAATAATGGGGAAAAGAGAGGAGGAAAAGAGAGAAGCTCAAAATACTACTTTCAACCATCACCAACATGTATTAAATATTTGAAAACCATGATAGGCATCCCTACAAGACCATTCCCCCACGTCACTTTTCTTGTAGGAGAAGGAATGGGCACCATACTTCATCAAATCTAGTAGTTGAACTACCTAAAACTACATCTTAATTTCTAAGATTATTTTTCACCTATTTCACCCACCTAACTCCACCAACTTCTAAATTTCATGATGCCAAAGTGAAGTGCATGACAAGACCTTTCAACAAGACTAATTGCAGTAAGATTTGGAGTTGCGGGGACAAAGTTATGGCCATGAAAATTTCCGGGCATAAAACGAACACGACAGAGTTCCCTATGGGTCATGATAGGCTGATTTAATTATTTTGGTATTGGGGTAGATAAAGCACGTGATTGAGGAATTGGTGGAAGGGTGGAACTATTGCGCCAATGTCACTGGGCCTCACTTAACCGCCCGGCCGATAATTATCGCTTTGCCCCTTGATCGGTGATGTCGGCCACTGAAGAACACTTGACCCACAAGTACAGTTCCTTTTCTTCGTCAAGCCCTTCCTTGGATGTAAAAACAACCTCACCTACCCTACTTCATCCCATCAATCGATTCATGATATGCAAAGAAACACAAGGAATAAAGAATCAATTCCTTGTGTTCCCAAACCGACCAATTTAGCATCTGGGAGTAGATTTTGCCCAATTTTGATATTTTGGGCTAAGTAAGGGCCTAAACTCCCACTAGGTTTTCTTCCATTACTTGAGATCCTTAATATACGTGGGTAACTCATCAAGTGCTACTTTGTCAGGATCCATTTCTGTTTAAATTTTCTTGCCTCATCCTAAGTTACGATGAAGGGGGTGTTGGTGTGAGGGGTAATTTTCATCTTTTATTTGTTGATTAGGTAAATTACCTCATCCATGATGAGTCATCTCACTTAGCTGATTCATATATCATTAGGTGTCATTAGGAGTTATATGACAAGATTATTTTATAGAATTTGTCATACGTGTCTATGTGTATCATACATGAGTTACATTCCATTTTCCCTCATGGAGGTATGACAAGTCTTTCCTTGGGAGGTACACAACACTCCTATTTATACCTTTTTTATTTGATTAATGAGTATGAGTAGACCTTTTTCTTTAACATACACAATTCTTGTGGTTGAATTCTTGCTTTCATCTTGGAGCTATGTCACCTTTTTGTTTGAGTGCAAATTTGTTGACGTGCACACATTTCTTTTTTATCCTCGTGCTCCCACACTCTCACAAGAGTGAATGTAAAAATATGAGACGTGGAGAAAAATAATGATTTTGCTTACACTTTGACAAAGTGAATGTCAAAATATAAGATATAGTGATGAAATGAATTGCTTAGATTTTGACAAAGTGAATGTCAAAATAGAAGACTTAGATATGAAAAAGGTTTCTTAAAGTTTAACAAAGTGAATGTTAAAATATAAGACTTAGGGATGAAAGGGATTCATAATTTATTAACAAAGTGAATGTTAAAATATAATATTTGAAGAATGAAAGGGGAATGCTTAAATTTTTTTACAAAGTGAACATTAAAATAGAAGACCGAGAGAGTGAAAGAAAGTGCTTAAACTTTAACAAAGTGAATGTTATAATAGAAGAATTATCAAAGAAAAGGGGTTTATAGATGTGCTTATCTTGGATAGAGTAAGTATCTAAAGCAAAGAATTTGTGATTGAATTGTCATTGTGTTTGACTTTGATTAAGTTAATGCCAAAGGATAAGACTTGGATTGAAATGGATTGCTTAAATTAGGATATGGGTATCCAAGATTTAAGACTTAGAATTTGATTTGAATCAAATGATGTGCTTAAAATTTGGAAAGTGAATCCAAAGAGTAAGACTTAGACATGATAAATTTAATTTGGAATGGGTATCCAAAAAGAAAAGAGTTTGTAAAGTTTGAGAAGAGATTTTATTTTGATGAAAATGGAATAAGATGTGGTTCAAGAGAAGAATATGAAACACAAATTAATTAGACTCGAGAAAATTGGATGAGAATAACGATGGTAGGGAGGATTGTCAAGTAACTTGGTTGATTAGTCAAGCTTCCTATATATTAGATCTCTCTCTAAATACCAAGTCTTTATCCAAACAAACGTAGTACACTATAAAATGTCTAGTCATTGGGTTTACTTTACCCCCTCGATTAACAAAGCTATATTTTACTCCACTCGATTAATCAAATCAAGGTTGTCACCGTGGATAACATTGGCTCTAAATATCATGGGTGTACTAGTCAAGTAGGTGAGGGTTCCCATTTTGTTGGCCAGTTCCCTCAAGGTGCCAACTACTTTGGGGTTCTTGTGGTACTCCTCACAATGAGTTTCTAGAATTTGTCTATGCACTTCCCATGATTATAGCAGACATGAATAAATCCTTATCCGAACTTGTAAAAAAAAGTTTATAAAATGTAATTAAAACAATTTTTTTGGTTGTCATGAACAAGGCAACCTGCAGTTAGAAGTTTTGTTGAATTTTCAAGGTAATATTTTTTAGATGTGGTGTCGCAATCAACAAATTATTAGTTTTCCTACAATGAAATCACAATATAAACAAAAAGGAAAACTTCACCATTTTTGATTTTTCAAGATCACCCAAGAGGGTGCGAGAAAAGAGCATATGTGGTTGATTTGTCTAGATTAGTTTTAACAAAAATTTAAGGTAAATTAAACACTTAAATTGATTATTTATGAAAACCTCCAAGAAAATTAGTAAAACCTAAAAGTACTTGAAAAATGATTAATAAAGATTTAACATGTTGGAAAATATATAAATTAGTAAAAGATAGTGACAGCATGCTAGCGCGTGCAATTAGGTACGCTAGCATAACAGGCTATGATAGTAAATGCACTTAAACGTGTTTGTGTAACAAAGGTTTGCAGATTTATACAAAGAACATAAATACAAGTTAATGTTATTGCGTATAGTGATATGCTAGAGTTTTCAAAGAGGATTTGAATGTTAGCGCATATAAGGTGACAAAGAAGAAAACAACGGTTGAACACTAACGAGTGTAGAGCTATGCTAGCATGTGCAATGTGATAGAGAAGAAAATAGTGGTTAAACGCTAGCATGTGTAACACTATGCCAACACATGCAATGTTATGTTAACACTTGCGGTGCTATGTTAACACACTTCACAAGTAATGCTAGTGCATGTAATGATATGCTAGCACATGGATCCTATAGTTGCTCAAAAATTATGAAAAGTACGGAAAATTGACTATGTTTTTGAAGTTTTATCTCATTTCTCTTGGCCAAACACTGAAAATTTGACAATAGGTCTGAAACAAAACAAGGAACACACAAATGAAGTTAGTTTAGCAAAAAATGATATTAATTTTTTTTTGTGTAGGTGTCCCACCAGGTGTGCCAGAATGTGTACAAGGAAAACTAAAAGCAACGAAGAAATAACCAAATACATAGATGCAAACCTTCCTTTGAGTCTTCTTGTAACCTCAAGATGAGATAAAAGTGTTACTACAATTGTTGGATCTCTTGGGATAGTTTGATTGTGGGTGCTCCAATCTTGTTTCCAAATGGAAGAGGAATGTTACGAGAAAATGAGTGATCATGACAACCTTTCGGTATGTAAATTTGGATGGAAAATGAGAAATTTTTTGATGCAAATTATTACAGCTTCCAAGGATGAATTGTAAAGGATTGGACCTCATATTTATAGCTGAAGGAGAGGGTGTGGACCGTGGATCATGGTTTGAATGAGTTATAGGATCATGAATGCATCTTCTGAATTAGCAAGTTGATTTGGTTTATGCAATTGGATGGTTTAAATATTCATTTAAGGGAAATGAATATTTAGTTGGATTTTGATTTTATTCGAGAAGGTGGTTGTACGTGAATATTTCTACTTCCACCTTTGTAGGGTTCTAAAACTTGAGTGGAGTGAGCTAGTTCAACTTGAGTGAGTTGGATGGTGAAGTGGAGATGAGTGGAGGGTGAGTGGATAATTAGCTATTTATTTATTTAAATAGCTAATTAAATTAGCCAAGGGATGTGAGTGTATGCTTTAAGCATGATAGAATTAATTAAATTAATTATAAAGGGATGTGGGTGAATTCTAATGGAATATGAAAGGGTAATGATCTAGAATGCATTCTAGAGCTGATTTGGCATATTATGCAATATATAGGGATAATTGATGATGACTAGAAATAAGTATGTATTTTTAGGGTGTTTATAGTTTCATTCTATATATCCACCTCAAACATAAGCTCTATTTATAAAATAACTATATAAACTAACAATTGTGTTTAGTTTATTCTTAACATGTCGTAAAAATTATCTCTTATTATTTGTAGTCCTTAGTTTGTTTAATCGAATATTGGCAAGAAGGTCTTACGACAAGTCATCAACAACGAGTCTTAGACTCTTGAAACACCACTCTTCCTTGATGCCTACAGATTCGACCTCTAACCATGTAATCTAATTTTCTAATTAAGGCCACATGGTCATGGTCTTACAAAAACATCGGTCTAGTTATAAATTTAAATTATACGGTGTTCTATAATCATGCAGGTTTCTCTCACTTCTTTCAAGCCCCTCTAGAAAATTCTACTTCTTTTGAGATTTTTTTTGGAGAGAACTCTTGCTATACTATCCATTCTATAATATTTCTTTTGACATATGGGCTACAACTACAACAATAATTTCTAATAAGGAAACCCTAAAGAACAATTACTGGCCTTAAAATAAGAAAAAGAGGTGCACTAACTCAATGAGGTGATTATAAACTTTAGTCCCAACTCCATCCTAGAAACAACATGGGGCTTGATGACTTGGAAATGCTAGACCACCAAGAATTTGACGTCCACCACAATTTGAGCAACAATGACGTCCAACCTTATTGAATAGAGATAAAAAATTCATCCATAGAGGTTGATTTAACCCCTACCCTTATCACACAAAATTAGGCCTCTTCTATAGCACTTGCATGTCTTTTTTTACTAAAGCAACAACTTGTATTTGATACTATGAGCTAGGAAAATAAACCAATAACAAGAAAGTAAAAAAACTAGATAGATACCTCATCCTTCACGATTCCTTAGCAAACCTTGGAATGGGCAATGAAGTGTGGATGAGCCCTGATTGTGTGAAATGTAGGTGCTTCCCTTGAACCAGAGCAATGCCTTCTCTATAACAAGATCAACTTACTTTGCACCAATGGATAAAGGGGATAATGGATTTGGGATGATCAAAATGGGGCTATTTGGGCATTAAGATAAGGTGGAGGGATGTTCTATGCTCAAAGGATGCAAGAACTCTGACAAGATATTCAAGCTTATTCTGAAAGAGGGGGGTGAGGCTCTATTTATAGCCTAGAAGTAGGATTAATTCAAGGGTTTAGAGTAATCATGATTATGGAAAGTAAGTGTGATTAGGTGAGTGGGAGACATGAGGAATGACCTAAAATTAAAGCTCAATATATAATTTGCAAGTAGGAAGGTCATGAGTAATATTTGGCATGTGGGGAATAGTTGGTTTAATTTAGGGGTTGAAATAAATTAATTAATCAATTAACATCGATTAATTCAATGTGCATTTTTATGGGAAATGGAATGGTGAAATTAATTGATTTAGGATAGGTGTGAAATTTGGGTGTCTACATTTTCCCCTCTTTGGAAGGGTACTATGAAAGTAGTGTCCTTTCAAAGAAAGTAGACGAGATGGATGAATATGCCCTAGGTGGCAAGATTGAAGATTTTGAAGAGATTCTTCTTAAGGAAGGTGTTCCTTCGATAAGAATTTATTAGAGGAAGAAAAGAGAAAGCATTCTCTAAGAAAAAAGTAGAACAAAATTTTTCTTGTAAGAATAGGGGAAGAATTCAATCTACTTTTTCTAAGCAAAAAGTAGAGAAAATGTTTGTTGGGGAGAGTAGAAGGTGGTAGGTGATGAATGTCATGGTATCCTCAAAGATGAAAAATGTCATGGGAAGAGGTGATTATGGATAGATGTGATGATGCCCCCTCGAGAGGGTTGACGGGGATGGAAGATACGACATAGAGCTCTTGAAAAGAGGAGAGGTCAATTCTACGGAGAGGAGGACGAGAATGGGGTGTAAGAGAATGGAATGACTGCATTGTGTAAATGGGGAAAGGATTCAATTGGCCTTGAATGCTAGGTGTGAAGATGTGTTGAAGGATGTAATGAGTAAGAGTGGAAAGAGAAAAAGGAATGGACAGGAGTAGTGGTTGATTATGAGAAGAGCAAGAAAAGTCAAAGGTGAAGGAGACAAGGGTATGGAATAGAGTGGATAGAGACAGAGGAGGAGAAAAAATAAATGAAAGAGGTAGAAGAGAATAAGAGAGAGGAATGTGTTATCCAAATAACTCTCCTAGTTATTTGGAAAACTTACATACATATTCTAACTCAGAGATCTTCATTACAAGTGGCGCGTACCTCAGTTATCTCCTTGGCACATTCACTTGGTCATTGTTTCCTCATGCATCCTTATGCGCTTCCCCTTCCCCTTTCCATTTTACTTTTCCTCTTTATTCTACTCTTACCTTGCGCACATCTTTTGCGCATTCACCTTCTTCCTAGAAACTATTCATCTTGTGTGTGTGCCTTGCACTTACTTTAATCAGCTAAGTCCTGGCCCTCTCACATGCCCCGCACATTACCTTGTAATAGTTGTGCCTTGACCATACAATATCTACTCACCAATTTGCCCCATTTCCTTCACTTGTGTTACGATTACGCGCACCTTCCTCCTACCTTCTTCCCACACCTCATTCTTCTGTGTGCATACCTTTGTACCCTCTTTTGCGCCATTCCATGCCATGAAAATTTCTGACATGCTTGAGTGTGCCACAAGTAACCTATAAAAGCACTCCAATAGGGAATCAAATCCTTGCAAAAAATCAATGAGTGACACATGATAGAAATGATAACAATATTTACACAGTTGGCCATCCTTTTAACCAATCTACGTGTGCCACGTCTCTTGCGTGCATCAACAACTCGAAAAACTTCTAACAACCATATATTTTGCTACACAGAGCTCGGAAATGACATGCATCTAGTCTCAATTGATAATCGATGATGTAGGATACAGTGTTAGATATTCAAATTCAAATTCTTGGTGGATTTAGTAGGTGAAGAATGGGAAAATGTATTTCAGGGGCATTATTGAGAAAATCTAATTACTCCAACCACCGATTTGATCTGATCCACCTCATTTCCTTCTCCAATACACCAAAAAGACTTGGGGAAGCACATTTTGCAGATTGCAAGAAGATTTGTAGGAATTGAATGTTTCTCATTGGTGGTTATATTTCAAATTCAGGCTTTCCCTCCTTCTCTTCTTCTTCCATGGATTCATTTATAAATGTAAGAGCTAAGCTCATTGTTAATGTTGGACATTTTGGATCCTTATGCATTTTTGTAAGGACTTCATATTTTATGTATTTTGAGTTGCAAACCTCTATATCTGGCTCGTGCATGTGGATATCAACCTCTTTCACCATTGTAATAGTTTTGTGCATTTATGGAAGTAATGGAAGCATCGTTTTATGACTATTCTCTATCCTAAGCATGTTTGTATTATTTCTTCTTGCCTTTCTTTTACATTGCGTGCTTGTTGTGTCATTCTACGTCCCTTGCAGCTCCCTTTTTAGTTGTGTTCCATGAAACTGATATGGTAAATGCATCTTAGTTGTGCTACACATGCCTAGCCTTCTTTTACACCTTTCTCTTCATTTTCATTCGAACAAATAGTGTTCATCCCTCTTTTTTGGTGTTATCGCCTTCCTTAGATTAGTTTTCCTTTCTATTATCCTTCTATCCTTGGTCCCTTGGAATTGTTAGCTTAGTTTTACCTTTCAACATTGGGAGTAGCAGTAGTAGTAGAAATAGATAGAGGAATAAACCTTCTTCAGATATTCGTCTCAAGTCCATAAGGTCCCACAACTTGGAGACAATTCCATTTTGTCTCAAATAACCGGTCCTTCCAGATCCAAGACATGGGTGTAAGTTTGAATGACCAACAGTTTCTAGCACTGCCGGTGGGACCAACAATGAAATCTCAACTTTCATATTACTAAGTTTCGTGTGTGAACTTAGTATTTTCAGGCTTTGGAGGCTTATTTCAACACATCTGGCAACTCCCAACATTTCCAGATCTCCTTTTTTGCTATCCTGAGCAACTTCTATGAGCATAGTACATACCAGATAGAGTACTACATCTGAAGGATCCTTTGAATACCTTCAGTTTTTGTCGAGAAACACACACAATAGATCTTCTACACCCACATCCCCATCTCTAGTATGCCGCACGCACTCTACTCCTCCTCAAAATAGACAAAAATGCCCTATCATGGTGCTTCAACCGCCTCATCCTTCAAGGAACTTTTCTAGGTTTACTAATGGAAGCCCGCTCAATCTCAATGCCCAATATGATATGCTAATGACCGCGTTCAAGAGTAATCCATAATTTACAGGAGAAAATCAAGTCACCCCTATTGAACACATTCAATATGTGGCCAATGTATGCTTTGTCTATTTGATTTAACATGATAATGTTGCTTTGTCAGGTTGCTTACAACCTCTTTCAAGGGTAAAACACTCCAATGGTACTATGGTATGAGACCTACATCTATTGCTACTTGGGATGAGATTGGAACAACTCTTTGCAATTACTTTGAAGATAAATTAGATCTTCTATCACTAGTGGAGCAATTGAATTCAATAAAACACACACCCAATGAGCAAATGATTGATTTCAACATTAGATTCTAGAAGACTTGGGATAGAATTCCTTAGGTGGTAAGACCTACAGCCCAACATGTTTTCTTGTACTATCTAAGGGCTTTAAATAGTGACATTTCAGTCATGATTCAATCTATGGGAGGTAGAACCTTACCTGCTACATACAACATTGCAATAAGGGTAGAAAACAATCTCATTTAGGCTAGTAAGTTAGTGCTTAGGTCTCCGTGCCCTTGTTCCTAGAGATGTCTCTAGCACCCCAACATTATATTTCTCTAGTTCCAGGGCAGAGTGTGTAACCAGTTGCATCTACATCTTACTCTCCTGCACAACAAAAAGAAGATGATGAATTGAAGGCCCTGATTAGAAACTTGTCCAACAAGGTCATATCATTGGAGAAGCAAAGAGCGCAAGCCTACAGAGGTAGTTATAATCATGTGTAAAGCCAAAGCAATTAACCTTGTTGGAATCAATATAGAAATAAAATATATGGACAAAACCAACAGAATGATAGATGGCATGTTAATGCGCACTTGCCTTTGCAGGTTATTCCTCTCGTGCCTTCTCTTCCAGTTCCTAGTACAAGTCAAGCACTTTTCCCAGTCTAGAACAACATGGCGTAGGATTTTGAATGGTTCTTTCCTTGCAATATGCCTCATAGCCAATATTACTATGATAATGTTGCATGTGCACAAGCCTACATGATTTAGAATGCTCCCAGCTGTGAGCCTTCAACAAGCGCACCTGAAGCAGATAACTAAGAAAGGCTAGAAGCTCCTCCAGAGGAAAATATGATGTTCTTTGGCATTGAGGAATTCTATGTAATCAACCAAGCTGTAAATGATACAAGCAGACTGTGTGGCCAAGTTGTAGACAACACAAGATACAAGAAGAGAATGCTTGAGTATGATGCACATGTCATAATTGCTAAAAGACAAGAGACCCTTAAAAGAAAAAGGAAGCAGCTCGGACATCCCGGTGGTAAGAATTCCCAAGTTATAGCACGTGAGGCTCTACACAAAGCTCCTCCCGAAGTGGTGCACATCCCTCCTTTAGTAGGTCAAGCCTCGCACCGGCCTAAGGTTCCCGCCACTATGCCCGAAAATCAAGAAAGGACGTTGGTGTACCTTAAATGAACAAATCGGTGGGTCTTCCATTCACAATTTATGACCAAATGAAGAAGAAAAACATAAATGTTATGATGTGGGATGCCCTAACCATTCCATCCTAGCACAACTTATTGCATGAAGCTCTGGCGCAACTCTCAGCGTCTTGATCCAACTATATAAAAGTGACACACTTCTATCAACATATGCTAAGAAAAGGAGAAGAAAGTAAGTAATGTTGCTAAAACCCCACCCTTATATATGTCTTTGATTATAGGAAAACATCTTGTCCATAATTGTATGATTGACTCGTGTGTTAGTACTTCTGTCATGCCTAAGAAGATTGCTTGATGTCTTAGGTCTTAAGTATAGCCCCCGATAAAAGGAGTCTTGTAACTTGATGGTTCAACTGTCACTACCCTTGGAATCATCAAGGATCTTGAGTTAACTCTCCATGCATGTCCAATTCTTACAATAACTCAAGATATGTCAATCATTGATCTCGCCCGTCTGTTTTCCTTATGTTTTTCAAGATATTTTTTTTGCTAAAGTGGGTGGTTACTTGTCTTCGATTGGTTCCATACATTACTCAAGATAAGGTATGGTATTTGGATTACCATACAAGTTGAGCCAATATTTTCCTATCATGTAGAGTCATATGTCCCATCCCCTCTCCAAGCCAATTGTTTAATCCAAGAAGAACAAGCTTCAATTCCTAAAGAAAAGCCTCTTCCACCTTCTATTCCTGATCTAGTACTTGATGAGTGGGTAGAGAGGCACCATAAATTTGACCCATATGCTGAAGAATTGGAAGCTTATGAAACTAGGCTTGGTACTTACTACATTCTTGAAGAAGAAGCTATGCTTCCACGTGCGCTCAAACAAAGTGAAGAGAACCCTGGTCTATGGAAGTTATACTTTGATGGATCTAGAAGTAGAAACAATGTGGGAGTAGGAGTGGTTCTCATTTCCCCTAGGGATGAGAATTTTTTTCTCTCACAGGTTGTAGTTTACATGTTCTAACAATGTGGCAGAGTATGAGGTGCTGGTGTATGGTCTGCTTATTGCTGAAAAGAATAAGATTAAGGCATTGTAAATATTTAGGGACACAGAATTGGTTATCCACCAAGTTACCAATAAGTGAAAGGAAAATAATAAGATTCTTAAAGCTTATAAACATAGATTTTGGGACCTCCTTGAGAGCTTTGATGCTCTAAATTTGTAGGTAGTGTCATGCAAAATGAATAAGGAAGCTAATCAAATGGCTGCGTTTGGTTCACAGTTCTCTCTACTGTTGAGGACTTTGTCAAAGGAAACACTTAGCACATTAAGATGGTGATTAGACCATCCATTCACAATAACAACATTAGTAAGCAACAAAGAAATGGTTTAACAGAAAGGCCAGACCTTAAGCTTTCAAATTTAGGGACTTGGTCTTGAAATGGGATGCTAATAGAGCTAAACCAGGGTGCCATTCAAAGTTTGATGCACTTTGGAGTGGACCATACATCACAAGTTCATGCAAGGAGGCTAACTCTTTCTAGTTAACTCATCTTGATGGAGGTGCACTGCAAATCCTAGTAAATGGGATTTATCTCAAACCCTTATATTAAGTTTGCTACATCATTTTGTATATATTTAGAGTAGTTTAATTCCTCCAAGTGTGTTGTACGCAGTTGTTTGTTTGTACATAGTTCTTTCTTTCGCGTGCTTTTTGCGCGTGCTCTTCTTTTCTTCTAGGGTGCTTTGAGATTCTTCCAACAATTTTCAGCGGCTTTTGGGATTCGAATAGAGTCGAGAAATGATCCTTCAAGTGAGTTTAGGGGCAGCTCTTCAAAGCTAAAAATCAGAATTTCATGATTACATATAAGAATCCATGCCTAATAGATGCTCCAGTGCTCATGATCTCCTTTATCTAGCAGGTAGATGGCCCTAAAAGTCTCAAAACTGTTATCTAAATAACTAGGAGAGTTATTTGGATAACTTAACATACATATTATGACTTTGAGATATTCATTGCAAGTGGTGCACACCTCAATTATCCCCTTGGCACATTCACTTGGTCATTGTTTTTCGCATGTCCTTGCGTTCTTCCCATTCTCCCCTTTCCATTTTCCTTTTCCTCTTTGTTCCACTCTTACCTTGCATGCATCTTTGCATATTCACCTTCTTCCTAGTAGTTATTCATCCTACGCGCACACCTTGTACTTGCTTCAATCAAATAAGTCCCTCGGCCCTCTCGCGTGCCCCGCATATTACCTTGTAGTAGTTACGCCTTGACCATACATTCTCCGCTCACTAGTTTTCCCCATTTCCTCCGCATGCGTTGTGATTACGCGTGCCTTCCTCATGCCTTCTTCGCACCTCATTCTTCTCATGCGCATACCATTGTGCCATCCTCTACACCATTTTGTGCCATGACAACTTTCGACATGGTTGAGTGTGCCACAAGCAACCTATCAAAACACGCCAATAGGGTGTCAAATCCTTACAACAAATCAATGAGTGACACGTGGTAGAAACGAAAAGAATATTTGCACATTTGGCCATCTTTTTAGCCAATCCACATGTGTCACGTGTCTTGCATGCCTGACGACTCTAACAACCATATCTTTTGCTACAAAGCTTCAATCGGCATGCGCTTGGTCTCGGTCGATATATGATGATGTAGGCTAGAGTGCTAGATATTCAAATTCAAATTCTTGGCAAATTTGGAAGGTGAAGAATGGGAAAATGTCTTTCTAGGAATTAATGAGTAGATCGATTACTCGACCACCGATTTGATCTGATTTGCCTTCTTTCCTTCTCCAACATGCCAAACAGACTTGGGGAAGCACATTTGACAGATTATAGGAAGATTTGTAGGCATTGAATGTTTCTTGTTGGTGGTTGTATTTCAAATTCATGTTTTCCCTCCTCTTCTTCTTTTATGGATTCATCTATAAATGTAAGAGCTAAGCTCATTGTTAATGTTAGACATTTTTGGATCCTTACGCATTTTGCTAAGGACTTCATATTTTCTATATTTTGATTTACAGACCTCTATATCTGGGTCGTGCATGTGGATATTAGCCTCTTTCTCCATTGTAACAGTTCTTTGTATTTTTGGAAGTAATGGAAGCATCATTTTGTGACTATTCTCTGTCCTAAATGTGTTTGTTTTCTTACTTTTTGTTTTTCTTTTACATTGCGTGCTTGTTGTGTCATTCTATATCCCTTGCAGTTCCCTTTTTAGTTGTGTTCCATGAAACTGATCTAGTAAATGCATCTTAGTTGTGCTACATGTGCCTAGCCTTCTTTCACACCTTTCCCTTCATTTTCACTCAGAACAGATAGTGTTCATCCCTCTTTTTCTAGTGCTATCGCCTTCCTTAGATTAGTTTTCCTTTCTATTATCCTTATTTCCTTGGTCCCTTGGCATTGTTAGCTTAGTTTTACCTTTTAGCATTAGGAGTAGCAGTAGCAGTAGAAATAGATAGAGGAACCGACCTTCTTCGGAGATCCATCTCAAGCACGCAAGGTCCCACAACTTAGAGACGGTTCCATTATTGTCTCAAATGAATCGGTCCTTCCAAATCGAGACATGGGTGCAAGTTTGAATGACCAACAAAATGATAGGGGAAGAAGGGAATGATGAAGTAAACATAAGAAGAAGACAAGAAAATGACAGAGCAAAGGGTGAAATTATGAAAAAAGGGGAGAGAGATTCAAAATGAAGGGAGTGTAAAAATGAAGAAGGGTGAAGGAGATGAAGGGAGAGAAATGATGGAAAATAAAAGAGATGATAGAGCTGAGAAAAGCAATAAACTATAGAAGTAGGAGGTGAAGAAGACAAGGGTATGGAGAATGAGGAAAGATGAACAAGAAGGAGAAGACGAGATGAGAGTAGGGGGTAAAATTAGGAACAGGGAGAGAAGGATGGAAAAATGAAGGAGATGATGAAAGAGGAGGTAAAACAGAGAAAAGGAAGAAACTATGAGGGACTAGGAAAGTGTGGATAAGATTAGAGAAAATAAGAGAAACTGGTACATAATGATTAAAAAGGTAGGGGTGATAGAGAAAGGAAGGGGAGGGTAGGAGGGAGGTGAAAATGATGGGGGAAGAAGAGATGACAAAGTAAATACAGGAGAATATTGAAGGAACCCAATCATCATGAGGAAGACCAAGGTAAAGAATATGGAACAGACCACATGGAAATGCATGTGGAGGGTGGGATGATAAAATATGGGATAACACCTGAAGAGCCAGGTTATCAATGGGGAAGTAAGAAGGAAGCGCAAGGGAAAAGGGGAAGAAGATGATATAGAGGAAGTGAAATAAAATGAAGAGTGGGAAGGAGGGGAGGAAAATAGAGAAAATGATGCAAAAGGAAGGAAACCAAGAATGGAGATATTTGGTGAAGAGTGGGAAGTATCAAGAATGTAAAGAGAAGAAAGAGGGGAGGAATGACATAGATTGGAAAAGATGCATGAAATGAGGATACAAGGATTATGAGACAATAGAAAAAGGATGTATGATGAAGACAATAAAGATATTAAAGAGGGCGAAGGAAAGATGGAGAGGTGGGGAAGAAGTGACAAGAAAGGGTGGGGGTGGAGAAAAGGGATGTGAGGGAAGAGAGAATGGGGGATAGAAGAGGAAATGCTAGTGAAGGGACGTTAGGAATTCCACCTATAATGATGGGTGGGGAAGGATGAGAGGAAAAGTAAAGAAAGGAAAAAGTAAATGAGGAATGGAAAAGGAAATGCCAATGAAGGGATGTTAGGGGAAGTCCACCTATAATGATTGGTGGGCACAGAGGAAGGAAGGAATGAAGAAAAAATGGAGAAGGTAAAAGAGAGTGAACAAGGCCGTGCAAAATGAGGAGTGAATTTTAGGGGAAGTCTACCAATAATTATTAGTGTGGAAACAAAAGATGATGATGAAATAATGTTAGGGAATACCAACAACAATGACGGGTAAGCATGGGGGTAGATATGTGGGAGAACTCAAGAAGATGGAATGAGAAGAGTGAAGAAAAGGTGAGTGATAAGTTGTGATAAGGTGAAGGCGAGGAGAGGATGCATAAAGCAACAAGACATGAAAAGAATGGCAAGAAATGGTATGAAGGATGATGGATCAAGAAGGAGAAAATGGGGTAAAGGAACATTCTTAGGTGGAAGATAGTAGACGCACTCGGTGATATGATAGGTTGAGAAAGGATAATGGTAGGAGGAAAATGTGGTTGGTAGGGGAGACTAGGGGAAGAAATGATCAATGGAGGGAACAAAAAATGAGGTAAGGGAGAAGTCTAGAATGACGAGTTCAACTTAAGGAGGACCCTTAAGTAATATTGTCATGTGACGGAAGTGGTTAAGTAAGATTTCCAAGTGAGGGATGATGGAGATGAAAAGTGGGAAAGTAGGAGGTGGTGTTTGCAAGAATGAAAGAGGAGGTGAAATGATGTGATGATGGGGGATGAGAAGAAAATGTGGATGGCTAGAATGTTGAGTGACGGGGAGTGCAAGATGACAAATCATCCTTAAGAGGGACTCTTAAGTAAGATCACCATGCCGCATGAGTGGTTAAGTAAGATTGCCAAACAGCGGTGACAATATGGAAGGTGAAAGACAAGAATGTATTGGGTACAAAGGGTGGAATGGTTTTTGGAGAACATGATTATGATGTTGGAGTAGATGATGGGATGGAGGAGGGCCAAATGGAAAATCAACCTTAATATGGACTCATAAGTAATATTTCCATGTGACGGGGATGGTTAAGTAGGGTCTCCAAGCCTAAGAAGAAGAATGCTAGGAAGAAGTAAGTGATTGATGGAGTTGGTGGGAAGAGGGTATGACAAGATGGACTGAAGGAGAACCCTCACATGAATTTTCCATACTACGAGAGTGTGTAAGTAAGATTACCAAGTAGGAGACGAATACTAGAAAGAACGAGAAAAAGGTTCATGGTGTAAGCGATAGTGGAACAAGAGGTGAGAGGAGGTGATAACAAGGAAGGGAGGAAACAAAGGAGTGTGACTTAAATGGATGGAGGAACATATGCGGTGTAGGATGGAGAGTGTGAGGGGAATCCTTAATTGGGATGCCCACGTGGTGAGAGGGATGAGGCAAAAATGATAAGTGGAAGAGGCAGAGCGAGAAAGATGTCTATGGTGGTGACTATTTTATGATGAAATAAGAGATGGTGGAGAAGTATCTATAGTGGGAAGATCTTAGAAAGAGGGTATATCTTAACCAAGAGTCCCATATGGAAAGGGTGATTAAGTAAGATTGTCAAGCTAAAAGTGGAAGAGTGAAAGAGAAGAATACAAAGTGGTGAAAGGGGACATGAATGGTGATAAGAGTGATGTGGGAATAAGTGGAGGATGAGTAGAAATGATGAGTGAGGATGAATGGATAAAATACATGGTGACCATGGTGAGCAATGAGAAATTTTTGGATAGCAAATGTTACTTGAGAAAGATCCTCAAGTAGGATTCATAAAACTGCAACGGTGATCAAGTAGGATTCCCAAAACTGGGAATGTATTAACATGGGTGAATGGATGAGGTGCAAAGTAATATTTTTATAATGTAGGAAGATAATCACGTGACAAAAGCTTATTAATTTTAATATAACACATAACAAGATGCATCATGATATAAAAGATCAGGATGACTAGACTGTAATGTGCATGACAACATAGATAGGGGCCATCAAAAAGATAAGATGCCCTAATACGATATGCAAGTGTAAGAGAGCATAGAAAGAGGCCATCAAGAAGGTATGATGCCCTTGTACGTTATGCAATCACATAACAAAAGTTTATTAGAAGAAATACCATGATACAAAAAATCAAGATGCCCCTGTAATATATCAAGATGCAAGAAAACAATTAATAACTTTCAAATAGTAATGCAACACAAGAACAAATTAGACATGTCCCTAATGTGTTCAACAATGATGATTTATCTCGATGTGCCCCTAGCAGGAGTATAAGGGCGTAGAATGGATTGGGTCATTGTCCTCAAACAAGGAAACAATGAGAGCTGATTTTCCCAAGCGAGGATTCATGCGAGGGGAAGTGGTTTGAATTCGATAGTCATAAGGTGGTTGGAACATTTGTTAGGGATAATAGTTCAAAGGATGAATTATGTTGATTATTAAGTTTTTTGGGGTTTTGATGGTTTTACATTTTTTAGAATTTTATGGTTTTTTGTTGGGGTTAGCACACCGGTTGTACATATATATTAATCAGATCTAAGCATAAAAGCAATAAATACGGAAATAAACAAGAAGAAAAAATACATAAGATTTAATGTGGTTCACCCAGTGTGGGCTACATCCACCAAGAAACAACCAATTTATTATCACAGAGGAAATACAATGAAGATTTGCAATCTTCCACACCTTCTTGGATGTCCTGTACTTTCTTCTCTACAAATTTCTCTTTTTCTCAAAAGGAAAATTCTCTCTAATCTCAATTGAATTCTACCTTCTAAACCCTAGCTTTATGCTTATATATGCATATACAATCTTAGGGCACTTTAACTATGCAATTACAACCATTAGATTCACTTTACAACTAAAGATAGATCTAATTCCCACAACTTAATTATAGTAGTCACACACAGGAAAACAATGCCGGTTAGCCCTAAATGATGTCGATTCCTCCTTGCTTAACCGATACCGGTCCATGGATGACTGACGATGGTTTTCAACCGACACCGATTCATCGTGTCTATTCTAACAAGTCTGCAAAAGCATGCCAGTGAAGTGATTAAGCTCCATAACTCAATAATCTCCCACTTAGAGATAAATTTCTACACTGTACCATACAACTCCATCCTCTGATCCTTTCCTTTGGTCTATTTCTCCCTCTTCAAGTCTCAAAACTCTTAGACAAATAGAAGTGGAGTGTAGCTCGAACTTCTCATTTTCCAACGACTTCTTCAAAGATATTTGTAGGCTTTTCCTTTATATGAATTTTCTCCAACTTCAATTGCCCATCCTCTAATACCTGCCGTATGAAGTGATATCTTAATTGAATGTGTTTCATTATAGAATGAAACATTGAGTTCTTTGCTAGATGAATTACACTTTGACTATCATTGTACAATCTACAATCCTCTTGCTCTTTTCCCAACTCTTCCATGAACCTGCTCATCCATATCATCTCCTTACTAGCTTCTGTAGCTGCAACATACTCAGCCTCTGTAGTAGACAAGGCCATAACCTTCTGCAATCTAGAAATCTAGCTAATTTTCGTGCCACCTAATGTGAAAACATATCCAGTGGTGCTCCTCCTACCATCCAAATCATCAGCCATGTTTGAATCCACATAGCCACGTAAAGAAGTATCTTACCCTCCATAGCATAAATGCATGCTAGATGTCCCTCTCAAATACCTGAGAATCCATTGGACTACTTTCTAATGCTCTTTACCTGGATTAGCCATAAATTTACTCATAACTCCCACTACCTGTGCAATGTCTGGTCTAGTACAAACCATAACATACATCAAGCTCCCAACTATGTTGAAGCATACAAAACTCGTGTCATATACTCAACCTCCCGTGTGATGTAAGACACTGATCTTTTCTCAATTTGAAGTGTCCAACCATAGGTGTACTTACAGGGTTTGAATTTTACAAATTAAACCTTTCCAACACCTTATTAGTATAATGATCCTGAGACAAATATAACTTCTTATTCTTCCTGTCTCTGTGAATTTGCATGCCAAGGATTCTCTTTGCGGCTCAAACCCTTCATTGCAAATGTGTGAGCTAGCTTTTATTTAAGCTCACCAATGTCATGCATACTAGATCTTGCAATAAACATATCATCCACGTACAATAACAAAATAATATAGCTCCTATTTCCAAGCATCTTGAAATAAACACAATCTTCGATTCACATCTCAAATGACCATGCTCTTGCATGAAACTATCAAACCTCATATACCATTTCCTTAGATCTTGCTTGAGCCCATATAGGCTCTTTTTTAATCTGCACACAAGTTTATCCTTACTCTTGACTTCATACCCAAGTGACTAATTCATATAAATCTCTTCCTCTAAATAACCATGAAGAAATGTTGTCTTGACATCAAGTTGCTCTAAATGAAAATCCTCTACCGCTACTAAACTCAATACAGTATGAATAGAAGTCATCTTAACAACAGGAGAAAATATTTCACTAAAGTCAATACCTACTTTCTGTGTAAATCCCTTTACTACAAGCCTTTCCTTGTATCTCTTCTGTCCACCCTCTTCTTCCTTGATCCTGTAAACCCACTTGTTTTGCAATGCTCTTTTACCTATTGGCAACTTAACCAAATTCCATGTCTGGTTTTTCTCTAAGGAGTCCATCTCCTCATTCATGTCATGCTCCCACTACTTGTGGGATTTATCTTGCATTACTTCTTCAAAGCTTTCGGTTCACCACTATTAGTCAATAATAAATAAGACAAGGAAGGTGAAAATATTTTTGGAGGTCTACTTACCCTTTGTGACCTTCTCACTAAGATTTGGGGTACTGGAGGCTCAATCTGCTCATCATGTAGATTTGTACCTACCTACTTGATAATGACCAACGTCGATTCGGATAACCGATTCCAATATGTCTCTTTTAACTAACTTGTAGGTATAGAGGATTGATGTCGGTTAGGGGTAAACCAATACCGGTTACTGTGTAAACTTGTAGGTGTTAATTTTGAATCGAGAGTTCATTTTCATCCACAAACTTCTCCACCGGTTCACCTTTGGGTACCAAAACTTGATCCATGTACATTCTCTTTTCATTCCAATCAATGTCACGAATCCTAATTATCTTAGAACCTTCTAAATCCCAAAACCGAATCTGAAATCACCAGAGCCATAACCAATGAAAGTACATCTTTTGGATTTAGCATCCAATTTCTTTCTATTTTCCTTATCAATATGCACAAAAGCTTCTGAGCCAAATACTCTAAGAAAATAAAGATCTACCTCTTTTCCAGTCTAAGCTTCTTCTGGTATTCCACCATCAGTGCACTTGAAGGTCCATAGTTAATCAAATAAACTGTTGTGTCTACTACTTCCGCCCAAAAATGTAAGGGAAATCCAGCATGTATCCTCATGCTTCTAGCATGTTCCATGATTTTCCTGGTCATTATTTCTACAACACCATTCTCTTGTGGTGTTCTTGGAACCATCCTTTCTCTGTGTATTCCATTTATTGAACAATAATCATAAAAATCCTTACTGCAGTACTCACCACCATTGTCAGATCTAAGACATTTTAATTTTGAATTTGATTCATTTTCCACAAGGTCTTTCCATCTTTTAAAAGTTTCAAAAACATCAGATTTACGATTAATACAATAAACCCATACTTTTCTTATGAAATCATCAATGAAAGTAACATAATATTGAGATCCTCCATGAGAAGCTACCTGGGATGGTCCCCACACATTTGAGTGTACAAGCTCTAATTTATGATTCTTCTTTGTTGCCCCAACTTTGAGAAATATCACTCTCTTCTACTTTCCAAAAATATAATGCTCATAGAAATCAAGATCTACACATTTCAGATATGATAACTTACCCTTTTCCTTTAAGATCTGCATTCCCTTTTCACTCATATGGCCTAGCCGATTGTGCCACATGCTTGTATTTGAATCTGAAGTAGATAGAACAGAAAAGGAATTAGTAATATATGTAGATAAATACAATGATCCTACCTTCTTGCCTCTTGCTACAACAAGAGATCCCTTGGTAACTTTCCAAGATTCGGCTGTGAGTGTAACCATGTAACCAGTTTCACATAATTTTCCTGTAGAAATTAGATTTCTTTTAAGGCTTGGAACATGCCTCACATATTTCAATATCCATGTATTTCCATTCTGAAATTTAAGATGAACTTCACCTCTACCAGTAATATTGCATGGTTCATCATCTCCTAAATAAACATGCCCAAAATTACCCTGGACATAATTTCTGAAATAACCCTTTTTAGGGGTTGCATGCAAAGAAGCTCCTGAATCTAAAACCCATGAATCAATTTTACTAAGGAGAGAATTAGGGCATATTGCATTACCTCTTTTGTAGCAACATTTTCCTCTTTACCTTTCTTTGGTACATTCTCTTTGTTTTCCTTGAACCAACAATCCTTCTTTGCATGACCTTTCTTTCCACAATTCCAACAGATTATACCTCTACCTCTGGATTTAGATCTACCATTGTTAGACTTTGATTTCCCATTATTCTTGCTCTTAGATCTCTCCTTCTTCCTTCCCTTGCTTTCTACATTCAAAACATTCATAGATGATGATTTTCCTGTACTTTTCTGCATATTTCTTCATTTAGGATTATACTTACCATATCATCAAACTTTAAAACATTAGTAGTAGATCTTTGTATTACTAACAACCACTATCATGTTATCCCAACTATCTCGCAAAGAGCATAGTAATAAAAGTGCTTTCACTTCATCCTCAAATGGAATACTAAGTGATTTTAATTGATTTATAATAGAAGGAAATCATTCAAATGAATTGATACAAATCCTTCTTCTTGTATCTTTCAATTAAATAATTTTTCATCAAACACCCTTTATTTGAAGCACTAGGTTTTTCATATAGATTTGCTAAAGATTTCATCAACTCTACCGTAGATGTTGCTTTGGTAATATTCGAAGCCACAGATGTTGCCAGACTCAATCTTATAGATCCCAAAGCCTTTCTATCAAGAATTTTCCATTCTTCATCAATCATATTTGTAGGTCTTGCCTTCTCATCCAACGGTAAGTATAAATCTTTCTGATATAGATAATCCTCCACTTGCATCTTCCATAATAGATAGTCACGACCATCAAATTTATCTACTATGAATTTGCCTTCTTCTCCCATTGCTTTGCTCCCACTCAATCAGAAATCCCTCTGTGAGTAAATCTATCAACACACATAACCCTCAAACAAAGATGCTTTGATACCAGTTGTTGGGGTTAGCACATCGGTTGTACAGATATATTAATTAGATCTAAGCATAAAATTAATCAATATAGAAATAAACAAGAAGAAATAATACACAAGATTTAACGTGGTTCACCCAGTGTGGGCTACGTCCACCAAGAAACAACCAATTTATTATCACAGAGGAAATATAATGAAGATTTATAATCTTCCACACCTTCTTGGATGTCTGTACTTTCTTCTCTACAAATTTGTCTTTTCTCTCAAAAGGAAATTGATCTCTTATCTTAATTGAATTCTAACTTCTAAACCATAGCTAGGGTTCATTTTAAGAGACTTCTTGGAAATCGAGGTGAAAAATACTTGGCGAATATTCTCATAACCGGTTTCGCAAGAAGGTAATTTTTTGGGGGTCCGAAAGTAAATTTTTTGCCTAATTTTTAAGTGGTGTGAGAGAAGGCATGCAGACGCGCAATAGGATATTTCTTGTCGCGCATCAACAAGGTTGTTGTCACACAACAACAAATCTTCTATCACGCATCTGCAGCCTCCGCCCTCTGGTCGCGTGACAACAAAATCTCTGTGTTGTGCATCAAAAAATCTCTGTCATGCGTCTACTTCCTTTGCACTCTGTCGCGTGTCAACAAACTCTCCCTGTCGTGTGTCAACAAACTCTCCCTGTCACACGTCAAAAACTCTCTGTCGCACATCTGCAGCCTCCGCCCTCCTATCGCGCATTTGTAGCCTCCGCCCTCTTGTTGTGCGTTTATTGTACTTGATAATACATATGCCCCATGTGGTATGAGTGAGCTAGTAGTGTTCTACCTGGCAAATAATCTAGGATTATATAGGGGATAGTTTCAAGGGTAGGTGAAGGTGACCCCCAAATAAATTAAATCTGTAATTTTTAGGTGAACAGGGCCCGACCACACGGCAAAAAATTCACCTCTTCAAATTTTTCAAAAATGGAATATTCGCAATATTATGAATATTCGCCACTAAAATTATCCCCGAGATTCATAGCTTTATGGTTATATATGCATCTACAATCTTAGGGCACTTTAGCTATGCAATTACAACCATTAGATTCACTTTACAACTAAAGATACATCTAATTCCCACTACTTAATTATAGTAGTCACACACAAGAAATTGATGTTGGTTAGCCTTAACCGATGCGGTTAACCCTAATAGATGTCGGTTCCTCCTCGTCTGACCGATCTGGGTCCATGGGTGATTGACGTCGGTTTGTCAACCGACGCCGCCATTCTTGTGTATTCCGTAAAGTATGTAAAAACATGTCAATGAAGCGATTAAGCTCCACAACTCAACATTTTTATATGTTTTTGGGATTTTTAAGAGTTTTCAAATGTTTATGTATTTTGGAGATTTTCAAAGGTTTTTGGATTTTTGAGATTTTCTAATGTTTTTTGGATTTTTATCTGTTTTTGGAAATTTTAAAAGAAATTTTATGGACCAAAATGTAAACTACTTATAAGAGGTGATAAACCGGGGTATCATCCATATGTACCATGTTCCTCGTGGTAACTCATGCTTTGATTAATATGAAAATTATCACTCCATTGGCAGGATATGTTGGTGATGATAAGATGAAAAGAAGTCCAACTCCATTCTTGACTCCAAGTATCTAGTAAGATGTGAGGGTTTTTTCACCCGAAATTAAGGACACATGATGTACATAATGAATATAGAGACAAGTGCTAACAATAATCCATTTGGAAAATTGTGACTCAATTCTTCTTAAGGTCACTAAACCAGTTTCAAAATGACTTTCTCTTTATAGGTCACGTACTAGACTTAGACAGTTACGTGGCCTACTGATTAGTAAGATATGAGATGAAGGGATAGTTCTCTCTTCACTTAGGCATCTAAATTACTTCTTTGGGGATTTTATAATTGTAAGCACTTTTGATTTATAAGATTTTGTATTTTTTAATGACTCCCTATGCTTTGCCCCATGCTACTAGTAAGAAGCAAGGGCTCATCACCGAAGGCAAAACATAGGCGAGTAATTTTTTTGATGTTTTTAAAATTTTGAATGTTTTTGTAACATTTTTATGCTTTATAATTTATGAATGACCCTCTACGCTTTTCCCCATGCCACCAGTAAGAGGCAAGGGTTTATCACCGAAGACAAGACGTAGATGAGTAAGGGCACCTCCCTCCATTCCAGTCTCACACTACTAGTAAGAAGTGTGGGCTCAACACCAAAGAGTGTGAAGGACCAAAGGTGTGATAATGAATTATTCATAATTTATTGAATTTTAAAATAATGCTTTTTTATTTGGGAAGGAACGTATGCCCCCAATCTCAGCCCCACACGACTAGTAGGACACGAGGGTTCAACACCGAAGACTGAGATGGACGATCAAATGAACCGGGTAAAGAAGTTTAGAGCTTTTTTGTGAAAAGAGAATTTCTTTGAAGGGGATATATTACCATCAGTAAGCTTCTAGGTATGACCATAGGTGAAAGAAGTTGAAAATGGGAGACATTATAAGAAGTATGATACTCAAAAAACTTAATAGGATTTATATTAACACTTGTCTCATGATGATGAATATGAAGATGTGATTTTGATAATGAAAATATCTACCAATGGAATGAATGATTTTAAGTTATTCAGAGATGAGTAAGACAAAAGGAAAATGTACAAGTAGTTGTCTCTCAAAATAGAGAGCACCTCAAGAATATAATTTCTTTAAATGTATTGCATTCATCGGTTCATCAAGTTCTGACCATCTTCAATGGCCAATTTATAGGCTCCAGAGCCAAATTTAGTTGTAATTACATAGGGTCCTAACCAATTAGGTTCAAATTTTCCTTGTTTTTCTTGCTCTTTAGTGGTATTATTTTTATTTTCTTTGAGAACGAGATCACAAACCTCAAACTCTAGGCGGGTCTTAATTTTTATGGTAACTGCGTTGCAATGATTTTGATAGACTTGAAGATGATTGAGGGTGTTAATTTGTTTTTAATCGAGAAACTCAAGCTCATTAAGCCATGATTGTCGATATTTATCTTCATTAATTACATCATTAAGGGATATTCTCAAGGATGGGATTTCAACCTCAAAAGGTAAAATGGCTTTGCAACCATAAATGGGGGAGAACGGGGTGGCTCCTATAGGTGTGCGGTAAGCCCAAAGAGCAAGATAAATTTGAATGTGTCAATTTCTTCCATGTGTATCAACATTTTTTTCCATGATGGATTTTAAATTCTTATTGGTAGTTTTTTCTTGGCCGTTACCTTGGGGGTAGTATGGAGTAGACCATTTAAGTTTGATGTGGAAACGTTTGGTGAGGTCTTTTACATCCTAGTTTTTAAATAATTTTCCATTATCTGTGGCAATAGAGGACGGAATTCCAAATCGATAGATGATATTGTTAAAAATGAAAATTTATATTTGGATTCGAGGAACATAGGTGAGAGGCATAACTTCTACCCATTTAGTGAAGTAACCGATAAGCGGTAATAATGAACTTATGTCATCATGACGGCGTTGTCGATTTTACCGATGAGGTCAAACCTCCATCGAGAGAAGGGTCATGGTGTGGTGATCGATTACAATGCTTGAGAAGGTGCGTGGATAAGGTTGCCATGTTTTTGACAAGCTTGACATCATTTGACAAAATGACATGCATCATTCTCCATGGTGGGCCAATAATACCCAACACGCAGGATTTTCTTGGCTAAAGCCATACCGTTTATGTGCGCTCCACGAGATACCAGAGTGGAATTCGGTTAGAACGCTAGAGGCCTCCTCTTGATTAAGACATCGGAGCAGGTTGTCATCGTAACCTCGTCTATAGAGAGTGTTTGCTAAAATGGTGTAACAAGAGGCACATTGTGCTAAAGCACATTTATGAATTGGTTTCATGTTGGTAGGAAATGATTTGTCATGGATGAAGGTGTAAATATCATGGTACAAGGGTTATTTGGACCCATGATTTCACATACCATAGTAGTTTTAGGTAGATTATAAGCGAGACATTAGAAGATGTTCTACAAGAAAATGTGCCTGGGTTGACTAGATACAATTTCTACAGAGATCCAAAGGTTGCCATGGCATCCGCGGATTCGTTACGAATTCTAGGGATTTGATCAAAGTTAATCAATTGAAAATAGCTTCGAAGGCTATCTACCATGTGCTTATATGGAATAAGTTTTTCGTCCTTGACTTGGTATTCATCAATAGCCTATTTAATGATAAGTAAAGAGTCACCAAATACAACCAACTCTTTAAGTAGGAGAAATTTATGTTGTGGTCTTTTCTAATTGTTTGAAAATGTTAAATGATGACATAAGTTGTGGAGTGGAAGTGGTAGTGGAGTTAGATGATGGATTAGGAGGTGGTGTGGAGACGAAGTAGCAGTTATTTGTAGTATTTGGGACCCACACCTTTTTTGTCTAGTGGTGAGCTGCATAGTCGGTTTTGATCTTTATGGTAGCCATTAGATCTTGGTTATAGTCTATGGTCGAGATGGTCGAGTCATACTCAATGTTGTTTGATGATTGACCCTTGTCCTTGAATTATCATCATGGTTAGGGAAGGGGTTTTTTAACATGTTGATTTTTTCTTTGGGGTTCTTTGTTTCAGAGGTATTTTCAACATTTATGTCTCTACGTTTGATCAAGCTTGAATATCTTGTCGAGTTCTTGCATCCTTCGAGCATGAACATCCCTCCACCTCGTCCTAATGTCCAAATAGCCCCATCTATAAGTGTCCCAAATCCATTATCCCATTTATCCATTGGTGCAAAGTAGTTGATCTTGTTGTAGAGAAGGCCTTGCTCCGATTCGAGGGAAACACCTACATTTCACATAATCGGGCTCATCCACACTTCATTGCCAAATTATAGAAAATAATCATGTGGGGAAGATTGGGTTTAATTTAGGGGTTGAAACATATTAATTAATTGATTAACATCAATTAATTCAATGTGCATTTTTATGGGAAATGGAATGGTGAAATTAATTGATTTAGGATAGGTTTGAAATTGTGGTGTCTACGGATACTATTTTTGAGAATTTATGCACAAAGACCAATTGTCACCTATGAAATTGATCATTCAAGGTACTACTGTACGTGTAGTCATAAAATCACACACTTTAGACATTATTTAGTCTCGGTCTCATACTACTATTAATATGGTTTTTGAGTGAAGAAAGTACTAATTAACCCCTGTCTTTTGGTCATTTTACTTTGATTTCTGTCGTCATTGCTGACCTCCCATACACACTTGCCCAATTTGTTTTCGCTGCGTTTTGTCATTTTAGCTATGGTGGGGTGTCCATGCTTATATTGGGGTGCCCGAAGACGCCCTAGTCCCAGTCAGGGAACCTTGGGCCTTTTTACACTTTATCGCCAATTTTTGGGTACTTTCTAGTCATTTGAGCTTTCCATCTATTTAGTGGTCATCCTTTTGGGGTTAATTACAAAATTAGAACAAGAGAACCATATAAATATAAAGTTATGAGACCATAATGAGGGACCAAACACTAAGAACTACTATCATCACCTAAGGTTGCATCCATCAAAGGCTTCATTTGCATCCATCTAGCTCCATCACAAGGCACAAGGCTGGTTCATTTACATCACACTGCATAGGAGGGAAGTTTATTCTATTCCATCCACCATTTTATTACATTTTCTACACATAGTTATTGCTCGCTACTTTCACAAAGTGTGACTGACACAAGAGCACCTAGGGCATGATTGCACACACTTACACATAGAACTACATCGGGTCTGAGATGTAGTGCAACACTCAATTAGTAAGTCCACCATTGTGGCAACCGAGGTCGATCGACCCCTTCATATGCATATTTCTTTTTAGGGTTTGATGCTTGTCTCGGGGTTTTGCAGGTCTTTTCTTCATCATTAACTACAAACGACATCCAACGCAGTTCAAATACATTAGTGCGATAGATAGCGAAGGCTTCAGATCATCTAGCGACCCTACAAATATGGTTTTTGGACCTCTTACATAGACCAAGGTACCCAAAATACTGACTAGGCGCCCATAGGCACCCGATACTCTCATGCAGCACCCCATTCCACCGAGATTGCCCGGATTTGCAAGTTTCGGACCTTGGCATAGTTGTTTCCCCTTGCTTTTCTTGATCATTTCTGCGCGACATAGTCCAACAAGTTCACCGAATCAACTAAGCTCCTTCCAACCCTTCTTTGCATATTAGGGTTTCTATTTTCATTAGCCTAGTTGCTTGGGTCACTTTCTATATTTATTTATTGTCTTTATCTCATTGTTATTTCTGTCTTTATCTGCTGTTATTTTCTTGATGTTCCTAGTTAGATTAACTACCATTATTCCACATTTTAGTTAATCAAGACGGGAGATCATACCTCATAAATACTATCAATCTGCACTCTCTTCCACACATAAATTAAATACATCTCCTATTTTGTTGTTTTTTCCTACTAGTGTTGTCGCCTTCAACATTTCTACATCCATCATACATGCATGTCTTTGCATACCCCTCAAGAAAATAAAACCATTAGAAGGCTAGGCATTATCACCTTTTAAAGACTCCCTCAAGCCTGTCCATTATATTTTGATTGATTAAATGAGTTTCATTGGTCCCAAATTAGTTACCCTTGTTGACTATTGCCTTCAAGAAGCTTTCCCCATTACAAAACATCCTCATTCGGCAACATGTCTATCAATCTCATTAGCGACCTTGGCAGGTTGCCTCCTACTAAGGACATACCATTGCATGTTAACACTCATGTGGGGGTAACCTTTGGAAGAGCTTTCATACATTAGTGATATTGCAAACTATTTTTTTGTCAATAAGGTTCCAATCCGACACAAGTGTCTATTTGGTGGCTCTACTTAACATTAGAAATGATGAACCTTGTATAAAAGAATAAGAAAGCCTCATGTCTTGAACAAATGCTCAACTGAGTGATCAAGATAAAAATAAATTTTGCTTCTCCACTCATTTGTTTCGCAACAAACTCCTTGTTAACCTCCACAACCTAGAAATGTTAAAATCATTAAATATTCTTGTCGCCTATCATTGTAATGCACAACTCACTAGGTACATTATTTTTGTAGAAACAAATGATGATAATCTGCAACAAAAACTCTTCTTTCGCAAACATCAAAAGGTTAATGCTTACAACTAACTTATGGGTTGAAAGCAGAACTAGTCAATCTCATGATTGTCAAAATCATCAACGTAGTTTATAACACCTCCGACACTCCTCTAGAACTCCCCTGCTATTCATGGTCATCAAATTTGACAAGTCTATTGGACCATCCTAAGATGAAAAGAACCCCCTCCATCTTCTATCGCCCTTATTTCAAGAGGCAATTACAAATAACTCCCTCTAAAAATGACTTGGGCGTTGACAATCCATAAATTCCAAGGACTTAACACTTCAAAAAACAACTATAGATAATGGAGGAACAAAAGGACAAGGTCTTACATTTATAGTACTCTAGAGTCCCCTCCCTTAATGACCCCCAGATTTTACCTCCTTTTATCGAGGCTCATTTGTCAAAAAAATATTTGTGAGGACCGCCACGTAGATGCCGTGTCCTCCTGCTTGTGTACACATCAAAAGTCAAAAGAAGGGTCGTCCCACCTTTGTTGGGAAATTTCGAAGAAAGACTTTCAAGCCAGAGTAACGGAAACTACACGGCAATTTTTCCTTCATACATAATACATACATTCATTGAACAAGAATAAAGTAAACACTCCCATTCAATGGCGAGATCGGTAGCAGTTTCGATTGCACTCACAGCAACTTTGTTCCTTTTTCTCTGCAGTAAAATTTTCATTTTGCATTTTGCATTCTGCATTGTCTGTTTTAGCCTTACCTAAGTTTACCACTGCTTGATGTAAAAGTTTTTTATTTGCAGGAGTGAGTGTGAAGGCAGCGACGTTTGACATCATAAACCAGTGCCCCTACACAGTGTGGGCAGCTGCAAATCCAGGCGGAGGGCAACAGCTGGCGCAAAGGCAGTCATGGAACTTCCAAGTTCCCGCCGGAACAACGGCGGGCAGAATTTGGGGCCGCACGGGCTGCTCCTTCGACGCCAGCGGTCGAGGATCCTGCGAAACCGGCGACTGCAACGGCATGCTCGCGTGTCAAGGTTACGGGCAGATTCCTGCAACTCTTGCGGAGTATTCCCTTAACCAAATCCAAAACCTAGATTTTTACGACATCTCCCTTGTAGACGGATTCAATCTGCCGCTGTCGTTAACCCCGACAAGCACAAGCAGCAGCTGCAAGCCAATAACATGCGCTGCCCACATAAATTCCGTGTGTCCCAGTGAGCTTAAGGTGAGCGGTGGATGCCAGAGTGCCTGCGCTACATTTAACACTTCACAATACTGCTGCACAGGGGCCTATGCCAACAACTGCCAACCCAATAATTACTCCAAGTTTTTCAAGGCACAATGCCCGCAAGCCTACAGCTATCCCACCGATGATGCCACCAGCACCTTCACTTGTCCTGCCACTGCTGCTTCTAATTATAAAATTGTCTTCTGCCCGCAACAACCATATATCTCTCTCTATTTATATATCGAGGAATAAGCTTCGCTGCCCTCTATCAATGAAGATCGGCTTTATCAAGTTCAATCTGATTGGGTTCACCCATTTTGGTTAGGAATGTAGAGAGGAAAAACTTGCAAAATAAAAAGAGATTTCATGTCAGAATCTTGATCTGGATCAGGGATACATTCTTCTGATCAATGTTTAAATTGCCAATATCGTTTCTGTTATATGCACCATGCAAGTTTCAAGATTGAAATCATAATAGAGGATGAAAAAAACATGAAGCGGCAAACAAAGCATTTTGGATTCAAAGAAGACAAGGTTGTTAATGAGTGTTTTTGTGCTGAATGCCTCAAATGTCCTCTTGTAGGTAAAGAACATGTATCCTATCAGGATAACCATAATGCCATTGTTGGAGGATACTCGTGAAGAGCACAGAGATTTCCTTCTCAGATGCAAGTTTGATTGAATCCCTTGATTCACCAGCCATGAATGACAACCTAGAAGGAATGTGATGACCCAGCTAAATTTGAGCCAAAACCCCTCCTCTTTTCAAAACCCTGGATCTATGGGGTATCTATAGACAACAAAATGTTGAAAATTCACAATAGAGTGCAGATTTTGTGACAAAAGAGGAGGCTTTTATTGTCACTAGCTCCTAGACATTTTAAAACCTCCTATTGATTTGGATTTTTTAATATTTTCATGCAACAGGACATAAGTGTGTGGAGATGTTTATGGTTAAACTAAATGCTCAAAACTTTTCTTATTTTTCAGTCACAAATTTTTTGATTGCTTGCATGTTTATTTGGTTACGCAACTCACAGTAATGACCCTGCACAATCAAACCAGTATATGGGCAACAATGTCAAGTTGTCAACAAGAAAATACCAGGGTTTTTTTCTAATATGGTGAATATAATGAATATTGTAATATATTATTTAACCCATAATTGTTCGTAAGTCTAGAGTCTTTGTTTCTCTATTTTAGATGCTCCTGAATTTATAAATTGTCTTGCTTATTTTGTATATATCTTTTATTTTGATACTTAGTCTTCTTTTTAAAGGGAAAATCAAATAAATTCCCAAAAAAAAGTTTTGATCATACATAGCCCAGGTAATTGAAACCAAAACACACATTGTTTTCATCCATATAAGGTTAATGGAACAGAGTCCCCTTACTTCTAATTTATCCATGGTATGATAGTCATTTTTTTCTTGCCAAATTTCGGATGCAGTTAGGACTACCCTAATTAAAATGGTGTTGGGGTAAGTTTTGACCGTATTCTTAAGATTGCTAAATTCATGACCCAGTTTATTAGTAAAATAAACTTCATAACAGTCGACACTTCAGTCTTCACTTCATTAAGTTTATTGTTAACTCTCTTAGTTTATATATTGTTTTCCCGTTAGTCATTGTTGGAAATCAATTTAAAATTATGTTTGCCACTTCATAACATGACCAAATGACACTACAATTTTGAATGATTAATTTCAAGTTTAACCATTCTGCTCATTCCTGCTTTCATATGTTGAATTTTGTAATGTATATTGAACTTCACCATGCATATTACTTAACATACGGAATTTTCCATATTCAGATGAGAGTTTTCCAATATATGTCAAAGATATAGATACTGGTGGAAGTGCATCTCGTTCCATATCAATGCTTTCCAAAGTTACCCACTATAGGAGGATCACAACAGAAATGGCAAACATATACAGAACATGTTGTATATTTGGAAAAGATGTAATCAACTAAACATCAATGATGAAATGAAGTAAAATAAGTAGTGATAAAGATCATGGCAAGACAATATAGAGACTAACCATACATGATGATCCCAATGCAAGAATAAAGTTGTTTTTGCAAATGATTTGAGCACAATGAGATATGATACTATAATTAAAATCGAACAAACAAGCTACATATGATCTTATAATTAAAATCGAACAAACAAGCTACATATGATCTTGATAACAAAGGAAACCCTGCACAGAAGCCTTCAAACATTGGACCATGCTCATGTATGAAAACGAGTAATCTTAAAAAAATTATAAGTTCAAAATGGACCGAACCATATATGAAGTAGAATTCGTACCCAAAGGTTCTCCCATTGGTGGTGCCCAGGGATATTTTTGTTGAGTAAAAGGCCTCCATATAGGGTATGAAAATGGTGTAATTTTACCTCATTCTTTACTCTCATCACACTTCAATGCTTTTGGATTCAAGAACGAATTTTTTTGCTTTGCCAATTGAAACATCATCTATTAAACTTTGCCTTTACATATTTTAAACTTCATATTGCGTATTTTGAACTTCACATTGCATAAGTCACTCAAAGTTTTCATTGCATATTGTGAATTTTGAACTGCATATATTGAACTTAACTTGATGCATATATAGAACTCTGCATTGTCTTCTTATGAAAGTAGGATTAAACCACTTCCAATCCAATCATGTGATGGAAAGATCTGTTTGGCATTTTGGAAGGGACAATCTACTCAACGGATGCTGCTAAGAAAATTTTCAAATAACTTATTTTTATAGAATTCTACAGCCGAAGCCGCAACATTTTCAAAAAGTGAAATAAACTATAGGGCATTCAAATTATCTGAGGAAATTATTAAGACTGCAGGGAGAGCAAAATTTTAGCCCGTCTCCAGCAGTAGCTTAAAATTCTCTTCTTATACCACAATTACCAGAACAGTGTGGTTTTCGAGAGAGATTTACAGTATTTTTCAGTTGCGATATCGTGTAGAGTTGTTCAATTTTTTTCCATGATAGATTGGAATTTCTATAATGCACTAGATCTTTAACAAAATTGTGTACTTAATTTGCCATGTTTTTTTCAGTTACTGATCCTTTATTGGGCTACCTTGTCCTGCCTGCACAACATTTTAGGAGATATTGTGATTTTTGCAGAAGAATTATTTAGACTCATTATATGAAACCGATATATCGCCTGCTACCTCCTGCGTTGATTGTGGGATGCTTTGCATTTCTACGAGGGTTTCATTACTGTGCATTTTGTCCATATGAGGTGAGATTGCGGACATTATTTCTTCAAACAAGGGGTGTCTATAGTTCATCCTCACTGGTATAACCGTTCCTCAAAATATTGTTCCAACGTGGATATGTTTTGTATCTCTAATCGATGATGGTGGAGGTGGAGAGGATTCAATTGAAGGAGCAAAAACCATAGAACTGAAAGTTGAATCTTCCTTAGTGTTAGGAGATTTTGTTTAGAGAGAATCTCACTAGTAAATACATATTCAAAAATATTATAATTTTTTTAAAATTAAGTAAATTCTGGATATCTTACACCTTGGTATATTTAAGATCTTAAAAATATATGTTTGGTCATTTTATATGTGTTTGGTCATATTTTGGTTGTGAGACATATTTTGTTGAAGGTACAAAAGTGTAAAATAGTGAGACATAGTTATATGCTTTGACCTTCGTTATATGGCGTTTGTCTTTCTCGAAACAAGGGATTTACTCCTTAATTTTTGCTTCCCTTGCCGTGGGGCTCCATAACATGTCCCGCTACCCAGGCGCCCCATCCCCTCGACTCTCTTGTAACAAGAGTGCGGAGGCAAGCCCCCCACACCCCCTTCAGGAAGTGAGCTACAAACCGCACTGCAAAAGGATCTAAAATTTAACTTTGTTGTCACATATCAAACACTCAACTCTAAAGGTATTTGCAAAATAAGCAAACTTATCTTCCTTGGATTCGAACTCAATTTGGAGTGTTTCTTTCGTAGACATCTCGGCTTAGGTGTTCGTAAGTCTCCACTCTTGTCTTGAACACCACCAACCTCCCAAATCCTTTGCTCACCTTTCGTCAAGCCCAATTTTATCAAGAGGCCTATGTTCTTCACTATATCTCATACTCAACTTTCCATCGCAACCCTCGAAAACTTTCATTGATCTACTCTTTACTACATGTTTCATCTCGGCACAAGACCTCATCTTACTTTGTATCTTGCATTTGACAAATGATGTTCACACATGTCGACTCTTTGGAACTATCCCATTGGAAGGGTTGAAAACATGACAAAAATTACACGAACTTGATGAGAGAGAGATGTACATTCCAACAATTTGGGAGAAAACACGATTGACAAAGAAAAATGAAAATTTGAAAGGTTTGTGGCTTCAAATCTCCCAATTTAAGGAGAAAATTAGGAAAGAGTGTGTATCAAACTCCGCACTCAATTTTAGCACCCTCTGAAAAGTAGAGGATCATGGAGCATTTGTGGAAGCAACTTATTTGTCTAAAATGTCAATAGAGATTGAGTCGATGAATGAAGTTGAAGAAGATCAACATTGTCTCAAACCCTGAGTCTTAAGATTTTCTATGGAAGGAAACAATAGAGAATCAAATGTTCAAATGATGGAAAAGCTTGGAAGTCCATTGCAAATTTCCGGTGATGAAAATCACAAAATATCTTTTAAGTAAACTTGGTGCATAGGGTTCACTAATTAAAAATATGGTATAACACATTCGTTCAAAGGGTATTAAAGAATATCCTTAATGTTAGTTTTTACCTCTAATTATTCAATTGATAATACCCTCTCCGTTATATAATTAAAATGAAAATAATCCCTATTTTTTCCATGTACCTTACCAAATTTTCCATTATAATTTTATTTACCCTTTTTATTTCTACCCTAATATATCAAACAAAAATATAACATATTTCCCACTCAATTATTATTTTCTTGATACTCATTTTATTTGAAAAGAGAGTTTGAAGCCATTCAATACCTATTACCAATTATCTCAAGGTTAAGCTTTAATCATTTATGAATAATTCTTTAAATAATTAATATGGTGAAATAATATCATTCGTGTTCAAAACATATTCAATCCTAGTTTTCTACCATCTTATTATTTCCTTATTAAGAATATCCTAATTTAAATTTCATTATTTAGAAATATATTATAATTTAAGTTTTTGACCTCAATCCTTTTGCAATTTTAAGGTATTTAGTTTTGAAAACTCTAATTTAAATGTTTTAGTTTTATATTAAAATTAACCCTACCTCTCCTCTGCGCCTCGTGCATCCTCTCCACCTCAGACGGTTCCCTTGTGGCTCACTCTTCACACGGTGTAACGTCCCTACCCCGGTTCGAGCATATTGTCATGTGGGGGTTGACTCACCGCTCTACTAGCCCGTTATGTGAGTTCATTGATAGCTCGGTGCATTGCCTTGCTACTTGAGTCTCGGACCCAACTCGGGGCTCGACTCCTCAACTCGGTATTGCATCATCTCAACTCGCCACAAGGTGTCAACTCGCTCGCAACTCACCCCTCAACTTGGTTGTGACTCACCTGGAGCCAACTTGCCAAACGATCCTGTGCGGAGCTAGCTCTCCTGCAACACTCCTCGCCCGGAGCCATCTCACCCAATGCTCCTCATCCAAATCCATCTCGCCCAATGCTTCTAAATCGGATCCGGCTCTCTGAAACACTCCTCATCCAGGAGCGCCGCCCACTAGTGTTTCTCATCCGTACCTAGTGATTTTGGTCAGAAATCCTTTCCTTGGTCCAGGAGCTCCTTGTTTTTGGTTTGGAGCTCTTTGCATTTGGTTCTGAGCTACTACAATTGGTCCGAGTTGCTTTTATTTGGTGTAGAGTGGCCATATATTTGGTCCGAAGTAGTTTTGATCTACTTTTTCAAGCTTATTGTAATAAACTCCTTTTTCTTACAAAGGTTAGTGAGTGCATCCACCAAAATCTTGTGGCAGGATATCCTTTTCTTGCTTATTAGGCATTTTTTTCTCACACGGAACCTTCTCTTTCCCTTCCTACTTGCTTTCGTCTTTTGTTTTGTGCTTATTATGGTGACGTTTTGTTTGCAAATGCTTGAAACTTATTGTGGTCTCCACACTTGCATGGTTTTTTCATCAATTACAAGGTGAGTGACTAATCTGTTTCTCGTCATATGAATACATCGGCTATAATCAATGCACTAAACTATATAGTGCCATAAAAATGGGGTAATATTATTGTTCCTTAGAAGGTTCTTAAGTCATGACTTTCAACTTTCATCATTTTGTTGTTCACTTATGTTCAAATAACTAATTGTCTTGGAAGAATGGGATATTGGATCAATGCATCATGCATGAATTGCTACCCAATCTCCTTGGAATTACTCCCGAACCCAACTATCCCATACAACATAATGATTGGTTGAACAAAAATGACATAACATATGGACTTATTTTTCTAATCGTATATATAGACCTTCAACATAAACTTGAGTTCACTAAGTTGCCTCACACGACATGGACCTTCATTTGTATCACTACATGGAGATATTTATTCCTCACCAAAGTGATGGATCCTCAGATGACCTCTTACCTATCGATGATAGTGAGTTTACTGATACATTCTCGTATGATATGGTGGCACCCACACATGTTGCTTCATCATAATTCAATGTTACTCCCTTCTAAACTCTTAGAAATTCTCCTCCACATGGTTCAATAGTTGATTTTTCACACACTATCCATGCTACATCAAATCTTCGGGTTTCTCCTTCGAGAGCATCTATATATTCTTTTGATTCCAAAGCATAGAGATCACTCCATCACCTATTACTTCAACAAAAATTCAATGTTGCTTCATCACATGCTTCCTGTAATCCTCCACAACAGGATGTTGATTTCTTTGACTCAGATTTAGATGACATGCTTGAGGATACCAATATCACCTTGCAACATATTCTTCCTTCTCTTACTTCCATTTATGAGATCGTGGTTTCTTCACCACAGGCTTCAGAGACTCTTGGCAATATCATGATCATCCACCTCTTCAGGATCTAATTCCTTTGTAGATCCACCTACTTGAAAATGCATTTATGATTATGGACTTTCATCTTGCAGAGCTTGACATGATTGTCTCCGCATCCTTGATATATTATCTCCATTGCATGTTGAACAACCTCTTGAGACATTTTATGGTTCCCCTTCCTCTTCCGCTGATTTCAGACTTCCGGGTCCATTAGATTCCTTGGGAATTCATTGGAAATCATATTTTGGAGGAACTTGATAGTTATCTCCTCCTTCCCCTCCTCTTCTTCTTCTAGAAAGATTACAACATACATGGGTACCTTATCATGATTTTATATTTTAGGACACATATGACACATCTTTCTTAGTTGTCTAGGGGAGTTCTTTTTCTTTTTTTGGATTTCCCTACCTCTACCTAAGATTTGATGAAGGGGGTGTTGGTGTGAGGTATATTTTTTCCTTTTATTACTTTATTATGGATTTTCCACCTCACACATGGTGAGTAATCTTACTTACATGAGTCATGGGTCTATTAGGGAGTTATATGACATATGTCGATTCTCGCCATAGAATCTGCTATACTTGTCATATGGGATTTACATGATATTCTAACATTGTAACTCCTCACTCCATCATAGAAGTATGACATGTCAGACATGGGAGTTACAAATCACTCCCCATATGTACTCTTTTTTAATCTATGAGCATGAGTAGACCATTTTCTTTTATGCATTCACTTTTTCCTTGAGTTCATGTTTTTCTTGTTAATTACTTGGAGGAAATTCATGATATTGTTTAAGTGTAACTACGTTGATGTGGATACCATTTTATGAGATCTTTGAGCCCTCTTTCAGATCTAGTTTCTTTACAAATTTTACTTTAAAGTATTTGATCCCTTGGAATGATCTTCCACTTGGATGACAGGTTGCATGATCTAGTTGCTTCGCCAAACAAATAAAAGGAGTTAACTTTTTAAATGGACATATTCTTGGTCAAATCTTTACACAAAATGTGGCCACATGTCAATATCTCATCTTATCAAGAAATTGGTTGAAGAGATCTCATAAAAATTCTAAATTCATTCAAATCTTGCAGTCTTGCTAAGGCCTCACTTATGGATTAACAACACTTTTCTTCAACGTGTAAATTTTGGGAAACTCTGTTGGGGCCTATGTAAAAAAATTATAGAGAGGATTATCAAGGTGGAAAAATCACTAAGAAAATTCCAACCCTAAAAATTCACCAATTTCAAATTTCAAAAATTAGAATATTCATGAATTAACAAATATTCATGTTATGTTTGTGGAGCCTATTTTCATGTTAGAGTGTGGTACACCTTCTATGTGTTACACTCGGGTATTTTTACGGCGGTCCCGCTCGCCGGTGAGCGGGTCAAGGGGGTTCGGGGCGAAGCCCCCAAGCAAATTTTCATGGGTGGTTTATTAACCCATGGGTAATGGGTAACCGTTATGGGCTGTTTTTGGGCCCATGGTTTTTCTAGTACCCATTGTTTTGATACCCACAGTTTTTGCCCATGGTTTTGATACCCATGGTTTTGTATCAAACTACTTAAGCAATTGTCTATTTATATGGTCTTATGCATATGATACATAGACAAGCAAATGTATTGCATATGTGTTTTGAATTCGGGTGTGAATTCTATAGAGTTTGTTGAGCATAGCTCCAAACGGATCTAGGTATTGTATTGAGAGAGTGGAGGCTTGTAATAAAATCTGAGCAAGTGATTCTTGGTGGACGTAGCCCAAATTGGGTGAACCACGTTAAATCTTGTCTCTCTGTGTTGTGTTATTTATTCTACACTTTTATTTGAGATCTGTAATATTTTCTGCATATTAGTTTCTACTGTTGCGATTCTGTAAGGGATTATTCCGCATATTTTATCTCTTATTTCCTAACAATTGGTATCAGAGCCTAGTTTGGTTTGCTGAAGTGTTGAATCGCAGGGAAATTTTTATCTTGAGTGGGAGCTATGAGATGATGGAAGATCTACGGTTGATAAATTCAACAGGCAGAATTTGAGTCTTTGGAAGATGCAAATGGAAGATTACCTTTATCAGAAGGATCTTTATACTCCATTGTTTGAGAAGGTGAACAAACCCTCGAGTATGATAGATGCGGAATGGGATTTGTTGGATCGGAAGGCACTTGGAATGATCGGTTGTGTCTTGCATCTTCGGTATTATTTAATGTTTCAAAGGAAAAGACTACAAAAGAACTGATGGATGCATTAGGGAAGTTGTATGAAAAACCCTTTGCCTCTAATAAGATATTTTTAATGAAAAAGTTGTTTAATATGAAGATGTCTGAGAATAGTTTAGTAGCAGATCATTTAAATGATTTCAATACGGTTGTGAATATGCTAGCTTCATTACAATAGAATTTGATGAAGAAGTTAGGGATTTATTAATTATGTGCTCTTTACCTGAAAGTTGGAATAGCTTGGTAATGGCGGTAAACAACTTGATTCCAACTAACTTGAAGTTGAAGTTTGAGGATGTTGTAGGGGTGATTCTAAGCGAGGAAATGTGAAGAAAAAGCTCTGGGGAATCTTCTACTTCAGGAATACTTTGACAGTGGAAACTAGAGGGAGACAAAAGAATAGAGGAAACCGTGGAAAATTGAAAGATCGAGCAAGGTCAAAATCTAAGAGAAAGATTGTATGTTGGAACTGTGGAAAGTCTGGGCATGCAAAGAAGGACTATTTGGAGCTTCGGGACAAGAAGAAACAACATGAAGAAAACAAGGAGGTAAATGTGGCATCGGTTAATGTATGCCAGGATGCTTTGATTCTTTCTTTACGTAATATTACCGAATCTTGGGTTTTAGATTCGGGGGCTTCTTTTTCATGCTACTCCACATAGGCATTATTTTGTTGATTATGTTCAAGGGGATTTTGGGCATGTTTTTCTTGGTGATGATGAGCCTTGCAGTATAGTTGGAAAAGGTTATGTTCAAGTTAAGATGCAGAATGAGAATACATGGCTATTGAAGGATGTCAGACATGTGCCTACATTAAGGAGAAATTTGATATCGGCAGGGCAATTGGGAAGTGATGGTTGTACTGTGATATTTATAGCTGACTCTTGAAAGGTTACCAAGGGTGCTCTTGTGGTGGCAAGAGGTAAGAAGGTTAGAACCTTGTATTTATCCACTGATAGTACTAATGATTGTAATCTTGTGGCTTCAGATGCAGATACAACATTATGGCACTATAGGCTTAGTCATATGAGCCATAAGGGCATGGACATCATAAAGAAGAATTTTCTGGATATACAGAAATAGGTTTGGAGTTTTGTGAGGACTGCATATATGGAAAACATAAACGAGTAAGGTTTCTCAAGGTTGGACCTATAAAGAAAGAGAGTAAGTTAGAGTTGGTGCATTCTGATGTGTGGGGGCTGGCTCAGGTATTATCTCTTAGGGGTTTAAGTTATTATGTTACTTTTATTGATGATGCAACAAGGAAAGTTTGGGTTTATTGTATTAGAAACAAATCTGATGTATTTGACACTTTTGTTAAATAGAAAGCCTTGGTAGAGAATGAAACATGTCTTAAGCTAAAATGTCTCAAGTCAGATAATGGAGGGGAGTATTGCAGCAATGAATTTAATGATTATTGTTCTAAGAATGAAATCCACAGGCAAAAGATGGTTCCAGAACTCCGCAAGAATGGGGTATCAGAAAGGATGAACACAATAATAATGGAACGTGCTAGGAGCATGAGGTTACATGCAGGACTGCCTCTTTCTTTTTGGGCAGAAACGATGAGCACAACTATGTACTTGATAAACAGAGGACCCTCAAGTGCCTTGGATGGAGGCATACCTGAGGAGGCTTGGTATGGTAAGAAAGTTGATTATTAATTTCTTAGAGTCTTTGGATGTGAGGTGTTTGTTCATATAGACAAGGATGATAGGACCAAGCTAGAGGCTAAATCAGAAAAATATACTTTCATTGGTTATGGTGGTGATGACTTTGAATTTAAATGTTGGAGTATTAAGGACAAGAAAATCATTCGGTCTAGGAATGGGGTCTTTAATGAGAAAGTCATGTATAAGCAATGATTGCAGGAAAACAAGGAAGAATCCAAGAAAGAATATGCGCAGTGGTAGAGGATTTTCCGGATGGGACAGTGACCCATGAATCAGTTCAGGAACCGACTCAATAGAACCCCAAACTCCTACAGTGAGGAGGTCTTCTAGGGTAAGAAAAGAACCTGAACGTTTTTCTCCTTCTCTTTATTATTTATTACTCACTGATAGTGGAGAGCCAAAGAGATTTGATGAAGCAATGCAAGTAGGAGCATAAGTCTCTCATGGAGAAATAGACTTGGGATTTGGTGAAGCTACCGAAAGGAAAAAGAGCATTGCAAAACAAGTGGGTGTACAGAGTTAAAGACAAAGAAGGAGGAAAGAAAAGATATAAGGCCCGGTTGGGGGTCAAGGGGTTTGGACAGAAACAAGGTATAGATTTTGATGAGATCTTTTCTCCTGTGGTAAAAATGACTTCTATTAGAACTATTTTTGGAATAGTGGCAGCAGTAGAAGACTTGCACTTAGAATAGTTAGATGTAAAGGCGCATTTCTCCATGGTGATTTGGAGGAGGAACTATATATGCAACAACAGAGGGCTATGAGGTCAAAGGTAAAGAGGAGATGGTGTGTAAACTGAAGAAGAGCTTGTATGGCTTGAAACAAGCTCCACGTCAATGGTATAAGAAGTTTGATAGCTTTATGATGGAGCAAGGTTATATTAGATGTCATTCTGACCATTGCGTGTATACAAAGAAATTTGAGGATGGAAGTTATATTATCATGTGTTTGTATGTTGATGACATGTTGGTTGCAGGTAAAAACATGCAGGAAATAAAAGTACTCAAGAAACAACTAAGTGAATCCTTTGATATGAAGGATTTGGGGGCAGCCAGACAAATCCTTGGTATGAGGATAACTCGGGATAGGAAGGAACGGAAGCTGACTTTATCTCAGGAAGAGTACATTAAGAAGGTATTGGATAGGTTTAACATGTAGGATGCTAAACCGGTTGGGACTCCTTTGGTAGGCCATTTTAAGTTATCAAAGGAGCAGTGTCCCAAGACAGAGCAGGAAAGAAACCAGATGTCCAAGGTACCTTACTCATCAGCAGTTGGCAGTTTGATGTATGCTATGGTGTGCACTAGGCCTGATATTGCCCATGCAGTGGGAGCTATGAGTAGATTTATGAGTGATCTAGGTAAAGAGCATTGACAAGCAGTAAAGTGGATCCTTCGGTATTTGAGAGGGACCATGGGGAAAATTTTGTGCTATAGTGGATCAGACACCACTTTACATGGTTATGTAGATTTAGACATGGCTGGAGATGTAGACAGTAGGAGGAGCATGACAGGTTATATTTACACTGTAGGTGGGACAACAGTGAGCTGGATTTCACGACTACAGAAGCTGGTGGCTTTGTCAACCACGGAGGCTGAGTATGTTGCTGCCGCCATGAGGCAAGCAAAGAGATGATTTGGTTACAACAATTGCTTGAGGAGTTGGGGCATAAGCAGGAGGAATGTAAGCTGCATAGTGATAGTCAGAGTGCTATACACCTAGCTAAGAACTTTGCTTTCCACTCCAGGATGAAGCATATACAGTTGAGATATCACTTCATCAGGATAGCTTTGGAGGAAGATAAGTTGAAGTTGGAGAAGATTCATACCAGTCAGAATCTTGCAGACATGATGACCAAGGTGGTCTGAGGATAAACTAAAGCTATGTTCAGCTTTGGTTGGCCTTCACAGATGACAGTGAAGGGTTGAGAAGCTTGCTCAGTGGAAATTAGTCTCCAAGTGGGAGATTGTTATGTTTGTGGAGCCTATTTTCATGTTAGAGTGTGGTACACCTTCTATGTGTTACACTTGGGTATTTTTATGGCGGTCCCGCTCGTTGGTGAGTGGGTCAAGGGGGTTTGGGGCGAAGCCCCCGAAGAAAATTTTCATGGGTGGTTTATTAACCCATGGGTAATGGGTAACCGTTATGGGCTGTTTTTGGGCCCATGGTTTTGATACCCATGGTTTTTTGCCCATGGTTTTGATACCACGTTTTTGCCCATGGTTTTGACACCCACGGTTTTGTATCAAACTACTTAAGCAATTGTGTATTTATATGGTCTTATGTATATGATACATAGACAAGAAAATGTATTGCAGATGTGTTTTGAATTTGGGTGTGAATTCTGTAGAGTTTGTTGAGCATAGCTCCAAACAGATTTGGGTATTGTATTGAGAGAGTGGAGGCTTGTAATAAAATTTGAGCAAGTGATTCTTGGTGGACGTAGCCCAAATTGGGTGAACCACATTAAATCTTGTCTCTCTGTGTTGTGTTATTTATTCTGCACTTTTATTTGAGATCTGTAATATTTTCTGCATATTAGTTTCTACTGTTGTAATTTTGTAAGGGATTATTCCACATATTTTATCTCTTATTTCCTAAAAATTCACCACTAAAATTTTCCCTCATGTTGTCATGAAGGCTATAAGTCATCTATTCCACTTTGTCATGAACCTCTCACTTTACCTAGGTCTTAACTCATCTTGAGTTAACCTTGTCTAGTCAAGGGTTAGTGGTGGAGAAGACTTAACCAAACTCTTTTCTTCTATTCATTTTGTAAAATAATTCATATGGGATTCGAATTAGAGGGGAGAGAGTGGAGTAAAGTTAGTTTTGAGAGTGAAAATTTTGTACTAGATCCTTACGGCTCATGAAGTTGTGTGTAATCCAAGTCATTAATCAAATAAATAACTTTTTGTATAGAAAAATTTGTTAAGGGATTCAATGAGGAATTATGTGTGGAATAATTATGAATTGCTATTTTAATGATATTGAAGATGTTTTGTGATTAATTATTTAGATGTGAAAGATCAAGTACAAACCTTGAAGAGTAAGAATAATCTTACAAAATGGTGTAAATCTCATGAAGGATAGTCATATTGAAGGAAGAACAAACCATGTGTATGAAGTTATGAACAAATGTCTTGCAAGTATTTAAACTTATTTCTAGGATATTCATAAGTGTTTCAAGGATTTAGAGGGTTTTGAAGATTGTAATATGGTGAGAGAAGCCTAATAATAGTTAGCATTTGAGATAATAGTGAGAGATCCAAGAACACTATTAATTACTTGACATTTGGTCTCTACATTATAATGAGGAGTAAATTCTGGTGCAAGTTGGATAAACTGATTATTTGAGAGTGGGATTATTGTAACACTTTGAGTAAGAGAAAGTATTTGGGTTATGAAGGAACAATTTTTATGATCTCCATCTATGTATGATAGGTTAATTATGTGTTCCACCTTTTATGAATCCTAGATTAAGATTTCTTAAACTCGATACTATAGTGGACACGAATGTAGACACAAAATCATGCACTTGGGTACATTTCTAGGTCCTAAAAACATACTAGCATTTATATGATTCCTAAGCAAGAAAACTAGTGGTTGACAACTATCTTTAGCCTCTTTTCTTTGTATTTTTTTCTATTTTGTCTTACACACCGTATATCCCAATAAGAACTTTACTTCTTTATATTTCATGGCTTCAAACACCAATGCCCACCGAGAGAACAACACCGGGATCCCTTGTCCTTCCATGGGCGCCTACCTACTGACCTTGTTCGTGAGCTCCAAAATTTACTGAGTTAAATTACAATGTTGTTGGAAACACGTTTCATCACTTCTCCTTGCCTAGATCAATTCCAAATTGTGCGGATATCAACTAAGTCATCTTTTCTCTATCTCTTACTTAGGGCTTCATATTCTACAACTTATTTTTCTTGTGTCATATTGTATATTATAAATTATACATCATTTCTTACATTAGTTACTCTATAATTAGATTTAATTCAAATCAAATTAAATCATTTGGTGAACCCATCGCTCGAATCCCACCTTCCCTCTAGGTTTTTTCCTTTTATGCCTGCTACCCATAGTGTTGTTTTAGTTTGTTTGAGTATATTGAGCCTCCTCCATCTATTTGTGCAATATTTTATTTTAACAAACAACCCAAGGCACGTTGACACATCACTCACTCAAGAGCACTGAGCACTCAATGGAAGCACGCAAGGGCACCGGGTCCCTCTTTCATGTCAAATTTTTCAATGAGTTAGCATGATAAACACACATTTAATCTAGATCCACAACAACCTCGTTGATGCATAATCAAACACCCCGATTGTTTGCAATTCGATAGATTGAAACTGTCAGTGTGATTGCATAACATGGAGCTTTTCCCAAAGTGTGGGACTTTGTAATAAGGAGAGCTCTCCGAATAAAGGTCGGTTCCTATTCCTATATTATGATACACCCATTCAAATTGTAGAGGATCTATCTTAAAATCTACTATAACTTGCCAAGGAGACATGGTTAAAAATATTGCAAACAATTGAACCTAAGCTGATAGAGGTGATGCACCAAGAGGAATGCCGAACACCTACTTTGCATGGATATGAACACCAATAAGTTTGAAGGGGATGAATACACACCACAAGTCAAATAATTGCTATGAATTCATTCACCATTAAACACACACCATTAAATATGAAACAAAATTTAACATGCACAACTAACCAAAATTTCAATGAGAGATCAAGAGAATGCAATGAACACAAGAGAGGGTTGAAATTCATCCATAGACTTATATTATTGCTCAAAAATTTGATAAAGAGCATTACAATGGCCAAGAGACAATTTTTTTATTAAAACTTGAATGGGAGGTTTTAACTCCACAAATTCACTTACAGACAAGAGAAGAAGGGAGGGTGCAAAGCAAGATTATCCAACCTTTTGAAATGAGCCCCTCCTTACAATATATAGGAAGAATGAGAGAAATGGAGAGAGAAGAAATTTGAAATCTTGCTTCAACCACCCAAAAATGCATTAAAATCACCTACAACAATGATGGATGCCACTACAAAACCCATGCCTCCATGTACTTTGCCTTGTTGGAGAAGAAAGGAAGCCCATACCTCATCATTTTGGTAGGTGGGAAATATGGAAACACCCTCTAAAATGGCAGACTACATTTATTCATTTTTAAATACTTAGCCTTACTAAAATTAAGAAAACAAGTCATATTTATGTAGAGGACACTGAGAGCATTCCAAAAATCCCTATTTTGTGCAAATCGAGCTCCTAGTCAAAAGTTATGGCCATTTGAAGATGAGGGTGCCATATTGCAAAAAATGCCAGTGGCTAATTTTCTCTTTTCGAACTTTGAAATTGCATCGAATCCTCTCGAAATCTAAAATTTTGGACTTTCATAATTTGGAACTTTGGGATTTTTGATTTTGGAGTTTGGGTTACTGTTCATCTAACTGAGTTCATGAAACTTCCGAAATGTCAAAACCCCAAAGTCTGAAATTTGGACTTTGTGTTTTAAACTCAAGTCGTGATTTACGTGCACTTTTTGGGGTTTCAACATTTTGAAATTTTAAAACCCTAAAGTATGAAATTCAGACTTGAGTTTTAGATCCTTATGTTTTCGGGATTTTGGGGTTCGGGTTTGTGGATTTTAGGGGTTTGGGTTTGAGATTTATTCATTTGCTCGACTATCGTATATCTCGAAATCCTGAAAGCCCAAAGTTTGGATTTTGGACTTTGGGTTTCAGAACTTTTCCTCCTCGCGTAGACACTTCACTGCGAGCTCATGAAACCTTTGAAACTTTGAAACCTTGAAGTCTGAATTTCAGACTTGAGATTTTAGGCTTCCGTTCTTTTTCCACACTTCTTTCCACCGACTTCCCGAATTTCACTTCAGCCTAACTCCGATCAACCACACCTCTGAAGTCCAAATTTCAAAATCTAGATCTCCTTCATAACCCAAACTCCTCTCGTAATGTGCTCGACCTGCGTAACCCGACTTGATCGATTTGAGGGAAGTGTGAGATCCCATGGCGAAATGATCCTTCATTTTCTTTGTGCAAGGTCATGTTTGTTCAATTTTGTTTGAGGGGCAAAATCATATAACAATTTGGTGACTAGCGAGATCACCTACCTATTAGGTGAAAGATCAGTTTCCTTGAAGTATCCATTGGGCATGGAGTTATGAATGATAGCTCGATATTGATCTTGTACTTGAAACTTGCACCCAAATGCTTGTAAACTGCTGATCCCTGAACTTGCTCTATTGCCCGCACTCTCAATTTTCATAAGAAAATCTTAAAATGAGATTTGTGAGAGTAGAAAATTTTTTGACCTAGAATTTTCACATGTTCTTGAAATGCACTGTCTCAAAACCTAATTTTAGTTTCTCTACATTTGCTTTTCTTTGAAATTAGCAATCATCCTAAGTACGAACTTCTTCCTCTACAACATTCACCTTCGAGAGGCACACTGAATGCACAATGATACAACCTCGGAGAAACAAAACCTGTGCCGAAGGCACTTAGGGAAATTGGAACCTAAAATACAACAAGATAATGTACATACACACTTAGAGGAATTAAAATCCTAAGCTAGTATTTACAAGGGTGAAACCTTTCCTTTTCAGTAACAATGTTTAAGATAGATTCCATTTACTGGAATCAAAAGTTTCTCTCCGTCGAAAGTAGACAATTAGAAGGCATTTCTACTTTTACATCCAAAGTGAGTATGTAGGGGTCACTCCACATGGAATCAAACTTGGAATTCCTACCCCGTTTTTCTCGATTTGCATCCCACTTTAGAACTACGTCCACTTAGGAAAGGTCCTTGCTCTTACTTTCTTATCAAACCATCTTTTGACTAAGGCTTGATCTTTCTCCATTTTCTACATTACATGTTCTTTGATTTCTTCCAATTCCATCAGCTCTGCATACCTAGCCTCCATTGGTTCAAATTCTGACAACTCAAACTACCTCATGAATTCCAATGCGAGTAGCTCCAATGATATAGGTAGCACTGCTTCCTTACCATAGACCAAATTGTAAGGGGAATTGCCTTTCAAAACCTTTAGTGTGATTCTATCAGCCCATAAGGTTGATTTGAGCTTAGTATGCCATGTGCTCTGGTTTTCATCTAGAGTCCTTATGATGATTCTAAGAAAATTCTTATTCGTGGACTCGCTTTTTGTTACCCCGTGGTTAATTGTTTGAAGATGTGCTTAAGTAGATCCCTGTTCCTAACAACCCATTCTATGATCTTGGAACCTAGAAAGGCTAATGCACTTTATGATATGATAGTGGCTAATACACCGAACCTAGTCACTATCCCTTCATAGAAGTCCAATATGCTAGACTCGTTTGCTTCCTTGAGTGCTATCACCTCAGCCCACTTGGTGAAATAGTCTGTTTCCATGAGTATCCACTTGTGGCCTTAGATTGAATTTAGATTGATGACCTTAATGAAGTCTAATCCCCATTGCATGAATGGTTGGTCAGCTGAAATTGGGTGCAATGGAAGTGCTGCTAGCCTTTCCTTTCCTGTGAAGAATGCACAATTTTTAGAATTTTGTATCCAAGTATAGCAATCATTGAACACTGTGGGCCAATAGTACCTCGCCTTCATTATATTGAGAGCTATTACCCGTGGAGCAAAATGACCTCCAGCATCTCCATTGTGAAATTCTTATAACACCTTTTCAACTTGACTGTTCCAATGCACCTCAATAGAATGCCATTGATGTCTTTCTTGAACAAAACACCATCAACAAGCACATATGGAATGGCTTGTAATATGAAGTATATCCTCTTTTCTTTTCTCATTTTTGGAGGGCATAGTCCTGTTTGTAGGAAATGTATCATATTTTGAGTCTAACAAGGGTGGGTGCATTATCATTTGCTTGCTCTTGACTATCATGTAGTACCAAGACAATGTTTTTCCATCACCTGCTTCATCTTGTTGACTTAAGGCTAGTTGTTCACACAATCCTTTTCCATAGACCAGCTTAGTGACTTTAATTTCAATGTCATATTCCATGACATGAGTGATCCATCCTACACATTTCTCATTTAAATCCTTGTTCAAAAGGAAGTCCTTGACTCCACATGGGAAACTAGCAGTTGGATCTTGTTATTTGAGACTAGGTGCTTGAATTTATTTAAGCTCCTGATTACCATGAGAACATGCTTCTCGATGAAAGAGTACCTAGTTTCATATTCCTCCAAACCTTGGCTAAAAAAGGCAATTGGTTGTTCAGATCCCTCCTTGTTTTGCTGCACCAAGATTGTGGAGATTGTGTCCGAACCACCAAAGGCATAGAGCATGAAATCCTTGGAGAAGTCCGGATTAATGAGAGTTGGGGCTTGAGATATAACCTCTTTGATAGCCTCAAAACTTGATTTTCCTTAGATTTCTAGTAAAATGCTATGCTCTTCTTGAACATTTTTGTTATTGGCTTCACAAGAGCGGAAAAGTTTGGTAAAAACCTGCCGATAAAATTGATCCTTCCTAAGAAGCTTTGAAGTGCTTTCTTATGACTTGGCAAGGGCAATGCTCAAATTGCTTCAACTCTTTCTTGGTCAATTATCAATCCTTCCTTTGACATAATATGGCCTAAGAGATTGCATTTGTGAGCTATGAATATGCACTTTTTGGGATTCAATGATTCCCAAATCTCCTACACCCCCGAAAGACATGTCTCGGATGAGAGAGGTGATCAAATGCATATTTAGAGAACATAATGATATCGTCAAGATATGCTAGCACTATTTTTTTGATCAACCCCTTGAATGCCATATCCATTTCCCTTTGGAAAGTGGCTCTAGCATTTGATAGTCCAAATGGCATCTTCCTGTAGGCATAGGTACCCCACTTAGTGGTGACAGAAATTTTGAATTGATCATTTTATTTCACCTTTATCTCGATTATATCCTAAATACCCATCGAGGAGAGAGAATATCGAACTGGCTACTACCTGTAAGATTTTCTCCATTAAAGGGAGTGGATAGTGGTCTTTAAGAGATGCTATATTAAAATCCTGAAATTCCACGCATAACCTGATTTCTCCATTCTTCTTCCTGATCGGTACTAAGTTTTCAACCTAGCTTGAGTGCTTGATTGGAAATATAATACTCACCTCTATCAGCTTGTTTATTTCCTTCTTCATTAGAGGCTCAATGTGTGAGTTGATTGGTCTCTACTTTTTCCGATCGACTTAGCATTTGGATCCGGTTCTATCGTATATTGAGAAAACTTAGGATTGAATCCTTTCAAGTCCTAATAGCTCCAACCGAAGACATCTGGAAACTCTTGGAAAAGTTGTATGAACTCATATCTCTCCTTCTTAGTGGCCACTTTTCTGATTTGGAGTGTTTTACCTTCTCCAACCAAAATTGGTTATGAATCCTCTCCTTTGACATGTATGTTGTCCTTTTCCTTTTAGAATTGATCATTCGGATTGAAGATAGACTCCAACGTAACCAAGCCTTTTGGAATCTCATTTGTCTGCAACTACACTACCTAATCCCTGTCTTTGTTGCTCTAAATCCTAATTCTTAGCTAAAAATTTAGCTTCCTCGCAAGAAATTAATGATCTGTTGATCATTTTCGAACACCTGCCAACTTGTGTTGTTATTTGGAACTATTGGCCTTACAATCACATGGATATGTGGTTGTGCTCTATTTCTTTTGATATCGTTAACTACATCGAATGTTGCCTTAAAGGATGCAAGTCTATCCACGAGTTCATTCTTCTTCCTAGGTATGGAATTGGTGTTGAAAGCTTTAAAGTCCTTGAAAAATCCTATACCCTATTTTTGTAGCTCTTGAGTAGATCATTCTTCGTAGCATATTGTCGTCTCGACTTGGTTAACAATCAAATCGCTATCCCCAAATACCTGCAAGTTCTTTATGGCTTTTTTTCCGCCCAATGAAGCCCATAAATTAAAGCCTCATATTCATTGTGTTGTTTGAACATGCTGGACTAAAACTCGAAATTTGAATAGTACTTGATGTTTTATGGTGAAATCAATATTGCACCCTCCAAGACCTTGTTTGCTTCTCGAACCATTAAAAAATAGTTTCCATACTTGATTGTCATCCTTATTTTCCAACTTAGTGATATTAGGAATGAGTGAATTTTCTTCGTGCACGCAGATATTCCTAATTGATTCTTCCATTTCTTTGTATGAATCAAATGCATGCCTTTTGTTAGCCCGATCATCGAGTGTTAAATCCGAATGCCTTAAACCTTGGTACATATTTCTAGAACATTTTAACATTCTTCTTGATCAAAGGCTGAGAAATTCACATTGATAAGACTTGGCACATGAGGCTCAATGTGAAAGTTTGCAATTGGTTTCGACCTAATTGTAGCCTTAGCTCCATATATTGTTCTGAATAGCATGTGTGACCAATCTGTTGATAGATATCCACCAATTTTGGTAGTGAAATCCCTTGATAAACATAGTGTAAAGAGTGGTGTTGAGTCAATTATGGAAACATCCTGCAAGATGGTGACATTGGGACATGTATGCGGTGTTAGGCTTAACCAAACATTCTCAACCAAGGCTTTCCATCTTTTGAAGGTTTCAAACACATCAGATTTCTTTCTAATGCAATATACCCAAACTTTTCTAGTTACATCATCAATGAAAGTGACATAATAACATAAACAACCAATAGAGTTTACCTTAGTTGGCCCCTATACATCTCGTATGCACTAAATCCAACTTACCCTCCTTGGTAGGTCAAACCTTGAGGAATCTCACCCACTTGCATTTTCCATAAGCACAGTCCTCACGAAGTCTAAATATAAATCCTTTAATCCGTGCAACTGTCCTTTATAATCTGATTCCTTTTGACTCATATGAACGAGTCTTTGGTGCCACAAAGTTGCATCTCCATCTACTGATAACTAGTTACAATAATCAACACCTTTGGTTAAATACAAAGTACCAGCTTTTCTTACCTCTTGCAACCATAAGAGCTCCTTGGTAACCTTCCAAGAATCCACTATAAAAATGACCGTATAACCATCACTTGCCATTTGATCCACCGATATCAAGATCTACCTCAACTTAGGCACATGCCTCGGCATCCTTAAGTATCCATGTGTTCCCATTCTACATTTTCACCCAAAAACAACCTTTCCCTACTATTCGCATGGTTCATCATCACCAAGATATACATGTCCAAAATCTCCTTGAAAAAAATTAATAAATTAATGTCTATGTGGGGTGGCATGGAAAGAAGCCCCAAATTTAACACATAAGACTCAATAATATTATCTAAAGAAAGAATTAAGGCATTCTAACAAACATCACATCTTTGCCATATTTACCTCTTTAGTTTCCTCCTTCTTGTTCTTCTTATCCCAAAGAGCCCAACAATCTTTCTTAGCATGACTAACCTTCCCATAGTGCCAACATTCTAACTTACTCTTGGACTTTGACCTTTCACAATCATTCGACTTCCCACGTTACCTTTCCTCTCTGTTCTTTTGTCTCGTCTCGCTCTCTATTGTCAAAGCGTTTTTAGAAGTAGAAGAATCTTCGGTACTCTTCCTTGCATTTCCTCACTTAGGATCACACCTATTACATCCTCAAACTTCATCTTTGAATTATTAGAGACTGAATTACTTACATCCATAACCAAGCTATCCCAACTATCTGGTAAGGAGCACAAAATCAACAAAGCCCTGACCTCATCATCAAAGTCAATTTTTACCGAGTTTAACATACTCACAACTATATTAAATTCATTCAAATGAACAACAATAGAACCATTCTCAGACATCTTCATATTAAATAAATTTTTCATCAAAAATATTTTATTAGAGGCAGAGGGTTTTTCATATAACATCCCCAACGCACTCATGAGACATTCCGTGGTCTTCTTCTGCGATATGTTGAAAGCAACTGAAGATGCAAGGCATAACCAAATTTCCCCGAGTGCCTTTCTATCCAGCAACTCCCAATCCTCATCCGACATGGCTATAGGTTTCTTTTCTTTTCTAGCCAAAGAAACATGGAGGTCCTTTTGATATAAGTAATCCTCCATTTGAATCTTCCAAAACCAAAGTTCTACCCATTGAAATTCTCAACCCTTGATTTGCCCTTATCCGCCATAGCTCCCACTCAAGCTAAATTTTCCTGTGATTTACCACTTCAGAAAAAAACCAACCAAAGCTCTGATACCTATTGTTAGGAATTAGAGAACAAATATGTGGAAACAATTCCTCAAACGACAACAGTAGGAAACTATATAGCAGAATTATACATGCAGAAATATAACAACATAAATAAATAATGCACAAAATAAGACAAGACAAGATTTAACGTGGTTCACCCAATGTGGGCTATGTCCACCAAGAACTTGCTCAAATTTTATTATCAACAAGAGTAAAAAAACTCTCACAGTCTTCTCTCAATTATGAACTCACAACAGAATTCTAAATATGCTAAACCACATCTAAACCACAATTGACACCCAATTGCTTAACCTTGATCACTCTTGATCACTAAGACTCAAGACCTCTTGAACACACAAGATATATTCAAGATACCCTAACACCTCTATTTATAGGATTACAATCCTGTAAGAAGTCCAAAAGCCAACCCTAGAAGTTTGAAATTTATGACCTTTCATCTTCCCATGGCTGGAAAAGAAACTATCATGACCTTTCATCTTCCCATGGCTGGAAAAGAAATGGTCATGACCTTTCATCTTCCCAATTCAAATTCCAAACTTCAATATTGATTTGAGAAGACCAAAAATAGACCCACACCCCAACACCTGGGTTGATCTTGAGTTGGAGGTTGATACGGTCTAGAACTTTGAGCTGCTACCTTTTCAGAGTTACTAGGTCATTTCATAGGTTCTGTAGTTACTTCATAATCTCATGGAGTTTTTAGAAGTTCTTGAAGAAGTTTACGTCTCACCTTTGTTACTTTGAATTTTAGGATTTGGAATGGGATTCAACTCGGGTGTTTGACTAGTCATAAGAGTTACCATGTCTGGATAGAGAGGCATTGATGGCCTTGGTGAAAGCTTACAAAATTGAATCAAACAATTTTCTTCTATGATTGCTATGTCATAGGCCCCTAACAATGTTGTTCCTCCCATTTATTAGATCATCATGGCTATGTCTAAATTCATACCCTTCAAGAATTAAAGGAATGATCCTTCGGTAGTTGGTCTAAAAGCTATTAGAATCCTATCCCATGTCCATTAGAAATAGAAATTAAAATCTTCTATCGGTTTGTTAGAAGCCCTTTTGATTGTTGTCAATTGTTCCAATAAAGAAAAATTGTCTTCTCTTTCTCTGAATTGATTGCAAAGAGTTGTGCATATCTGGTCCCAATTTTGGATAGATCCCGATGTCAAGCTCCTGAGCCATTGAAATTCCTTACCTTTGAATGAGGAAGCTATTAACTTGACTTGAAACATCCATTTCATTAATTTCGTGAATCACACAGACATTGGCAATGTCTTGGATGTGGTCAATAGGAGTAGTATGATTTTCTCTTATGAAATAGGGAATGTTCTTTAGTGCTACAACCAAAATTGGATTTTGAGCATTTAGGGCAAGTGGACTACTACCCGTGAAGTTGACAAAGGGATTAGGTGGTCCCTGAGGTGGTTGTTGTTGTAGATGTGCCATTATGATTGGCCTAAGAACCCTAGTTGATTAGAGAAAAGGTATACTAGGTGGAGGTGTAGACAAAGTCCTGTTAGGTGGAGATGGTGATCTTTGTGGTCTTCTTCCTCTCCTTTTCTGGTGATAATTGTAGGTAGACAAATAGGACCTCTTCTCTAGTATCAGACCTAGTTCAAAATATTCTCATGTACTTGGGAAACCTGTGCTTTGGTACACCACTGAATTCTATCCCTTTGGATTCACCGGATGTGTTGTGGAATTAGCCTAAAAGATTACAATTTTTCCAAGACACACACCAAACACGACAAAATTAAGATGATAACTTTGAAGGACCTGTATATTTGATATTCTGGAGGTTGGAATTTGATTTGAAAAGATAGTCCTGAAAAACAAAAAATGCAAGACTTACGAATGTCTAAAACCCCGAAATCTGAAGTTTAGAGAACCCCAAAATCCCAAAACCTGAAATTCTGAAATCCTGAGATGTTTGAAATCCCGAAACCCAAAATTCAAAAAATTCCAAAATTTAGAAAATCAAAATTTCAAAAACTAAAAATACCCTTTTGAAGATTAGCCTCCGATCTATCAATTGGTGAAATTTGGACTTGTTTTGACCAAGTTAAGCCCTTGAAAATTGATTTGGAGTTCAGCCTGAGAGGTGAAAGGTCTGAAATTGGAAATCTGCAGTTTTCTAAGTCTGAATTTCTTGAAAATGCCTTCAAAGCTCATGGAATGAATTCCTGGTCCCACTGGGCATGCCAAAAATGTTGATGCATAATCACAACACCCATGATTGTTTACAACTCGATAGATTGAAACTGTCAGTGTGATTGCATAACATGGAGCTTTTCCCAAAGTGTGGGACTTTACAATTGGGAGAGATCTTCGGATGAAGGCCAGTTCCTATTCCTCTATTCTGATACACCCATTCAAATTGTATAGGATTTATCTTAAAATCTACTCTAACTTTCCAAGGAGGCAAGGTTAAAAATATTGCAAAAAATTGAACCTAAGGTGATGGAGGTGATGCACTGAGCGGAATCTTTGAACACTTGCTTTTCATGGAGATGAAAACCAATAAGTTTTAAGGGGATGAATACACACCACAATTCAACTAATTGATTTAAATTCATTACCCATTAAACATAGACCATTAAATATGCAACACAATTTAACATGCACAGTGAACCAAAATTGTAATGAGAGATCAAGAGAATGTAATGAACAAAAGAGAGGGTTGAAATTCATCCACAAACTTATATTATTGTTCCACATATTTGATACAATGCACTAAAATGGAAAAGAGATACAAATTTGTATTACAACTTGAATAGGAGATTTGAACTCCAAAATTCACTTACAGACAAGAGAAGAAGGGAGGGTGCAAAGCAAGATTATCCAACCTTTTGAAATGAGCCCCTCCTTATAATATATAGGAAGAATGAGAGAAAGGGAGAGAGAAGGAATTTGAAATATTGCTTCAACCACCCAAAAATGCATTAAAATCACTTACAACTATGATGGATGCTGCTGCAAGACCCATGCCTCCATGTACTTTGCCTTGTTGGAGAAGAAAGGAAGCCCATACCTCATCATTTTGGTAGGTGGGAAATATGGAAACACCCTCTAAAATGGTGACTGTATTTCTTCATTTTTAAATAATTAGCCTTACTAGAATTAAGAAAACCAATCGTAGTTGTGTAGAGGACACTGAGAGCTTTCCAAAAAGTCCTATTTTTTGAAAATACGAGCTCCTAGTCAAAATTTATGACCATTTGAAGATGAGGGTGCCATCTTTGCGATAAATGTGAGTGGCTAATCTACCCTTTTTGGACTTCAAAATTTTGTCGCACCCTCCGAAATATGAAATTTTGGACTTTCGGGATTTAGAACTTTGGGATTTTTATTTTGGAGTTCTTATTCTTTATTCATTTCATTTGGTGAGTTTGTGAAACCTCCGAAATGTTGAAACCTCAAAGTTTAAAATTTAGATTTCAGGTTTTGGACCTCAAGTCGCGATTTACGTGCACTAGGGCTTCAACGTCCCGAAATGTTGAAACCTTGAAGTCTAAAATTCAAACTTTGGGTTTTGGACCCTTATTTTTAGGGATTTTGGGGTTTGGGTTTTGGGATTTCAAGGGTTTGGGTTTCAAGATTTTAGGGGTTTGGGTTTCAGGATTTCAGGGTTTTGGGTTTTCGGGGGTTTGGGTTTCAGGATTTGTTCATCCACTTGATCATTGTATATCTCCAAAATCCCATAAGCTTGAAGTTCAAATTTAGACTTTGGGTTTTAGACCTTTATCCTCCCCACGTGGCACCTTTGTTCATTCATGAGCTCGTGAAACCTTCAACACTTGAAATCCCAAAGTCTAAATTTTAGACTTTGGGCTTCGATCCTTTTTTTGCACTTCTTTCCGCAAGTCCCCAAATTTCTCTTCGGCCTAACTCGAATGACCACACCTCCAAAGTATGAATTTCGGACTCTAGATCTCCTTCATAACTCGAACTCCTCTCGTAATGTGCTCGGCCCGCCTAACCTAACTTGCTCGATTCTGCCGGGAGTATGAGCTCCCATGACCGAAATGATCCTTTCATTTTCTCTGTGCAAGGTCATGTTTATTGGATTTTGTCCGAGGGGAAAAATTAGATAACACAACCATCCATAAGTAAAATACAAATAAATCTAGATCACAACCATATGAAAGATTGAACTAAACACGAATTGTATTAATCATTCATAAAACACATAAGTTGAATACATATATAATAGTATCACCATAAGTCATGCACACTCATATACTACAACATAAATCTACTACAAAACATCATCTCTAAACTATGCAAATAATACATATATATATAGGTAAGTGGGGACTTGCCTTCACTACTATTGCATATCTCTCAAAATAGGTTGCATGCTAAGAATAGCCATGTGCTACAAGATAAAAAAAGCATGCAAGCTCTTGCTAATAATAGATTATCCTAATAATAACTATAGATCTAATCCTATTATTAGCCAAAAATGTGCATGTCGTTTGATCTTCCACTTGTCCAAAAATAACCTTTGCTTAGTCTCCAAGTCTTCATACCTTTGTGTTCTCTGCACTCAATCTATATTTATCCCCATTATAACCAAAATGGCTAAGTATTCAAAATCTGACTTTCCCATGGCACACTCTCTTCTCGCTACATTTCTCCGAGTGTACCTACGCGCCCTATGTCCATGTGCCCCGAACCTTATGTGCCTTCCATACTTAGGCTTATAATTCATCCCCAACATTACCCCACACTTGCTTCATTGCCCCCCAAAAATGGGTAATCATGCCTTGTCTTCTCCAAAAATAAAGAATAAGGAATAAAAAGAATAATTATACATAAGGAATGAATGAATGAATAAAAAGAATCATGATGCCCTACTACTCCTCTTGAAAGTAGTAGTAACTCAGATACTTACTTTATTTCTGCCTCTAACTCATTCCAATCACCGAGTGCCTTATTTTTTTTTAGGGATGTCTGAAAGTACCCCTTCCATCTCATCAAAGTCATGTTCTCACCCTCATTCTATGTAATACTCTAAGAATGTTGGCCAAACTTGAGACCATCCCTTCCATCACATCCATATGCCTCACTATGAGTTTCCCAATTTCTTTGATCTTCTCCTTGTGAGGGTCTTGAGGCTGCTATAAGTGCATCACACTTTTTTGCTACTAAAGTGATCCTCTCCTTGCACCCAAGTGTCTCATTGTTCTTTTCTACAAGGACTACATTTTCCTCCACCTAGATTCCTTGTTTTGATTATTATCTCAAGATTTGTGCAAATGTTCAACATGCCAAATCTACCTTTTTCATTTCATCTTTCAAGGTCTGGAGTAAAGACTCATAACCTATGATTCGGTGCGCTATATTTTGCCTTAGCTCTTTCCACTGTGATGCAACATCCTTTGGTTTTGGCATCATATATGTGACCCTCATCTAACACCATGTGAACTAAGTGTGTGACAAATAATGCATAACAGAGGGGAATCTCTCAGCCACTCTCTCTTCCAAATGTGACCTTTCCTTTAAAATTTCATCACCAATCTGCTCTGCCATGTCAAGTATTACACACCTTCACCTCATATCTCTCCTTTTCTCTCTATAGGTGCACTTAATATCTACTCTTTATCCTTTTATCTTCTAACAAATCCTGAATAGTTTCCACTTTATATATTTTACGCGCAACCTCTGCAGATACCTTTGTTAATGCATTACTTACTTGTTCATCTGAAAATTGAGTTGGCTTGATTGTTACATGGCAAGAATGCAACACTTTCTTCATCCTCCATGAGACACACATGATTCTTCACACACATCAAATTAGGCTCATCCATGTGATTCTACATATTCCATGATAACTACTTGCTTGTGGGTGTGTGTAGTCGCCATATCTGGATCCATCATCTCCCACCCATATAACATTCCTTTACAATGGTACTTTGGAACCTGGCGTGAATTATCTTTATTACATCATCAACATAGCCTAGGTTTTGTGTTCTTACCATCTCTTCTTCCTTGGGATCACTGGTGTGCTCTCCTACTGTGCTCCTATGTTTCAGTGCCCACATTCTATTGTACTTCCTCTTCTCCCTCAGTTTCCTTATTCATGCATGTAACATGTTCTACTATCTTTGTGTCTCCACCAGTGCACATCTTTCCTCTTTAGGTCCCTACATGCCTACACTAGGGACATCCTCTCAAACAAAGGTTTCTCCACCTATCTCCTCATCCTCTCGTGCCTCCAGAATAGGTGTGGAAACATCTTCATGCACGCTTCTATGTGAAGACTTTTCTTCATCACTATCCTTGACTAGAATATATCTTCATTTCTTTCTTTCTTTCTTCCTCCTTCTTCACCGGTGTTATGTGTGGTGATCTCCTTATGGCTGTATGAGGGCCAGTGCCTAACACACTACTACCTGTACGCCTCTTGTGTATATTATTCTTCTTCCATGATCAAGGGTATCGTTATCTTCCTACTCCTCCTCTCATGCTCTAGGACATTCTGCAAACCCTCATGTCCTTGTTCCTCCTTCCTGGGGTGTGTCTTTTCTACCAAATCCTTGTTCCCATAGTTTTTTCCCTTTGGAGGACCTAGTAAAGACAATTCCTCTCCTGTAATCACTTTTCCATCTTTAAACCATGGCCTCAAGTACACATATATGCACATGGGCTCAATCTTCCCTACAACCAGAGTCTCTAGAGTAATGTCAATGTTGTCTGTCTCCATTGTCTCCACATATGCCTCCTTATTGGGCCATACATATGTCTTGCACAGAATATGAATGTTTGCATCTACTTTTTCAAGCATCAAATGTCAACTTACACGCATTGTGTATCTTGTTTACCAAATCCTTGAAATAATGTGTAGTGAAAGTGAAAGGTAACTTACACCAAGGGATCTTCTCTCCCGTCTTCATGAAGAATCTTCCTAGACTAAAATGTTGGTATGCCACAAACTCTTCTTGTCCATTTAATACACTAGGTAGCTCACGTGGTATGTGCCACTCTAATTCAAATTCCCAACACAACCTCCTAAACCATTTCTCTGGCGCTCCTTATAAGTGTTTGAAATGGAACCATGACATGTGTACTTAGAAAAATTCTTCACAGGTGATTTATTTTCCATGGGATACTCCCAAACTTTTTCCTTTGGTCCATTGGGAATGCCTATTTCACTAAACATAATCAAGAGTAAAATAGCACCCCAAGGTTATCTTGTCACCTTTATCATCCTGGGTGCGTGCTTCTACTACTAGACTTTCGTGATGTATCCTGTAATATTATAATAGGTCTTTTTCACCATTTTGTGTGCTATAAATAGCTAGCACTTATTAACCTTTGTCCATATTTTCGAGGCACCCAGTTTGCAACCAACTAAATGCATGCCACTACCCCTTGTCAGCTAGGTCATCTATGTGTGTGACATTGAATGCTCATCCCCCTTTTTGTACTACTGTGAATGTGTGGACCATCACCTCAACCCCCTCATCATCTGATAAATCACCTACAATTTCAGAAACCAGAGTCACGCAAACCCATGACTTTACCGATCAACTTTTTGTGATCCTCATCCTCCTACCCGTGAAGTAGAAGAAATCTTCATGTACACGTGACATCAACCATTGGTACAACTGGTTGGGCTTTCCAAAGAATGACAACTCATAAATTTACATGACTCCTATGCTTTCTAATAACTTGTGCACATATGTGTCAAAACCCTATTCCCATATGTCATCCTCCTGTTCATCTTCCGAGATGGTCTCGACATTAATATCCTTAATGGTTTTCTCAGTCATGTGATTGAAGTCACTAATCTTGCATTGGGTTATCTTTGATGTCCATGACCTTCCTTTGATGACCTCCTCTAGGTATTGCATCTCAACCAACCACTCTCTATGTTGCTTCCTGGTCTCCTTCTCAACAACTAGGGCTCTCCTAGGTGCCATTTCTCTTTTCAATTCATAGGTACATTCTGTAACTTCAATTTTTCCTCTACCTTATCCTTGCACTCCTCAAATTCAAATCAAACCCTTCAATCTTCATGCCCTAGTTTTCCCTAGCTACGAGCTTGTCTTCTTGAAACCCTAGTTGCATAAACCTACCTTTGAAAAAACATGCCCAAATAGCTCAATAACACTTCTCCATAGATCTCTATTAATGATGTGCCTCAAACTCACCTGGTTTTCCACTCCATAGATCACTCATCGCACTATGCTCTTCGTCACACTTCACAACTTGATAGCTCAAAGGATGAAAGGTAACAATAACATTACATTCACCAAAATTTATAGCTCATTTCAAAATTCCCTCATTAATTTCTCCTCAACTACCACCATACGTGGCATTAATTCTACCCTCACTGCTTTTCCATGCATTGTGTGTGTCCTTCCACACCTAAACTTTTTTCATGCCTCTCATCATAACCTTCTAGTGCACCCACTACTTCTTGGCCACAAATTTCCTTGCATGCCTCCCTGCCAAAGTACCTATCCAATGTGCCTCATACCAAGTAGTTTCCAATGTTGCAACCTACCTCATGTTATACTGAGCATCCATCCCTCTACACGTGGTCTTCAAATGAGAAATTTCCTTGAAATTTCTTCTCAAACCTATCTCTACTTTGAGCACCTATAATTTTACAATGCACTTCAATTTAAAACAAGGCACCAATCAATTCTTCTCGATCCACCCCACACTAAAAAGTATGTGTGGTCCTCGTGCATGAATTCAATAGATAGTAATCAGCAACTGTGCACACAAAATGCTTATTACAAAAAAACACAAAACTAAATTGAAAAAGCATAACAACATGAAAGGAAACACATATAAAGGAATGCATTAAATGAAATCTAATCTAAATGGAAATACTTCCTTATTACAAACACCAAGAAGACTTATTTATAGTAGGGCTTCAACCTACTCCCGTTAAAATAATGGGAAACCATGTCCCATCAATACTATAATTGAAAACACTGAATCAAGTATATAAGTCACAACATATGGTCCCAACCAATGCACTTGAACTTTCCAAGGATGGCAAAAAATTTGAATCATAGAAGAACCATCTGTCCAACTTCAATATACTTATTTTTAATATGCCTATCATGCCATGCCTTCTTCCTGGCCTTTTTGTCTTCTGACTCCAACGTGTTATAACACCTTTCATCCAACTGCATCAATTTATCAATGCACTCTCTTCAAGTGATTTCTCATCATCTATCCCTCCATGCATGTGTAATATAAGGAAGGTAACATAAATTCCATGGGTAAAACAACCTCCGTGCCAAACACCAACTGAAAGGGTGTGGCTTTATTCAACCTTTTGTAAGTTTTCCTATATGCCCAAAGTACAGTAGAGACTTTATCATCCCAATCCTTTCCTTCCAACATCACAAATATTTTTCAATGTATGTCCCAATATCTTGTTGAAAGCCTCAAAGTAGTGTCATTGGCATGGGTGATAGGGTGTTGTTTTATGGTGTGCCACCATAAATTCTACCAATAATATCTTGATAGTCTCATTAAGAAAATGAGTGCCCCTATCACTTGTCAAACTTAGTGGACATCCATACCTATTGATTATGTTCTCCCACAAAAACCCAACCTTAGCTTACCATGTAATCCTTTGTAGGTCTTCTTCTTCTACCCACCTTGTAAGATAATTTGTACAAGTTATAATGTAGCATGATCCAATCCTACACATGGGTGGGGAAATAGGACCCACAAATTCAATTTCCCATTTTTCAAAAGGTTCTGCACTAAAATAGGCCTCAAAGGCATTTCATCTCTATGCCCAAGATTTCCAAAGGTGTTGACAATGGTCACATGCCTTACAATATTCTATACAATCCTTATAAATCATTTCCCACCAAAGGCCTACCAATAAAATCTTGCACATGGTAGCATTTCCTACATAATGTCCACCTATAATCCCACCATGAGCTTCCTCCATAATGGAAGTACATGCTCATGCTCAAGTACACACCGATGCAAAACCTCATCCCGACCTAACTTGTATAAATATCCACTAATTAACATGTAAGGCGTGACACGTATAGACAAGTTGTTTCTTCTCCAAATCTTCATCCCTCGGGTGCACCACACTATGCAAAAATACAACAATATCCTCTAAGTTAGAGGGGCATGTGGTTCAATCTAAAAAGTTGTGCATCTGACATTATGTCCTCAATGCTCTTGTGTCCTCACCTAAGTTAATCCTTGATAAATGATCTAGTCCGAGTTACTCTTGCCTGGCTTCACCACTATCTGTAAAGTAAAATTCTTGGAACAAGAGAATCCACCTACATATGCATGCCCTTGAAAAATGGGCTTATTGACCAAGATACTTAAGTGCCATGTGATCTGTATAAAATATGAATGGAGTTACCAACAAGTATTGCTAAAAACTTATGCAACACATAAATCATGGACAATGCTTCGCGCTCTATAGTAGTTGTATAATTTTGTTCAGCCTAGGGGTCAATTTCCTACTTGCAAAGAAAATAGGATGATCAACAATACCCTCTCTAGATGGGCTAATACTGTGCCAATGGCCATGCCAGAGGCATCCACATGCACATGGAATGGTTTGGTCCATGAAGGAAAGCACAAAATAGGTGCAGAAGTAAGCCTTTCCTTCAATGTCTCAAAACATGCGTTATTGCACCTCACCCCAATGGAACTTTCCCTTACTCTTCAACAATTCCTCAAGGGTGTGGAAATCCTAGCATAACCTTGATAAAATTCCTGTAATAACCTATGTGCCCCAAGAAATGCATGCACCTCGCTCTGGTTAGTAGGTTCCTCTAAGCCCAAAATGACAACAACCTTAGTAGGATCTACCAACAAGCCTTCTTTACATATAATATGTCCCAAAGAGTCCCAAAGGGTGTAGTAAAAAGACACACTTCTTGATGTTTAGGAGATGCTCAACTACTGACACCTCTCAAACATAAGTCTTAAATTATCACAATGATATTTTACTAGCCCATAAACTGTCCAATCATCCAAGTAAACCTACAAAAACTTATGAATGAAGTCCTAAAATGCTTGCACAACAATGCAAAAAGACTATGCAGTGCATTCTTCAATCCAAAAGGCATAACTTGTGTATGCAAAACTTCCCCACTCAAGTGGTGAAAGTTGTCTTTTCTTGATCTTCTTTAGCAATCCTCACCTGATGATATCCAGAAAATCCATCAGTGAAGGAGTAGATCTCGTGCCCCTGCAACACCTTCCAAAATCTCCTCTATAAATGGTGTGGGAAAGGGATCTATTACACAAGAAACATTCAACTCCCTATAATCCACACAATATCCTTATCCTTCCATCTTTCTTTATGCTTATCACCATAGGGCTAACCCACTTTGACTCCTCAATGGGCTCAATGATCCTAGATTTCAACATCTTATCAATCTCTTCCTTTACCTTGATGCGTGCAGATTAGGATTCATCTATAAGGCCTCTTCCTAACTGGGTGTGCACCTTCCTTTAACTTGATCCTCATCTCACCCAAAAGAGTGATGTACCCTTTCAACTCATGATAGCCTCTAGGAAATAAGTCCTGGAAGTCACGCAACAACTCAATTATTTTTGCAACCTTTGAGTCAGACCAATAATCACCAATGATGGCTCCTTAGGTTTTGCATCTATCCCAATGTTGACCTTCTTCATTTTCATAGGCTCATGATATGCACACACCTTCTCATCTGCACTATCCAAGACCTCACATGTACCCATAGTATGATCAACATCCAGATTTTCCACTTCTTCATCATCAATCATGTAAACCAATTTACCTTTTTCTTTTTTCTAACTATGTGCACCCAAGTTGTTTTTCTTCATCTATCTCTCTTCTTCTTCAAAGTGTGCCTCTAGATCTGACTCACCTAGTAATTCTGAATAAGATCCTCATCCTTTGCACTATCTCCCATAGTCAAGTGCTTCATAATCTATAATGCCTCATTCACTAGAGGTTTAGTAGAAAAATAGTCAAAGGTCTGAATCATACCTACAATTAATTCTTGCCAATTTCCCTATTTCTCTATTTAATTCGCATAAACATACCATGCGCATGCACAACCATGCAAAGTGAAGTAGAACTTGTGCACCCAAAGTGAAGGTGGTAAGGCCTCTTGCCCCTTTTTCCAGAGTCTCTCACACTTCTGAACGTGATGCGAAGAAGAATCCTTCCCATGAAATTCACATGTCTTGGTAGGTGCATTGCTCCTAAGAAATCTAGTAGAGAAGGTGATTCTCACTCTCTCACCACTCTAAAAGACTATCTCTGTGTACCATCCACTAGTGCGCACTGCTATCCCCATGCAAGGTATATACCAACATATTCCTTCTCTCCACTTGATCTATCCACTGGGCTTCCATAGCATGCATAAAAATACATTAGGATTTCCTTCGCCAAGTGTACCTTGGTACTGGTTACTACCTAAGTGCCTAACACAATGCAACTTACTTACACAAGTAACTGCACTCTTCATCTCATGCCCAACCATTTCATAAGTCCCATGCACCCATTTTTCACAACAAAACACTTGTTGTATCACTCATAGACTATGCATCATCCCATTGAATAAACCTTCCTTTGATGGCTCAAGCACTTTAGGATCTCTAATGGTGTGCACATAAATTTTGTTAAATCTTCTTCACTCAAAGGTTCACATAAGGTGCAACTTTTCCATCTATCAAAGGATGATCATGCACTCCTCTTTGTTCTCAAAACTGATATATCCTTTATTAAAAGCACATATCAACATTATTTTGCATAACACCAAGGGCCCAAAAAATGGAAAACTATCTTCTTTGCAAGCACCAAGACCTCAAAGTCCCTAGTAAACTTGGCCCCTTGTATAGTAATAGTGGCATCCTTCAATACTCCAATGGGCATGGATTTAGTTGTTCACCATATACAACACATTTGAAGATGGCTGTAATGGTGGCCTCCCCATCTGATTCCATGCATCCAAAGGTGAGTACATTCACTTCGCACATGTATCAATCAAAATATTACTCAACAACCATCCATCAACAACTGCATTCAAAGTGATCTCTTTATCATAATCAAGACTGTGAGGAGGTAAGTTTGCATGTAATATATATCTCTCGCACTCAACTCCAACGTGTGATATCTTCTCCTTAACCATTCCCCTAACAAAGGAATGATGTTTTCTTGGTGTCAACATCTTACAAACCTCCTTTAAGTCATCAACATCTTTCTGAGGAAGCTCAACTATTTTAGCCCTACTCCAGCTTCCATGACTACTCCTTCAAGCATTGTATCTCACCTGCAAGTTTCTAATAACCTCCATAGTTTCTGATATACTTCCTTTGATGGGAAGGATCTAGATACTTTGCATGCAATACCTCTTGTTTTGTAATAATAGGTTTTCTACTTTGAGTCTCACACACGCATGCAAAACCTCAACATGTGTGTAGTCACCAACACAGGTATTATCTCAGGGTCAGGTGCTAACTTGGCATCCATGATCTTCCACAACATGTTATACTCTAACCATTCCATGCCCTTATCTTTTTGTGTTATTTGCTCATGTGCTCATACAAATCTGGGCATTCCTCAAACTTGTGATTCTTTCCACACCATGAGAAAATAATGTTTTGAGGGCATTCACGCCTATAATGATTAGGGGATCCACATGTATAACAGTTCCTCATGGGAATTCACCTCTTCCACCACCATGACCTCGACCTCTGAATCCTCCATGGTAACCTCTACCTCTACCACCTCCATCAGAGCGCCCTTCATTGTGATTATGATTATGATGTTCACCTTGTTCCTTAGAATTTTTGCAACATTGGTCATGATGTACACTAGTTTTAATGGCATCATGAATATGATCAATCAATCTGTAATTCTCTATATCATGAGTGGTAGACTTACAAATCTTACAATAACAAGACACATTCTTCCTTTATCGTGTGCACCGCAAACAAGGGGCACCTACTTGAATCATGATCCAAATGACAGATCTCACAATCCAACAACATGGTGCACACCGATTTATGAGGGAAACTATCCTTAGTATGTCCTTCCACCTCATAATCCATGTACACCAAATACCACTGTGTGTCTCATGGGATGAATTAGCTGACAATTTTTCTAACTATTTTTCCATAGATGTAATATATGAGCTTCCAAAAATGGGCTAACTCCAGTGTCTATGCTCCCAACTACCCTCAATGCACAGAGTTGCCTCAAGTGCCTCACATGGATCTATAAAAGTCTTATGTGAGAGCACCCTTCTGAAAGGTGTGATCAAACCTCCAAAAACCATTGAGCATGCTAATGGGGTGAATATCATAAGACAACTTTTGATAACAAAGTTTTAAAGTGTGCATCATACTCCCTTACGCTCTCAGCCATGCCCTACTTAATGTCCTTCAACACACGTTGATGCTCTTTTGTTCAAACTTAGGTATATGGAACTCAACTAAGAAAGCATCACACAATGTGGTATAGTCTACACAAGTCTGGTTTGGATCATACTTCATGTACCAACTATGTGCGTGCCCTTGCAAAGTAGTAAATTGACTTGCCTTATGCTCTAGAGTTGTAATCCCCTTAGCGTGCCATAATATCTCACACATATGCACATGCTTGCTGCATGCATCTTCAATTCCTCTATATTCTGGTAGGTGAAGAGACATCTTGTAATAAACTTTGTTGGGGTTGGTGTGGACCATGCCCACTAGATCCAGAACTTGTATTACCTCTAGTATTCCCTCCACCTCCAGAACCACTAGATCCACTAGATCCTAAACCACCTGATCCTCCTGATCCTCCTCATGTAGGCAGGGCACCAGAGAGGATGTGCTACCTTGTGTTCCAATAGTTGTACTAAATTGAAACCCCATGGTCTGTGAAGTTTGTGCTACTTCCGGACATGTGTTACCAACATTTTGCATGCACCCACATTTTGCCTGTAGATGATGCGTGCTAGAAAATATACCTCCAAATAGGACCCCAAATAAAAAGAAAATGTTATAGCCATAGATGAATGTGTTATTTGATTAACTCCTAAATTTAATGGAAAATGAAATCTACTGTCGCTATCTAGCACCTACACTAGCTTGATTCTCAATAACTGTCTCAGGAATCGGAACACCAAGCGTAAGGGCTAGGTCATTGGGTGGGATCAGATACATGCCCGTGGATCTTAGTCATTGTTCTTCTCTTAACATGCTCTCATCTGAAGCCAAAGAGGGTTCTCTGCCATGCTTTCCCAAATGGGGGAGTACCAGATGCTCTAGCTCCATGTCTTCCACGTGAGCTCCAAATCCTTCGCGATCCATCTCTCTCTCAACTCCAAAGACTCCTCAATATCATGTCTACTTTCACCAATTCCCTCTCACATGCTTCATTATACTTAATCCACTTTCTTTCTCTCTCTCTTTTTTCCGCCACTAGGTCTTCCATATTTCACCACACCTACTCCTTCCCCCACATGTGGTGGGGTTTAGCTAGCCATAGGTGCACTCTTCCAAATCCAGAGTTACAATCAAGATCTTAATCGCTAAAGGGATAACGCGCAAATAAGATCCTCTGGGTTCACATGCAAGAACTGGAACTCAACAACCTCTGGACAGGAATAAGTAGAAACATCATACTCCAATGTATAACTATTCAAAACACCACTCCACCAATGATCTACAATGTGTGTCCAAGCCAAATCAACATCATGCAAAGTTTGGTAGTATCTTCTGTGTCCAAACAATTGTTCTATACCTCAATTTCTCTTTGATGCGTATGTTACCAACCACTCATACAACTCTATAGGGAAATAGGAAAAGAATGTCTCATAGAGCTCATGATATAGATTCTGTTCAACCCACACACATGCATCAAATTTAGGTCCAATGTTAAATCTATGAGAAAATCTTCCTCTAAATTCTCTACCCAATCTCTCAATGTTGGCCAAAGTCAACCGATACGTCTTCATCATGCAACATCCTTGCAAATATCTTGAAAAGAGGTCCCAGAAATGAAACCAAAATGTAGTCTTTTATTTTACCAAACAACCCAAGGCGCATTGACACATCACTCGGGTAGACACGAGTGCTCACCAAAGTGTGCAAGGGTATTAGGTTCCTCTTTTATGGAAACTTTTTCAAGGAGTTAGCATGATAAAACACATATAATCCAGATCCATAACATCCATTCAAAAGTAAAACATAAATATATCTAGATCACAACCATATGCAATAATGAACTAAACAAGAATCAAGATCAAATTTACCATACAAAATCAGAAAAAGATATGTCAATAATCAAGAATCCATCCATAAAGATCCATTGTATTAATCAATGTAAAACATAAAAGTTGAATACATACATAAGAGTATCACCATAAGTCATGCATACTCATAAACCAACAACATAACTCTACTACAAAACATTGATCTCTCTAAAATGCAAATCAATACATATTTATAGGTACTTGTCTAAAATAGCCTTTGCTTAGTCTCCAAGCTCTACACTCAATCTATTCCTAGCCCATCCATGTAAAACAAATAAGTATTCAAAATTTGACTTCCCATGGTGCACCCTTCTTCGTCAAAACTTCGCCGCTGCCCCTACACACTCCTTATATGTGTACCCCGATCTTATGCACCTTACATAGTTAGGAATCAAATATCCCTAATCAACAATTTGTAAGTCCTCTAAGTTAATGGCTGAATATGATAATCCCTTTGCTAACTCACATAATGTTCCTTTAGAAAACATTAAAGCCTCTCGATAGCGAGAAATCATATGATGAGGACACGATGTCGATAAAAATATTTAGACTAGCTCATTAATTATCGTCAAGCATTATGCGCCAACCCTTTACATATTCTCGCATGTATTTAATGCTTTACTTACTTCCAAACACTCTCGAGATGCTACTTATGTTCCTCTTGTAGGTTCTACCTTAACTATAATGGCCTCCACCAGCCCCTTAATACTCCTACTTCTATTGTTACTACTACCACTACCCTCCTTCATCCCAATGCTTTGAATACACAACCCGATTCCTCTTCCAAATCAAGACCTAGATTCCTTATACTAGGACCTACAAGTTCAAATTCATTAGTTACAACATGTTAATTCATGTTACTCTTCATATATTGATTCCTCATTTTTCCTTCATACCCCTTTCACACCCATCATTTCTTCTTATCCACTTCCTCTAAATTTCATCACCCCTAAGTTTCCCACCTTCAATGGCCATGGTGACCCTCAAGAGCATCTTAGATCTTTTCATGTGGCATGTCTTGATTATGCAGATGATCATACATTGCTAGCTAAGCTATTTCTTAGGAGTCTTCAAGATTACACCATGTATTGGTTTTATGATTTACTGCTCATTTGATAAATTATTTTACACATTTATCGATAATTTTCTTGCTCACTTTTCCATCAATATCAACACTAAGATCTCTTATGCACAACTCGCTCAAATCAAACAAAGATCTAATGAACATCTAGTTGACTATGTTTTGCATTACAAGAACAACCTAACTAAGATGACCAATGTGCTCGCTAATTCAGAATTATAAGATCTTTTTGTTCAAATCCTCTTACCACTACTTGAGAAGAGTATTATATTTAAGACCTCTCCTTCATTTTATCAATTATGCCATATGAACAAAATGCACGAAGTCAAACTACTCTCTATGGGAAAATTAAAGTATCATGATTCTCCTTCATCCTCTTCTAATAGGTTTCAAGATAAATCAACATTCAAGCCATCTCCTAAGCCCACCAAAGCAAAGGAAACTATTAATGCCATCTCTCCACCTAAAAATATTCAATGGCAACCTCCAAAGCATACTTTCACAAAATTACCCTATGCACCTTGGTTTTTATTACCTCAACTCATCGAAAGCAATCTAATCACTCTTCCACCACCACTCAATCTTGATCCATCTCACCCCGCAACCATAATTATGATGAAAATGCTAAATGTGACTATCATTAATGCATTGGGAATTCTACCGATCATTGTTTCAAAATCAAGCATCTCATTCAAGATCTTATTGAAAATAATTCACTTGAGCTCCCTGATCCATCTACTTCTAATCCAGTCAATGATAATAAAAATCTAAAAATATTCAATGACCCTTTTCCTAAGCATGAAACACAAGCTCTTGATTCTTCTACTAATCATACATATCGAGTTATGCCCCCTCCTTCATTGAGGCCCCTTGAATTCCTTGTCACTTCTGTTGATGCATCACCACCAATCATTTCATTTTTAGATCACAATTATCATGCTACATTCACTTCTGATTCATTACATATCAACACTTCTATTGGTTCATATACTGTCAATAACACCATGATATATCCAGTGGCTCCTATCAATGTGTGCTCCATTGCACTTCTCATGGCTATCAAATTTCCACTATCTAATATCACATATCTAGTTCCTAATTCTTTTGGCTACATCAGCTTCACGTTATAGTTGGGCCTCTTACCATGCTTGTGTCATTCGTTGTGGCATCTTCAATCAAAGGTTGTGACATGCTCTTAGGTCTTCCTTGGCTCCACACCACCCAAGCCATTCCCTCCATGAATAATTTGTGCATCAAGTTCATTCACAATAATCAGTTGTCACTCTTAAAGGTGTTCCACCATGCACACCATTTCCTAAGCCTACTCTTGATGATATATTTATACTAGTTACAACATCTAGGCATCCTAGTCCTCTCAAATCGAAGGTGCACTCTACACCTTTTTCTCCTATTTGTAAACAACCTACTTCATGAATTTTTCATCCGCATCAGTCCACTAACCCATCTCATCAACCTAAGTCCCCTACTCAAGTAGCCCCTTCACATAGGTGTTCACCACCTCCTTGATTACACATGTTTCCTTCACATGTATGTCATTACTCTCATACTCCAACAATATTAGTTTATTGTCACATGACTTTTCCCCTTGGATATCTGGTGGAGGGCCCTTTCCTTCACTATCGTTGGATAACATTCTATCCTCCTCACACTTGGGGGCATCATGCTTTCTTCCCCCTCTCGGTATCATCAATTGTCTATAATATCTATTATCACGCTCGATGATTCACACTTAATATTTCTCAAGTACTCTTACACATCTTGATATACACATTTTATCATCATTACCCCATGATATAGTCTAGTTCCACGGTTCATACTTGATTCTTTGAGGGTCTAAATCTGAAATGAACCTTATCACATTCACTTTTCACGCTCTATGCTTCGTGATATATATTTTTAGAAAACATTCACAAACCATTTCTTGATGACACACTCTTTTCTATGGTTCACTATTGATTGTTGAGGGGGAATTTATAAATTAACCTCATTTCATACACATCCCCTAAGGGGAAATGCCGCTCCTATCACATTCACACATTGCATACCATCCCATTACACTCATACATGTTGGCATGTGGATGCTAAGTTGTCATTAATGTCAAAGGAATATTAATGAAAATTAGGATGTAAGAGAGATAGAGGGAGCTTGTACTAAGTCGATAATGAAGAATGGTCAAAGGCTTGAGAACACCTGACTAAACAATGACTTCTTAAGTAGCTAGTGAAATGTACATGCATAACGATGATGTGAGAGCACAAGTAGGATGATGTCAGTAATTTTTTAGCATGCATATGATGTGGAAACATGGTTAGAAGGATGAATACAGGGGCATATGAGTGTAATTAGTCGACTAGCTTAGTTCAGGATGAGCAATCCCTAGGTCTAGTTAGCAAAGTGACATGGAAAGGTGAAGTGAAGGATTGAGGATGATGGTGAATCATGTTAGAGACATAAATCACTTAATAGGACATGGTTAAGGGGATATAAGGTGAATAACAAGACAATCATGGTGAGTTACAGGTAAACTAACCCAAATTAGCCTATTTCAAGCACCCAACATGAGGGTATGAAGCAAATAAACCCATAAAAAATAAAGTTTAGGCATGGGAAGTGTGTAAGGGAATTGTCAAGATTCATAATATTAAGATACATGTCATAATTCAATGTCGTAGGCATATTCAGTGGTCATTAGTAGGGACGCCCTTCAAGACAAACAAGTTTAACATACACAAATGAGATTTACTAAGAAGGTACATGTACATTTATGAAAAATTAGCTATTAGAGATATTGGAGAAGGGATTCATGAAGGTGTGGACAAAATTTTAGGACATGAGGAGGAGTTTTGTGCAAGATATTGCATTTTTACCAAAACCGGGTTAAGTAAGGTATGCTAAACTAGCACTCGACTTCTTAGCATTCAAGATAAATTGTGGATCCTCCTTCAGATAAATCATAAGAGAAAAATTTGAAGAGCATAGGGATAAAAATATTTTGCAAAATTTTTGAGGTCAAATGGATGAGAAATAAGAAAGTTCTATTCATTTTTGTGGAGCTGTCTAAAACCCTCCTAAGCCTAGTTGAAATCAGTATGGAGAAAAATGCTTGGTTATGCATATAAATGAAATTATTTTGATTGTTTATGAATTTGGGCATGTATATAATTCATCATATATCTTTTCATGGTAGTTTGAGCTCTTTAATCATGGTGGAACCCAAAAGAAAACATGAATTTTGTGAAGAGTTTAGTGTAAAGACTAAAATTGAAAAATAACCCATGCTCAAATATTTTTGAAGGATGTTGGAGATGTGTTATTGATGATCATGAAGTCACTTGGGTTCTTCATTTGTAGAAATTTAATTATACGGGTTTTTTTGTGCTCCTACCATTTGAGAATGCTACAATGCAAGACTAGCCTTGAAGGTATGCATTTCCACATGATGTGATTTATTTTTGTCTTGAAGAAAATAAAGACATTACATATGAGATATGAGCATGTTTTTTTGGTTTGATAAGGTGCTTACATGTACAATTTTACATGATCAAAACTACCCTTTTGAGCTAGTGAAGAATCTTATTAGTACATGTGAGTAGATGGTTTTGTTAAAAGAAGGCATGCCCTGAATGCTTGCACATGTTTTTGTGATGTTCTTAAACTGATCAAAGTGATATTTGAGCTTGGAGAACACTTTGAAGGTGTTTTGAACATGAGGAGCAAAGACTAGTTTTTAAGCTTGTAGAACACAGTCAAACCAGTTTGAGAAGTTGGAGAAAAATGATGGTCCTTACTATGTTTTTATAATTTCTTTCAATTGGATGTGAAATTTCAAATAATACATCAAGAGATTTCCATTGATGTATGATAGGTGTCTTGATGATAAGGTTTAGTGCTCTAAATAACAATATTTTCAAGATTTTTTTTTTTCGTGCATGGAAACTCACATATACCTTGATCAAATCAAGTATCTCTATTCCATGAAAGAAGAAAGTATTAGCTGATCCAAGTAGCATGCACCATGACTAAAAATTGTGGACCTCCATGAATGCAAGTTTGAAGCTCTAATGAAAGTTGTATGAGAAATGACATGTTAGGAAGGATATGAAGAGGTTATAAAGAACATGAAGAGTCATTGTAATGAAGTCACATGATTTTTCCATGTGGTGAATGGTCAAGTTAGTTAGAAACAAAGACAACTTGCCAAAAGAAGAAGACAAAAGTTCTAACATGCTAATTACAAAACAAATGTAAGAAGTCGAGTTCGGTTACAAGAGGAATATATTCAGTTGTGCAGCAACGAATTTAGGTGTCTTTTAGTGATCCACATGAAGGTTAAAACTTCCATGATAGGTTGTTTTAGATGTGCACTTGAATCTGACATTATATCAGATGCAAACATTGCTAAAATTTAGTTTTGCATGACGTCATTTTCTCTTCCAATTCGAGTTGCCAAGTGAATGTCAAGAGTTACTTTTATAAGGTGAAGTGTAAGACATTTTCAAGAGGTCCGAGTTGATATGTTTTAATATTTGAGTGTGTATGGAGCTGTTTTTGATGAATGAGCCATTGAAGGAGCATAGTAAATGTGATTAGAAGCCTATAAAATGAATGAAATACTATGATTTTGTAGCAGTTTGTGAGCTTGAAAATGCTGATTTGTGAGAGGGATATCTGATGTTGAAGAGGCAGCCTTGAGGTGAGTACCTACAGCAGATGAAGGAGAGTGAAAAGAGAAGGATTTGAGCTGAAGAAGTGATCATAATCAGTTGTGGAAGATAACACAAGAAGTGATAAAAATTGTAAAGAAGTATGAGTGGATCTTTGAACATTTAGGGAGTTAAAGCTTCCTTGTAAGTTGAAGCTTATAGAAGGTTAGTGGGTGCTTGACTGAATTTTGGAGTTGAAGTTTCCATACAAGTAGAATCTTAATAAAGATAAGTTAGTGCTTGGTTAAATTTTGGAGTTGCAGCTCCATGTTGAGTTGATGCTCAAATGTGAAACCAATTGTAACATTTACAGGACATTCTTGTCCAAGTTAGTTCTTTGGTTTCAGTGAGTTTTTATCCCTTGAAGGGTTTCCCACTTTACATAGTGTGTTCATGTGTGTTCTTCTCTCTCTCTCTCTCTCTCTCATGTTTGAATGTTCATGCTTCATCATGGTTAAGTTTGTTTAATTTTGAATGGTTGAAGAATTGTAAATTGTTTCAAAAGTTTGATCAAACACTGATTCACCCCCTCTCAGTGTTTGAAATTTCCAACAATACACTACATTTGCATATCTTGGTTGTACTTACTCTTGCTTGTTATACTACTTACATGAGGTAATTTTCTTCTTGTGCTAGTGAGATACTCAATATGTCATCATCTTTCTATATATACACATGCACGTTCACTTGGTCTTTTGGAGTGAATGCAAATCTCTTATAGATTCTTACACATTGCAATGATTCTCGGAACTATACCTTCTACTAGAACCACTTAGGATCCTGGGGAATATACCTTTTACTACTCTCACACATTACAAGTGTTATTGTTTCATCTTTTACTACTACTTTTTAACACATTACTTTTCATTGATACATACATGCCTTGACATAATATTTATCTTACTAATATGCTAACGGGTGCTTCATGTGTAACATTTTATTTGCAATACTATATGCCACTATGGTTATCCAATACACTTTGCTTTCCATTGTTTTCCATTATATGCTATTGTTTGCAAGCTATGCCCTTTGTCATGTATGCTCATTGTATGCTTTTGTCCGATTAAACCCTGATTGTATTATGACATTGTGAGCGATGTCCCATGTCCGAAACCCATTTTTGTAGTCTATCTTGTCTTAATACTTACTTATTACATTATAGTCTATTGCATGCTTGCTACTTTCACTACTAACACATGTTACTAGCCACTTTGTTTGCATGTGCCACTGGTTTCTACCATATGCATCCCGACCCCTACGGGTATATAGTTGAGCCCAACATTAGGTACTCTCCTTTGGGATGAATTCTCCTACCAACATTACATGCACCCCAAATGAGGGGGTATACATTGGGTGAACAAATCATCCTTACAACAACTCAAAGCTACAACACAAATCTACATAGTACATAAAAAATAGGAACACAATTACAAAATGACCTAGAATCTGAATTGGGTCCTCAACATAGCACAAACACCAATGCCCAACATCGAGACAAGAAGAGCGTATGGGAAATAATGTCACGGAGGTACATATAATAAACTTATCATGTCAACACAGTTCACAAAAGTCTTTAGAGAAATTCTATAGTTATAGGCACAAACCTCCAGATACAGAATGCATGAAATATCCTACAATCCATTTCAATTAGAATAATCAATACAATTAGAAATAATTCTGGACAACAAGAACAAATCAAGGACGTATCATCTACAATGGTGCTTATTGGGTAGAGTCATGGAAGGAGAGTAAAATTAGACCTCTCTCCCCAACACTTGCTCTTTGGTGTGAGATTGCCCCAAAAATAACTTTCGGCATGGGATCGCCCAAAAACTTGCTCTTCACAACATTTTAGGACACATTTTTATCCTTTACACTCTTTTACATCAGGTGCACACTTTCCTTTACTATTACTTTTACATACTTTTGCATACTTTGCTCATATTTTTCATATACAAGACTTTGACTACTCTTTTGCTCTTCTTTTGTAGGTCCTCCTTAATACACAAAAATAAATATCCTACTACAATACAAATACAAGCACAAAAATAGGTATAAGAAACACATACACTTCACCCCTAGGGTCACTTTCCTAGTCTCCACGCTTCACTTTGCAATCACTTCACGCTTCACTTGTCCACTTGGCATACTATTTGCCACACTCTCTATAGGATCATGAGGTATGCATCTCTTATCTACTTTATGTTTTTGAGCATTGAATCAACAACATAAAGTGGGTGAAAATGTAGATACAAAATCATGCACTTGGGTACATTTCTAGGTCCTAAAACACACTAGCATTTATATGATTCCTAAGCAAGAAAAATAGTGGTTAACAACTATCGTTAGCCTCTTTTCTTTATATATTGTTTTATATTTAGTATTACACACCCTAAATCCTAGTCTTAAGTTCACTTGTTTATCTTTGATTGCTTGAGACACACTAACACCCAACTAAGACAACAACACCCATGTACTCTTGTCCCTCTTGGGCGCCCACGACCCTTTCTTATCTTACTCACTCCTTTTGGGCCTATTTTATATTTTGGGCATATTTTTCACTTATGGGTTAGCCTTCCAGTTGTCAATTACAAATCTAAAACAAGGAAATCATATAAATACATAGTTATGTGTTCAAAATCAAGGACTAAACACTAAACATTACTATCATCACCTGAGATTACATTCAAAAGGCACCTAAAGTATTCTAAGGAATTCATGTAGCATCCATTCAAGACACAAAGGACTACATATTCTACATATATTACATAAGAAGGGGAAGTTCATTTTTTCCATCCACACATTCTACTACATTGCTACATTCTAGCTACAACCCGCTATCAAGTGTAACTTGCACAACGGCATCCTAGGGCACATTTTTTACACACACTCACAAGAACTACATGGAGTATGAAATGTAGAGCAATGCTCATTCGTATGTTCACTCTCGGGGTGACCATCAAGGTCAATCAGACTCCCCATTCTATATTTTCCTTTTTAGGTTTGATGTGGTTTGTGGGCTTATGCATGCAAACTCATTTTTGCAGAGTTAGAGGTACCTTTGGTGATCAAAGATTGATTACCATGTGATCAACAAGGAGAAAATGTGACACCCTTGTGACACAATAGAAACCAGATCCGAGAGAGATTTTACGCAGCCACCCGATCCAATCACCAACGCTTAGGCACTTTGTCCTTTCGTGGGTTCCTTGCCCAACCTTGTCCATGAGCTCCAAAATTTATAGAGATCAATTATGATGTTATTAGAAACATATTCATTGATTAATCTAAATGTGAATTTATATGCCTAATCTAATTTCTCTTGTAGAAATAAATAAATAATAATGAAGTACATAAATAAAACCCAAATAACACTAAGCAATAAAGTATGAAACCCTAATTGCAAGGAGGAGAATAAGGTACTTATCGATTCATGATAAAATATGATGTGTATCGAAGTGTCGACTAGGTGAACAGAAAGGAAGGAGCATCACACAAAGACCAAAAAAAATGCATATCTAGAGGAAAAAGCTAAACAGGGGCACCCAAAAAGGGACGAGAGTACCATGGGCGGTATAGACTAGAAACAAGTGCCCATGTTTGTGAAAATTCTTAGAAACACAACTTTTCAGGGTCGCAAGTTGTTCCCTATTGTTTTCTTTTAGTCACTATGAGTTCGCATAATGATTACCAAGCTCGTCGGAAACATACGAAACCCTTAAATAGAAATCAAATCCCAAAAAAGAAAGATGTAGAATGAAGGGTCAGATTGTCCTCAATTATCACAATGGTGAAATTATAACTGAGCACTGCACTACATCTCAAAATCAATGTAGTTATATGTGTGTGTGTGTGTGGAAATTGTGCCCTATGTGGCTCTTGTGCATGTCACACTTGATAACGAGAAAAGTATCTAGATGTAAATAAATGTAGTAGATGTGCTCATGGAATAGAATGAACTTCCCTCCTATGAAGTGTATGCAGAATAAACCACCTTTGTGTCCCTTGGATGGTGCTAGATGGATGCTGATGGAGCTCTTGAATAGCCATTAGATACAACCTCAAGTGGTGATAGCTAATGCTTAGTGCTTGGTCTTTTATTATGGTCACATAACTTTATATTTATATGATTCCTTTGCTTGAATTTCGTAATCAACCCCAAAAAAGGCTGACTACCAAAAAGATAAGATGATCAAATGGATAGAAAGGACCCAAATAGTGTGAGTAAAGTACAAAGAAGTTAGTGGTGCCCAGAGGGGATGGGGCGCCGACACGTTGATGTCCTGGGGGCGCCGATGTCTAGGAGGATAAATGCCGAAGTATAAAAATGCATATTGTGTAAGTGAGGTGCAAGACCAAAAGCAACAACAAAAAGCAAAGAAAGGTGGCCAAATACATGGGTTAATTATCACTTTTCTTACTTAGGAATAACATGAATAGTAGTATGCAACCACGAGTAGATAATTACCTAAAGTGCTTGATTTAGTGTCTACATTCACCCCCACTTTATGTTGGTCAGTGAAAATCTTGGTAATATAAAGTAGATAGAGATGCGTGCACTGATAACCATGTAGATTGATGTAGAAAGAGTTTGATGAGGGAAAGACAAAGTGTAGAGTGATAAAAGTGTGAAGTGGGGATGCTAATGAGGAGAAAGTGTAAAAAGTGGTGATGAGAATGAAATTAGGGCAGAAACACATGTGTATATGTTGCGATGTGCCTTTTGTTGATGTTAATGTTGTTGTTGATGATGTTGTGAAGTTATTTTGACTCTTGCTCCCATATGCAAATGGACCTACAAAAAAAGAAGATGAACAAGTAGTCAAATACAGATGTATATGATCGCAATATGTAAAAAGTGTGTAAGGAAAGTATGTAAACTATGAAAATGTGAAAAAGGAACATGTGCACCTGATCCGTGATGAGGAAAGAGTGTAGAAAGGATCCTGAATATGTTGTAGACAAATGATTTTTTTGGGCGATCTCATGCTAATGATATGGAAGAAGTGTAGGAGAAAATTTGGTGTTATCCTCTAACCTTTAACCACTTCCCACAATGTAGAACACCACTGTAGATGGTGTGTATAAACACAAGTACTAAGGACTGTGTGCCATGTAAAAGCTGATGTGTGGAGTTATATAGACTATGTTGAACTACCTATCACTATGTAATTACACCCTATTATAGGCTTCCAGGAAGGAACACTCTATGTTGTGACCCAAGTTTGATTATGAGCCCTAAAACTAAAATTTTTCTCGTGTTAGTACCATGCTATGTTGTGTATAATGATGTATGGGGTGACTGATTCACCTAAATGATGTCCCCCTTGTTTGGGTGCATGCGATTTTCTTTGAAGGAGTATGCGGCCCAAATGAGGATAGACCCCTATGCTAAAATTGTGCCCTGCATAGGGGAAGGGAATGTGCTTGGTAGAAACCAAGGCACATGTAAACAAAGTGGCTAGGAGACAAGTGTTAGTATAAACAAAGACAAACAAGCACATAGAAGACAAAATATATGTTAATAAGAGAATATGTAAGCTAAGACACAAGAAGATAATGTAAACACATAAGAATACAATGTAGACCATGAAAAGCGGGTTGCAAACATGGGAAATCACTCATGATGTTGCAAGAAAATCAAGGCCAACTAATCCTAAAGTAGACAGTGTGCACACAAGACAAAGGGTAAAGCCCACAAACAATGGCATATAAAGAAAAAGTAATGACAAACAATGTAACAAATAACCATGGAAGCAAATAGCCTGCAAAATAAATGTTGCACATGAAGCACCCATTATCATGTTAGAGAGATAAAAAGTATGTCAAAGCATGTATAATTTGATATAGTAGTGTGCTATGAAACAAAATGAAACAATAACACATATAATGTACAAAAGTGGATGCCCCCAAGATCTATTGTGGGACTAGTAATAGGTACTATGCCAAGCATCCATGTTGCGTGTAATAGATCTATATAATCTACGATCACAACTAGAAGGAAAGTGAATGCATGCATGTGTGTATGATAAATATAATGACATACAAGATATCTATCTAGCATGTGTAATAAAGTGTATATGTAAAAGTATAATGTAAGCAAGATTAAATGCAACCAAGATATGTAATATGTTATGGATGAGACAAAATGGAATGCAAGAGTGAATGATAGGAGCAACATGCCCCCTAGTGGATGTGTATGTATGTAATGAGGTTCATTTATTTATGCCCCCTTAGTAGTCAAGAATGAACCGTAAATGAGAGTACGTCATCGGGAAATGGTTTGAAATGTGTGTACTAAAAAGATGTGATTGTTAAAGCACAAAGTGTAGGGTGTGAAAAAATGAGTGAGTGAGTGAGGTGATTAAATGCGTGAGTGTGGTGAGGTCCATTTGATATGTAGACCCTCAGCAGTAAAGTATGGACTGTGGAAATAGAGTGCGTCATATGATAGTGTGTCATATTGGTTGTGTAAGAGATATGTTGATTGTAGAATACATATGCTGTTGAATGTCTCTAAAAGAGATTGATATGTTGAGTGTGTAATGTGTATCATTGATTAAGTAGTATGTCATGTTGATTGTGTGTGAAAATGATTGAATGTGTAATTTTTATTGATTACATGAGAGAAGGATGTTGGGAATGTGTTGACTATAGAGTAGGTTGTGTAAGAAAAATATGTTGTGAGAGCACCGAATGTGTAGTGCATTTCAAATGTGTAGATTTTATAAGATGTTTATGTTGATTGTGCGTGAGTGATATATATGATGTAATGTAAGATAGGTATGTCATGAAAGTGTAATTCATGTTGCGTTGAATGTGTGTAGTAAGAAGAGTATATCACAAGTGTGTTGATAGATACACAACGAGATTGAGTATTTTGAGTGTGTGTAGTGTGTGAGGTTCATGTGTATAGAATGCCATCAACAGTCAAGTGTGAAACAAAGCACAAGAGTGCATTATTAGGGAATGATGATACTAATTTCTATTGTGTGCAATGATCTATGTGTGATGTGACAAGAGTTTAAGATGCATAAGAATGCGGTAGGGGGACAAAATAAGTGTGATGCCCCCTTATGTGTGTGTGACGATAAGAGGATCAAGTGCCACCTGTGTAGGAGATCATCATTATCCCGATTGAAGTTGATTTGGAGTTCATGTTGGAAACTTGATTGGAAATAGTATGAGGTGGATCATATAAAGAGCCATTGCGACAAAGGATGTAGACGATCATTGCATATTATTCATGGTGAAAGGTGAAAGAAAACCCATGTGCATACCAACGAGTAAGATTTTGAGAATGGCTAGGAGATGAATCACTACTAATATAAACACTGTTGAATGACATAGGAAAAGTTATAGAAGTGTGACTGGAGTCTAAAGTACCTCCAATATAGTCAAACCAATATTTTCGAGTGTTAGTGGAGAAGCATGAAGGGTACATGAAACAAAGACTGTTAAATGAAATACATGAAGACCATAGGTGACCGTAATGTGAAAAATATATGATAAAGATGAGGTGAGTGAGGCGGTGGAAGGATATCATTAAGCATCAATCCAATCCTAGCTAAACCATTATATGTGAAAATAGTATCGGAGACAAGTACGATCCACTAGAATATGATGCCAATAAGAGTTTTTGATTAAGAGTGTGCATGTGAAAGGAGGTGGTGTAGATGCAGACTACTTAGGGGAGGGTGAAACAATGTCCAAGGTATGGAAAAACCCTTGATAAAGTACCATAGAATTAGTAGAGGGAGGGGTCTTGAATTTGTATTCACTAGGGCCATCAACCACAAAAGTTTCATTGAAATAGGAGTCATCTACATCAATAGGAGTGAAATTAAGTTTGCCCAATGTTTCATCAGTAAGTTCAATAGTATAATTCGACTTTGTCATCAAAGTCATCTCGTGTTTGCATTGTCATGTTGTATAGTATGTGTTGAGGATATTTGTAGGAGGTACACTAGATGTAGGAGTGAGAGGAGCCTCAACGAGTGGAGCAATAGTGCTTAGAAGAGTAGACACGTGGGTGAGATGATTGCAGTAGTATGAGTAGAGATAACTAGAGCACTTAGAGTGGAAGAAGACATTGAAGCACTAGATTGACCAATGTCATATGTATCAATACTACTATATGGAATATGTTGTGAAGGAGGAATATGCATGGTTTAGTAATGGGGTCCATGTGACATAATTTGAATGGATTAATATCGTAGTGATAGTATGTTCGTATCCATCATGTAAGAATTTGACACATTGGTGCACAGTAGATGGAACTACTTGCATAGCATGAATCCAAGGTCTACCTAGCAAGAGATTAAATTAAAATGAGGTGTCCATAATGAATAATTATGTGAGGAAAGTCTTAGCCCGACTTGAATATGTAATGAAATAGTTCCTAAGCATGTGCACATAGTTGAATCATATCCCCGAATAAGAGTGTAATTATTAGAAATTAGATTATTGTTAATACCTAATTGTTTGAGAAGGGAATGAGCACATAGGTTGATGAATGATCCATTATCAATGAGTACACATTTAATGCAAGTGGTGCTAATAATAATAGTGATAAGTAAAGGTGCACATGGATTGTCATTAGAAAATGGTGATATGTCATCATTAGTAAATGATATAGCACATGAATTTTTTTGAGAGACTGAATGAGGTGTGTGAAGGCCACCAAATAATTATCACTTTTCTATATGAATAGAATGAAGAGTGGCCTCTAATGTTTGATGATAATCAGGTGCACATGTGCATAATAAATCATAGAGGGAGATTTTGGCTAGTGTATTCTTAAGTTGTTCAATGATATCATAGCCCTTAGAAGTAGTAGTAGGAGGAGTTGTAGAAGTAATAGGTGGTGGAATGGAAATGGGTGGATCCGTAGGAGGATGAGTGCAGCGAGTAGTTACTACATTGATAGAAGGATCAACCCTAGGCATAATAAAGTGAGGGGAGTTGAGTATGAACTTGCATGAAATCAGAAACAATAGTAACCATTCCCCGAAACCTTAGTGGGTGTAAAATAAGGATAAGATGATTGAGTCATGCCTTGACAAGGTGAAATTCACCAAAATGATTAAGCTAAATGTGAATTTATATGCCTAATCTAATTACTATTGTAGCAGTAAATAAACAATAATGAAGTACATAAATAAAACCCAAGCAAGACTAAACAATAAAGTATGAAACCCTAATTATAAGGAGGGGAAGAAGGTACTTAGATGATTCACGATAAAATATGATGTGTACCAAAGTGCTTACCAGGTGAAATTGAAAGGCAGGAGCATCACACAGAGACCCAGAAAAATACATATCTAGAGGAGCAAGCTAGACAGGGGCGTCCACATGCACTACAGACTAGAAACATGTGCCTATGTCTGTGAAAATTCTTGGAAACTCGACTTTTCAGGGTAGAAAGTTATTCACTATCACTTTTTCGTCAATGATCACCAAGATCACAAAAACACCTGCTGCAATGAAGTATGAACCTGTGAAACCCTCAAATAAACATTAAATCCTAAAAAATAAATATGCATAATGAGGGGTCAAAATGTCCTCTATGTCACAATTGTGAACTTATGACTAAGCATGCACTACATCTCAGACCCAATGTAGTTCTATGTGTGTGTGTGTGGAAATCATGCCCTATGTGGCTCTTGTGTGTGTCACACTTGATAGCGATCAAAGTAGCTAGATGTAAAGAAATGTAGTACATGTGTGCATGGAATAGAAATAAACTTCCCGATATGAAGTTTATGTAGAATAATTAGCCCTTATGTCCCTTGGATGGTGCTAGATGGATGCAATGGAGCTCTTGAATAGCCTTTGGATGCAACCTTAGGTGGTGATAGCTAATGCTTAGTGCTTGTTCCTTTATTATGGTCACATAACTTTATATTTATATGATTCCTTTGCTTGAATTTTGTAATTAACCTAGAAAAGTCTAAATACCAAAAATATAAGATTCTCAAATGGCTAGAAAGGACCTAAAAAGTGTGAGTAAAGTACAAAGAGGTCGGGGCCCCAGAGGGGGGACTGGGAACCGCCACTAGCGTCCCTGTTTGGGTGTTGGTGTCAAGATGACAAATGTGGAAGTATAAAAAGGAAAACTAAGAAAGTGAGGGTGCAAGACCAAAAGTAGCAACAAAAAGCAAAGAAATGTGGCCAAAGACATGGGTTAGTTAATAATTTTCTTACTTAGGAATCACATGAATAGTAGTATGCAACACGGACTAGATAATTACCCAAAGTGTAGGGTTTAGTGTCTACATTCATCACTTCTCCCTACCTAGATCAATTCTAGATTGCACGGATATTAGAGAAGCCATATTTTATCTCTCTCTCTCTCTCTCTCTTACTTAGGGTTTCATATTCTACATCTTAGTTTTCTTGTGTCGTATTGTATATTAGTAATTATACATCATTTATTACTTTGTAATTAGATTTAATTCAAATTAAATTAAATCAAGGGGATTGATTAGTAGTTTAAATATTTAGGACTAATTCATTAAGGATGAATATATATTCCTTGCCTCAATGCATGTAGGTGAGTTTATAATCCATTTAGTAATCTAAATCAAGAGAATAAGACCTTGAAGAACAAATAAATTTGTGATACCATGTCTTAAGGGTTTAAAGACCAAAAATTCGGGTAAGAGTTAGAAGAAAATCAGAAAAAAACTATTTGAAATGGAATATCAAGAAGATTATTGTAATGATAAAGTGTTTGGAAAAATGACTAGATAAAATGAAGAAGATTTGAGGCTTCAAATGAGCACATACTGATCTTAATAGTGACAAGTACAATTTAAGAAGGTCTAATAAGGAATGGAAGGTATAATCTTGGTAGAGACAATCCTCCTTATTTTGTGAACTATATTATGCATGTAAACACGACTCTAAGATTTTTCAAGATGATATCAAGGAGTAAACACTATAGAAAGAAATCTCTAGTCCAAAACAAAGAACTTTCAAACTTAACAGTGACCTTCACAGCTTTTAGGAAGTTAAAAAGGAATACTATAAGTGCATAGATCATATTTAATGATTGTTGAAGTATGAGAAACCTATGAGAAAGGAATAAGAAGAATATTGAGGAATGTAACTCGTTTTATGAGTTAGGAGGCAAAGTATGTAGTGTATAATTCATTAATATCAAACTATGACAATCAAGATAATGAAAAGAACTTCAAAGGGGCATAACAAGTATTTTGGTGTGAGACTGTCTTGAAGATGGGTTTGATTTATTGACATGAATAAAGTGGAAATGAGAGGATGAGTATAGTGAGTTTGAACCTAGAGAACCAAGGAAGATCAAAGCAGTATGAACTCGGCCTAGTAAGCAAGATCAAGATAAGAAGCTAGAGAGGAATACCTTGGAAAGAATGAGTAACTTGTGGAAGTTAATGGGTTGACATGAGCCTGTAGGAAGTGAGATGAGTGTTGAGGAGTAGTGATTCAAAGAGTAACAAGGAGCTAAACAAGTTAATAAAGATCAAAACAAAGTTGAGGTTGAAAGTCACTTATAAGAAGACTAGAAGGAAAAGTTGGGAAAACATGGAGAATGAAGGTTTAAAGAAGATTTGAACCTTGAGAAATACTTAAATAAGTGAGTTATAAGGGATGTAAGGTTTTATAAGAGAGGAGGAGAAGAGGAAACAATAAAACCCTAGTTAGTTATTCAAAACCCTAGCTAGAGACATAATTGCCAAGCCTTTAAGGAGAAAAATGGTTGTTGGGTGAAGTGTACAAAGGGTTAGGCATTGAAATTTACTTGAAAGAAAGAACTAAGAAAAGGTATCTAGAAAAATTATCAGATTTGATTGAAGTTTTCTAGATTCTTCCATCCTGTAGACTCACATGTGATTAGGGCTAGTTGAGAGACCTAGTGAAAAATGATAAAAGTGGAATAAAACCAAATGGGCTTGGAAAGTGCATGAAACTTTGTAAACACCTAGAAGAGGATAATGGATATCTAGAAATTTTACTAGTGAAGAAAGATTCTTAGTATATTGTGTTTTATGTCAGAAAAATACTTTTAGGAGGGCTATAAGGAGAAATTGAGGTCTACAAGAGGAATAATGAAAAATGATGATTTAAAACTTGATGAAGTTTCCTAACATGACATGTTGGTGATTTCTAACAGGTGTGATGAGGTTTTAGATCTTGATTTATTGATTTAGTGTGTTTTAGCCTTTTGAGCACAAGTTTGGCTACTTGAAGCAAGGTAAAAAAGTGCTAATTTTGGAAATTTTGATAAATGAATGATCTAACACTTTATATTGGTTGAATTTTTGAATGTCTTTGCATCAATTTTCTTACAACTAGTAGCCAAAATTTTCAAAATTATAAGTTTCTCATATTTTGGAGTCAAACACTCACACATCGAGTATTATGGTAATAGAGTAATTATTTAAAAACACCCTCTTAATGGAAGATGCAAATAAACCACTCAAAACATATTTTGACATGTACATAATAGTGGAGAATTTCAAGGTCATGAGGAATCCAAATAAACCGTGACATCAATAAAATAATTAATTTGATGATCTCATTTCTATTAAAAGGTAGGGCCTCCATAAAGGTGTTAGAAAACCTAAGATATTACAACCGTAATGACTTGTTTAAGATATTATTTACAACAAAGAGAAAAGAGATATGGCAATTGCTCAGGTGGATTTGAAAGACCCTTCTCAGGCCACAACCATTGCATTCTTTGTCTCACTTCAAACGATCAAAACCAAGATTGACCGGGCTATCAAGTGATGTGGAGTCAGCTGTCATCATGTTTCCGCTGCTGAAGTTCTTTGTTGACTGACGGTTTTGGTGCTGTTTTTTGGCTAAGATATTCTGTGATAGATATCTCTTGTTTGTTTTTTGGTCTCTTCTACTATTTTTGGATCATTTTACGTCTTGATCCTTTTCTATTAATATGTTGTTTTATCTGGTTGTTGAGCCCTCTGGTGTTGGTTGTTTTGCTCTCCTTTTGGTATTTGGCTTTTGAGCCCTTTTGTATACGAGGTATAGTCCCTTCAAAACTATTTACCCTTAATAAAAAAAGATATTATTTACAAAATATATTATGAAATATCACATTTTATCTTCTCCGGATAGTGATATAATTTTAATTGTAGCTAACACCATGTTTAATGAGCATTACAAGGCTACAAACCACACTTTCATTTACAATAAAGATAAAATAAAATGATGGATGAATAAAGAAAATGTATATGGGACCCTTAAGGATTAAGTGAAAACCGTGATAATTTCAAGAAGAATTATATGTTTACACCCTTTTTAGATTAATTAGATTTGTTATGCATTACACAACAATAAAAAGGAATGTAAGGTTTAGAGACTAGAAGCTATTATGATAAATTAACTTCCAACATCAATTATACAAAATCAAAATAATGTATTGATTCTTTTGATAAATGAATATAAGCTCAAAATACACAAGAGAGTGAGAAAATTAGCTTTATAGAGCTATACAAAAATAATGTGGGAAGATAGACTCCGCATAAAATGGAAGTGCAAAGATTAACCAAAATTCATTGTTGGATCTGTGATATGGAAATCTTTTGGTGTAAGACCGTACAGTCTAGTCAGGATGTATAATCTGGTCCTAACCCTTTTGTGGGGTCTTAAACACCTTCAAAATTGGGTTGTGTGATTTTCTATGTCTTTCAATGGTCTCGAGTGGTACTTCCATGTCAAACACTAGTTTGTCACAATATTGATATTGTATGCAATCATCCAAATCACTCTAAAATAATATACATGGTAGAATACCTTATAAGAAGGTTAGTGTTTAGGTTTTAGTACACCTCATGCACCAACTATATTGGAAATACTCTAAAGAAGCCTCAAACTACATGTAGTTCTCTACCTATCATATAACATTTATATGGATGCAACTAGTTAGTAACTTGAACCCTCTTGTATTGTGCTCTTGTTGTAGAAAATAAAATTTGGTAATTTACAATGTTTCAACCCTTGATTTGACTATGCACTCTTGTTATGATAAATACAACTTCTCCATTGTAACTTAGCAATTTATTAGACCCATTGTTTAGCTCATTTATCCTTGAAAATTGACATGGTAACACATCTAAGAATACAATGCATAAAATCAATAGAAAAACATCATTTTACTGTGTCCCAAACCTCACTTTACATATTTCTACTCCAAGTCATTGTACAATTTGGTAAAAAAATTATATTCGGTCCCAACCCATTTATATGGTCTTTGGTCGACATGTTCCCTAGCTTTTATTTCAAATCAATAACTTTCGTTGGGTCTTATACATTATTTGGGTTGGCCTTTCTTAGATAAATCATCTACAAAACCTTATATAAGAAAGTAAACACTACCTCATTTGTTAACCTAGAACTCCTAAGGAAATGTACTAGAGCATTCACTTCATACACTTGCAAAAGACAAAAATCTCCCTAAATCTCACAATAACACATCTAAAGTCATTAGGAAAACACCCACATCATGTATGAAGTTACAAACCAAGTCAAGTCATCCATATATCTCATCCACAAGAACTCAAACATCTTCTCTCTAAGTGTTTTAGCAATATCCAAGTTAAAACAAGCATGGTCAAAGAAATTTCTAAATTTGATTGATCTATCTAGATGTGCGGTTTAAGGCCTCTTCGGAGTAATGCTAACGCGAAATGCATGGGGATTCCCACAACCCTTATAATGTTTGTTTTATAAGTCTATTCATCCATATCTAGGGTTTGAGGTGATGTTTAGTCCATTCAGAGAGCCTCGTTGCATGTGTAACAACTAGGGTTTGTGAAACAAAGAAATCCAGTAAACAACTATAGACACAAACTTTATGCACTTGCGTACATTTCTAGGTCCTAGAGAATACTTATATATACATGAATCGTAAGCAAGAAAAATAGTAATTGAAAATGTATTTTGGGCCTTTACTTTTTCTATTATACTTTTATTGACCTTTCACACCCTACAACCCTATCAAGTATTTGATTGATTTATCTTTTATGGCGTCGACACTAATGCCTAGTTAGGACACTAGCACTTAGGTGTTGATATTCCTCATGGGCACTCCTGAGCCTTTCTCCCCTTTTTTCACTCTTGTGGGTCTTTGTTACTTCTTGGGATTTTATACTTTTGGGTCGGCTTTTTAGTTGGAAATTAGGAAATTTAAATAAGGGAATAATATATATATATACACATAGTTATAGCTCTCAAATAAGGGGCCAAGCAATAGTATTATCTATTATCACCTAAGCTGCTTCCAAAGGCACAAGAGCCTTACAAAGCATCCATCTAGTACATCCACACAAGGGACAAGGGTTGCATCACTCTGCATACACATCATAGGAGGGGAAGTTCATTCTATTCCATCCCACACATTCTATACATTTTCTATATTCTAGATCTATCCCGCAATCATCATTCAACTTACAAAAAGGCATCCTAGGGTGTAATTACACACACATTAACATTGAACTACATGGATTCTAAGATATAGTGTAATGCTTAGTCATAATTTCACTCTCGGGGTGACCAATGGGTCGCATCGACTCCCCATTATGCGATTTCCTTTTTAGATTTGATGTGGTTTGTGGGCTTGTGTAGGTGAATATATATTTTACATGTTATAGGTACCCTTGGTGATCATTGCATGAATATCATGTGATAAATAGAGAATAATAGTGAAGAACCTGTAACACAACAAAAATCATATCCAATGCTTTGTGTGGTCACAGGCTCCCAAATCCAATCATCAACGCCCAAATGCCCTTGTCTCCGCCGTGGGCGTTTTTGTCCGTAATTGTTCGTGAGGTACATAATTTATAGAGATCAATAACAAAATTATTTACATCTTGTTCATCAATTCTCCATGCCCAAATCAGTTCTATATTGTGTGGAAATCAAATAAGTTCTTCTATATCCTTCTCTCTTGGTTACGGTTTCATATTTTAAATATTAACTTGCTTGTGTCATTTCTATATTCCAACATTTAGACATTATTTGTTTCCGTAGCAACTATGCAATATTATATTTAATTAAAAATTTGGTGAACCCTACTTGTGATCATACACTTGGATATTTATTTTTCTTCTTTCATGCCTCCTAAAATTCCTCAAATCTCCTTGGATGACTTGCTTAAAATCTACCCTCCTTGAAAATTTGTTCTCCAAAAATCCCTAAACACTATGTACCTCCCTCGTAATACACCACCTACTCAAGTTAGTGTCATTTTTGATCGTCTATCGATGACTCTATGGGTCCTAATCCTCCATCAAATTAACCCATCTCGAGTCCATTCAAGCTTTACATTGCTTATTTCAAGACGAAATTCAAGCTATGGAAACAACGATTACATCTCTTAAATCTGAAATCCAACATCTCAAGGATGCTTCTCAAGATCATGCTAGTTCTCCTTCTACATCTCATTCTACTTCTATGTCTTCTAACCGTTCTCATATAAGTGAACCCTAAGTCATGCCACTACCAGGCCTAGATCAAGTTTGATTCAAATTTTAAGAAACATGATATTCTTCCTGATATTCTCAATCACTAATTTATCAACTTTCCATCTACTAATTTCTACCATCCTTATTGAATTTCCAAATACCAAGGTCTACCCTTTTGCAATTATCACATACTTAATGGACATAATGAAAATGAATGTTATGATTTAAAATGAATAATTAAGCACCTTGAAAATTAGGTTTCATTTCATTTGCTTCACAACATCCTGCTACATCTTTAATTGCTAAATCCCAATGGGATCCTAAATTTGGTCCTTCCATGTCTAATGAGCATCAATCCATAATCACTAATGTTCCTTCTTTGGTAAGTCAAGAGAAGCCTATCCAACCCATTCCAACTAAGAAACCTCCTCTAAAAAAAAAAAAAAAAAGTACACCCCTCCTCCTCTCAAGTCTTCTACAATGTTACCAACTCTAACTAAGAAACTTCCTCTAAAACTCGGTCCATCCCCTCCTCCTCTCAAGTCTCCTACAACGTTACTAACTCAAACTAAGCAACCTCCTCTAAAAATCAGTTCATCCCCTCCTCTCAATTCTTCTACAATGTTATCAATCCCAAATAAGCCACCACCATTCAAGATCCCTCTACAACCTCCTTCAATTAAGCGTCTAATTCTTTTTTTCAGAAAAGATAATCCTTACATTGATGGTCGGGACACATTTCAAACTCTACCACCATGGCATGGTCCTTCTCATATCATCACATATATCTCCATCACACACTTGGAGGGAATCAAGATTTCTCCCCCTTCTATTATTATCATTTCTCTTAAAGCATCTACTACTACATTTCATGCTCCGTGCTTCATGTCTAAATATTTCTAAACACTTTCATACCCTTTAATACATGCATTGTATCATCATTACCCTATGAAGCACTCTATTTCCACAGTTGAATTGACTACCGAGGGTCTGAATTTGAATCTAACATCACCATATTCACACTTCACACTCTATGCTTCATAATCTATCTTTATAGACAGATTATCAAACCATTTCCTGATAACACACTCTTGTTATACGATTCATTCTTGATTATTGAGGGGTCTTTATAAATGAACTTCATCTCATACACATCCTTTGGGAGGAACCCTGCTCCTATCTATCTTCACACATTGCATACCATACCATCACATTCATTCACCGCATTTGCATATCCTCGTTGCACTCACTCTTTCTTGTTTATATTACTTACATGATGTACTTTGCTTACTATGATAGTCAGATACTTAGTATGTCATTATCTTTCTATACACACATGCACGTTCACTTAGTATCTAGTTGTGAATACAAATATCTTACAAGCTCTTACACACTATAATGATGCTTGGAACTATACATTTTAACAATGATTTGTGAGGCTCTAGGGAATCTACCTTTTAATACTCTCACACATTACAGGTGTTATTGTTTCATTATTTACTACTACCTTCTTGCACATTACTTTCCATTTGATATATCCATGCCTTAACATATTTTTTATCTTTCTAACATGTTAATGGGTACTTCATGTACAATTTTTTTGTTAAAGACTATATTCCATCATGGCTATCTATTCTTTTCTATTGTTTGTGGGATATTTCCTATGTCTTGATTAATCATTGTATGCATTTGGTCACTTCAACCCTAATTGTTAAGTGACATTGTGAGTGATGTCACATGTTTGAAACCTATTTTTCACGGTCCATCTTGTCTTCCTACTTTCTTGTTACATTTTCTTCTATTCGATGCTAGATTTTATACTAACACTTGTTACTAGTCCATATTTTTTTCATGTGGCTTGGTTTCTACCATGCTCATACCTTACCCTCAAGTGCAAGCCTATCCACACTTAGATATGAATATCAGATTAGGATCCTCTCCTTTGGACCGTATTCTCCTATAATCATTGCATATACCCCAAATGATGGGGGCATCTACTGGGTGAAAAAATCACCCTAAAGTAACTCGTAGATACAATACATCATAACACAATATAAAAATGACATAGGAACATAGTTACATATTAGCTCGTAATGAGAATTGCATCCAAAACAGAGAGTAGAAACTAGTGTCCAAACCTGGATAGTAGCGGTGGGCACTTATGTACCCCCTAAGAACTTGTTTTTGAGGTAAAAAAACATTTTCTCAATTCAACACAATTTACATTAATTTTTTAGATCAGTTCTCTAGTAGCAGGAACTTGCCTCTAGTTACAAAATTTAGTCTATCATTTGCATTTAAGTTACAATTGGGACTAATCGAACAAATCAAAATGTAACATATGCAAAGTGGTGCTTATTCAGGAAGTGTCATGGAAGGAGAGAAAATCTAGAACTCTCTCCCAAACACTTTTCTCGCGCGAGATTTCCCAAAAATTGCACTTGGCGTGAGATCACCCAAAACTCGCACTTGACATGAAATCATTCAAAAAAATCACTCTTGGCATGAGATCACCCAAAAATCACTCTCGGCATGAGATCATCCAAAACCTCACCATCACCATTTAAATCAGCAACTCTAAGCAAACAGAGCACTTTCTATCCTTTACTCTCTTACATATCAGGTGCACACTTTCCTTTACACACTCTTTACATACTTATACACATATTACTCTAATTTTTCATATAATTTTTTTACTACTTCCATGCTCTTCATTTGTAGGTTTTTTCTTAATACACAACAAAAAGTGGCTCACGTAAGCTCCAGTAGCATGCTACTACACATACACTTCACCCCTAGGGTTTATTTCCCCTTCCTAGTCTCCACGCTTCACACTACGATCACTTCACGTTTCACTTGTCCACTCGACATGCTATCAAATACACTCTTCTCCATAGGATCATAAGGTATGTGTCTTAGATTCACTTTATGCTATCAAGTATTCAATCAAAAACTTAAAGTGGGGGAAACATGTAGACACAAAATATATGCACTTGGGTACATTTCTAGGTCCTAGAGCATACTTATATATACATGATTCCTAAAAATAAAAAATAACAATTGATAATGTCTTTTGGGAATTTTAATTTGTCTATTATACTTTTATTGACCTTACACACCTTACATCCATGTAATTATTTGACTGATTTATCTTTTATGGCCTTGAATACTAGTGCCCAGATAGGACACTCAAAGCACCCAAGTGGTCCCTGTACTTCATGGGAACTCCCGACCCTTTCTCTCCATTTCTCACTCTTTTGGGTCTTTGTTACTTCTTGGGAATATTTAATACTTTTGGATCAGCCTTTCAGTTGACAATTATGAAATTCAAACAAGGGAATCATATATATACATAGTCATAGCTCTCAAATAAGGGGCCAAACACTAACATTATCTACTATCACCTAAGCTTACATCCAAAGGTATAAGAGAATTACAAAGCATCCATCTAGCACATCCACACAAGGGATAAGGGATGCATCACTCTGCATACAAATCATAGGAGGGAAGTTCATTATATTCCATCCCACACATTCTATGCATTTTCTATATTCTAGATCTAGGCCGCTATCATTGTACAACTTGCACAAGGGCATCATTACACATACACTTTCACAAAAACTACATGGAGTATGAGATGTAGTGCAGTGCTCGGTCATAAGTTCACTCTCGGGGTGACCGTCAGATCATCGACTTCCCATTCTGAATTTTCCTTTTTATGTTTGACGTGGTTTGTGGGATTGTGTAGGTGAATATATATTTTGCAAGTTATAGGTACCCTCGGCGATCATTGTGTGACTATCGGGAGATAAAAAGGAACAATAGTAAAGACCATATGACACAACATAAATTAGATCTAGAGCTTCTACGTGGTCATGAGCACCCAAATCTAGTCATCAACACCCAAGTACCCTTGTCATATCACGGGTGCCCATGTCTGTCATTGTTGTGAGGTAAACAATTTACTGGATATCAATAACGACATTGTTTGCATCTTGTTCATCACTTCTCTCGGCCCAGTTGCATGAAAATCAACAAAGTTCTTCTATCTCCTTCTCTTGCTTAGGGTTTCATATTTTAAATATTAGCTTTCTTGTGTCATTTCTATATTCCAACTTTTATACATTATTTGTTTCAATAGTGAATCTTAAATATTATATTTAATTCAAATTAAATTAAATCAACGACTAACCTAGAAAGTTACAAGAGCAGAACCAAAGTATGTCCAAGACCATACAATATGGGATAAAGTATACGGTGACGGTCCAAATCGAATGGTACGGTCTTGACCTAGGATGGTTTGTAGTTATGGTATCATTTCCAAGGTACTTATAATTTTATGTCTTCTTATTCTAGTAGTGTGCTCTCCCATATCTATCCAAAATCATATGCAATCAACTAAGTGCACTTATTCCATTTTGTTTTCAAAGCTATATCTTATTATTGCATGATCTAGAATACTATTATAATATGAAATAATTAATGTTGGAAGTTAATTAATTATAATAGTCACTAGTCTATGAACCTTACCATATTAAACCTAATTAAATTGACCTAAAATTTAATTAAGGATAAACACTTGCTAAAACATGAAAACATGAACTTGGTGTGCTTGGATGTGAGGGAAGCTAGACTCCTTGACCTAATTAAATTATTTAGAACTATAGTAGTGGCTACCCTAATGGATGTGAAGTAGATTCAACAATATTTAGGAAGCCTTGAGTGCCTTTTGTAAGTGTTGCAAGAGATCATATCAATAGAATTCCATATGATTGTCAGGTGAGTAAATGAGGTAGTGTTAACTTGCTTATATAGGGTTCCAAAGGTAAAATATTATGATAAGGTTGAGCGGGGATAAAAATACCCAACAAATGATATTTCATCAAAAAATAAGTTGGAGAATATGTCAATGCAAGACAAGACAAAGTTGTCCAGAAATAAATTATACAACCTGACTAAAATGTATAGTTTTGGATAGGGAGAAGGTGAATCAAATATGAAATTTTCACAATGATGGTAAGATATTAAGTATTAATTTTATAGACTTATTTTCAGAATTTGTCAATATATCAACGTGTAGGAATAAGAAAGTTAGGAAAGAGATGATAAGATAGATTGAGTGGGAATAGGATGTGGGTGTTAAATTGCCAAATTTGAGTCTTTACATTCCCCCCTTTAAGTATGCAATGAGAAATAACATTCTTACATGAAAGATACTTGAGTTTTTGTAGACACAATTTGTCTTTGCTCGAAGTTTTTGTTGTCTATATGTGTTAGTGTTAACATGATCCACAATGAAACTTGTAACATAGAGCGTTATCAATGTTCATAGTATAAAATTGAATTACAAATAAATAGTAATTATAGAATTTGAACTTGCATAAAGTAAAGAAAGAGACATAAAACATGGATAACATACACTTGTTTAATTTGTAAAGGGAAGATCATTTTGATCTTTTCTTGCATTTATAGATTTTGAGATTCTAATTTGTTGTTGCTAAACTCGTTAAAGGATTGGGGGTGGTTACTCCCAATTGTACAAAAGGAGAAACTAGAGTATTGAGTGCATATAACCCAACACCAAATGAAACAAAGAAGATGTACTAATGTAACCCATGAAGGAAGAAGACCATGTATCAAATATTATTAGTTCTTCTTCTAGGTCACCCTTCTCATATGATTGATTTACTTGCACATTATACATTAATCAAGAGTATTAGCAACATGTACCTTATGATCCTTAGTGTTCTGAAACCATATGTACCTATGAGGCTCTAACCCACTTGGGCCTCACTCCTACTAATATCATACCTTTTCTCAAACCACATAGTGAATATCAAGGATATATCTTTATTTAAACAACTTATGGTACATGAGTCTTTTACATACATGTTTGGGTTGCACTTGATCCCCGACCTTTTCCACTTACACTTGGGAAATCTTGGCTAGATTACATTAGTGGAAATATTTATATGCATAATATTATTTTAACCTATCACATGGCCTCTAATACCATCACTATTCATAATGATTCATTCCTTGATTACACTCCTAATTTTTCATGATGGAATGCACATAAGCGCTTTAATGCACCTTTTACTAATGAAGAATATGTCATGGGAATGTATGACTTATGACTCATGGATTTATTCAAAAATAGGCCAAAATCCTTTGCATACTATGCCTCTAATCCAAATCATGTTGGCTATATTTCAGATTTAGATGACTCTCTCAATGATATCACTTAGATTGATACAACATTCACACATTGGGGGCATATTACTTCCCCCTCGTTACTCCGATGACATACTCTTATTCTAGGTTCATACACAAATTCGAGGGTGCACTTACCTATAAGTACCTCACTTTGCACACATACACTGGGGAAACTCTACTCCCTTATCATATCTATTCTATTTCATGTTCACATATTTACAAAAGGAAAAAAATACTAGCTTAGATTTTGATCAGATGTACTCTTGCTTGCTTATCCTATTCTATGATTGCACATTGTTTACCATGTTACTTTGATTCATAGTATGCTCTATCTTGTTCCATACAAAAATACATTTTCACATGGTAATTTTAAAGTGAATTAAGATTACTTACAGGTTCTTACATGATGCATGATTCTTGGAATTATACCCTACTAGTATTACTGATGCTCTTGGTTGTATCTATCTTTCCTATAGTCTATATTAGAATTCTATCATTGCAATATCTAATACTTTCATTCCTATTTTCTAGTTGTATACATTGTGGCATTTAATCAATTTTTATAACATGCTAACAGTTACTTCATGTGTATCATTTTTATTGCAGAGTACACTTCCAACCATGGTAATATGATTTCTTGTATCTTCTTTATACTTGTGTCTTGATTGTCATTATTTGGGGGATCAACCATATTCTTGATTGTGTGTGTTTTTCCATAGCCTTGAGGTCTTCGAGTGTCTTGTGATATCTTGAGTGGTGTCCCATGTATTTATCCAACTACTCATTATGTCTTTTTGTCATGTTACTATGTGTTTTGACTAGTTCATATTACATATTTCCATGTTTGTTTGTGACTAGCACCTTTTGGCTAGTCGTCCCCATTATTTTTTTCAGGTGGCATGGTTGTCACCATGCACATTCCCTATTCCCCTACATGAGTTCTATTTTATATGTGTACATCAATTTCATCTTTCCTTATTTGGGCCACACTCATCTTGGTTCATCTCATGTACCCCAAATGAGTGGGGGAAATAATCGAGTGACTATTTCACCCTCTTAATAGTTTAGAAACCAGATAAATAATGGTATATATCAAAATAAACATGAGCTAAAAATAGGTTCAAAATTAGAATTGGGCCAAAATCATAGCATAGACACAAGTTCTCAACAAATACAGAGTGGTGGGCACTAACGTCCCATTGAGAAGTTCTATCTTGGGGTAGAAATAAGAACTTTAAAAGATCAATAGGTTTCACAGTAATAGTATTTTTCAATTTCTAAAGAAAGCACATAATCGGGTTATAATTTACTATGAGGAGCAACAAGAACAAAATTATTGACAAGTTACATACTTTGGGAAAGGGAAGTAATTATTCTATTTTATCGGTGACCAATTTATATATTGGGTCTATGACCATATGAAGTGGCACTTATCCATGGGGAAGCATTAACGGTTAGAGGGAAAATCCTACCAATCTCCCAATACTGTTCCTTGGCGAAACAACACCTAAATCCTCAATTTAGCAATAAGATGCTCAAATCCTTAGTTTATCGACATGATGCTCAAATCCTAAGTTTGGATATAATATTCCTAAATCCCGAGTACTATTCTAATCATCTCTAAGGAAAAAAACATACATGAAAAATTCTCTCTTTTCTCATGACACACATGTGTACTCTATCCTTAATTCACTTATTTTTCAATAAGCATTTCTATTTTCACATTTACTAAGTTAAAGTTCAATTTCATTTATCATGATCATTGAATACACTTGTATTCTTTTCAATGCATGACCTTTCTACAACAAAAGGGCAACACACAAATGGAACAAGGAACAATATCAAAGCACAAGATGCTCTAGCAAAGTCAATATCTAAGGAACAAATGTAGACATAATTTATACTACACACATGAGGTCACCCCTAGGATCCTTATACCCTATATATTCCAAGATGCACATTCTACTATCTCCATTCGAATGATATAAAATATAATGTTTATTTAGAAAGTTATCGATTATAACCCCTTCGGCTCTCCAAAAGGTATGATATTCTTATATATTTTATTGTACCAAATATTCATTCACCAACATAAAATAGGGGAAAATGTAGTAAAAAAATCACACACTTACTACTTACATCATACCTCTAAGTATATTATTATATGCATGATTCCTAAGTAAGAAAAATAGACATTAACAACACCTGTTTTACTCTTACATTGTTTAATCTTTCCACACTCTTCTTATTTTTCATTTCAGGATTAACCACATTACTTTTGTACATTAAGAAACATGTAGCATAGAGTTTTATTTACCGTTATAGTCTCCAAGAATTCCACACAGTACCACCAATTAGGTATAGGAGCTACCAAGTGCTATTGTCCCCTTTGGGCACTTTTATCCTCTTCCTCCTTTTCTTGGATTTCAAATGCCACATCTTTTGGTATCTTTTATTAAATATTTCTTATTACTTTGGGTCAACCTTTCTAGTTGTTAATGATAAAATTAAAACAAGGGAATCATATATATACATGAATTACTTACCATTATTAAGGGGTTGGAAAAATTTGGGCTAATAATTACTATCTATTACTTTGAAAAGAGTAATATTCAAGGACTACATTTGGGTTGCATTATTCACTGCATAAGAGGGGATATTTCTGAATTCCATCTCAAACATTTATCTTGGGGAAAAGTAGTTGTATCTTGTTATCTTGACGTGACTAGAACAAGAGAAATTTATCTTCAAGGGAAATAATTCAATCACACACACACACACACACACACAAACACAAACACACACACACACACACACACACACACACACACACGCACGCGCGCATGCATGCACACACACACACACACACACACACACACACACACACACACACACACACACACACACACACACACACACACACAAGAACTACATAGAGTCTGAAATGTATTGCAATTCTCAGTGACAATCACATTGTGGTGACTACTAAGGTCATTGTGAATCAAGCATATGCATTATTTATTCCATATAGTGTTTGTTTGAGCCTTGCGCAGGTAGCTAGAGTTTATTTTATAGGATCAGGTTACACATAGGAACCCTACACCAACATGGATGTGACAAAAAATGAAAGGAAGACATTAAGTTCAAACCTTGAAAAGACCAAAATCATGACACTTTCTAGGACACCGGCTCCTAGATTGGATACTAGTGCCTAGGGTAGTCATGTCCCCCTTTGGGTGGTTTATTTTGAAGAAGTTACAAAATATAGTTTCTCAGACAAAGCATACAAAATATAAATCCATCCTTCTCCATCTATTTCCCAACTTAGAATCAGTCCAGATCTCTTGATACAAGATAATTCATTCTTATCTCCTATCTTGCACACTTTCTTGTAATTTGCATGTTAGATCTTTCTTATTACTGCTTTATCTATTTGATCTCATTCATATGATTAAGATTTAAGATTTCATTAAATAAAAATCCATGGTATGAGAATTAGTGAATGTACGTTGTTGTAATTGCAATATTTGAGCTTGTAAAACATGAAAAAGGTTTTAATGGCCTATTATCTAGAAGAAGAGACATGATAACCACTACAATTTCCATTAGGAATAGTAGTTAATGTGGGAATAAACATGTAAAAATTGTGTATTAGGGAATTTTGTGATCCCATAGATGTAGGCATAATTGAAATAGGAACATTAGATGTCCTAAAAAGTGATGTTTTATCAGATTTTTGATCATGAGAAAGCTTGACATAAAAAATAATATTTATAATATGTTCAATGTGATGAGGATTTTAATGAATTTTTTCATGTAAGTTAGATACAAATTCCACTTGTTTTTAATCCATATTTTTATCCTCGTCATAGTTGTAATCATAACAATTTTCACTATTATTTTCAATTTCATGCAATAGTATCTTATTAACAAGGTCAAACATAGATGGATTCATAATGATATGAAATAGAGAAGAATCCATAAGACTATATTGATTAAAAATAAGAGGATAAATATCTATATGATCAATGGGTTGATTGTGAAGCCAATTGCATGACAAAAGGGCATAGGAAATAAATATATGCCAACTCAAAAGACTTGGCCACTAATATTATCAGAGGAAACAATAGGATAACTAGGGTTTGATAAAAAATATAAGGTTCAAAATTCAGGTTCACCAAAATATTTATGCCCTTTTTTAGATTAATTAAGTTTGTTATGCAATACTCAACAATAAAAAGGAATGTAAGGTTTAAAGACTAGGAAATATTTTTATTGATTAACTTCCAACATTAATTGTAAAAAATTGTAATAACATATTAGTTATTTTATAAATGAATACAAGATAAAAATACATAAGAGAGGGAGAAAATTATCTTTACAAAGCTATACAGAAGAATATAGGAAGAAAAACTAGAAAAAATGGAAGTGTAGAGCCCGACCAAGCTTTGGAATTATGATATGGAAATTTCATGGTGTAGGATCGTACAATCTAGTAGGGATTTATAATCCATTATTTCCCTTTCGTATGGTATTTGACGCCTTTTAATTGGGATCTATGAATTTCTCGTGTCCTTTGATGTCTTGGAATGGTAATTTTCTATCCAACCCTAGTTGTCACACAATCTTAATTTTTTTAATCAACCGAATCACTTCAAAACCTTAACCATGGGTACAACACTATACAAAAAGGTTAATGTTTGGGTTTTGGTGCACCCCATGCACCAACTACATCAACACTACTCCAAAGAGGCCTTGAACAATAAATAGTTCTCCATGTATCATATATTATCTATATAGATGTATTTAATTGGAAACTTGAACCCCTTCAATCATGCTTGATTGTATTGTGCTCTTGCTAAGACTTGGAAATAGGAACTTAATGTGCTTAGATGTGAGGAAGGCTAGACTCCTTGACTAGTTGAGTGCTTCATAACTGTAGTAGTGGCTTCTATAATGGATGTGTAGCAATTTTAGGAATATTTAAGGATCCTTGAGTGCCTTTGTGAGTGTTGTAAGAAAGTATGTCACTAAAATGTCATATGATTTCTAGGTGTGTAAATTAGATAGTGTTAACTTACTTATATAGGGTTTCAAAGGTAAAATATTGTGGTAAGTCCAGCCCAAGGAGATAAAAAGTACCAAAAATGACATTGCATTGAAAACAAAGTTGGATAATGTGTCATTGCATGAACATACTTGGTCGGTTAAGAACAGATTATACAACCCTGACCAAACTATACAATTTTGGACAAGAAGAAGGTGAATTAGAATATAAAAGTTGCAAAATAATGGTAAGATATTACGCATTGGTTTTGTGCACTTGTATTCATAATTTTTGACACATCAATGTGTAGGAATACAAAAGTTAGGAAATAGATGGAAAATTAGACTCGAGTGTGAATATGATGTGGGTGTTTGTCTTATCCAAGAAGCACAATTGTAATAAGTAATTTCAAAATGATAAATTGCCAAATTTGAGTGTCTACAAGAGAATATGAAGTATCTTATATCTCATTTCAAGTAGGGAATAAAGTTGTTCATGGTGTTATTGAATATGTGTTATGGGTCTCGTAAGATCGATCATATCAATCAATACTAGATCCCACCTTTGGGAAAAATAATCGAGGGTTAGGGTATCCCCAATTTTGAAGAAATCATTGCCTTCAATTTGTACTAGTATTTGGAGATGACATGGGTAGGTAAAACTTCTACATGATGTCGTATTTACTAGATGCATGTTGTGACACCCTTATTTTTGAGTACCATATCATTTCTAAATTTCCCACACCACTAAATCCTCCATTCATATCCTCTTCAAATCCTTATATTCCCATATTTTTAAACATTGCATCTATGAAATATGCACTTTCTTTTATCCTATTGTCTATAAGGCCATCCATGGCACCCAAGTTATTAGATTATCCCCAAAAGATGAGAACCTATATAAAAATATTGGAGATTATTATCACTACTCAAATGCATTTTTTAGGATTTAGGAATTCTCAGCATCCTACTTATTTTCATTACCATATCCCTAATCTATTGACCAGCATTTAGATATCAAACAAATTTATAAATGGAGCGGGAGACATTTGAAATATTAAAAATCAAAAGCCATGGCCCCAAATCCCTCTCTCTTTGTCATACCTATATGTCCTCACTGGAAGCCATATAAATGATTTCGTCATTCATGGATTGGTTCACACTCCCTTTCAAAGGAATTAACATAATGTGGGCCCTATGAGAAAATGTGAGGAGACACTTATAGGGATTTGGTAGTAAACTTGAATTTAGCCCATGTGCATCAATACAATCTAGATGATGCCATTTATATTAATTCCTTGAATGATCAAGAATTCGTTGGTAAATTGGACGAGAGGTAAGGTATAAAAAGAGAAACAAATATAAAGTAATAGAGTAAACTTCAACTCCTAGTTTTTTGCCTATTTTTAGGTTATAGTCTCCAGAGAGAACATATCCTAATGTAAAAAGGAAAATATTAAGAGGGGTTTATGATTCTCTTGGACCTTCTTCATATTTACCACCAAGCAAAAGGTAAGATTTTCCACTCCACTTACTATGGACTTAAATTTTACTTTGAAGGGTGTTTCATTTGTTTATCCCACTATTTCTATCTTTTCTCCCTTGCCTCTAGTGATCATATTACCATTTCTTAGTACCACGGTGGACCTCATTCCCACTTTGTCAATATATCTAAAATTTAATATTGTAGTCTTAAGTAAGGAATAAATTTCAAGTGTTTCTACTTGTTATCATGTTAAATGTATAACATGTAAAATCTAAAATTTTGGGCATGAAAACCAAACCACCACTTGAAAACATCCTCCTATGGTCATTGTAAACCCTTCCTCTATCCATCATATTCATTGGGTCATACTCATTATTGCTGAGAGGAACATGGTAACATGATTTTCAATTGTATTTCATGTGTAGGGAAGTATACCTAGGTGGATTGAGGAAGTTACTGAGATCCAAGGTAGAACAACTCTCCCGGAGGCATAAAAATGGCTATTTTAAGCCATTTTGTAGCTAATGAATATCCTCTAGAAGGTGATTACAAAGTCACAACCCATATGGATGTTGTACATAGGAGTATTGAATGTATACAACACATTTTAAGGAATTATGTGGAGCCTTATGATGTCAGGAATTAATCAAGAAAAATAAGGTCATCGTGGACACATGGAATGACATGCCTCAATAGAGAAAGTAGACTTGTCCTGAAGATTATGAGAATTTTGGGAGGATTTAGAAGCTAAAAAAATAAGAAACAAAAGTATATTGAAAGTATTGAAATGGTGGACACATCAATTATGTTCCAAGACTTTAAAATCTTTCGTGATAGCTTGAGTCACCAGAATCGCTCCTTTAAACCAAAAGAGTGATTGGGATTAAAATTAAAATCAAGGAAGAATTATCTCTTGTAAATGGTTTTAATGGTCTCAAAAAAAAATTTGATTCAAAATTATATAAATTTTTCCTCCTAAACTCCATTTCATGCTCCCGACAGAAAAAACATTTTCAATGTTCTAATTTCAAGTTGGTAGGATGACATCAACAAAGGAAATAAGCTTGAGTGCACTTTTAACCATCACCTATCCCTTATCCCTTGTCCCTTGGTACAACGGGACATGAGGGAAAATAAATTTCACCCCTATAAATCCAACATGTTTCCTCACTTAAAACTTATGACTTGGGTTGTTAGGAAACATAACTTCAAATATGGCCCCTCTCCTCATAATGTGGACCCCCTTGGCACATTTTTTGAGGTTTTTGTCCCTTTTCCATTGTCCTAAAAACCAAAGGGATAAGAAGGAAAATAAAATGTGGTCCCCTTATCCCATTCAACCCTTGGTCAAATTTGAGATCATGTTGCACCTCCGAAGCTTGTTTTTAACCCTCTCATCTCATGTAAAAGTGTTTCATAGAAAGGTTTACAGGTGTGACAACATAGAGGAGGGAAATAAATGAATTTTGAAGGAAATTTGATAAGCTCCAAAAAATTTCCTACAAAAAACTTGGTTATGTGTGCAATGAAAAGTTTGTTAGAGCTATGAAAATGGGGTAAGAACATCTAAAGAAACCCCAAAAGATTTGGATCAAACAACTCAAATGACCATCAAATTAGAGATAAGAAAGAGCTACCTATTTACATGCATATATAAAGCTTGAAACAAACAATCAACCTCTAAACATGACTATATTAGTTCTCTACTCCATGAAAGCTATCTATAAGTGAACCTATTAAAGCTCTAGCAATTAGTTATGTGTTTATTGATGTTTCAAAAGATTAAGAATGGAAGCTCACCATTAATGGCTTCTCCCATTTACCTAAAGCTTTGAAAGGATTAGAAAATAACAAATAAATAGCTCAAATAAACTATGAAATGACTTTAAAAGACTTAAACATGACCTAAATAAGAAATGAGAGAAAGAGAGAGAGAGTTCTTAGAAAAGGTGGGAGGGGTATCCCTCTATTTATAGTTTTGGATTTGATAAAAGGATGTTTTGGATGCATGTGGGACTAAAAAGGAGTCAAAAAGTTGATTTTTAGAAAAACCTATTTGGAGGTGTGAACTAGATTTTGAAAGCTAAGTGGCTATTTGGAAAGGTAAGATATTTTTTAGAAAGTCAAATTCTCTTTAGAAAGTCAATAAGAGGGTTAATTAACCTAAATAAGGTTAATTAAAGGGAAAATAAGCTTATAGAAGCTGGTTAGAGAGGGATTAACATGGTTTAGGAGGTTTAGAAGGGGTTAGAAAGGGTATTTTACTAGCGTAGTGTAGTAAATTAGAAACAAGACTAGGATAGTTAGTATGATCTTAGTAATAAGATCATGTAGACCAAATTATAGGTGTCTACATTTTCCCCTCTTTGAGGTGATGTGTGCGACGTCACTTCAAAGAAAGTAGACAAACATAAACAAGTAGAAAATTTTGAAGGGGTAGAAGAAAAATTAGTAGGATGAAGGATGCCCCTCGAGTGTCAATGGGGTGATGGAAGAATGCGGTTGATGCTTGAAAAAGAGGATGGAAGAAAGAACAAAGACGAAGAAAGGGGAGATAGAAGAGAAAATAACAAGAAAAGGGACTTTGAGCTATCCACAAGGCATTGCTATATAAATAATTCTTATTCATCATATTGCTAGTAATCTTCATCATTGGTCCTTATTAAAATATAAGCATACGACAAAAGCGTAAAATGACATGAAAAGCCAAGATAAAAACAATTGAACCTTGCTAAAATGGCCAGCTCCATGCATCATACATGAATGAAATTTAATACGAGAAGCAAACAAACGCACTTAACAGGGAAAATAAGTACAATCACACACACTTAAACCAACAATGTTTAAGATGGTTGCACAAATATTTTGTTATCGAGTTGTAATCCCAAATGTTTTGATAAACGAAAAGGGTTTAAAATGATGCCCCAAGAAATTTTTATATGCAAGGGAAAGGATGGAGGACACTTAGGTTTGATGAAAAAAAGTAGTGTGTACAATAAAAACATACCAGGAAACTTGTGCCCCAGAGTATCGATGAAGTAAGTAGTGTAGCTTTTCTAAATGGTTTGGAGATTTAGAGGATTTGTGAGTCATTGTCTCAATACGAGTGGAAATTCCATTAATATATGGGATGAATGCCGTGTGAAAGACAAATATTTTAACTACAAATGAGTTGATTACCAATTTTAGTCCATTTTCAAAGTTTTTCACGATTTTTTTGGATTTTTGGATGATTTTATAATTTTTAAATTTTTGATCGGTTAGAAGAAAGAAATGGAAGATATTTAGAAGCACGCAAAAATGGCCTAGGGAGAAGAAAAGGGTGTTAGTTAGAAGTAAAATTCCCTGGTGAGAAGAAGAACGAGCCAAAAAATAATTATTTAATAAAAATAATTATCGTGACGGGTAAAATAGAAGAAAAATAATGGAAAATAGTACTGGAAAATTTGTAAACTACCACAGGAGAAGAAATGACTGCTAGGTAGAACTTATTGCTACAGCGTAGTGAAAATTAGTAAAAATACTTATTTCGGTGAGAAGAAGAAGAGTCAAAGTGATCATAGCCAAAACATGTCGCGGGGGGCATCAGAATAACCATATACCCACCCGAGGGGTAATCATGACCAGTTCATTTGTAGTAGAGCTCTTGTAAATTTTTACCGTGAGTGAGTGTGAGAGCATTGGAGTGAGATGGTGAGGCTTCTAAGGAGGAGGAGATGAGCATATTACATCTGGGAGTATCTTCGGGATGCAATGGATGGACCCTACATGAGTGCCCTATCCTTGATTCATCATTTTAGCATTTAATGTCATTTTTAGCATTTTTTAGGCTAGTTAGGGAAATTTTTGACGTATGCACGTGTGCGCATGCATAAAAACCATGGGTATGCGTAGGAATACTTGTCAAAATACAAGTATGTACATGCGTATCCATCAAGGATTCACATGTGTCGGAAGGGGGAAAATGGGGACATGCACGTGGACGTGCATCGACCGGCAGCGTAGACGGTGAACCTGGGTGCATATGCATCCTACGTAGGTAGGGTGATTAGGTTAGGAAAGGGGGTGGGCTTACGTGTCTATATGGAGGCATGGGTGTCAAAATGGAGGCGCATACGCACTAGGTACATATGTGTTGAAATAGGCACACATGCGCTAGGGAAAAGTACATAACTTACCCTTGTAAACAATTAGCCAAGTATAGATGAAAATAGACTAGGTTGTTGTAGAAGAAAGTGAAAATTAGTATGTTAGATGAATGAAAGAAGAATTTACTATAAAATTAGATAGAAGTAGATAAAAATGTAACCCTAACACATGTATCATTTATTTGTGCGCAATGGATACTACCCGTCCTCCACACCAGAGAGAGATATGGCCGCTGGCTGCGATAGAGGCATAATTTGATGAGGATGATCAAAGGATATTGGATATCCTTCTATACGTTATGGGGCTAGCCTATGTGGCCGATATGCCACAGATCACTCTAGATCATGGCCTCTTAATAGCTATAGCCAAGTGGTGGCATAACAAGAATTAGTGCTTCGACTCCCCACTAACAAGATCACTATTACCTGGAGGACGTATGGCACATTATGCGGGTCCCCATCTAGGGTGAGTTGATTTAGTACATGAGTCACCAACCTGATATTGATCAGTGCATTCTAGAGTTATTTGGTATTCCAGCTATACCGCATCACGGGATGACAGTTAGATTATCTCAAAGTGTATAGAGGATCTTGAGCTTGATCGGGTCGTGGTATATTTGATGGATTTTGTCAGTGGAGTTTTACTCCCTGACAAAACTGGAGCTTCATTTCCACTCGGTCTCATTAGAGTGATATGTGGATTGATTGACGATGAGACCTACTACATCGGGGCCGGTGCATACTAGCACATTTATACTCGAGACCTAAATTTGATCACATACTTGGGCGTAAGATGATATGACCTATCAGCCGCTTCATATTTGGATGTGGGACCAAATTTCTATTGGTCACCCTACGGGTGTACCGAGGGTTCCGTAAGCACCTTCTTCTATGGGCTATGTTCTAATTGGTGATGATGTGTGGATGCATATGGGAGACACCTATCACTATTCTTTGAGAGTTAGATGACTCACAACATGTTGGAGTAGTATGAAGGCCATACAGACACTTTTAGTGGCCTCAAGATGGCCTAGATATTAATACAATGAAAGTTGAGCATTTTATGCTAGACATCCACAACTATATGTGAGAGTTTTACAGAGCTGATCGGTGCTAGAGACAATTTGGCATTACAAAGGATGTACCTGAGCTAGATATGTGGTATGCTCGTGAGGGCCAAAGAGTACTTTGACATGTGGCCACATATTACTAGAGATAGAGCCTTGAACAACTATTTACTGGAGGTCCAAATGCTATGTGGGTACATGTTATCTAAAAATTCATAGAAAGAAGATTCCTACGTTTTGAAGCCTATTCAAAGTTGAATCTTCATCGAAAGCGAGAACAAACTTAATCAAATAAAAAAGAGAGTGGAGCAATCCCATGGATGGACGCCAAGTGTCAGTGTCAGCAGTGTAACTTCAGAAGTCAAAGGATGGGACAAAGTCTCAAACTCCCGCAAGGCTGACATGTTAAGTCAGCAAAGGAGTAGAGGAGCAAGCCCGTAGATGATGCCAAGTGTCCGCCCAACGCATTCCTAAGAGCCATAAAGAAAAGCAGAGTCATAAGGATGCACAAGCCTTCCACGTGGATCTTGTAATGAATGGACTCCATTTTCAAAGCAGGCCCTAAAAAGATGACAAGCCATATACCACGTATAAGTGATTTAGGGTCTTATCTGTAAGATTTAATGCTTGAGGCTTTTCAAAAGATCGGAGGTGAAGGGTCATTTCATTACAAAATACGTGCCATTTGAATCAAGAGGCCGGGAACCAATGCATAAAGGGTCGAAATATCTGGTTATGTAATAAATAGCCAAAAGAGTTTCTTCTCAAAAGGCAAGTCCATCTCAAGGGATTCGGTTGCAGGATAATTAAGATGCATTAAATAGGCATGGCTATCACTTTTCGAAAGGGCCAAATAGTGAGAAAGATTTGAGGAAATCTATTTCTGTCACTTCATATCATTTATCATAATTGATGGGAAATTGGAAAAGAGTTTGAAAGTTATCTCTTACCTCCTCCTTCCCCTATATATTGTAATCAAAGTTTAATGAAACAAAAAATATAAAAACAAAGGGATCAGATAATTAGTCAGATACTAGGAGAGTTGATATTTTTTGCTCTGTCATAAGTCTCTCTTTTGTAAAAGGCAGAGGTCTTGGAACTCTAGCTTCCTGCCTAGGTTTTTTAATAGAAATCTTGCCTCTTTTCTAAATGTAATACTATGCACAACTATTAGAGTGATATATTCCTTGTGGTGTTTTCTTTTCATCATTCGCATAGCTTTATTGTCTCTGATCGCCTTTATTTTCACGTAGAAACTATGCATCTCTCAATGTTGTTACTATCTTTGAATATGTGCTTAAGTAGTTTGAAGTAGTGTTATGTGTGAACCTTTCTGACCTATGGTGCATTTCATCCACTCTTCTTCAGTTATTCACCATTTCCCTTCTTAGGAAGTTGCGGTCTCAATTGCTCTCCTAGTAGGCTTGTTCGGTGCATTGCCTTAGCTTGTTTTATGTTTTTGTTTAATTCTTCTCACCCCCATATCCCCCTGCAGAGAAGAGCCAACTTATTTAAAATATGGAGGTCTTCTTAAGGTGCATGTCCCACTAACCTAAGGATTCCCATGACTTTGACGACCCTATCTACCAAGGATGGTCATCAATAGTTTTCTTGGCACACCCGGTGGGAGTACTTAGAGTGATATTTTAGTATGGAATCAACTCAATCTATTCTCGATAGAAATCAAGATTCAATGAAGATAGTTGTAGAGCACATCGAGAAACTCCACAGGTTGACCAAATCATTACAAAGGCTTGCAGAGATCCCTCTCATCCATTTTCATTCATCTATCTTTCCACACCTCCCATTTCTCTTCATCCTATGAGGTCGTGCAATCATGACTTCATTACCACAAAGGATTGCCCCCTTTTCCATCTCCAAGCCACCCTTTCCCTTTCTTTGACCAGCTATACTGCTCACACCAGTAATTAATGGCTCTAAATCCAAAAGAAGAGGAGCATATGGTGAGAAGTGATACGGCTCAGGAAGTTCGTGTCACCAGCTGAGTAGAAAAGAGGCTGCAGAAGTTGCCTCTATTTGTCCTCCCCACAAAGAAACTCCCTAGAAAATTCTTATCAATGAGCTTCATTTCAAAATGAAGCCACATATGATGGAGAATTTGTAGACTCAAAAACCATCATACCAAAGCATAAATCTTTGATAGAGGAGGAAGAAGATAAGCTCGAGTGCTTATCAGATTTGGGGAATGGCTCGATGAAGAAGGGATTGTGGAAATAACAATCTTCACCGCTTCATCGACTCCGCAACAAAGGAAACATTTTAATCACAACATCTCCCCTTAGACTAATCCTAGGACTCTAGAAGAAAGTATTATTGAGAGATTTTTTCTTTCAATCGAAGAGCCCTGGATTCAATAGCGATGAAGTTGTTAAAATTAGAGAAGGAGAGGATAGGGATGACCCCCATCGAGAATCCTGTAAGGAAGTTGTGCTCCAAAAGATACGATCCAGAACCACGGGAAGGAATAGATAATTAGACCAAATCCCACCGAAGAATGTTCCTCCTCAAGACCAAGGAAAAATTTCATACCTGTCATGCTCACTTTAGGGCATGAGGATAATTTTCATGACCCCGAGGGTCAGCTACAACACCTCCAACCAAAATATGAACAAGAGGAGGTATGCATATTGTTCACTAATACCCTGAGTGGAAGAGTGAAGGGTAATTTCTCACTCTTACTACAGGCCACATAAATAGCCAAATTGATTGCATGGCCACATTTTATAAGAAAAGGAAGTTATTTTTCCTTTCCTATTTCAGGTTTCGTTTAGCATGCATCAAACTAGTTAGATTAGGAGTAGGAGTAGATTTTCTTTCAGCAGAATAAGTGCTTACACACACTCTGCATGACTCATTTGAGGCATGTATGTTTTGTCTTTTGTATAGGCCAATGCTTATATTAATCCATTAAAAAAGGCAATAGATCCTATAAGGAGATTCCAACTCACTGGAAAATTCATAGTTGGTGAAGATGGTTACAAGCTTCACTTTGATCAAATGCAGAGAAACTAAAATCAGCCAAAATATTCCATTAGCCATCTTTTCAATTTTCTACTCTCGAAAAATAAAAGTTTCATTATGAGAGAGGGAAGGTGTGAGAATCAACTAGAAACTATAAATGTCCCACGAGAGCTGAAAGGTCCATAGGCTCCAATTTGGAATAGCTTCAAAGCGAGTACTAGACCAATTTGATAGCAAGAGATTGTGGGTTCTTTTCATTTAGCAGGCTAATGGTCCTAGTGAGTCACCAAACTATTATCTAAAAATTCACAGACAAGAAGATTCATATGTTTTTGAAGCCTATTCAAAGCCGAATCTTCACCGAGAAGAAATGACTTAATAAAATCACAAAGAGAGAGGAGAAATCCCGCGGATGCTGCCAAGTGTCAAGCAGGTGTAGCTTTAGAAGTCAAAGGAGGGGAAAAATTCTCAAACTCCCACAGGGCTGACACGTGAAGTCAAAAAGGAGTAGAGGAGCAAGCCCGTGAATGGTGCCAAGTATCTACCCAACACATTCCCAGGAGCCATAAAGAAAAGCAGAGTCATAAGGAAGCGTGAGCCTTCCACATGGATCTTGCAATGAATGGAATCCATTTTCAAAGTAGGACCTAAAAAGATGACAAGCCATTTTCCACGTATAAGTTATTTAGGGTCTCATCTCTAAGATTTAATGCTCTAGAAATTTTCAAAAGATTGGAGGCGAAGGTTCATTTCATTACAAAATATGTGCCGTTTGAATCAAGAGGCCGGGAACTAATGCATAAAGGGTCAAAATATATGGTTATGTAATAAATAGCCAAAAGAGTTTCTTCTCAAAAGGAAATTCCATATTAAGGGAGTCGGTTGCAGGATAATTAAGATGCATTAAATAGGCATGGCTATCACTTTTTTGAAAGGGCCAAATAGTGAGAAATATTTGAGGAAATATGTTTCTGTCACTTCATATCATTTATCATAATTGAGGGGTAGTTGGAAAGGAGTTTGAAAGTTCTCTCTTACCTCCTCCTTCCCCTATATATTGTAATCAAAGTTCAATGAAACAAAAAGATAAAAACAAAGGGATTAGATAATTAGTTAGATACTAGGAGAGTTGATCTTTTCTGCTCTGTCGTAAGTCTCTCTTTTGTAAAAGGTAGAGGTCTTGGAATTCTAGCCTCTGCCTAGGTTTCGTAATAGAAATATTTCCTCTTTTTAAAATGTAATACTATGCAAAACTATTAGGGCGATATATATTCCTTGTGGTGTTTTCTTTTCATCATTCGCATAGCTTTATTGTCTCTGATCACCTTTATTTTCACGTAGAAACTGTGCATCTCTCAATGTTGTTACTATCTTAAAATATGTGCTTAAGTAGTTTGAGGATGTGTTTTGTGAATGAATTTATGACCGTGGTGCATTTCTTCCACCCTTCTTGATTATCCATTGTTTCCTTCTCAGCGGTTGTGGTCTCAATTGATCTTCTAGCAGGATTTTTCGGCATGTCACCTTAGCTTGTTTTATGTTTTTTTTTAAATTCTTCTCACCCCTATCCCCTTGCGAGAGAAGAGCTAGCTTCTTTAAAATTTAGAGGTCTCCTTAGGGTGCACGTCCCACTAACCTAAGGATTCCCATGATTTTGATGGTTCTATCTACCAAGGAGGGTCGTCAGCATACCTTTGAGATAGGTTAGAGATCCGGGATGTACACCAAAGTATAGTCCATGGTACCACATAATATTACCTCATCGATTGACGATTCCGAGAGCCGCTTATGATGCAGGAGTGAGAGCACCTCTAGTGGGGCCTCTTAGCAGTGGTGATGAGGGTGGAGGTGATGGTGGAGGTGATGGGGATGATGATGATGATGATGATCCTTTCGATAGCTAGCATCATGATGGGGGTGGGGGACAGGGTCCTCCACTACAACAACCACACAGACAGGGGCCTAGGCCTAGGTAGAGATAGGCACCCCTAGCTCTAGATATAGAGTTGCCTCTAGTAGGCATTTTTGTGGGGATATATTCCCCACTACAATAGGTGTTTCCGTAGTAGGGTCTGCCACCTCATGCTCCATGTGGTGTCAGGGATGATGGACAACTAGTTGTGCTTCAACAAATAGAAGTGACGATAGCCATTTAGTTATAGGTAGCAGCCCAAGAGATATCGGGAAAGGGCACAACTACATGTCATGACAATAGAGAGAGACCAGTGAGAGCCGAGGCCACTTAGGGTTGTGATGGAGGAGCATGCTAGCAATAGATTAGGTAGCTAGAAACATAGGTTTCTTAGATACGAGCCTCCTACATAAAGGCGCGAAACATGCTCGGGGTGTCATTGTACAATGGGATCAAGCTCAGTGTAGATGCATAGTATTACCATTCAAAGAGATCAGGCATGGGCCCAAGTCTAGACTATTACAACAGACAAAGATTGGCAGGCCGCTGCTTTGAGACAAGCCTATGTTGATGTGGTTAGACTGATAGGGGAGTGAGAATGGTGCTATACAGGAAGCCACTACTTTTGGGGATACAAAGATGATTCAGGATATTATGAGATCCAGTGGCGAGGCCTCGTATTACAAGGCTGCCTATTACCAAGTAGTTCCAACAAGGCAATGGGTTGTACCTTTTAATCAACTAGATGTGAGAAGGACATGCTCTAGATCATGGAGGTCAAGGTAGTGGATTAGATAGAGACAATGCTAGTTGGACAACGGGGTGGTACACATGGAGTCGGCCCATCACGGTAGCCACCGTGTCATCCTCCAAGTTATAGACCGGACATCCTGGAGAGGATTAGATTCATGGTTGAATCTCTCTTTTGTATATACATATGTATGTATACATGCCTCTTATGAAGGCTGATTTTGATCAATGTATGTACTTGATGTATCATTTTTTTATCATGCCTCTTGATGAAGGCTGATTTTGATCGATGTATGTACTGATGTATCATTTTTTTACTATGCCTCGTGATGAAGGCTTAGTTTTGATTTATAGGCAGCATGATTTGTATCGATGATGTATATCTTATTTTGAGATAGACATTTATACATGTATATATGGACATTCGATGGTTTATATTGTCATGTTTTATATGCTCTATGATGATGATTCACATTTATAGATGTATGAGTGTATCATGGTGATGTATGATTCTCATTTCCTATGTATATTTCATGCTAGATAGTGATGTTGTACCACATGTTTTTATATTGATGATATATCTTCAGATAAAATCATATGTTTTGGACACAAGATATTCATGTAGATGCTAGCATTTGGGATGATAATAGATGATATTGGTGTGAGAAGATAGATTTTTGATCATCCACAACCCCTTTTGCCCCCATTGATGATATGATATGTGATGATTAGCTTAGTATACATGCATGATGTAAAACTTATAATTTTTGTATATATGATGTATTAGATGATGTTATATGTGATAACAAAAAAATGTGCAGTAAACAAACACACAAGCAAAAGTTAACAAAACTAAACAAATATACACCTACAAAACTGCACAACAAAATGCAACTAGAAATGAATTCATGCAAATTTTAACAATAGATTAAATTGGTATCCAATCTAAGTAAGTAAAATGAATCCTAATAGATGCATACAACAGACGATGAATACATAACAATATCCTACAAGTATGAAAGTTTAAAAATGGACTCAATGTGACACATAATTAAATCAAACAAGATTCAATCTAAGGTAAGAAAATGAACCATAATTTAAATCATACAACGCGAAAAGATATTTACAACCAAAACTATACAAACCGACAACTAAAAGAAATTTAATCACTACCTTATTTTGCGGGACAACATTGATATATTTTCTAATATTTTTGGGTTATCTTGAAAGATAAGTTTTCAAGGCTATTGTTCTCATTGTTTTTGAGGTTTTCCTAAGACAATGTTGTGAAGTTGGTGTAGCTTCATTCCTAAGGGGATTTTCTGAATGTTTAGATTTTTGTGTATCTTTTTCGAATGTTTTTGTATTTTCTAAGGTCATGTTTTGAAAGCAATGTATAAGGACAAAGAAACATGGATGCCCCAGTAGGATGCAGGAATATACAAAGGGTAGAATGCCATGTGTATGTATACAAGAAAGTGGAATATGAAGGTGCCCCAAACATTAGATGGGAATATACAAAGGCACATCCTTCACGTAGATATAAGAACAAATAAGCTAGATTACGGCACTGGAAAAGTAGATTCGGTAGGGCTCCTAGAACTAACAAAGTGAACCAAACCTAGAAAGCAGTGAGATTTACCTGTCCAGATGTAAGAGTATCTTGTGACTAATAAATCCTCATTGAGCATTGAAAACTGGTTTTCACCTAAATACCTACTCAGTACGCAAAAATTGCGTGGTTTTCACATGTGGATGACCTACTTTTTTACTATTTTCTTGATTTTCTGATGTTTTTCTTGTTTTTTCTTTGTTTTTCTACTTTTTAGGTATTTTCTGATATCTGCACCATGCTTAAGCATAGAACCACTTGAGATGCATGGCGTTCATAGGTTAGAAGCTCTTCACCATCTGAGTATGCCAATTTATAAGCTCCTGATCCATATTTAGCAACCACCACATAAGGCCCTAACTAGTTAGCCTCAAATTTACCTTTCTTTTCTCTGTCCTTGACAATGTTCTTCTGATTTTCTTTTAGAACAAGATCTCCTACATCGAATTCATGATGAATGATCCGTTTATTATATCCTCTTGATACTCTATTCTGGTAAACCTTTAGGTGATTAAGCGCTCTCATACACTTTTCATCTAATAGCTCTAGCTCTGCTAGCAAGCAACTCTATAGTCTTTGTCCTTATCAAGATAGTATCGAGATATATTCTCAAGGAGGGAAGCTCCACTTCCAAGGGTATGATGGCTTCAATGCCATAAAATGTTGAATATGGGGTTGCACCAATAGGAGTTCGGATGGAAGTTTGATAGGCCCAAAGGGAGGGATGTATCTATAAGTGTTAATTACGACCAGTATTACTTACTATTTTCTCCATGATATACACAAGAGTTTAATTGGTAGCCTCGGCTTGTCCATTACCTTTACGGTAGTAGGGGTAGACCACTTGAGTTGAATATGGAAGCGTTGTCACAATGTCTTAACTATTTTATTTTTTAATGACTTTCCGATTCGTGACAATCTTTGGAGGGGATACCGTAATGGAAAATGAGGTGATTTATGATTAATTTGGAAATTTACACACCAGTTACATAAGTAAGAGGAAAAACCTCTACCATTTAGTAAAATACTCGGTGGCGGTGATAATGTGGGTGTGGCCATCTTAAGAAGAAGGATGGAGCTTCTCTATGAGATGTAGGCCCTATTTAGAAAATGGCCAAGGTGTTGCGATAGGTTGCTGAAAGCATGTGCTAGCGCATGTATCAAGTTTCCATAGTTTGACACAGTTCACACTTCTTTACAAAATTACAACAATCTCCTTCAGTGGTGGGCCAATAATAACCCACCCTTAAGAGCTTCTTATCCAAGACCATGCGACTAGTGTGCACTCCAAAAATACCTCCACACACTTCCTTAATAGAGTGGAATGATTTTGAAACATCCCAATAACGAATTAAATTCCCATCGTACGCACGATGATAAAGGGTTCCTCCTAGGAGGGTGTAATGGACTATGCGGTGTATAAGGGATTTCTTCTTAGTATGGGTAATGTTTGGGGGAAATGTGCCATCTTGTAGGTATCTAAATATAGGGTCATACCAAGGGGAGAGGGGACCAACAACTTCACATGCCAAATAAGATTTCGACGTGTCATATGGGGTATTTGTAAATGCTCTACAAATAAGGGAATTTTACTTGCTTGAGGTGAAATGTGTAAGAGAGACCCAATTGTAGCCATAACATTTTTCGACCTATTTGTGCGACCTTGGTATTTATTCAAAAATTATTTGTATAAAATATTGCTTCAAGGTTTCAACCAGTTTCTTGTATCAAATAAGATTTTCATCTTTAACCTTATACTCACCATTAACTTGTTTCATAAGAATTTAGGAGTACCCAATGACTCGTAGTATGTGATATTCCAATTGATGGCCAAATTAAGGCCAACAATGAGTGCTTCATATTTAATAATGTTATTAGTGCACGGAAATCCCAAATAAAAGGCCCTTGGAATGACCTCCCGTGGGAGTGATGAACATGACTCTTGCTCCCGATCCATGGAAGGTGAATGATCCACATAAATGGGCTTGTCACTCTATACACTCTTCAACATACATCATGAATGCATCTGAAAGATCCATACATAAAGGTTCCATCCCTAGTGAAGGAGCTTATGCCTATTGATCAACCAATACTTATCCTTTTAATGACTTCTGGTTAACAAACTCAATATCAAATTCACTTAGGAGAATGATCCAATTAGCCATTCGTCCCGTAAGGGTGGGTTTGGATAAAAGGTATTTGAGAGGGTCAAATTTGGATATTAGCTTGGTCTTATTGTTAAGGAGATAGTGGCACAATTTTTGAAAGGTAAAGACAACTGCTAGGCAAGCCTTTTCAATCGTGGGTAATTCAGTTCATAGGAAATCAAGGTGTGACTAAGGTAATAAACTACCCTTTCTCTATGGTCTAGGTCATATTGGGCAAGCAGTGCACCAATAACAAATTGGGTAGCTAAAATGTATAATAGGAGAGGTTTGCCTGGGGTAGGTGGCATGAGTACGGGAGTGTTGAAAAGGTATTATTTAAGCAAAGGCAAATGCCTTTTGACATTCTAGTCCCCAGGTGAATGCAACATCTTTCTTGAGGAGATGTGTAAATGGGTGGCACTTATCCATGCAAGATGTAAAATGAAATGATGGATTGCATGTATCTTTCCTTGTAAAATTATAAATTGTTTAAGATTTGTAGGTGGAAGCATTTTTGTGATAGTTGTAACCTTTGCAGGATCCACCTCTATTCCTCTCTGTGAAACGATGAAACCTAGGAGCTTCCTGACAAAACACCAAAGACACACTTCCTAGGATTCAAACGTACTTTGTAATCTCAGAGACACTGAAAAATATGTCTCAGCACTTTAGGTGTTCTCCTCTACTTTTGGATTTTGCTAAGATATCATCAACGTAATCCTCCATGATTTCATTCATCATGTCATGGAAGATGACTGTCATTGTGCGTTGATAGGTGGCCCCGACATTCTTGAGTCGAAAGGCATGACCTTGTAACAAAATGTCCCCAAGGGGTGATGAAAGTTATCTTATGTTGATCTTCCTCTGCAATTCGGATCTGGTTATAACTGAAAAACCATCCATTAAGGATAACATTTCATAACCAACGGTAGAATCAACAATCATATCAATATTAGGCAAGGGGAAGTCATCTTTGGGACATGCTTTATTGATGTTGTGGAAGTCGGTGTAGATTCTTATGCCAACTGAATTCTTCTAAACTGGGACTATATTAGATATCCAATCCAAATAGTTAATGGGTTTAATGAAATCGCAGCTAATAATTTTTACAGTTCTTCTTTGACAAGTAGTGCAATTTTGGGGTGCATCTTTCTCAATTTCTGCTTTATGGGTTTGGCTTCTAGGTGTAAAAAGAGATTGTGCACGACCAAGTTTGGGTCTAAACCAGACATATTTGCATATTACCATGCAAATATATCTGCATATTATCTTAATAGTTCCACAAAAACTTTCTATTCTTGAGCTTAGATTGAAGCTCCTAACTTCAACATTCTAGGTTCCTCTTCTGAGACAATGTTGAAATTGATCATTTCTTCAACCAACATTTTAGAAGCATCTTACATCTGCATAGGATTAGGAGGAAGAGTAAGGTCAACCTCCTTAGGTGGCTCATCATCATCTTTTAATGGATATACCATTTCTTCTCTAGGTTCTTCGTTTTGTTTATCTACTAATGCTTCAAAAAGTTTTTGCTATGATACTTATGTTTCTTATTTCCACAAGGCTTCTCTGAAGCATTCTTACTCTTGTTTATGACCTTCCCATTTAAGAATCCACACATCTCTTCCTCTTCTCCAAATTATGCGCAAGCATCCAATAGAATTGAAAATCCTTTCTTATGATCCCCAGTCGGAATAGAATCCTCGAGTCCCAATAATTCTGTGAATGCCTTGTTGTTCTCAAAGAAATTGATTGGCATGTGAAATTTTTGATCCCAATCTACAAGTTTGGGATATACAAGGGTTACTTGGAAATTGGTTTGAGGATTGGATATGGATAAGGTAAAAACAATTGAATCAAGGAATAGGTTAGTGGAGGCAAGATCCTCGTAGAGGCTACATTGGGAATCTGCGTCGCTATCTGAATGAGATGAGTCATCCTCACATTTGGAAGAGGTGGCATCAATCTCAAAGGGTGGATTGTCATGAGGTCTTATTCCAAGACCATGTCTATTAGATTTGAAACAAGGGATATGAATGGGTTCTAACCGTCCTTGTGCATTGATACCACATCCAAACCCATTGTAACCCATGACGTACATCATATGGTGGCCTTTGATACTATGGGGCTTGATGGCATGAAGCCATGGTACCCTCAGGTACTCTTCTAGTGGGATCTTCTAACATCTTTTCCTTGGATAGGAGACCACTAGGGATGAACTTCTCCAGTGGTTTAGGGCATTTATCCTGAGTGTTATTGAATTTAAAGTAAGGTTTACCACATGTCATGGGCGATCTTCGAGATCCGATATTAATAATGCTTGTTGAAGAGAGAATTTCTTACCTGGGTCTTACTTTAAAGACGTTGCCTTCCATGATGTGAAAGGGTTGAATAATGAAGGAAAGTTTTGATTACAAGGAGTGAGTGAATCTAGATCCACACATTCCTTGATAGCTTCTATTTGTAAGGAGATAACAATATCTACAGAAGGGCATTCATAAGCTGCACGAGAAAAAATGTGCAATGCTCTACAATGCGTGAATGGTTCTAGATCACCTTGAATGGTAACTATCTGTCCTTTATGGAACATCTTGATACACTAATGGAAAGTTGAAGGAATGGCATGTATGGCATGGATCTATGGGTGTCCTAAGAGTAGTTTGTATAGAAGAACCAAGTCAAGGACATGGAACGTTGTATCATGAAAAGTCGTCCCTACTTCCATTAGAACTAATACATTACATGCTAACTCTCACTCCTCATTATCATAGGCTATGATTGTAATAGTTTTAGCCCCTGTATCCATTTCTGAATGGCCTATCTTCTTAACCATATTCAAAGTACAAATATTTAGACCTGGATCCACCGTCCACAAGTACTCTCTTGATCTTACAATGGGTAACAACTACTTCTAGGTATAGGGGTAAGTTGTGCTTTGGGTCATTACGTGGGATTGTAATGTGATCAAAAGTGATATGATCATTGGAATCAAGGTGTGCAATCATCGCTTGAAGGTGCATGGGATCTACATTTGTGGAGACTCTCAAACTTTGTAGTGTTTTATACAATATGTTTTTATGAGCATTGTTGGTCGTCAAAAGGACTACAAGAAGAGAAAGCATCGATGGGGACAAGAAGTCCCTCCTCTTTAATGGGAGAGGTTCCCTTATTCAGAAACGAACCTATTTACACATATACAAAGCATGATTTTCTTGTGGAACTTGGATATTATGAAAGTGTTTTCTATAAGGATCATCAATTACAAAAGGACTGAGGAATGAAAATGTGAGAATGAGCGAAAGGCACCATTCAGAATTATAGATGACAGAGTAATTCCTTATGCATGCGAGGGTACAGCGAATTGGAATAAGATCATTTGTATCACATTAATAAGATGAAATTTAAAAAGACACAAAGTTCTGTAAATAACATCTGCAAGAATACAAAGCTTCTCAGCATAATACAGACAAATGATCTAACAAGATTAAATGAATAGCTTAGGAATAAAGGAAACCAGATAGACAAAGAATGAAAAATCCTTCTGTATTGATTTCTTCAAGATTTATTTACACTTTCAGAAATAAGCCAAGTTCTTCCTCCCTCAAAATGGCGAGGAGAGGCCATTATATAGTTTACAAATTAGTTACTCTCGGTAACTACTTCTTTTAACTAATGATTAGTTAAAGGGTTGCAAATCACAATACCCCAACTAAATACAATAAATTCATGATGAAGAAGAGAAGAAGGAGAAGAATCAGGAGAAGAAGACAAGCGTTCAAGATTGGGAGGGACCCACTGATTTAAGGATCCATTGTCTGAATCTCTTCAACGCCTCGGCTATGTCTCTGCCACGTGGGACTGATGTGTTGGCAGTAGACTGAGTCCAAAATCCGAGGCACTTCTCCATTTCTTTGTCGAATTCGACATGAGTATGATAATCCTTGTTCACTTCTTCTATAGCCGATTGAAGAGAGCAGATCTCCTTCATATTTTCCTTGGAAATGGAACTCTCCTTAAATAGATCACCTTTGACGAAAGCTCTGAATTGAGCTTTGATTTCTTGTAAGGAGAGAGGCACACCGGAAGTCTCATCATGAAGATGGCAATGTATATCTTTGAAGGCAGATATAACTAGTGTTTTGAAGGCCTCACCCTTCTGCCAGCTATTTCTTAATTCTCCCAAAGCCTCTTCCAGGACCTTGATCTTCTATTCCATGCTATAGACCCAGGATTTTGACAAATTATCCTTTGTATCTTCAAAGACCTTGCTTGCCAATAAAATGTTTTCATCTGTTTGTCCCATGAGGTGGAGGTCTACTATGCAACTGCTCCAAAGTTTAAGTTCTTTATCAATGCTCCCAATAGTGGAGGAGAGCTTCTGTTGCAAATTACTCACCTTCCCATGGAGTTTGAAGGCTTCATCAATGAAGTTTAATCCTACAACCAGCATATCATCCACCATGGCCTCCATAGCCCTTCCATATACAGAATACTTGTGCATGTCTTTGATACTCTGCACTTCATCCTGGCTCAGAATTACAGGTGGTGGAAGAGTAGTCAATGGGGTAGGATCCAAAACTTTATCCTTGGACAACAGGGACTTGATGAAACTTGTAAGAATCTGGGCTTGTTCCTCCAACTGTTCAATGGTTTGCTGCCCTCTCTCTACCCTCCCAATGACTCTGGTGACTATTTCCTGAAGATTGTGGATCTCACCTTCAGGGGTGGACTCTCCCATGGAAATTCTTGAGAGTTCAAGGTTGGATGCCTGCAAATCCTGCTCAGGTTTGTCTACCTTAGGCTTGGCTATCTCCAAGAATTGCTGGCCCTGAGCATCAGACACTATCCTGGAGGTAGTTCTAGCTTTTTTGACGCGAGAAGGAGGAGTAGTGCCTAACAAGGCCGCCACAACATCAAAATTTGGTCCTGAGATCCGGAGGAAGACTTTCTCTTCCTACTATCGACAAGAGGTCTGCACCCATGCGAAAGAGGAGGAGGAAGAAGCAGGTGGGGCAAGAGGACCAAGAGACAGAGAACTCATGGTGCCCAAGGTTTGTACTGCTGTTGCCTCGAGTTGAGATATGAGTGGAGCGCTTGGGGCTCCTGGTGCAGAGGAATCAACAGTGCTTGGAAGTTTAGTGCTCTGGACTTCTTTATCCTTATCCATTGGAACTTCAGGGGTGCTTGCAGGAGCTGGCACTTCACTCTCTTCACTTTCACTGAGAACAATAATGTTCTCTGGTCCCGAAGGAAATTCTGCATGTTTCTTCAGGGGGTCTTCTTCCACAGGCTCCTTCTTAACTTCTTTGAATTTCTTCTGATACACCTGGGTGGATGAGGAAGGAGTAGAGACTGTAGGTCCTTGAGTTGACGAGGCAGGAGGGGTTTGCACAGGTGCTTCTGATCTAGGTGTCGATGCTTCCCTCCTTGGTGTTGAAGCATCCTTGGAGGAGGATTCCCTAAGTGCCTCCTAAGTTCACGGACTTTCCTATCAAACCAGATCTTGGTCCTGACTAAGACCGGGGCTAGGATTTCAGCCAAATCATCCTTCTCCTTTTAAACCAATCCAAGTCCTCTAAGGGAGTGTGTTTGACCACATTGTCATACGCATATGAGTACAGGTCAGAATTATCATCTTGAAGCCCTTCAGGAACTTGGTACAAATTGAGCTCCTGAATCAATTGCAGAGAAAACCTGCCGTAATGTCTCCTTCTTGCTTCAAAATCATCAGCACAGTCAACCCAATAGTCCTCTGTGTCTACCCTATGATGATAGGTGATCTTGATGTTCTACTCAATAAACTTCTTCAAGTCAAAACAAGTTCTTGGTTTGAAGAAATGGACAGTAATGGGAGCTAGGGCTCTTTCTATATTTTGTGCGTCCAGGGCTATTTTACAGGTGTAGTTTCCCAAAGAGATGGGGAAATGCAAGCCAATAATTTTCTTATCCCTGCAGGTTCTATGCAATTTGTCCAATTTCTGCACACTTCTATCAAGGCCATTTTGTCATTGCAGAACATAGGAAGCTTGAGGGGAGTGCTTTCATAGCCGGCAAGCCTGATATAGGAAAATTTTCTAAATTGAATAAAGTAGGCACCGTAGTGCGATATCAGATTCATAGCTTCATCAGAAAATCTCCTTGTGGTGTCGCTCTCTAGTAGCCTGACCATGTACATGGTGAAAGCATCATTCACCCTTTGGAAATTGTGATTGCTGGTTTCAGGGTGAGTCAGGGAGTAGGCATACACGGGGTCATCCTTGTGAGCATCGATGTATGAGAAACCAAACCATTGCCTCGATGCTGCTAGAGTATACATCAGGTATGAAGTCATATAAAATTTCTTAGTTTTCTACACATTTGATAGTTGTTCTGCTAGGTTCATACTAATGATCTCTGCCCAGTTGATATTCTGAGTTCCCTCGCACACCATATTGATAAGCGGGCACATCCAGAAATGGAACTCATTTGTAGAGGGTAAACCCATGACCCGAGCTAGTAGGATTATAAAATCTGACAATTCTTCATTGAAATCCACACGAAAAAGAGTCTTGGACAGACGAGATGCCCCCTTCTTAGGGTTTTTCAGCCAGGACTTCGCCACCCGCACCTTATAGTTATCACTGTCTTGATCGAAAAGGGCCTGTGCTTGATTCTGGGAGATAACTATAGCATTGTCCATCTCAGGAATCCTTAGGGAAGTGCTAATGGTGGTGGCATCTAACTTGGAAATGAGTTCTCCATGCACGTTCGTTAGTTCGCTTGATTCGGGACTGAAATGAGCTCCATGGCAGTGCCAGCACCGTGTCTGCACATTATCGAAATTGGGAAGCCACCGGCAAACGCCAAGCCACTATCATGAATCATTTGTGCCATAGCTGAAGGGTTTGCATCTATCATCCTTGCCCAAAATCCCCAAAATCAAGGTGGCGAAACTTCACTGTCCCCGATATCGGGAACAACAGACTCGAGTGGTGAAACTTGTTCCTGCCCCCGGAATTTGATCTTCATGTTGATAGTAACTCGAGAGCAAAGCGCTAGCTAAACTTGGAATGGAATTGCAAGGGAAATGGATACATGTGCAGAAATTTTGGTCAGAGGGTTCGAGCAATAGATAGCATGAAAGTAGTGTGCAAAAATGCATAGGGGCGGTTCATTATATAGCCGTTTAGAGAGAGAAAGGTAATAAATGCACATTAAATACACATCTACCAAATTGAAAAGCAAGATATTCGGGTAGAGAGGAAAAAATATCATGAATGGCACTTGGTTCATTTGGGACACGAGGGACATGAAAGCGCGAAGTACGCGGTTCGGCCGATTCAGGCGATGCGGGGAAAAGACGCACAAATGCTTTTGGGACATGTGGGACGAAAGTACGTGGAATACATAATTGGCTGAATCGGATGAAAAGGGAACAACGGGTCCAGGTGAACTTGGGACATTTGGGACAAAAAGTTCCGATGGGCCCAAAAAGAATAGACTTCGGGTAAACCGGATGATCGGGGAACAAAGATCCCAAATGAACCTGGGACACGCGGGACAAAAATGTCTGACAGGCCCGAAAAACACACAAAATGACCCAAAAAACGTAGATTTTCCCAATTTCTTGACTTTTCACATTATCAGGACAACAGAAAAGACACTTAACCTCAAAATTTTAATTTTCAACTTCTTAAAAGCAAGGGAATTTTGAGTGGACAACAAGCATTAGAGATTTTGAGGAGATCTAAAATAGATATCCTGGTGGGTGTCTTATTTAGCTATTCTTTTAGGTTATACTTGACCTTCCCGAGAGAAAGGTAGGGGATATGCTATGATCAAATGAGCGCATCGCATCCCTACTGCACAAATTTATTCTAAGATCCTAATAGTATTGACATGTTCATAAGATGAACAAATACATCCTATTACGGAATCAAAGGGACTATCATTAGTTGGATAAGCATAAGCAACAGTCCTATAGTCATTGGAAGTTTTTCCACAATCGGCTTCCTATTCTTCTTATCTACATGGTTAGGAAAGGGCTCTTTGAAGATACCCATTTTCTCATTGGGACCCTATCCTGAGTTAGGGGGAATCTATGGTAATTTTTCCCTCTTCAATGAGGTCTTGTATATAATGTCATAGTCTCAAACACCTATCTATTTTGTGTCCTTTAACACGATGGAAATCACAAGTACTCATGCTCTTTGAACCAACCTGGGTTTTGAAGATCCTCTGGATATGGTACTGTTGTGGTTGGGTACTGCACCATGTTTACCACATCTAACTATTTAAGTATGGCAGATAGTGATTCTGTTAGTGGTGTAAACATATGTTTTGTGGGTGCCTTTGGGCGAGGTCCTTGTGAGAGCTTTAAAAGTGGACCAAGTATGTATGGTTTGGACTCTTTTGGAGTCTGTAATGCCGTCACCAATGACATGTTTATTTTTGTTGAAGAATTTTGGTTTATCTGAGGGTTTTGCTTCATGTTTTTCCTTGATGACTAGTTTAAGTGTACCCTTCGTGATGAGATCCTTTTCGATTTGAGATTTTAGTTGTAAGTACAATAAAGGGACTTATACCAAGTTCTCACAAAATTGAAAACATGATGTAAGTACTGAAATTGTATGGCTAGAATGTGAGCAAAAATAACAACTTAAGGAGAAATAATGATGAACCAAAATCATAGTAATGAAGATGATCTTGAAATCAAGATCAAAGGAATATCAAAGACACAAAAACATACTTGTGCACTTTAGACATTTAACAACTCGGCCATAAACATGGATGGGCATAAATGGACAAAAAAGTGGAAAATACTATCCTTGATAAGTCTTGGGGGTATGCTTCCTTCTCACCCCAAATGGGCAGTGAGAATGCAAGGGTATAAATCAAGAGATGAAAATAACTAAGCGCCACTTGGGTAGAGCTTCGCCTCGTTCGAAGGCAAGAAATAAATCAAGCTAAGTGACACGTCATTTAATTTCATGATGAAAGAAACTTATATCTAACTCAAGTGGAATCTCTTAATTGTTTAAAAATAAGGTCCAGACTCCAAGTAAGTTGTCACTTTGTGATGGCTCGATAAGACACGATACTGGACTAGAAAAGTGGGCTCCAAGACAAGATGTCTTTCCTAATAAGATCACTCAACTAGGTGTCAACAGTTTGTCTAAATGCAAGCTTGATTTACCCAAAGAGTCACATTGACTAATTTGGGAGTATCTCGGCTTTAATTTACCCCCTTAAAATACGATGAGCAATAAATGCATTCATGCATATTCTCACTTTGGGTCACGATATAGAAAATTTTGACTCTAACTTGCAATGTAAAATCTAGTCAAGTGGGTAAGCAAATTGCTTCCTATTTCATCCACGAGGTTACTCAACGGTGGATTACTTTAGGGTTCCTAGAACCACCCCCATTGTTATAGCTTAAGGCGTTATGCCAAAGGGGTTATGTTCTAGTTGAGTGGATAGGGACGTACCCTTTTCGAAACTGTAATACAAAGGTGTGATGTAAAGTGGTGCATTTTTGTCTTTCGTAGCATAATGTGGTTTTAAGTAGCACACCATTTGGAAACCTGTATGAAAAAATGTATTAGAGGGTTTCATTTTTGCAACTCCTTTCTTTGACAAGTGTTAGGCCCTACATGCAAGGAGTTAGTAATTTTCCACCATAGATAATGATATCAAGAAAGAGAGTTTATGTGTTGCTTTTGATTCCTAAGATCACCAAAAGAGGTGTGAAGGAAGAGCATACACAACGTGAAAACTCAACTAAAACAAGCTTTATGGAAAATACTTTAAGTGTGTTTGCAAAATGTAGAGTTTGTTTTAACCAATTTTGAAATATCAATCCAATTAGGAAGTGTAAATTAAGTGTTTTTAAAGTGACAAGAAGGTTTTTAGAAGTGTTTTTGATCCCCAAGATCACCTAGAAGGTGCGAGGGAAGAGCATACACACTTCAAAAATCTCCTTCTAACTAAGAAAATGAAACACTTAAACTACATTTAGTCAAATAAAATAAAAAGAAACTGCAATCACTTGTTAGAGCCTACAAACAACAAGAAAAAACTAAAAAAATTGATCTTACAACTCGAAGAGAAATTCTAATTTTTAACTCAGACACTTGTGTGCCTAGAATGATGCATGCACATCCTAGCCAACGAATATGTACCTAGACCGGCGCGTGTGCACATGATAGTAATTTATGATAAAGTAGGGTTCAACACCAACGCATACCGTGAGATAGGTACACTAGGGTTTCAACGGAGATGCCTCCTTCCCGACGGATACGCTTGCAAGCCAAAAGGTAAATCAACACAATATGCCAAAAATACACCTATGTGTCCAGAGGCACGGGTATGCTTGATACCAAAAGACATGCCTATAGTTTGACAGGTACGTAACCCTTTGTAAATGACCTGTCAGTGAAAAATGTGACTAGACAGGTGTGTGACCGGTTTGACAGTGCACTAGGGTTTTGACAGAGACACTCCCCTTCAGGAAACATACGCGTACCCCCTATAAAACTTACAAAAATCATGGAAATGAAAAATTTCAACAATCAAACAGGTTAGTTATTAATAAAAGAAACCTATTTCTAGTTTAGACCCACAAAATATGTATGAACAAGGATGATTTATCTTACTTTAAAAATGAAATCAAGTAAATAACAAGTTGTTTCTCCTAGAAAACATGAAAGTGAACTTGAAAAGCTTGGAAAAGGATCCTAGAGGACAATGGAGTATGTCCCACTGGGCATGCCAAATGTGTGCAATGAAAATTTTGTTAAAGCTATGAAAATGGGGTAAGAACCTCTAAAGAAACCCCAAAAGCTTTGGAACAAACAACTCAAATGACCATCAAATTAGAGATAAGAAAGAGCTACCTATTTACATGCATATATAAAGCTTGAAACAAACAATCAACCTCTAAACATGACTATATTAGTTCTCTACTCCATGAAAGCTATCTATAAGTGAACCTATTAAAGCTCTAACAATTAGTTATGTGTTTATTGATGTTTCAAAATCTTAAGAATGGAAGCTCACCATTAATGGCTTCTCCCATTTACCTAAAGCTTTGAAAGGATTAGAAAATGACAAATAAACTATGAAATGACTCTAAAATACTTAAGTATGACCTAAATTAGAAATGAGAGAGAGAGAGAGAGTTCTTAGAAAAAGGTGGGAGGGGTATCCCTCTATTTATAGTTTTTGGATTTGAGAAAAGGATGTTTTGGATGCATGTGGGACTAAAAAGGAGTCAAAAAGTTGATTTTTAGAAAAACCTATTTGGAGGTGTGAACTAGATTTGGAAAGCTAAGTGGCTATTTGGAAAGGTAAGATATTTGTTTAGAAAGTCAAATTCTCTTTAGAAAGTCAATAAGAGGGTTAATTAACCTAAACAAGGTTAATTAAAGGGAAAATAAGCTTATAAAAGCTAGTTAGAGAGGGATTAACATGGTTTAGGGGGTTTAGAAGGGGTTATAAAGGGTATTTTACTAGCATAGTGTAGTAAATTAACACAAGACTAGGATAGTTAGTATGATCTTAGTAATAAGATCATGTAGACCAAATTATAGGTGTCTACAGGTTAAACACAATCTATGACATGTAAATTAACATATAACTGCATAAGGGCATGGAAATTAAACTATAAACCAAGGATAAACAAGTATCATGAGATAAAATTAGTTTAAAGACATGAAATTGCACAAAACACAAGTTGTGAGAAGGTAAAAATGAAACCTTTATTGATCCAAGAGGTGAAATAAGTACAAAGAATCACTTATGACCCCTTCTCTTCCACTCAGAATGTAAAACAAGCTCCAAAATTGAATATAATATGTAGAGATCTCTTTTACAATGAATTTTGGGTGTTTTAATAGAAAATTATGAGAGAGAAGAAGGAAAACACAGACATGTAAGTCTAGTTCTAAAAATAGACAAAACGTGAATGACATGCATGAAAAGTGATGATAAAAGCAAAGGTACGCTTCAAACACCAAAATGCATATAAAAATAGCCAAAACACATTCCCAAAAAAGTAAAATGTGTTTTAAAAATAGACGCTCATTTACATGTTTTGTTTCCAAAATTATCAACTTGTGCATGCTCCAATTAAGTCCTCTTACATGCTTTAATCTTATTTTAGCTTTTAGATGCTAAAAATTAGTTTTTAATTAAAAATAAAGATAAAAATAACTTCATGGTCATCCCAGTGCGCCACAAATTTTCTGTGTTTTTCCACTTTATACCACATATTTTCGCGCAAATTCCCTATGACTTTGTTTTCCTTTGTATCAAGACTTTTCCATTACTTTTTGTGCTGGATTTGTTTTCCTTTGTATTGCATGGACTTTTCGTGGCTTTTTTTTCCTTTGTACTACAGCTGCAAGTGCGTCTTTATTTTCCTTTGTATCACAGATTTTTTTGTGGATTTTGCATGACTTTAATTTCCTTTGTATTGCGGCTTGGCATGACTTTATTTTTCTTTTTATTGCAACATTTTTTCCCTTTATATCGCAGCTTTGTTTTCCTTTGTATCATGGATTTTTTCATGATTTTTTTCCCTTTGTATCACAACTTCTATTCTTTTTCCTATACCCTTTTTTTTATTTTGATTATTTTGCAAAAAATCCTTCATACTACAAGTCCGGGATATTGAAATTTTTGGTTTTTGGGTTCTTAGGTCTACTATCCAAATTTGTCTAAGTCTAAAACTTGAATAAGTTGTAAAAATAAACATGGGGATTATTTGGATAATAGTGAGAATTTTGAATATGCTAAAACCTACAAGGGTTATTGATTATCTAAACATTTAGGTTATTAATTTTCTTGAACATGTATTATTGAATGGATAGAAGAGGAGGAGAATATGAGAGGAAGAACTCATTTGAGCTAGCCTTTTGAGTGTATGTGATGGATTCTTTAACATGAAATCCATTAGAGAAGAAGTGAAGAGGATATATTTTGAGATAAATAATCAGTTGTATGTTTCCATTAGAGGAAGAGGAAGTTGGTTCAAAACACACAAAAGATTGAGAAACAATGGTGTTGAATAAATTTTGGTGGTGGTTGTCGAATAGTGTTGGGTCAAATCCCACAAGTGGATGAATGATGAAAACCAAATCATATTAAAAGAGGTGGATGGATTACTATGGTCAAAAAATGGGTAAGGTAAAGAGAAAAGTGACCAAGACTATGTTGATGAAGATTGTATATGGACCAATTTTTTTCTTGAAATGGAGAAAGAAACAAAAGACCAAATTTTAGTGGTACCTAACAAGGTGGAAGGGAACACCATGGTCATTACTCTTTATGACCAACAAAGTGGTTATATAAATTATTCTATTTGAATAGGAGCTCAAATTCTCTTACTCTGGGCATTTGATATAAGAACATCTCGATTAATATATGATATTGCATCACTAAAAACATGTACAATTGTCAATCCAAACAATCAAGAGTTTTAAGGAGCTTGTTCTCCTAAAATTGTAACTTCTTGTTAGTTGCTTAATATAATTGCATGTGTTAGGATTTAGTCCTCACATGGGTGCACTAATAATATTGTAAGTTAGTATATGCTGTATTATTATTATTATTATCTAAATGTGGATTATATTGTTGTGAGTTGTGATAACAACTCATGTAGAATATTTTATAGGAGTGTTGTGAGGGATGTGAAAGATTTATGGAATGAATATAGGTTGTTAAAGGAACCTTCCTAGATTAGTCTTATGAGATATTTGTGGGGATGTTAGTAGTTAATAGTTGTTATTAATGAGCCATAATTAGGAACTCATTAAACCTGTTTAAATGTAAGATGTTTTATTTAATATATGTTAATTTGAAATACTATAGATTATGTGCTCATTCTTGAATATGGGGTAAAACCCACATTTGGTATCAGAGAAGGTTCTCAAAAGAGGCCTCCTGTTTTCACTCCACCCATGTTTCGTTTTGTCTTGGTAGTCAATGGTAATGGGTAAGTAAAGAAGACCTCGTATAATCTCGTTCTCCTTTGTCTATGTTCCTTCCATTTGTATTTTTTTATCAAAATGTGTGAACAATGGATATGAATATGAGACCTTGTGTAAATCTTGTTGTTGGCTTGTTCACCCATCTTGAAATTTGTCAATGATGCAACAGAGAAGACCTCGTGTGAACCCATTTGGAAGGAATCATTCATTTGCATCATTTTCTCCTTCTATCCCATTCACTCTATATGTAATTTTTCACTCCATTTTGTTCATTGTTTGTATTCCAAATTTTTTTTCCTAGTTGAAGAAGTTGACTAAGTACCATCTCAGCATATGAAATCTTGCATATGGAGGACACACACGGGGTGTAAAAAGTTTCATGCAGGTTTAAGGACCACATGAAGCATGCACACAAGAATAAAAGTGAGACATGATAATGTGCGGAGGTTCACACCATGCGGTGAAACATGTCAAGCACAAAATGCTTATACGCACGCATGTAGAATATTGAGGACTTAGCCAATTTTGGGACAAGGGCTAAAAATAGACAAAATCAAGATGAATTAGCAGACAAGTAAGGTGTATTATTAAGACAAATCGCATGTAGGTAAAGACAAGGACGACGCATGAAATCAGGATAATAATAGGACTAAATTAGGATAAATCATATAGCTCGATCTATTGTTAGGAAAATCATGCAATCTATTATCAAACACACCTATTATTAGGAAGCTGCATGTAAATGGTGAAAGTAAATTCCCCACCATGTATATATATATAGGTGATGCATTCTTGTTTTGACTAATCCTGAGTTCGAGTGTTGAAATTTTGATTCGATTCATTAGTGTGTAGGAACATTATGTGAGTGCGCATGGTCCAATGCCTAGATGTAAGCAGTAAGGATGTAATCAACTTCTATGTTATGTAATGAATTATAGTTGTAATTGATAATTGTTTATGGATTGATAAAGTGAATATGTCTGAACATGGATTCTTTGGGAATTCAAATATTATTAGTCATTTTCTATAAATGATATCCTTATTATATGTGTTTCCATAATTGTTATGTTATGATGTATCTTCTTGTATGAATGGTTATGATGATGATTAACCAAGTCTATCATCTTGATAAGTAAATAAAGAAGGGACTTGATGGTTGTATACACTTCGGGTGAGTTTTCGGACTTGTTTAGATGATGTGCTAGTGTGCCTAGCTAACATTGGGTAAATAAAAGACTACATTTTGGTTCCATTTCTAGGACCTCTTTTCAATTTACTCATCAAGATGTTATATGCATATGGAATTCTGATTGTCTTTGGAGAACATTGAGATCGGGTGTATGCCGACCAAGATGATTTTTCTCGAGTTACAACAATGGACCTGATTTTAATGCATGCCAATGGGTGGAAGAAAATATCTATGATTGTTTGTATAAGACACTTTTTAGTTTTTTCCTAGTAGAATTGTACCAGTGATTGACAACTTATACGAGATAATAGAGGTGTGTCTGGATAAGAAGAAAGTAAATTTAGAGACAGTTGACTATGAGGAACTATTTGATTTGGACATTCTATGGACAAGAGCTGTAGATCATTGGTGGGAAGGTACACTACATAGTTATACCTTGGAGTATGTGATTTTGACATACTCGTGCCCAGAGGAAGTAGAGTTCTAGTTTTTACATGAGCCAAGAGGATCCTATTTGTGCACGACACCTTTAGCTATCAAGATCTTGATGGTTTAATTGGGAATGCAGAACCTCTTGATGGAATGTTAAAACCCACCGCGTGTAGGGGCGGGAAGTAAGATTGAAGGAAGGATGGCAATGGCCATGGTGGAAGAAAGAGAAAGGGAGGAAAGAATGGCCATTTATAATAATGTGAGACAGAGGGAAGTTGAGGAGGTGCTGAGGTTAAGAAGAATGATGAGTAGCTGAAGTGATGAGAACCCTGCAAAAGGAAAGGGACCACAAGATCATGTCCTCTCTACATTGGGAAAGCATAGTAGAGATATCCCTTTTGACTACGATGAGAGTGAGTATAAGGAGATGATAGAACCATGGGTGTACATCCAACCTAACCTAGCCACCTATCCCTTACACAAGGTGTTTAGAATCTAGAGGTTGTTGTAGAAGAACATCATAGTGAAGGTGAGCAGGAAGGTAATCAAGTATCACCATGTTGGGTAGGAGATATAGGTAGGCACATATTGTTATCAACTTAGGAAGTGAAACATATTAAGTACACACATATAGCAAAGTGTAGTAGGCACCCGTGTTTGGAAAAAGTTTGTTTGGGACCAATTTGGTAGGTGCTTTGTCGGGAAAAAGTAGTGACACACTACCAGTTGGGAGTAGTATTCATGATAGCGTTAAATGACAAATGATTAGTGTGTAGTTTAGCACAACTATTGGGATGTAAGGAATATCATCTACAAGACCACATGTCATGATGGGAGGCTCAAGAGGTTCACACCAGCCACCATGTGACTAAAATCCTGGTGGAGGTTCGGAGTTCGAGGATCTAGCCCCACTCCATGATAAGGGCTGCAATAACCACAACAACAAAAACCTCAAATATTCTTTGAGATGTCACTTCACTTGCCATAATATAGGGGTGTGGAAGATACAACTAAGCATGTACATAAGTGTGAGTTATTATGGAGAGATAAGGGAATAATAGCTCAAGATATGGAGGCAAGTCAATTTGTAACCACACTTCATTGGTGTGTACAAATTTGGTACAAGAAATATGATCCACATCAGATTGTAATTTATTATGACGCATTGTACACTACCTTTTTAGCTGAGTTCCATATCCCGAAGTTGATAAACAGAGCATCAACGTGTTAAAGGATATCAATCGGGGTCTATCGAGAAAGTGTGAGGGAATATGATGCATGTTTTAAACCCTATTTTCTAAGATCTCCTATGATATTCCTCACAGTCAACATGCACACTTTGGTTTATTGGAGGATTTTTGACACCATTTTAAAGAGAATTTTCATAGAATAAATTCACTAATCTACATGAGACGTTGGAGGTAGCACTACACGTAGAAGTAGTTTGAAGTGTTAACACAAAATTAAGTCCATTCCTGGAGGCTTAGATTGCAGCAATAGCCTCTCGGATGGAAAAGATAGGGGTGTGGAATATGCAGCTGAGCATGTACATAAGTGTGAGTTATTATGGAGAGCTAAGGGAATAATAGCTCATGATAGGAAGGCAAGTCAATTTACAACCACACTTCGTGGGTGTGTGAAAAGTTGGTACAAGAAATACAATCCACATCAGATTGTAGTTGATTATGATGCATTTTGCACTACCTTTTTAGTTGAGTTCCATATCCCTGAGTTTTAGAAACAAATCATCAACGCGCTAAAGGTATCAAGAAGGGTCTATCAAAAAGTGTGAGGGAATATAATACATGTTTTAAAACCCTGTTGTCTAAGCTCTCCTATGATATTCATCACAAATCGGCATGCGTAGTGGTTTTTTGAAGGCTTGTTAACACCATTCTAGAGAACATTTTCACATAATACATTCATTGATCTACACAAGGCGTTGGAGGCATCACTATGCACAAAAGTAGTTGGAACTGTTAACATAGGAGTAAGTCCATTCTTAGAGGCTCGATTGCAGCAATAGCCTCTCGGATGGAAATGATTTCTACTAATTCAGCCCATGAGATGTGCAGTGGGTTATGGTCTATTGATTGTGAGTTCAAAGGACATACAAAGGATATATTCCTATGTAGGAGTTTGCATGCATTATTAACATCTTATGAGATTTTCCAAAAGAATCATGATGTCCAAATTGTCCACTTTTGCAACGCGTGATGCAAAAGAATGTCTCGATGTATTGCAAAATCTTCAATACACACACCTATAATCTTGTTGACTACCATTTGATTGATCATATTCATGAGGCATGTGAGACAAGGTTGCACTAGACCACTATGGAAAGCATATCGTATGATCTAGAAGGGAAACATAATGAATGGAAAAACAATGGTAATAGAGGTTTCGAGAGGTAGGTTTAGAATCCGAGGTTGTGGCGGTAGAGGAAGGTTTATGCGAGGCACATGTTATGCATGTGGATCACCCGATCATAATCAACACAAGTTTCCTAAGAACCAAGTATACGTGTATTGTGGAAAGGAACATAATATTGAGGATTGTCCAAATCTATATGTCCATATGTGTAAGATCAATAAGAAGCAAAAAGGAACAACTATGATTAAGGTAGAGCGCAAAAATTATGAAAAATGGGCACCTAAGAAGGTTGAGTCGGAGCTTCAAACTATACTAGTTACTATGCGCGTAGAAGTGGCACGTGTGCATGAAAAAATCAAAGAAATACCTCTCATCGAGATAGGAAGAGGTGGTACATGTGAATTATCCAGCTATAGTTTAGTATAAGGAATTATATTAGGAAACTATAGGTGTTGTCGAGGAATTGGAAGGGGAGATTTAAAACTCGAAGGAGAAAGAGTGTGAGAGGGAATGCATGAAAATACCGAGCTACTTTGCAAAAGGATATTTATGATCTTAAGGAAGTGTGTTGGATGTTAAGGTAGGAGAATATCATCCCCTTGTTGGGGGAATGGTTGCAAGACAAGGTACGCACACAAGGATTGAAAGAGGGTACGGATCCTTCATGTAAATTTTCCACTATAGAAACATGAATATAACAAAGAAATAACGCTTGATGCAGTTGATCAATGAATGGATGGTGAGTAATATCTCGATTGACATCAAAAGTGCGGAAGTTAATGTTCTCACCTTGGATTCTTGGAACCAAATGGGAAGGCCACCATTATAGCCATCTTCAAATGTGTTGTATATGGCTAACAAGACAAGGGCCATGCCCATTGGAGTACTCAAATATGCCTCTATCACTATTCAAGGTGCTAAATTTATAGGTGATTTTGAGGTGCTAGAGCTTCTTTGAGGTAGATAAATTCCCAACACTTCTTGGATGACCTTGGTGTTATGCAAATAATGCTGACTTGCACTTCAACAAAAGATATATCAATTTTGAGAACAAAGATGAGTGGGTTGTGATTCCTTTCGATGATACGAAGGTTATGCCCTATATAGAACTTGTGAATGAAGAGGATATAAACATAATCTATGTACATATGGTGCACAACCACGAAAACTTGGAACCATCATAAGAAGGCGTACTTCATCGAGAAAAGGCACAACCTATTAGTAATACAACTAATGTGGCATGTGAGAATTAGGCCCATGACACCTATGAGATGGCAGGTCATGAGGTCAAGGTGATTTAATATAAATTGTATTAAATCTTAATTTTAGAGTAATTAATGTAACAAGGAATATACAAATGATATTATAAAGCAATGTACAAGTGCTAAGTACTCAACAATATAAAAATCTAAACAAATGAGAGAGATATATGACTTAGCTAGTTCATGTGTAATTTGGAGGCAGTCGGGACTATGTATCTACTAGATATGACTGGGAATGATGTCACAGTGGATGGGAGAGATTTACGGGACTCGATTGTGCGCAGATAGGAGTGACCATAGGAGGACAAGAGTGCCCCAATGCTAGTGTCCATTCTGGATGCTAGTGTCTGTGTGAATGTTCAGGATCTGCTACTTTTTTGGGTTTGAGGGTCTTCTCTCCAATATTTGCTTTCACATACTCGACTTCATTGTTAGGATTTTGATAACACTTTTAACCTACAAAAAAACCATAGTTATCTACAAAAGCTCACAAACACATTAAGCATGAATAAAATATACAATATATGAAGTCAAACAGACCCCGATAGTGACCCGATGAGTGAACTTAGTGCTGATTGCTTCACTACATTTCATATTCATGTAGTTTTGTGTGCATGTGTGTGAAATAGTGTCCTTAGGATTTCCCTTACACCGATGACATGAAGATAGAGGGCTATAGCTATATTTTTGCAAATGTATGATATGGAATTATGCACTTCTCCTTCCTATGTAGTGTATGCAACCAAAAATGCGTCCCTTTTGATAGTAGTCATAGTATGTAGATGTGATAACCCCTTTGAATTGTCAACCAAAATAATAGTGTGTATCTTTTGTGTGTGTGTGTGTGTGTGTGTGTGTGTGTGTGTGTGTGTGTGTGTGTGTGTGTGTGTGTGTGTGTGTGTGTGTGTGTGTGTGTGTGTGTGTGTGTGTGAGTCTCTTATTTGAATTTTTAAATTGGTGACACAAAAGGCCGATTATGAACACAAGATAAGGATAATATAAGTAAAAAGGCCGACCAAAAATGTCAAAATTTGTAAAAAAATAGGACAAAAGCACCTAGAATGGAAACAAGCTCCTGGGTGCTAGTGTCAGAGTAAGCGCTTGTGTCTTGAGATAAATAATGAAATCTTTGAAAAGATGTAGACAAACATGGATCCATGTGACTGAAAAGAAGTGGATACGAAATAACGAGAGGTAGAAGAGAGTTACAAAGTAAAAGGAATCATAGATGTAGATGGACAAGAGATAGTCTTGCAATCAAAGACGTAGAAGGACAAGAGATAGTGTCACTAGCGAATAATTTTCTTACTTAATATCCATGCATATAACAACATACGATGACATAGTAAATTATTAATATGTGCATGATTTTGTGTCTACACAAGGAAGGGTTTTTAAGATGATTAGGCCGTGCATGATTATGCATTTGGGAAAGGCTAAAATACCAAGGCACACTAGAGAAGAGAAATGTGACTCTTTCTTACACATGATGGAAGACCAGTTGTGAAATGAGGGGTATAGGAAAAACATGCTAGTCTATACATTGCGTAGGACAACATCGTGCTAGTGTGTGACACATAGAGACAATATTTTGGTCTAGTGCTAGATCAGTGCAGACCTTTTTGGCAAGGTTTGAAAGGAATAATCTTCCTCTATTAGTACAAGATTATGATGGCAAGACCCCTGCTTTGGTACATATTCACAATTGTGAGAGACATTGGGCATAAGGACAAGAAGCTATACCACCCTCTCTTTGGGTACATAAGTTTTACTCCACTCTACGGGGTTGCGCACATGCCTAGTATGTGCTTGTTGAGCTAAAGTAAGAGATAAAAAAATTGAGTGACATGAAGGAAGGTATGGTTCATACATTTGATTATTTTTCTAATAAAATACCAAAGTACATGATGCCTTGTAGATCAAGAAGTGCTTAATATTGGGAGACAATATAAAGGCAGAGGAACTTATGATTCAGCTATTAGGATAGATTGAGACTAAGGTGCATGAGGATGTGATAGAGACATAAGAAACATTATTAGGGTGTTCCTAGAAAGAGAAAGAAAAATGGAAGATGGTCTACCTCATTGATGATGAATAAGTTAAAAATCTAGATATAAAGCACATTGATGGTGTGCATAAAGTGTTAGAATCCATAGATGAGAAGGTACGCACATATCATGTGCCTATGAAGACTAAGAAGGTGAACATTTGGAATGAGGAAGTGCCTAAGGAGGCCATAATTGGTGATTATTGGTTTGAACGGAAGTTGCGAAGATTATTGATTTCTTGCACAAATTCCAAGATCTTTTCCCAGGGGCCATCAAAAATTCAAGGGTGTCCATCCATCTTTGGGGGAGATGAGAAGTAAGCTAAAAGATGACATGTGTGCCTGGTTTAGAAGAGGCATTATAGGATGAATCCGAACCTTCGGGTAAAGGTAAAAGAGGAGATTGAAAAATCCGTAATTTAGGAATCATTGAGCCTATTGAGGAATCTGAATGGATAAACCCCATGGTGATCAACATAAAAAAGGATGATTGGATAAGAATATGTGTGGACTATAGGATTCTCAATGCATCATGTACAATAGATCCTTTTCCTACACCATTCACATATGATATCCTAGAAGGCGTAATAGAGTGAAATTTATTAATTCACATATGGATTCTATGGATACCATAGTGTGCATTACATGTGAAGATCGGGATAAGACCACATTTGTAACTAAATGGGGAATTTTTTCATATACCATCATGCCCTTTGGATTGAAGAATGCACCAACAATATTCTCACACATAGTTGTTCAAGCATTCAAGGACTTCATTCATAAGTTATCACAGTCTACTTGGACGATTAGGCATTGTTTATGGGCTAGTGAAATATCATTGTGATAACCTGAGATTTATGTTTGAGAGATGTAGGAATCTTAGCATCTCTTTAAACATCAAGAAGTATATATTTTCCACCCCTTTGGCACTTTTCTTGGGCACATCATTTGTAAAGAAGGATTGTTGGTAGACCCAACTAAGATTGCAGTCATTTTGGGGTTGGAAGAACCTACCAATCAAAGTGAAGTGTGTGGTTTCTTGGGGCTGCTGGCTACTACAAAAAAATTCATTAAGGGTTATGCCAAGATCACCACACCCTTAGAAGAATTTCTCAAGGCCAAAGGAAAGTTTTATTGGGGTGACATGCAACAATAGGCCTTTGAGACCTTGAAGGAGAAGCTAACTACCACACCTATCTTACACTTTTCTTCTTGGAAGAAGCTATTTCATGTAAATGTAGATGCATCTGGTATAGAAATTGGAGTAGTGTTGGCACAACCAGAGAAGGTAATATTGATCATCTCATATGCTTTACAAGCAGGAAGCTAACATCGGCGGAACAAAACTATACCGCTACAAAGTCACGCAAGGCTTTGTCAAGAATTTTGCTCTTCACAAGTTTCAATAGTACTTATATGCCACACCATTTTATTCTACATAGATCACATGACATTGAATTAATTGGTCAATAAACCGGTCTTATAGGGCGCATCTTCCGATCGATCCTTTTGTTTTAGGAGTTTGATTTTGATTAGAGTAAAGCCATGAAAGATCAACCCGGGACTTGATCACTTGTCAAGGATTAACTATGCGGAGGATGCACTGAGCATAGAGGACAATATACTAGATGCACAAATTTTTCGATTGAACCACACACCCTCTGATTTAGAGGATATTGACATATTCTTGCACATTGGACTTGCGTCGGAAGGGATGAAGAATTTGGAAAAGAAACAACTTGCTATTTGCATTGTTCCTTATAAACTCATTGGAGGAGACCTGTATAAGATGGTCGAGAGATGAGGTCTTGTACATATGTGTTTTGGAGCATGAAAATGAAGCTATCTTGGAAGAATATCATGGTGGAATAGCTTGTGGACACTATGCGGGTGAGACAACTATGTGAAAGTTGGTAGGATTATGGTGGGAAACATTATACAAGGATGCAAAAGCATTTATTAAGGCTTGTGACCTTTGTCGAGAGAATAAGAAAGCCTTGAAATAGGGATGAAATTTCATTGAGGCCTATAGTGAGTGTGGAACCATTTGAGAAGTGGGAAATTGAATTTGTAGGACCTATTGCACCACCCTGCACGTATGATGAGAAGAAAATTATATCATCCCATGTCTTGACTACTTGAAAAGGTGGGCATATTTTGTACCTATAAAGGATTGTCTTGTAGTAACAAAAACTAGGTTCCTATGGGAGAATATCATAAGTAGGTATGGATGTCCATTGAGCCTTACAAGTGATAGAGGGACTCATTTTCTAAATGAGACTACAACGATCTAGTTGGTAGAGTTTATGGTGGCACACCATAAAATTACACCTTATCATCCACTGAGTTGATGCTCTTGTAACATATTTCAACAAGATTTTGGGGAAAACATTGACAAAGATATGTGATGTTGGAAGGAAGAAATGGGATGACAAAGTCTCAGCAGTTCTTTTGGCATATAAGAAAATTTACAACTTGTTAAATAAGGCCACACCCTTTCAATTGGTGTTTTATGTAGAAGTTGTGTTACCTATGGAATTTATGTTACCATCCTGTGTATTACATGCTCAAGAGGACTAGATGTTGAACAAGTAGTTGATGAGTTCATTGATAAATAGATGCAATTGGATGAGATTTTTTCCATTATGCGTTGGAGTTAGAACACAGAGAAGGCACGAAAGAAGGCTTGACATGACATACATATCAAGAATAAGTTCTATCTTTGGGGAAAGATGGTGCTTTTGTATGACTCTAATATTGTTCGCAACACGGGAAGTTGAAAGGTAATTGGTTGGGACCTTTTGTAGTAACTAAGATATTGGAATCAAGCACATGTCAATTGTAGGTGTTATATTGCACCATGTTTCCCAATTAATTTAATTGGAGTAGGCTAAAACCCTACTATAAATAATCTTATTTTGTTTTTGTAATAGTACGGTATTACCACTTAGATTTTATTTCCCTTTTTGTTGTGTTTGTTTTGTTGTAATAAGCGCATTCACACGCAGGAGCTGATTACTATCTGTTAGGTTTATGCACTGAGAGGATCACACATACTTTTATTGTGGGGTGAATTAGGATAAGGTGCACGGAAAAAACTAAGAGATCTTGGTACATTTAATAGAGTTGGTTGAGGGGTGCACATTGGTATGGGGAGTGCGCACTAAAGGAATATATTGGTGCACATGGAAATGTGAAAGAATGGTGTTTGATGATATGTGTTAGGGATGCACTAATGAAAAGGAAGTACCACATGTAGTTAAGGTTGATAGGGTTTGAAAAATAATTTCTCAAATGTTGGAAACCATGTAGAAGGGTTGCAGAGTGTCACACGATGGAGGCATCAATAGGATAGACTACTTGGCAAGTGGCACAGAGGAAGATTGTGTGTAGTGCAAGGAGAGGATCCTAAGGAAGATTGTATCACAGGAAGTAGTAGTATGCAGAAGGTTACAATGCATATGAGGAAGAAAGTAGAGAAAATAATGAGAAAAAGTAAAAAGTGAATTAAAAGCTTTGGAATGGTGGCGAGGTGTAGTGTAATTAATGCGATACAAATTTAAGAACCTATAAAATGGGCATGAGTGAAGTATTTCCTACATTTCCTTTGAAATTTGGTGTGACTAAGAGTTAAGTACAAAAAACAGATCTAAGTAAGAGAACAAACTAGGAAGCTGCCGTGAAGGAGAGTGAGTCATTGGGTATACAAACCTTTATTGGAGGACCTCCTTGTGAAGAGTGGTAGCTATAAAAATGTTTTGAAAGGAATACATCGAGTGAAGGTTCGTGGGAAATGAAGGAGAACTATGGTTTAAAATTTAGGCCACAAATTTGTGAAGCTAGAGTAGGGAACGAGAGAAGGAAGGGTGGATTGAAGAGTGGAAGATCTACACTTAAACATGGTATTTAAGTGAATCCAAGCACGTAGGGAACATAATTTATGAGGTTGAATATGAATTTATTAAGTAACCACAAAGTATAAGTAATGACGTTAAAGAAGGCACCCACAGTCAAGTAATCACCCAAGCGTAAGGGAAAGAGTAAGAATAAGAATGTGTTGATGATGCACCAAGATTGGTTCTCTAAAATGTAATACCCACGAGGTTATAATAGGGTAGCTTTGGGTATCACAAGTTACAAAATGTAAAATAAGTGATTTCAATCATCACATAGAGGCCCATGAGGGAGAGATAAGGAAGGATGTCACGAAAGAATTTACGCATAGGAAATTAGAAGGGAAGTTGGTCATTGATGATACCATGAAAAAGTAGTTGGAGATCAATAGAATTATACAATTATATGAATTACCATTCTTTGGCAAGCTTGAGTGCCTCTACCGAGTAGCTCATGTCACGGGTTCATGAAGACTTCTTCTATTTTGCACATAAGAGAATGGGAATCACCACACGAGTTGATTGGAAGGGTCACCGGTTTGTGTAACTTAGGATTTGATATGGGGCGAGACTTAGAAGATGATGAAATGGTAGAGGCCAATGCCATAAATTTCAACTATTAATTGGGAAACTGTGTGTTTGATATCACAATCATCACTGACCTTGACATAAGAGTCGCATCGCACCTTGTTAGTTATAAGTCAAGCTTGTTAGAGAGATGGTTGTAGGTGAATAGTAAGTGGCTACATGTTGCACATAAAAGGGCACAAAAAAACCTTTGTATTAGCATGTCAGTTGTTAAGCCCACCCTTGCTTCTATTAGACTTGTGAAAAAAATGGTGTGGTCTTAGCATATTGTTTATGAGGATTCAAATATTTTTTGGTCTAAATAATTACATATTGGGAATGGCATTTGGCGCTACTACTGCTGCTACAAGATCTTGGGTGAAAAATGAGGATGGATTGACATCTACTCCTAAAAAGACTTCCTTGGTGGTGCCTAACAAAAAATTAGGGGTTTGAATCCCTATGGATGTCAAGCTACAATGACTGTGGAGGTGGTGATAAATTTTCTTCGTAATTTGGATGAAAATACTTCTTCCTCTATTCCTACTCTTTTGGGTAGGGAATAAGGGAATTTATTAGATTGGGTAGAGTTTCCGTCAATGAAAATAGGGCAGCGAATGGAAATTAGGAGAAAATGACGGCTGAATACTTCATTTTGGGGTCTCAAAATGTGAAAAATATTTGGTGGGGATATGTTTAAAGATTTGACTTGTCAAAATTTGGTTAAATTGGATGGGGTTGCGCTTCACCCGTGTACTCCTTTGGCACCTATCCTTGTATCCCCTATTTCGCCACACTAAAGATATAGAAGGAAACAATGATGATATTGGAGGAAATAGTGAGGCCGATAATAGAGAGGGTTCAAGTGTGGTAGAGTATGAGGAATAATCCTCTTACGGTAATGAATCCAATGATCCAAACAAAAAATAGTAGTAGTGTTCCCGATTTTTTGAGTGCGATCAAATGGAAAAATGAATTCATTTGAAGAAGAGAGATGGAAATATTATGAGGAGAAAAATAGGGCATTGTAATTCCGGTGCGGATACCGGAATCTAAGGGATTACGAAATGGTAATGGCTCGACCTCAAAGCGTAGCTAATCCAAATAACAAGTGTTCAATGCATGTGGTTGAAAAATGGTCCCCTATGGGTAATTTGGAGGTGGTATTGGGATACACCCCTTTGTGAATGTTAATGAAAATATATCTCAGAAATTACTCCATGGCGGTTTGATCCCGACTCCCTCAAGGTCCTCGAATTTTGGGACGGTGGGAGATATAGAGAGTTGATCAATTTGGCATTTGGGGGTGGAGTTGTCAAAGGTTTGAATGATGGGTGGAACACAGTGTGATAGAATCTGATCCTTTTGATAAATGCAAGAATCCAATTCCATAATGTGTGAGAATCACAAGGAGTAGATACAAAAGTTATCTTGACCTATCGCCCCTTTGATTATCATTTGTTCTTTTTGCTACTTTTTGCTGCAGTTTTGTTGTTTTTTTGTTGTTGGTAGTGCTAAATTTTTAGCTTGCAGGTTGGTTTCTTCTTTAGAATCTTCATTTTATTTATTTGGGTGGTTAGACCCTCTTTTGGTTGTACCTGGGTAGGATCCCTTCCGAAAAACCTTTACCCTTAATAAAAACAATGAGCTTTACACTCTTGAGGGGATAGTTGAAGAAGCAAGGGTCTAAGTAGATAAAGGAGAGAAGATAACACGGGGCGTGATTATATTTTTGATTGTCTTTTGGGAGATCGGGATACCATATGGCTTAAAGGATAATATGTAGATATATCCGGTAGACAAAAATTCACTGTCTGAGAAATTTTATGTATTTACATTTGATGGGGTGTTAAAAATACCTAAAAACTATGCGTGGAAAAATGGTATAAACGAATGTATGAAGCATATGAAAATGAATGGCACGTGCCTAGGGAATTTCCCTCACTTCTCAATGGAAAGGCAAAATTTGTGGTACACTAGCACTTCTACCTTCGCAAGTTCAAGCTTACCAATGGAGAATTTGGGCATTGGTACAATTTACCCTTTACCTTCACATCAAAATACTTCTAGAGCGTAGTAAATTGGATAAAATAATTTTAGGATGCGGATAGTGTTGACTCAGACTATCACACCTTTCTCACCACCTATGTATACCCATCGAGGTTGACATATGTGGAGATGGTAGAATTTGATAACATGGACCTGAGTCCCATGACCATCATAGTAGGAAAGAAAGAATTTAAAATATTCATTTATCTCAGGCCCAAATTGAAGGAAGGGAAGTACATAAGTGAGCAAGATCTTCATCTCCCAGAGCCCCTGCGAGAGAAGCAGAGGGCGTGGGAATAAAATGAAGGTGCAAGGAGGCTCCTCCTCAAGATGAGCAAAAGGAAGAAGAGGAAGTGAATGAGGAGGAATAAGAGATTGTGCTAGACCAAATCTGAAGATAGAAGATAAAACAAGAGCAAAGAGAGTAGAGTAAAGGTGCAAGTACCGAGGCACCCAATAAGTCTCTTATAGTCATGCCAAAAAGACCAAGTGTGGGAAAGAAGAGAAGTCGAAGAATAATAATCCTAGGGGGTTTAGGTGAAGAAGATGAAAGGGACTTGGAAAAGAATGTGGTTGAAGAAGAGGTGTGTCACGAGAGAAGGAGCCACCAGTCATCCATAACTTGGATGACAATGATGAATAAGTATGTGATGTGCACAATGAAGAAGATCTAGAAGGGGATGGAAAAGAGGAAGAAGGTGATGGCGAGCCAACAAAGAGAAATATAGGTGTTTTAGGAGGTGACAAGAGGAGCATGAGGAATATCTCTAGGTTGAACACAAGGAGGAAGAAAATAAATATAGTGACGAAGATAGTGGGAAGGGTACAAGCATAGGAGGGACAAGTGACACAAAATTGAATATTGCAAATAAGGTGTCAAAGAAAAAGTGCGCGAAGGGGAGAAATCGAAGGAAGTATCAACAAAGCCCCCGGATACAATATATTACGATATATTAAAGGTGCTAAGGTCTAGGTATCAGAATTTAGTGCTCACAAATGAATTATTTTGTTGCAAAATATTTGACCGAATGAGAGGCCCCGCCGCACATGTAGAAAATTCTCTTCTGCAACTATCAGCGCACATGGAAGAGCTGGAGTTTGAGGTGAATAAGTAATTTCTCTTTGAGATGTGATTGAATTATTTTCCAGATGATACCTTTCTTATTGTCAACTCCCATCTACTAACAAATGAACAAGCATGTAATTCAGTTAATAAAATGGCCACAGAGGTAGGGTTGAGAATTTTTGATAAATATACCGACATTAGGAGGATGCGAGAGGACAAGGAGCACAAAGATAATAAGATTAAGAGGCTCAATCAGATTTTGAAGGAAGAAAGGGACTAAACGTATGAAGCATACAAGAAGCTGGAAAACATAGGAAAATGCATCACAACTATGTGCTTAGACCTAGTTGATAATGCCCAAGATGAGTACCCTATAGAGTTGAATTATTTAGAATACTTGGTGTAGATGTTCTTTGCACGAGAAGAAGTATGGAGCAGTCCGACATTAGAAGAGTTAGCTATACGAGAATAAGGGTAATAAAGAGCGGTGGAAAAGCACATTGTGAAGTGTGATGCATTGGTAGTGGAGGTTAAAGAAGCCACGCGAGAAGGAAAAATTTGTTTCGATCACCTGCTAAAACTTTGACCCAATTTTGAGCACACACATTGCCAATGAAGAGGTAGAATTAAAGAAAATACACGACAACAAGAAGAACAATATGGAAAAGCATGAAAAGGTAATGGCCGAGGTCAAGGAGAAAATATATTTGATTAAGGACATGAAGAAAAGTGAGATAGGATAGTGTGCAAAGGTGCACACCATGCAGTGAAATAGGTCAACACATAAGGCTTGTGCACATGCATGCGGAATATTGAGGACTTAGCCAATTTTGGGACAAGGGATAAAAATAGACAAAAGAAAGATGACTTAGCAGACAAACAAGGTCTATTATTAAGACAAAGTGCATGTAGGTAAATACAAGGGTGATGCATGAAAGCGAGCTAATAATAGGACTAAAGCAGGATAAAATGCGGAGCTATTTATAGCTCGATCTATTGTTAGGAAAATAATGCAATCTATTATTAAGCACACTTATTATTAGGAAGGTTCATGTAAATGGTGAAGGGAAAGTCCCCACCATATATATATAGGTGACACATTCTTATTTTGAATAATCCCGAGTTCTTATTCTGATTTAGTAGTGTGTAGGAGTGTTATGTGAGCGCTGCAAGGTCTAACGCCTAGTTGTAAGAAGTAAGGATGTAATCAAATTCTATGTTATGCAATGAATTATAGTTGTAATGGATAATTGTTTATGGATTGCTAAAGTGACTATGTTTGAACATGGCTTGATGGGCATTCAAATCTTATTAGTCATTTTCTATGAATGATTTCCTTATTATGTGTTGCCATAATTGTTATGTTATGATGTATCTTCTTGTATGAATGGTTATGATGATGATTATGCATGTCTAACATCTTGATAAGAAAACAAAGGAGGGACCTGGTGGCTATGCACACTTTGTGTGAGCTTCCGAACTTTCTAGATGAAGTGCCAACACACCTAGCTAACATTGGGTAAATAAAAGACTACAACTTTGTTAAGGTGAAACAACAATTTGTAGATTTGTATAAGGAAATAAAATAACATCAATAAACATTTATCTTGAGAGCGCAACCAAAGCCTTGATGGGCACAACTCTTCATTTGAAGAATTTTACATTACATTGGACTCCACGACAAATCACCCATTTTTATCTATATTTGTGAGCTCCCAAGGAGTTGATATGGTTTCTCACCAATATCTTATTATAATGAGACTCCTTAAACTCACCTTGCACGATGAGTTCCTTGAGAAATCGACTTAATATTTACATAGATCTGGTTGCTCATTCCTTTTAGTGCCTCCACGCAAGTCACAACTCTAATTTTCTCACTTCTTGGTCTCAATCGTGGCAACATTTGGATCAATTTTGAAGTATTTTGGATCGGGATGGATTCGGATCCCTTCTAACCAATCTCAAATTCATCTCGACCATGCTTCAATGGTGGATAAATGACTCAATCTTCTCAACTAGATCCCAATGATTGTTATCTCCTCGGCCTCTCCAAAATCATTCACACCTTGTATCAACTAAAACTCATATCAGATCTTATTATCACATATATCCAATAATGATATGAGGTTATTGAGTATATTTTTGGCCCCACGCTTGACCTATAACTCGATATAGTACAAATAAGTGGTTTCTACTCAACCATGTTTGCCTTTGATAAGGATTGAAGCATTGTAAAGGTGCATCACTTAATGCCTTGGAATATGATTTGGTATGCATAATTGTGTACCAAAATTCACACCTGAGTGGAAATATTTCCTCACCGACCATGGATTGAACCTTCCTACATGCCACACCTCCCATTCCATGATCTTCTCAACGACAGTCAATAGAACTTCCTTTTGTGTTGAACAATTCCATGATACACAACATGCACCATTTCGTGAGATCGGTTTCCAAACCCATCTTATATTTTTGTGGCACCAAAAAAAGCCTGATCTTGATACAAAGGTTAATTTCATTCAAAACCATTCACACTATTAGAATAATCACTTGAAAACAACATTCAAAATCCACATATTTTTTTACTTTTTCTATATTACCAAAACTTTCATTACTTCATCAAAAGTTATATACAACTAATTCAATCTTGTAAACACTTTACACTTTTCCTATTTCACCTATCAACAACATTCATATGCTTGAAATTTTTTCACTACTTCATCTTCACTCAAACTCACTCTAGGCCTTCATTCTTGCTACTAGCCCTCCTAAACTACATTTTTGAGCTTAAAAGCCACAAATATCTATTTCATGACTCAATGGTAAAATTTTAGAATACATATTTAGCCCCTTAACAAGCCCACAAAGTTTTATTAAACAACTCCTTACCCCATTTATTTTATACACTATTTACCATTTTGATCTAGTTACTTTAATTAGCCCTCTCTACACCAAAATATTAATGTATGCAAAAATATACCAACTTCCAAGTAAAATTAATTTTGGATTAAGATACCCTTTATCTTGTTGTAGCTTTGTGAAAAATCTCATGGTCTAACTCTTTGCCAATCTCTCCCAACGCCATTTTCTTTTTCTAGCCCTTCCTTTGGTCCACACCTAGGGTTTCAAACTAAAACCTAAGGTTTGTTACTTTTAACTCCTTGTGATCCTTCTTACACCTTAATTATCCCTTATTATACATTTTCAAGGACTTCTCGAGTCTTTCAACCTTGTATCTTCCTTCTTGCCAATATTTTCAAGTTTACTTCATTCCTTTTTACTTCCTTGATTCATATAGTAATCCTTAGTCTATTTTGAACCTCACCTTTTGATTAAGAAAATATTGAAATAAATAAATGCTAATATAAATATGTACCAACAAAATGATATGAAAAATTAAGTACAAATTTGACCCAAGAAAATAAGTAATTTAAATTTGAAACCCTAGTTGTAAATGAAAGAGATAAAAGACTTAGCTGATTCATAGTGATGCCAAAGTTGTCTTTGAGTTGTAAAATTACTGGAATAGAAAAAGAAGGATGTCACAATCAGAACCAAAAATTGTAGGAGTGCAGAAATGCCTGGATTTGGGCACCTATGTAGGTTTGGGGGTGCCTGGGGTGTCATAGACCTATTCTAGTCGCACTGTGACTCCAAAAAAAGTGAAACCCAATTTCGTAGGGTCGCAAGATGCTTGTTGGTTTTCACCTTTGATAACCTATATGTCATTGCACTTCATTGTTATTCATGTGAAACCCTATTGGTAACCCAACTAAGTGAACTTACGATCTAGGTGTTGTATTACATTTTATACTCCATGTAGTTTTGTGTGTGTGTGTGTGTAAAATCATGTCTTATGTGGCTCTTGTGCAAGATGCACTGATAACGAGCAATAAATAGATGTAGCTATGTAGATAGATGTTTGGATGGAAAAATGAACTTCCCTCTTATGAAGTGTATGCAGAAGAATACAATCCCTTGTCCCTTGTGTGAAGCTAGATGGATGTTTGAATGCTCTTAGAATGCTCTTGGATGCAACCTTAGGTGGTGATAGATAATAATTAGTGAGTGGTCCCTTATTATAATCACATAGCTTTATATTTATATGATTCCCTTGTTTGAATTTCGTAATTAACCACTAAAAGGACAACTAGTAAAAATCAAGATGCCTAAATGGCTAGAAAAGACCCAAAAGATGTGAGCAAAGTACAAAGAGGTCGAGGGCATCCAAAGGGGACAAGTGTGCTTGTTCTAGCTTCCTTTCTCAGGTTTGGTGTCCAGAGTCGAAATGATGGAGTATAAAAGGCAGATCGAGCAAGAAGGTGTGTAAGACCAAGAAGGAAAACAAAAAGCAAGCAAAGAGGCCAAAGACAATGATCAATTAGTAATTTTCTTGCTTAAGAATCATATGAATAGTAGTATGTGATCAGGACTAGAAATATACCCAAAGTGCATGATTTAGTGTCTACATTTTCCCCCACTTTATGTTGTTGATTAAATTCTCAATAACATAAAGTAGATAAGAGATGCATACATGATAACCATGTAGATCAATGGTGAAAAACGTGGAGTGATAAAAAGTGAAGCTTGGGAGCTAGAGAAGAGGAAGTGAGAAAAAATGATCATGATGACCCTAAGGTGAGTGCATATGTGTAGATGTCGTGTTGTACATATTGTTGATGTCACTTGATGTGTGATTGATGTGACTACTGCTTCCCATAAGGATGGACCTACAAAAGATAAGAACAAAAAAGTAGTCAAATACACGTATATGAAAAATTCGATCAAAATGAGTAAAGAAGTATGTCAGAAAACATGTAAAAATGTGAAAAGTAACATGTGCACCTGATCCGTGATGAGTGAAATAGATAGAAAGAATCTGAAGATGTTGTAGAAGAATGATTTTTTTAGTCGATCTCACATGAGTTGTCTTTGAGTTCGAGTTTTTGGGTGATCTAACGCCTTTATGCGCCAAGTATGGAAGAAGTGTATGGAGAAAATTATAGTGTTATTCTCTAACCTTTGATTGCTTCCTAAAGTATAAACACCACTACAGATGGTGTGTACAAATCCGATCTAGTTCGATCCAACACAATAGTAGAAAATAATGTATAATGCATGCATGTTGAATGCTAAAGGATTGCATGTCATGTAAAATCCATTGTGTGTATTGACGAAAATGTCTTACCGAATCGAGGATAATTGTGTAACTTCCCCTGGTCACAGGAACCTAGGAAGGGTCAGGGATGCCCAGGCGCTATTGTTTATGTATGGGCATTGGTGTTTGTGCTGTGTTAAAGACCCAAGTCAGGTTCTAGGCCATTGTTGAGACTAAATGCTATGATGTATATGAACCGAGATGTGTTGAACTATGACTCCAAACCATTGTATGGGGTGGTGATTCACCCAAGTATGCCCCCTCATTTGGGGTGCATGAAACATTGCAAGGAGTATGCGGCCCAAAGGAGGACCAAACATTGTGTTGAAACTAAAGCCCTGTAGGGGAAGGAGTGTGCTTGGTAGAAACCAAGGCACACACAAAACAAAGTGGCTAGAAACAAGCGTGAGTGCAAACAAGATAAACATGCATGTAGAAAAAAATGTAAACTAGAAAACAAGAAGACAATGTAGACAAACAATAGTGCGAGACAAAGCAGACTACAAAAAGTGAGTTTCAAACATTAGACATCAATCACAATGTCAAAATAAAATCGAGGCCAATGTGGCCAAAGGCATACAAGAAATCAAAGAAAAAACAAGGCATAGGGAAAAGGCCAAAAATAATGGAAAACAATAAAGCAAGCAAAGCAACAGAGATAACCATGGTAACTAATAGTTCTTGTAAGACAAATGTTTCATATGAAGCACTAGTTAGCATGTTAGGAAGATAAAATGCATGTCAAAACATGTGTAATCTGATATAGCAATGTTATATGAAAATGAAACAATAACACTTGTAGTGTATACGAAAGTGGATGCTCCTAGGAGCCCGTTGTGGGATTGGTAAGAGGTATTGCGCCAAACATACATGTTGTGTGTAACAATCTGTGTAGAGTTTGCGATCACAACTAGAAGGAAAGTAAACGTGCATGTGTATTGTAGACACCTAAAATCAAATTTTATATGAACACATGTACATAGAAAGATGATGACATACAAAGTATCCTAACATGTGTAATATACATGTAATAAGAAAATGAAAGCAAGACTAAGTGCGACAAAGATATGCAATATGCTATGAGTTTGAAATGGAATGGAATGCAAAGTGAATGTGATAGGAGCCACGTGCCCCTCGAGTGGATGTGTATGAGTATGCATATGATGAGGTTCATTTATATATGCCCCTTTAGTCAGTCAAGAATGAACCATAGAATAAGAGTGCATCATCGAGAAATGGTTTTGAAGTGTACACTAGAAATATATGATTATCAAAGTGTAGAGTGTAGAGAGTGAGTGAGTGTAGTGAGTGTTATCACTAGATCACAACACCCTCCGATTTGGATAAGTGTATGTGCTTGAGCTCATGATATGATTGGGTAACATGGGTAATATCTCCATGTGTGGGACTTGCTACTTGAGATATACCTCTAGAGAAAGATGGTTCTTCATCCCACTCTAGTGCAAACTAACTCTATTGAAATGAAGCTACTAGGTATCTTTATCCTATAATTTCCAAGGGACTAGGGAGAGAGACAAAACATGCAAATGAAGGAAAACTACACTACATAGGTGATGCACCAAAAGAACGGTAAGAGAATAATCCCCCAATATGTGAAAACAAAAGGAAAATGTAGATTAGAGAGGGTGATAATAGTTCTCCATGGTTTAATAAAAACATTCACAATACATTTCCATGCATACACAATGATAATGAAACCTGTAAAGGCATAGAATAGACACAATAGATCTATAATAAGTTTGAAGAGGCAAGAAGAAATGCAACAAACACAACAAGGGAAAAAACATCCACAACTTATATCTGTTGCTTTATAATATGCACAATTCAAGTTATTACAAAGTAACTACATGGATTGTTATGTTTATGGAGCTTGTTTTTAGGTTAGAGTTTGGTACACCTTCCATGTGTTACACTCGATATTTTTATGGCGGTCTCGCTCGATGGTGAGCGGGTCAAGGGGAGTTCAAGGGTGAAGCCCCGAAGCAAATTTTTATGGGTGGTTTATTAACCCATGGGTAATGGATAACCGTTATGGGCTATTTTTGGGCCCATGGTTTTTCGATACCCATTGTTTTGTAAAGCGCCTCTTCGAGATACCTATTGATGTACTTATAAATAGATGGACATACAATAGGATTTATAGGAGTGTGTTTTGTGAAGGTGAATAGTGTGTATGAATTTGGGAGGGTTTGTTGATCGCGAGATCCAAACAAGATCTGATTATTGTAATTGTGAAGAGGCTGTTGGCTTGTAATAAAATCGAGCAAGTGTTCTTGGTGGATGTAGCCCACATTGGGTGAACCACATTAAATATCTTCGTGTTGTGCATTTTTCATTTTTGTAATTCTATTCATACTTTTTATTATTGTGATTCTGAGGAATTATTCTGCATTAGATATTATTAATTCCTAACATGGATCACCATGAAAGGAGTCCACTATAAAGTCCTGCAGCACATTGGCTTCACAAAACAAACCAAAATGACATATTTTTGCTACTCAAACTATCCTCCTTTACAATGAGCCCAACACTTCAATTTATAGGGTTTTGGAAGAGAGAGAGAGGGGGGATGTAATTCCTGAAATTCCCTTTTCAACCAATTGCAAGCTATGGTAAATGAGTGTGGTTGGGGATTTTGGGCCTGTAGAAACAATCTCAAGGTGTCCCATAACTTGCAGCTAGAGAAAGAATGATTTCTCATGCTCATTTAATGCCCCTCCAACCACTACTCAACAACCAAACAAAACTGGGATCATTTTCCTTTAAAAACACCATTAAAGCTTCATCAATTTATGTATTTCTTGATTGTTATGCATTGGAATCGAGCCATGATTCCAATGATACCAATATTGCACAATTTCGTTGAGAATTGCTCAAGATATGAGCTTGTATGCGTAGGTAGTTATTTTGAGTTGCACAAGTTTACTTCACTCTTACAGGACTGACAATTAATTTGTTGGTTGGAAACCACATTTAAATATTTCCTCTTCCTTTTCTAAAGTTTCCATGCATCCTTTTAATGTTTGTGTATTTTTAAAAATGGTGGGCCCACCATATCTTCATCTTATTTTTGTATAGAAGGGTTATAGATCTTAGAGCACTCGTTTGGGGCTAGCTCGACACTTGACTCACCGAGCTGGCCGCTTGCATAGTTCCCAAGCCCTTCTCAACACCCACCGAATACCCTTATGTCTCCCACTCAAGACTACCTCATACCGACTCGCCGCTCCATGTGAAATCGACCTACCCATTGCATTGTGGCTTTGAGTAGTCTATATACCACCTTGACGTCCACATGGCATGTTCCTCCCTTTTATGCACCGGTGGCCCCTTTGTATTGCGGGGTGAATGGGATCATGACAAAATCCTCTTGCATTGTCTCGAGGTCCTTTGTGTCACCTCACCCGACTGGTGCATTGCTCGGCCCCTTCTTTCCAATGCATCCTTTTGCATTGCGGCGATGTCGGGCTTTGTCGTCTGCGTGTTTGAACCACCTCGACGCTTGGTACCCACACCAACTTCCTCAAATGCAACATGCCCGCATCACTTTCTCTACTCTGTGTTTATTGGGCCACTCGAGCCGTTGACTCTAGCAATGCCTACATAACTCCCCACGACAATGTCGAGTCTTAATCACACTCGTGTCCCATGGGCCATTTGGGTCCCCAACTTCCACCATCCCCGCATAACTCCACGCGCCAATGTTGGGTTTTGGGGCATGAATTTCCCTAGCTTCCCGGGTTCCATTTCTCTGACGCGGTCACATGGCCTAACTTGGACTTCCCCTCATGGCTCATCGAACCAAGATAAGACTTGCCCCACCATTTTGCTAAGTCCCCGTTGAACTCGTCATCTTTTCCACAAAGCTAACTTAGTATAGAGCTTGGTTCCTTTTTGAGTATCTTGGCTCTTTATACTCATCCAAGATCATCCCATCTCATCTTGCTCCATCATTATTGTGCATTGGCTCGCACACCCCTGGACTCGACTCGAGTTTGATTAGTCTTGTTGGTGAATTTCTTGGCGTTGGTTCGTTGGGCATTCCACATAACTCGATCCTACCACTTTCATCAAACACACCACTCTACACAACGACTCGACCTCGGAAAAAGTAACCCGGGATGCTCATAAGGCACGTCTCGGCTTGGTTATGAAGTTGTTGGTATAACCGAATTTGCAAATGCATCATATGCCAACCGAAACACATGTAGTATTGCTTCAACATGATGTGGTTGTTGTGATGACTTGGTCATGGACGTACTTGTAACGAGCTCAACTTGTGTTGGATCAATGAGATCGGTGAGTCGGTTGTTCAGAGTAATGTGGGCCCCGTCCTTCAAAATAGCTCTTCTCACCCACCAGAGGCCAAATGTAACTCGACCAAGTTATTCTTTTGACTAGTCCCTAACAACAACTTGGTAACACAACTCGGTCTTCACGTGATGCAACCCTCTCTTTTTATTAGAGAAGCTCGGTTTCCTAAATTCATAGCTTGATACATATAGAAATGAAATCGGTTCTCTCCCAATAATTACCATTCACCTCACAAACAACTTGTTAGGAACCTTTCACCAGCTTGGTCATTGGAAAAGGACTCAGGAATAGCTCGATTGCATTGGTATAGCTCGGCTCTGAATAATACATCTCATTTGACAAAGAAGAGCTCGGTCCCCTTTATCATCTTGTTCCATGCAGCTTAGCATCCCTAAAGACATAGCTTGGTTTGACTCGAGCTCGGTATAATCGATTAGCTCGGTCATCTCTTTTAAGCTTGGCCACACTTATATAGCTCGGTCAAGAGCTCGAGACCACCTTGGTGGGAATTTAGAGTCAAAGTAACCTGGTCACAATGACATGAGTTTGATCACCCATAGTTAGCTTAGTGTAAAAATTTCACATGAGCTCGGTGAGCTAGGTAGTAACTTGGTTGGGCCCTAGTAATGCAACTTCTCATTCTTCTAACTTCCTGATCTTCTATCAAAACTTGTGTTCATGGAGGCTAATGCTAAGGCTAGAGATGCTCTGGATAATTTGTTAGGACGTTGCCTTTTCTTACGAAGTGCCCCTTTTGACCAATTGTAAGCTTCCCCGTTGTTTAACTCCACAAGGGTAGTGAAATTAGATAAAGTGAGGTTTATTTCAAATTTAGACCCTCAACAGTTGAGTGTGAACCATGGAACTAGAGTGCATCATAGGGTAATGAGCGTAACGTGTACAAGTAGATGCAAGAAAGATATAGCTTGAATGTGTATAGTGTGCAGTGCATATGGTGTGTGATAGAAGATGCGAGAAAGAGATGCCTTGAATATGTAATGTGTAAAAGGTGTAGTGTGCGAGGTTCATGTATGCAGTATGCCCTCAACAGTCAAGTGTGAACTGTAGCATGAGAGTGCATCATCGGGAAATGATGATGTAATAATGTATCAAGATGTGTATGATGTGTGTGAGAGACTATATGTGAAATGTAGAGTATGTAAGACACCTGAGAATGCTAGAAGGGGGAAGAGTAAGTACGATGCCCCCAAGTATGAAATGATGAGAATGATCAAGTGATATTGTCTAAAAGATCATCATTTTCTGATCGAATCCAAATGGAGATGCGTCAGAAACCTAGTAAGAAATAGTGTGTGGTGGATCATATAATGAGCCATTACGGCATAAATTGTACATGTGCATTACGTACTCTTCATCGGTGAAAGGTGTTGGTGGACATCCATGTGTATACCAATGAGTGAGATTTTGTGAATAGCCGAGAGATGAATCATTGTAGATAGAAACATGGTCAAAAGGCATAGGGAATGTGATACTAGTATGATTAGGGTCCAAAGTACCCCAATGTAATCTAACCAAGATTACCCAAGTGTCAGTGGAGAAGTGTGAGGAGCACATGCCACAAAGATCTGTTAGATAGAAGACACAAAGACCATAGGAATCCGTAATATGGACACATCCATGATAGAGATAAGGTGAATGAGGCGGCGACAAGATATCATTAAGTGTAAAGCCAAGCCAAGTCAAGCCATCATATGTGCAAATAATATCAAAGTAAGTAAGATCCAACGGATATGATGCCAATAAGAGTTATTCATGAAAAACATGCATGTGAAAGGAGGAAGCGCATATGCAAATTACCCATGAGAAGGTGCAATGATGTCCATAGTATGGACAAACCCCTCAATAAAGTACCATAACATTAGTAGAGGAGGGGTTTTTTTGAATTGATATTCACCAGGGCCGACAACAACGAAAGTATCATTGAAATATGAATCATCTACCTCAATAGGAGTAAAATTAAGATTACACAATTTGTCATCAATAAGCTCAATGGTATCGACCTCGTCATCAAAATCATTAGTGTTGGCATTGTCATGCTAGATAGTAGTATCAAGGATATTGGTAGGAGGTGCACTAGATGTAGGAGCGAGAGGAGCCTCAACGGGCGGAGAAATAGTGTTTATAGGAGCAGACACTGTGGGTGAAATGATAACAACACTATGAGTGCAAATAGCGAGTGATTGGAGTGGTGGAAGAAGACTATGAAACTGTTAGATTGACCAATATCATAGGTATCAATATTGCTATATGGAATAGGATGCGATGGAGGAATAGGCATAGCAGTAACAAGGTTTATGCGACATAATTTGAATGGATTAGGGTCCATAATAATGGTATGTTCATATCCATCATGTATAAATTTGATGCATTGATGCACAAAGTGATGGAATCGCGCCGCATTCCATGAATCCAGGGTCTCCCCAACAAAAGATTGAACTAAAACGAGGTATCAATAACGAAGAATAATGTAGGGATAGTCTTAGGCCCGACTTGTATAGGTAATGTGATAGTGCCCAAACATGTGTGAGTAGTTGAATCATAACCATGAATAAGAGTGGAATTATTAGCAATCAGATTGTTTGTGATGCCAATTTGTTTTAAAAGGGAATGAGCACATAAATTAATGACAAATCCATTTTCAATGAGTACACACTTGATACAAATGGTGCCAATGATAGCAGTGATAAGAAAAGGTGCACATGGATTGTCAATAGCAGATGGCGATATGTCCTCATCAGTAAATGATATAGCACGTGGCATATTTTTGAGAGACTAAATGAGGTGTGTGAATGCCACCGAAGAATTATCACTTTCAATGTGAATAAGGGTGACCTCTAATGTATGACGATAATCAGTGCATTGCGTAATAATTCATAGAGAGATATTTTGGCGGTGTATTCTTAAGTTTCTCAATGATATCATAGCCCTTAGAAGTGGTAAGAGGAGTCGTAGAAGTGATAGGCGACTTGGATGGAAACGGGCGGAGTTGTAGGAGGCAGAGTGCGGCGAGTGGTTACTACATTGATAGTAGGATCAACCATAGGCGTAATAAAGTGAGGAGGATGCTGAGTATGAACTTGCATGAAATCAAAAGTAGTAGTAACCATGCCGAAACCTTAGTTGGAGAGAAATAAGGATAAGAAGATTGATCCATGACTCGATAAGATGAAGACATACTCAAAAGGAAGCATTTGGATGGTTTGGTTCACTAAATGATTAAGAAAATATTGGAATAAATAAATGCTAAATCTAAATATGTACCAACACAATGATATGAACAATTAAGTACAAATTTGACCCAAGCAAATAAGAAATTTAAATTTGAAACCCTAGTTGCAAATGAAAGAGATAAAAGACTTAGCTGATTTGCACAGTGATGCCGAAGTTGTACCAAGTCGTAAAACTACTATTATACAGAATAAGATGTCCCAATCAGACACGTGAAGATTACAGAAGTGTCGGATATGCTAGGATCGGGATCCTATGCAGTGGTCGGGGGGCGCCTGGGCATCAAAGACCTATTTTGGGCACCGTGATCGGTCGAAGTGCGGAACCCAATTTTTGCAGGGGTCCCAAGATGCTCCTTTGGTTGTCACCTTTGATCACATGTATATCGTTGCCCTTCATTGTTATTCACCTGAATACCTGAAAATCACCCGACCGAGTGTTTAGTCACAAAATCATGCAATTTAGGCAAAGATTTGCTTGATCTTATACTACTATTTAGAGGGTTCACAAGTGAAGAAAATAATAATTAATCCCACCTTTTTGTCATCTTATTTTTACCTTTTTTTTTCATTCCCATGCATTTTCCTATACATGCCCACCTATTTCGTAACTATCTCGTCATTTTAGCCTAAACCGGGGAGCCCATGCTTGTACTAGGGTGTCGTGGAGTGCCCTAGTCCCACCTGGGGCGTCTCGATCTGTGTTCTACTTTCTAACCTCTTATAGTTGTTTTTCATCCTTATCTTCCTCCTAGTCGGCCATGTCGGGGTTAATTACGAAATTAGAGCAAGAGAACCCTATAAATATAAAGTTATGAGACCATAATGAGGGTCCTAGTGTCACATACTACTATCACTCCATCTAGAGTTATATCCATTGCATCACTTGCATCCACATAGTGTCATGCATCAAGGCTAGGATATTTGCATCAACACACACAACATAGGGGAGGGATTATATTATATTCCATGCACACATACTATTACATTTTTCTATAGTTATTATTTCTCGTTACTTCACAAAGTACGACTGACACAAGAGCACCTAGGGCACAACATGCACACACACCATAACTACATTTGGGTCCGAAATGTAGTGCATCACTCAGATTAGTAAGCCCATTGTTGTGGACAAGTTGAGGTCAGTCCGACCCATTCATTTTACATCTTTTATTTTTAGGGTTTTGATACTTCTTTGTCTTTTGTAGGTCATTCCTTCATCTTGCATTATTTCACATACCCAGTGCAGTTTGGCAGATCTAGTGTGACAAACAGGGAATATTTCAAGGCATCTTGCAACAATGTCGAGACCAGGTGCCTATTCTACTGACGTGGTTCCCAATACCTTCCTAGGCATTGCATAGTCTCCTTATATCTTCCAAATCTGACCTTTGTGAGACCTATGAGTGATCATTCATGCTTCTGGAATCCATAGTCAGACCTACGACAACCTGCAATAGTCTCCAACAATCAACTAAGTCCTTTCCTTTTACATCCTTGCACATTTAGGGTTTTATTTCATTTAGTATAATTATTTAAAATTATTCCATATTGTCTTAACATAGTTTACATCTAGTCCTCCTATATTAGATTAACTATTATTATATCTTTCTATAGTATAACATTAATTTTAGTTAATCGAGTGAACTTACGATCCGGGCGTTGCACTACATTTAAGATTCCATGTAGTTCTCTTTGTGTGTGTGTAAAATCGTGCTCTAGATGGCTCTTATGCAAGATGCACTTGATAGCGAGCAATAACTAGATGTAATAATGTAGATAGATGTGTGCATGGAAAAATGAACTTCCCCTCCTATGAAGTGTATGCGAGAAGAATGCAGTCCCTTGTCCCTTTTGTGAAGCTAGATGGATGCTTGAATGCTCTTATAATGCTCTTGGATGCAACCTTAGGTGGTGATAGATAATGCTTAGTGCTTTGTCCCTTATTATGATCACATAGCTTTATATTTATATGATTCCCTTGTTTGAATTTCGTAATTAACCACTAAAAGGCCAACTAGTAAAAGCAAGATGCCCAAATGGTGGAAAGACCTACAATATGTAAGCAAAGTATAAAGAGGTTAGGGGCACTGGGTGCTAAGCGTCCTAATCAAGGCGTTGGTGTCCAAAGTCAGAAATCTTGAAGTATGAAAAGACAGACTGGGCAAGAAGGTGTGTAAGACCAAGAAGGAAAATAGAAAGCAAGAAAAGAGGCCAAAGACAATGATCAATTAGTACTTTTCTCACTTAGGAATCATATGAATAGTAGTATGTGATTAGGACTAGAAATATACCCAAAGTGCATGATTTAGTGTCTACACCTTTCTCTTAAATCTCTCCTTCTTTCTTACAACTCTCACTTTATTCTCAATCTTCTTCAACTACCCTAATCAAGTCTTATTTTTAGTTCCTTCCTTGACTCTTACCTTTCTAACCATCTCAACTTCCTTGTCTTTTAGCTTCCTCCCTTCAGTAACTTTGTCTTTTCCCTGCTATTAAGCGAGAATACCAACTTTGAAGTGTAATAGTGAAATTTCATTTAATTAAACCTTGTTACTATACTACCCACTCCCCGAGGATGTCCAACTTGAGAATCTCATGGCTCTTCACTAGGTTTACATCTTTTCAACTCTTTGCTATGCATATTGTGTGGTACATCTGAGTCTCCTAGAACATTGTTCTCCCAATGACCTCATTGTTTCAATTTATTAATTTCCTTCTTAGATACCTCACTCCTTCTAATGCCTTATTCAAAAACACCATAGGTTCTAAAGATCAACCTTTCTTCATAAGCTTTTTGCTAGTTTTGACAAAACTTACCTTCCAACCTAAGTTTCACTGTGAAATCTGTGTATATAAATTTTTAACTAATAATCACCCTTTCTTGATCCTTTATACTTCTCCAACAACTTCTCCATACCACCAAGATTCTATACAATGACCTCAATACATGTTGTTGTTGACGAATCACAGCACCCACAGGACTCGCAATGCGATCGTTTGAGACTCCCGGTGCGATTGCACAACATGGAGCTTTTCCCAAGTGTGGGACCTCGCGAAATCGGAAAAGCTCTCCGGATGAAGGCCGGCTCCTATTCCTCTGTTCAGATGCACCAATGAAACGCAGAGGTTTACCCAAAATACCTAATCTAGCTACCAAGGAGACAGGGAGAGAGAAATGCATAAAAATAAACCTAAGCTAAGGAGGTGATGCACCGAGGAATGAGGAACATATGTTTTGCCAATTAAACACAGACCACAGAAATGCAATGCAATATCATGCACAGATAAACATATTCGCAGTGAAAGATCAGGAGGATGCGAAATGAAACACATAGAGGGTTGAGAAACATCCACAGTCATGCATTTATTTGCTCCGAAGGTTGATACAATACACTGCAAAAAATGCCCAGAGGCAAAGGTGCATTACAGTTTCAAATGGGAGGTTTGAGCTCCACAACTCCACCTGCCAAAGAGAAGAAGGGAGGAGGCACAAAACAAAAATGTTCGACCTTTAAAAAACAGCCCCTCCTTACATTTTATATGGAGGAAAAGAGAGGGAGAAGAGAGGAATTCGAACTGCCCCAACCACCTCCAAAGCTGCATTTAACTCTTCAACAACCATGGTGGTAGGTGAGATCCCCAACGCCTGTCGGGTTCGGAACTTCCTCGTGCATTTGCATCGGGCTTGGAAACTGGCTCGACATGCTTCCTTTTCATGCTCTTCCGACGTGTTTTCCCGATCCGGAAACCCGAATTCCCTTGCTGTCGGGTTTTGAAGACCCCCCGACATGTATTCGTTGCGCCATGTCGTTCCGCCCCCGAAACCCGATTTCCTCTGTGCGTCGGATTTTTTAACCCCTCCGGCATGTCCTTTGTTGTCGGGTTTTGGTGGGCTCCCGACATGCTCTTTCGTCATGCGTTTCCGACCCGAAAACCCGATTTGCTAGGTGCGTTGGGTTTTGGAAACCCGAAAACATATTCTTTGATTGGCGGGTTTCGAAGATCACCCGACATGTCTTTTGCTGTCGGGTCTTGAAGGCCTCCCGGCATCTCCTTTGGCGTCGGATTTTTATGCCTTTGCAACATGTTCCTGCGCCATGATTTCCCGCTTTGTTGTTCCGCGTTTTGCCCTGGTGCGTCGGGTTTTTGAGCCCTTCTGTCATGTTTCCGCGCCCTCTGATTTGCCCGACTCCTCCGCCTGCGATTTGCCCTGGTGTCGGGTTTTTCTGCCTCCCCGACATATTTCCCTTGCGCCCTGCTCCATTCCTATCTCTGCATGCGGGGTGGGGAAATATATACAACAATTTGGCGACTCACGGGGCTACCTGCCTGCTAGGTAGAAGATCAGTGGCCTTTTAGCAATCCATTGGGCATGGAGTCATAAGCGATATCTGAACCAACCCGATATCCGATCCTGAACCTGATACCGCAACTCCTTCTCTGAGAGCACACTGAACTTAAGAGTTGTTCTCACCAAAAACCGCTGCAATGAACCATGCCAGAGCAAAACCAACACCACAAAAACTATGTACAAAACTGAAAATCATACATGTCCAAAATGGAACATGCAGAGTGTGCACAAGCACTTCTTCTGCTGAAAGCAAACCTACCTACTCTACTCTAACTGGAAGCAAAGATGAGCTAAACAAACCCTGCAACTGGTTGTGCAAAATAGCTTCCTTTCTTCAAAATTGGCAGCCATGCAATTGATTTGGCACTGATCATGGCTGTTTGGATGGATGGAAAATCAACAAGAAGCTGGTCTTCTACCCAAATCATCAAGGTATCAGCTGAAGGCAAATCCAATACCTCTTTTAGTTGCTCTGCATTTGAATTGAAGAGGTATGGCAGCTGATCCTGGTACTTTGTATCTCACCCTCATGCTCAGAAGCGAGCATGACTGGTTTTGGCTTCTCCCTTGGCTCCAATGAAGCCAAGTATCTGATTGGGCACGGCATGATCCTTTGAGTATGCCCATTGCTCTGATTTTCAACTCCAAAATGGAGTTCTCTTGCAGACCCTCCGAGATGGATGACGTGGAAGAAATGGTGGAATCCTTCTGTCCTTTCTCTTCCTCCAATGAAGAACATGGAAGATTAAAATCTTCCAATTTTGACTCCAAAGAGCTGCTATAATATGCGGGCTGCTGCAAATGAATGCTCTCCTTCATGACAGCAGGCTCTGGTGTTTGGAATGTGGAAGATGAAAGAGAGAATGGTGAAAATTCAACCGGTTCCTCTCCATCAAAACAATCCTCCAAATTTGACAGGTAAACTGCCTCATTGCTGTCCCGCTGTTCGTGTTCAACTTCCTCCATGGTGTCCTCTGGATCTGCAACTTGACCACCATGGTTTCCTTCACTCTCCAATATTGAGTTTGAGAGATCAAACTCCTCTTCAGTACTAGAACTCGGGAGAGGTGAAGTAGAAAGAAGAACTGAAGGTTCTCCCGTAGCCTGCTTTGTGCTCAAAGCCCTTGGATCCGCAATTTTCTCCTCCACAACTAGGATGTGCTCCTCTTCTTTTGCCTTTGGAGCAGCTTCTTCCTCCTCCAATTTTCGAAGACAATCTTGCTCTTGAATGAGCTCCTCCTCCAGCATGAAGTTCGTCAAGTCAAACTCTTCGATCTGCTGCTCTAGAGGACAAGTTGGGACTGCAAGATCTCCTTCTTCTGCTGCAACAGAATCAGTCCTGACCACCATTTGTTCTCCAACCCCAACCTCTTCTGTAGGCCTAACCATCAAGGGGATCTTTGTCATCCCAAATCTAAGAGCCCAACTCTTCAGACTTTGAATTTCTTCCTCTTTGTTGGCACTCTCTTTTTGCTGTGGTTTTCCTTGGCTGGCATTCTGATTTTCATCCTCCCAACATGGATTTGGGAATGCAAGAGGAGGGATGGGTTGAAACTCAACTGATTTGACATTTTTTTGTGGTGGTGGAGGAGGTGAAACCTCTTGTTTCTTTGGAGGAGGGGGTATTTCATTTAGCTCTTGTGGAGGGGGTTTGGATTTGGAAGAGAAGAGGGAAGAAGAATTGAGGTGGGATGGAAGACTAGGGGATGGAGGGATGGATTCAACATTTAGGGCAGCAGATGGTGAGTTTAAAACTTGACACTGCTGAAATGATATAGATTGAGAAGGAGGAAAAGAAAGAGTATGAGGTGGTGTGCTTACCCATTGACAAGGTTGCAGAATACTTCTCTCATACACCTCTATTCCTTCAATCCACCTTGTAAGTAATGGCAGTGTTGCAATCATGAAGTCTAACTTCTCTTGAGAGCTGTAATGCCTTGGAAAAGGTCCCACCCATGGACAAGGTGCTCTGCAACCAATTCCAAATGCTTTCATTTGTGCCTGAGCCCTAGATTGCACCATGTTCACCTCCATCTTTTGGATTTTCTCCAGCAGATCTGCATTTTCTTCTTCGTTGTCTTCATCGCATGTGTACCCTTGCTCTTGGAAAGCTCCATAGCCAAACTAATTTTGGCATTCTTTGCTCATATGGGTATGCATGTTGATCCCGAACTTGACCAAAATGTTGATCCGGAGGATTTGTAAAACATATTGGAGGTGTGATACATTCTTCTTTGTTGATGTGGATTCCATGATGGAAATGAAGTCATGGTTGCACAACTTCATGGAATGGAAAAGGATGAAAGAGATGGAAAGAAAGATGGGTGGAAATGAATGGGAACAGTGCGTAACTCAGAGAAATGGGTTGCTGATCAGGTGGAGTCGCCAGATGTGTTTTTGAATATGCCTCTAAAAGGCTGGATGTTGCCAAGTTACACACCAAACCTGGCAATATAAATAATCGGAATTAAAAATTTGAAGGACCCGGAGGATGTAAACTTCAGTTCGGAACTCATGTCATGTTGTGCAGCTGCGGATTCCCGAAAAGCACAGGCGGAACTCAGGTTATGCAACGCATCACCTAAAACCCGAAACTGCCATGTGTCGGAACTTTGGACATGTCCGACATCCCTCAAAACCCGATTTGACTGCTGTGCCTGCTTTGATGTTCTCGGATCCCGAAATCCCGAAATCACTAAAAACCCGAAATTTTGAAAATCAAAATATCAAAAAACTAAAGATACCCTTTTGAAGATTACAGTCAGATCTACCAACTGTTAAAATTTTGACTGTTTTGAGCGAGTTAAGCCCTTGAAAATTGATTTCGGAGTTCAGGCTGGGAGGTGCAAAATTCGAAATTTGTAAAACTTGCAATTTTCTCGTCCGAAACTCACGAAAACTCCTTCGAAACTTGATGGGAATGACCTCTTGGTCCCACCGGGCGTGCCAAAACTGTTGGTGACGAATCACAGCACCCCTGGGACTCCGCAACGCGATCGTTTGAGACTCCCAGTGCGATTGCACAACATGGAGCTTTTCCCAAGTGTGGGACCTCGCGAAATCGGAAAAGCTCTCCGGATGAAGGCCGGCTCCTATTCCTCTGTTCAGATGCACCAATGAAACGCAGAGGTTTACCCAAAATACCTAATCTAGCTACCAAGGAGACAGGGAGAGAGAAATGCATAAAAATAAACCTAAGCTAAGGAGGTGATGCACCGAGGAATGAGGAACATATGTTTTGCCAATTAAACACAGACCACAGAAATGCAATGCAATATCATGCACAGATAAACATATTCGCACAGTGAAAGATCAGGAGGATGCGAAATGAAACACATAGAGGGTTGAGAAACATCCATAGTCATGCATTTATTTGCTCCGAAGGTTGATACAATACACTGCAAAAAATGCCCAGAGGCAAAGGTGCATTACAGTTTCAAATGGGAGGTTTGAGCTCCACAACTCCACCTGCCAAAGAGAAGAAGGGAGGAGGCACAAAACAAAAATGTTCGACCTTTAAAAACAGCCCCCTCCTTACATTTTATATGGAGGAAAAGAGAGGGAGAAGAGAGGAATTCGAACTGCCCCAACCACCTCCAAAGACTGCACTTAACTCTTCAACAACCATGGTGGTAGGTGAGATCCCCAACGCCTGTCGGGTTCGGAACTTCCTCGTGCATTTGCATCGGGCTTGGAAACTGGCTCGACATGCTTCCTTTTCATGCTCTTCCGACGTGTTTTCCCGATCCGGAAACCCGAATTCCCTTGCTGTCGGGTTTTGAAGACCCCCCGACATGTATTCGTTGCGCCATGTCGTTCCGCCCCCGAAACCCGATTTCCTTGTGCGTCGGATTTTTTAACCCTTCCGGCATGTCCTTTGGTGTCGGGTTTTGGTGGGCTCCCGACATGCTCTTTCGTCATGCGTTTCCGACCCGAAAACCCGATTTGCTAGGTGCGTCGGGTTTTGGAAACCCGAAAACATATTCTTTGATTGGCGGGTTTTGAAAATCGCCCGACATGTCTTTTGCTGTCGGGTCTTGAAGGCCTCCGGCATCTCCTTTCAAGCGTCGGATTTTTACGCCTTTGCAACATGTTCTGCGCGCCATGATTTCCGCTTTGTTGTTCGCGTTTTGCCCTGGTGCGTCGGGTTTTGAGCCCTTCTGTCATGTTTCCGCGCCCTCTGATTTGCCCGACTCCTCCGCCTGCGATTTGCCCTGGTGTCGGGTTTTTCTGCCTCCCCGACATATTTCCCTTTGCGCCCTGCTCCATTCCTACTGCTGTCGCGGGGGGTGGGGAAATATATACAACACATGTTCCTCTATGTATCTAGTCAACTAATTGTTCATGTTAATCATTTTACACTACTTTACTCGGTTGTCTCGGTCTCAAACTCACCCTTCTTGTGCATGCATGTTACGGTAGTCATGCATTCCTCAATCTTCCTTTCAACTATTGTGCTTCCACATAGTCCATCAAGTGTGAAAAGTCTTTAATAACAATTAATTGCCTTATGATTCATTTAAAATTGTGCACAATCAGTTTGTTTTATGAGTTTCTTCAACTTTAAGCCTAAGTCTTGATTCATGGGGTCTTCAAGCTTCTTACGCATGGAACACATCAAGCTCATTCTTCCACTATATTTTCTTGATCTTAAAGATTCTTGTTTCTATGGCCTCTCTTAGTTGTCTTGTCTCATAACAGGGAATCCCGAGAAGTACGGTTTTAACTTGTCTTACCACAACAAACTCCTTCAAGCTTACCTTTGCCTTCTAGCATCTTAAAAATATCCTCTCCACTTCTAATCATACAACAAAAATTCATGCATCATCTTATATGTTCTCTAACACCTTCTTAAGGGTTAATAACTAACTTCCACAATCAAAACGACATAGCTTCACACGCAAAGAATAGTTCACTATTCTAAACCCTTATTACACCACAACCAACTTAAATATTTGTTAGGCACTCTCTCACGCCTCCAAACCTCTTATGAACCTCTAAGGACTCTTGATACTTTATAAAAATACATTCAATGAATCTTCAACTCATAAAACAAAGTTTCCTTACCTTATTGTGCCATAATCGAAATTGCTCCTTATCAACCATGGTTTACTTATCAAACCCCTTGCTTTGCCCTTCTCTATCTCTGTACCATCATTTAACACCGAGAAGTCATATTTATAACATTCCCAATAAATATTCATTAACCATTTCATAAAACTTTAATCAAAGTATCAAAAATACATGATCATACACGTTTATCGATGTTAAGAAGCTTAATTAGATTATCCATAAAAATACAAGTTCCAAAAAAGCCTTCAAGGCTTCCAAAACAAAGAATCCTCCCTTGCTCTCTTACTCCTAACCCCCTCATTTGAATGCCTTCATACAAGATATGTAGAAGATGAGTTAGTTAGGGTTCTAACTCTCCTCACTAACCCTTGAGAAGACTAACCATGTTGAGTTAAGGTCTAGGTAGGTTAAGTAGGTCAAGTCTAGGGAAGAATAAGTCTAATAAAACCTTATTACACCATTTATTAATCCTAAACTAACACCTAGACTTAAGAACTACAAGCTAGAGAATTTGAAAATTCAAACTTGAGGTTTTGGAGGGAAACCTCTTATTACACACAAAATGAGTCCAAATGGACTAATTACATTACAAAACCTCCAAATGAACTCCACACACATACCTAATAAACCTAAACAAACCAAAATTTCTTATTCACAATGATGCTCTTGCATTAGAGCTCCTCTAAATTCTCCTATGAAGTGGCACCGCTTCAATCCACCACTATAACAAGCAACTCGAACCTCCCACTTTGACGTCTCAAAGGAAATATTTGTCTTCAAGCGGTAGAAAAACTAATCACCCGACACCCAAATTGAGCTCTTTGTTTTTTGAAATAAATTTTGTAAGTTGCATTGTAAAATTTAATTTCAATGCATACACAATAAGTTGTGAGTTTTCTTTTATCCAATTGGTGTTGAGACGCGCGTCGAGAAGACATAGTGGGAGTACTAGTTTTAGGATCAACCCTAGCACTTAGGTAAATGTTTGAAAAAGGGGGAGTTATTTATATATGTTTTAGAAACTTTTTGTAAGCGAATTTATTTTACAAAGGTTGTAATTGGGTGCATTATCGTTTAAATCAACATCTAATGTGTTATTCATTGTGAGGGGATTTAAAAGGATTTGAGCCTCAATGTTTGAAGATGAAAGAAGGTCACTTTGCAACTCTTGTGCATGACGTTCTCTCCCACGTTAGTACTAAGGGGAGAAAGTTAGGATTTATGCATCACATGTGTGCACTAATATTATTGTAAGTTAGTATATTGATGTATTATTGTTGTTAGCTAACTGTGGATTATATTGTTCCAAGTGAGTTGTGAGAACAACTCAAGTAGAATATTTTAGAGGAGTGTTAATAGGGATGCGAAAGATTTAGGGAATGAATATAGGTTGTTAAAGCAACCTTTCTAGATAAATGTTATGAGATATTTGCGAGGATGTTAATAGTTAAGAGTTGTTATTAATGAGCCGTAATTAGGAGCTCACCAAACCTATTTAAATATAAGATGTTTTATTCAATATAATGTTGATTTGAATTATTATTGAGCTTGTGCTCATTCACGAATATGGGATAAAACCCACATCATGTTAGTCTAGTTTTATAGAAGAGATATATTATTTTCAAGGAAGATTCTTAAGTCGTTGAAGACAACATAAAATATAATCAAAATTTCAAAATGCTCCAATTGAAATTCTGAAAATATTTTTGTTCATCTTGGTCTTATTATGGAAAACATTTTTTTGTTTTTGCACAACAACATTAGTTCAAGAGATATGTGTGTTTGAAGGTTTTAGTTGTGTGTGAAGGCATATAGAAGCAAAGTCTCCATATGCGTTTATATTATCACTTGAGGTGTGAGATTGTTGTATGTGTGATAATACAGTCCATTTGAAAGCTGTGGTTGAATGTTACAATGTCCAAGTTGAAACTTGAATCAATAAAAATAATATTTTTCATTAGAAAACATTGTGTAATCCTATGTGTGCGATGTTAGCCTCTTATTCATTTGAAACCCCATACCTTGACTACATCACTTCTCTTATATTTCCTATTGATAAATGTCTTACATCTCCTAAAATGTAGGTGCTAATACCTTGATTGGAGAACTTTTCTTGAATTTTCTATCAACAAATCACTTGCAACTCCTGAAAATGTTTGGTGTTGATAATAAACTAAGTTAACATGTAAAATTGTCCATACTATGTCAACGATAAAAATATATACATCAACAGTAAACGTAACTCAACAATGGACCTGTCCATTTACGTTAGATATTCAAATAAAATCATAAAAAAAAATTCGAAGAACATGACAACAAACGACTGTTTTTTGTTTGGTGCTTGATAAACAAGATTGGTGATATTAGAATTGTTGGTAACCAAATCTGTCGAACATATTTTCAAATAATTATGATCATTGATGACATTGTTCGTTTTCTAGAAGGTTGACGTTATGAGTCCGGTCTGACAGACGAACATACATACGATTCTCTTTTCCCGCTCCCTCCACGAACGTGTGCCATGAAGATGCCATCGTCCAATTTCTCCTTCCAGAAAAACGGAATGTCGTATCAATTGCGTTGCACGGGCGTCTCCGTTTTTGAGGAATGTTTCTTTTGCCGTATATATACTAATCTCTTCTTTAGCCATAACATACACAGTTTAGCAAGTATTTGGGAATCGACTGTGTTTCTGTCCTCTTAACAATTCAGAACTCATCTGCATCGGCGGGCTGATGAGTACATCGATCAAATTAGATGGTGGCGAGTCGTGGACGGGCAGCCTGCGACAGGAAGCACCAGACTGTTCGAACGAAGCACTAGTGTTTTCTCACACTCCACACAACGCCAAGATGACGAGGAAGCTCTTAAATGGGCAGCCATCGAGAAGCTCCCCACTTACGATCGCCTCAGAACTTCCATTCTTAAAAACGTGCATCATGAGAAAGGAGGGCTTGATGAGGTTGACGTAACGCACATAGAGCTCGAGACTCGCCAGCAATTGCTCGACAGGCTTGTCAAAGTTGCAGACGAGGACAATGAACGCCTCCTCCAGAGGCTTCGTCAAAGAATCGACAGGTTTGCTTGGAACCTTCAAAATATGTTTTTTCAGATCCGAAAATACAATGGGTACTGTATTTGATCAAACATTTTTAACATTTCTGGGATGGCTGTGCTTGGTATGCAGAGTTGGGATTAAATTGCCGGAAATTGAAGTGCGTTACGAGCATCTGAATGTGGATGCTGATTTTCATGTTGGGGCAGAGCCTTGCCCACGCTCTTTAACTGGACGGCAAATATGGCGGAGGTAGGATTTCTTGATAACATAATTGCCTTGATAAAGAAATTATTATAGGATATCGTTTTTAATTTTTCAAGTTGCCTAGAACAAACTGTTTTCCGATTTTACTCGATTCAAACACGCTGCTTATGATTGAGAGGACCTGCATGGAATATTTTTTCTTGGCCTGGTTGCTTTCAGCTTAACCATTCTACCTTAATACCATTTTTATAGGGACTTTTGCAATCGCTTCATATATACAAAGGAAACAAGACAGCCATGACGATTCTTCACAATCTCAACGGTCTAATCAAGCCTGGAAGGTAATCCTGACTTACACGGCAATTTGATTTTATTTTGGTTTTCTATGTCAAATTCTCCTCTAAACCCTCATTAAATATCTGAAATTTTACAGGATGACACTTCTCCTCGGACCTCCTGCTTCGGGCAAGACTACTCTGCTCTTGGCTCTTGCAGGGAAGCTCGACAAAAGCCTCAGAGTATGTCGTAAATATTGAATAAAATTAATTAAAGTGTTGTTCGAGATGTGTGGATACAGAACAACATAATGAAACCCATGAAAGGGATATTTATTGAGTTTGACAACTTATTGGCGCAGGTTGAGGGATCGGTAACTTACAACGGGCATGGCATTGTGAAAAATCTATTACGATTCATGATTATTAACCTCCTATCTTGTAAGATTATTTGATCAACAAATATTGGAAAATAACACAACTGTAACTTCACAAATACAAACACATAAAAAAATACCCAACAAGGTGAACACAATATTTTCGGACAATTGTCCCTGGAAAAACCCCGTAGGGAAAACCAGTACTACAGATGAGAAATATATTAAACTTCAGCAAATCAAGAGATACAAAATGCTTGCCTCTTTGCGCGAGCTCGACAATCTCCTAATCCTCCCGCCTGATATTCCTCCTTTTGCTATCTCCAACGCTATCACTTTGCGCCCTTGCTAACACACTGCAGCAAGACTACTTGCTAACACTGCAAGTTTCTCTCCAAACTTCCTTGTTACAAATGACCCCAATGACCCCCTTATATACTACTTTCGTTGAAAATCAACGGCCGAGATTAATACAAATGAACCATTGAGATTAAGACAACTCAATATTAGATAGCAATTGTTCTTATCCTAACAATATTTGTTTGACAAAAACAACTATTTCTCTAAATTCTAGGTCATGTCCAAACTACCCATAACAAATGGATGAGGACAAACAGGTTGTCCAAGCTACTAACTACTAAGATTAACACTCCCTCTTAGCGAGAAAGCTATTCTGCATGACACCCAACATCTCTCTGAAGAAGATGAATTTTGCCTTCCCCAATGCCTTTGTCAGAATGTCTGCTACCTGCTGATCGTAGGTACAAACCGTAAGCTTAACAACCCCCTTTGTACACAATCTCTGATGAAGTGATACTTGATGTCTATATGTTTTGACCTATCATGAAACACCGGATTCTCAGTCAACTTGATGCAACTCTGATTGTCGCAGTGTATCACCGTAGTCTCAACCTTCTGACCAAACAAAGCTACTAGCAACTTCCGAAGCCATATAGCTTCACATGTTGCCATGCTAGCTACTATGTACTCTGACTCTGCTGAACTTAGAGCCACAGACTTCTGCTTCCTGTTGAACCAAGATACAACTCCTGATCCCAGACTGAAACAACACCCTGAAGTGCTCCTCTTGTCCATTGTACTACCTGCCCAATCTGCGTCAGTATAGCCCATCAACCTGATTCCTTCACCTCGAGCATATCTAATTCCATACTCGATTGTACCTCACAAATAATGCAACACATGCTTTGCCGCAGTCCAATGCACTCTCTTTGGCTCAACCATGAACTGACTAAGAGAGTTAACTGCAAAAGCTATATCTGGCCTGGTATTGACCAAATACATGAGAGAACCAATCAACTGCCTGTATAAGGTGAGGTCTACATCCTTCTCCCTTGATGTGTCTACCTTCCTCCAATTCATGATCATGGGTGTAGACATGGCTTTGCAATCTTCCATCCTGAACCTTTTCAAGATTTCCATGCAATATTTCCCTTGCCCAAGGAAAATCTCTCCATCTTTCTGCCATACCTCCATGCCTAGAAAGTAGTGCATAAGTCCCAAATCCTTCATCTCGAACTCTCGCTGCAAGATCCCTCTTGCATTCTTCTATGAGCCCCAGTGAACCTGTAAGAAACAAGTCATCTACATATAGAACAAGAATGAGAATCTCACCTCCAACTACCAAGTAGTAGAGATTAGCATCTGCCTCACTCTTCACAAAGCCCATTTCCTGCAAGTAACTATCAATGCGCTCATACCACGCTCTGGGAGCCTGCTTGAGTCCGTACAATGCTCTCTTCAATCTACACACGTGGGTCTCTTTGTTGTGTGCTACAAAGCCTTCTAGTTGTTCTATGTATACCTCCTCTTTCAACTCACCATTAAGAAACGTTGTCTTGACATCCATTTGATGGATCTGCCATCCCATCTCGTCTTTGAAATTGAGATTACTGGCTCGTATAGAAGTATACATGGCAACTGGAGAAAATGTCTCCTCGTAGTCTATTCCCTCTTTCTGAGAGAACCCCTTTGCCACGAACCTTGCCTTATATTTCTTGATGCTACCATCTGCACCGTGCTTGATCTTATAGATCCAACGTGATCCAACCACTGCCCTATCTGTTGGTCTAGGCACTACCTCCCACACATCATTCTGCATAATTGAAGTATACTCCTCAACCATTGCTTCTTGCCACACTTGATGTTGTGCAGCCTCCTGATAGCTAGAAGGTTCACTATCTACCAACATACTAACTAATGCAACATAGTCATCATACCTGGCTGGTGGTTTCCGTTGTCTATCACTCCTCCTAGGAGTACCCACTAACTCCTGAGTATTCTTCTGTGTCTGTTGAACCTCACGGTTCTTGCTGCCAACTGTAGAGGATGAAATATCAACCTCCATGTCTTCTTGATGCATCTCTTCTTGCACCTGTTGCTCCATACTTTGAAAACTCTCTCCTCCTGAGTCTATGCTTGTACTAGTAACTGTACTCGAGCTTTGCTGCCCTTGACTCGATTGAGTGATCCTTGGAGCTTCTGTTGGCTACTTACTCTGATCATCTACTGGCAAATCTCTAGACCTTCTAAATGCCTTGTCCTCCATGAACTTGACATCACGTCGAACAATAATCCTTCTGGTCCCCGGAATGAATATCCGATATGCCTTAGAGGTTTCACTGTACCCCACAAAGTACCCTCTCTCTGCAGTCTGATCTAACTTGGTACGTGTATCCTTAGGAATGTGACAATATGCCAAACTCCCAAAGATCCTAAAGTGGTGACATCGGCTTCTTCCCGGTGAATGCTTCCTCTCGGTGTCATCTTCCCTAGTACCTTATGTGGAACTCTATTATGTATGTATCTTTGTTGTATTGCATGCCTCCGCCCATAGATAACGTCGTAAATCCCGGTCATGCAACATAGCCCTTGATACCTCGTTATAGACCGATTCTTCCTCTCGGTAACTCCATCTGTTGCGGATTGTAAGAGCAGTCCACTCTCTCTTGATTCCTTCTCAGTGCGAACTCCTGGAATTCATTGCTTTTGTACTCGCCTTCATTGTGTCGACCGAAGAACTTTTATCTTCCTTCCTGTCGAATTCTCCACAAGAGCTTTGAACTCTTGGAAGCGACTGAAAACCTCATCCTTGGTCTTCAAGAAGTATATCCATGTCTTCTTGGAGAAATCATCAATAAAAGTAACAAAGTACTCATACCCTCTGAGAGACTTCGTCGACATTGGTCCACATACATCTGAATGTACTAGATCAAGAACGCCCTTGGATCTGGTATCACTCCTTGGAAAAGATGCTTTAGAAAACTTCCCCAACACGCATCCCTTACATACATCATCGTGCTCTGTGCTCACCTTAGGAACCCCTGTCACTGTCTCATGAAGTACTTTAAGGGCTCCATGATGGATATGGCCCATCCTTCTATGCCATAGCTCTCCCTGATCTCTAAGATTACTGTTGCTCATGAGTGCCTTAGGAATATCAAACTGCAGCCTATAAAGCCGACCGCTCCTAACTCCAATAGCTATGGGTGATTTCCAATCCTTGTGCTTGATCAACACATGTGCCCCTCTAAAGAGTACATTGTACCCTTTGTCCTGAAGGACAGATACAGAAATCAAATTCATCCCTAAGCCTGGAACATGCAACACATCATGAAGGGGAATCATCTTACCACTCTCCCTCTGAAACTGAACAGTCCCTTTCCCAACTGAGTTGAGTTTGGACATGTTCCCCATAGAGATCTGGATTTTGGTGCTCTCTTCCTTATAATTGGAGAAGTATTCTCTAACTCCTGTCATATGATATGACGCCCCACTATCTATGTACCAAACACTCTGTGAGGTTGAGCTAACCATACATGCTATGAGTGCAAACTCATCTTCCATTCTACTAGAGAGCTCATCTGCACTTGTTGAAGCCGCAACTTGCTTCTTGCCTTTCTTTTCATTCTTCTTCCTTTCTGGGTAATCGCTGACATAGTGGCCAAACTCGTGATCAGCCATAGCACTTGATCTTCGAAGAATATTTCTTCTTCTTTTCACCTTGTGAATTTGATCCTTTACTAGACCCCTTCTTTGCTTTCCATTTACCCGCTTAGGGCAACATTTTCCTGTTCCACCTCACTTTTCTGACTCTTATTGTTGGCTCCATTGACAAGACTTAGTCTAAGCTCCTCCTGAGTGAAATCACTCCATAGTCGATCCCAACTCGGTAAGGTGTCTCGTCCATTGATGACTTGAACAAAGACATCCCACTGCTTAGTAAACCCATTTAGGGCTATTCTCACTAGCTCGTCATCATTTGGTTTGTCTCCAACAGCTGCCAATTCATCCTTGACAAGTCTAAGTCTGGTGAGGTAACTTGTGACGTCTTCTCCCTTATTCATCCGGGTATTCCTCAACTTTTCTCTGAGAATCAGCTTCCGGTTAGTGGTAGCATTCTGGTACAGATTCATAATGGCATCCCACATCGTCTTCGTTGTATCTAACTCTGCAATATGCGGAACAATATGATCCTTGACACCGTCAAGAATCAGCCTCCTCGCCTTGGCATCTTCCTTCTTATATGCTAAGAGTTGTGTTGCATCTGTAGGTACAGGTACAACAGTGGTCACATATTCCTTGATAACATTCTCTTCTAGCAATAGAGAAATTTTGGCTTTCCAGACACCAAAATTCGAGGCTCCATCCAATCTGTCCTGATCTCTTAAACCTGTTGAGGCCATCTTAAAAGAAAATAATAATAATAATTTTGAAGAGGTTAAACTGGGTTTTATAAACCCTCACTTTCTTTCACCTAGGGTAAATCTCTTCTACTCGAACTTAGCTCTGATACCATGTGAAAAATCTATTACAGTTACTGATTATTAACCTCCTATCTTGTAAGATTATTTGATCAAAAAATATTGATAAATAACACAAATCAGTAACTTCACAAATACAAACACATAAAAAATACCCAACAAGGTGAACACAATATTTTCGGACAATTGTCCTGGAAAAACCCGTAGAGGGAAAACCAAGATACTACGGATGAGAAATATATTAAACTTCAGCAAATCAAGAGATACAAATCTTTGCTTGCCTCTTACCGCGTGAGCTCCGACAATCTCCTAATCCTCCTGCTGATATTCCTCCCTTGCTATCTCCAACGCTATCAAGCGCCTTGCTAACACTGCAAGTTTCTCTCCAAACTTCCTTGTTACAAATGACCCCAATGACCCCCTTATATACTAATCTCGTTGAAAATCAACGGCCGAGATTAATACAAATGAACGGCTGAGATTAAAACAACTCAATATTAGATAGCAATTGTTCTTATCCTAACAATATTTGTTTGACACAAACAACTATTTCTCTAAATTCTAGGCTGTCCAAACTACCCATAACAAATGGATGAGGACAAACCGCTGTCCAAGCTACTAACTACTAAGATTAACAGGCATGAAAGAGTTTGTGCCTCAAAGGACATCGGCTTACATTAGTCAACATGATAAGCACATCGTGAAATGACTGAGGGAAACCTTAGACTTTTCTGCCCGCTGCCAGGGTGTTGGATCTAGATATGGTATTGTTATTATTAGCTGTATTTACTCTCAAATTCAAATGCTCATTGACTTTTAACTGTTTCAAAGTAATCAATCATCCATGAATTATCCTCTATAGACGTTTTGACCGAGCTTTCAAAGCGAGAGAAAGAAGAGGGAATTAAACCAGACGTGGACATTGATATCTTCATGAAGGTGCGTGCAACATTCTGATTTTCGAATGATTTCCTTGTTTTAGTTAATTTTGTAAGTTGAGATATTCATGGGAAAGTGGTAAAATATTGTTGCAGGCGACTGCAATAGAGGGACAAAAGTCCAATATGATCACGGATTATGTCTTGAAGGTACCTTTTCTAATAGATTTTACATCAAGATAGGATTTTAGGAATGGATCATCTGAATTGCAGTTGGTTAATACTTAATGGTTGGAGCAGATATTGGGGTTGGACATATGTGCTGATACCATGGTAGGAGATGCAATGCAGAGAGGCATATCGGGTGGTCAGAAGAAAAGAGTTACAACGGGGAGATGATAGTTGGAGCAGCAAAGGCCCTCTTCATGGATGAGATTTCTACCGGTTTGGACAGCTCTACAACATTTCAGATTGTGAAATGCCTACGGCAATACGTTCATGTTTTCAAATCAACAATGGTGGTTTCCCTATTGCAACCTGCCCCGAAACATATGATCTCTTTGACGATGTAATTCTACTTTCTGAAGGTTATCTCGTTTACCAAGGACCACAAGAAACCATTCTTGAATTCTTTGAGTCTATGGGATTTAAATGCCCTGACAGGAAAGGTGTTGCAGATTTCTTGCAAGAGGTAAGCAATTTATCAATTTTTGTGCTCTTTATAACATTTTATGGGCTCAATCTTACCTCTTCATCGCATTGAGCATTAGAGACACAGATTATGTTGAATCACTACTCATAAAAGATGGAGAATGGATATTAAATACGATACAACTAGTCTCATAACATGATATTTAATCATTAAAATGTGAGCTGCTAGTAGGTAAGGTGCTGTTCAATGTGACCACAATTCCTGCATCCATGGTCTTGAACAGGTGACTTCTCTTAAAGATCAAGAACAATACTGGGCTGACACAAGGCAGACATACCATTATGTTCCTGTCAAGGAGTTTGCCTATGCATTCCAATCTTTCCACGTTGCTGCCAAAATGAATGCCGAATTATCAATTCCATTCAATAAAAACAAGTCTCATCCAGCCGCCCTCACCACAGACAAATTCGGTTTAAGCAAAAGGAGATTTTCAAAGCATGTTTTGATAGAGAAATTTTGCTCATGAAGAGAAGTTCCTTCATCTATATCTTCAAATCCTTTCAGGTTTTATATTCTTTAGTGATTATTTTCCTAAATCTAGGGAGGTTTGTGTCATAGGATATTTAGAACTGAAATTGTTTTGAATGGAACCTGTTTTTGACAGATAACTCTAATGGCTTTGATCACTATGAGTGTGTTCTTTCGAACTAATATGCATCAAAGAAATCTCAATGACGGCGGCACCTACTTTGGAGCTCTCTTCTTCGGATTGGTTACGGTGATGTTCAATGGGATGGCAGAACTGGCAATGACACTGGATAAACTTCCAGTATTTTATAAGCAGAGAGATTTCAAGTTTTACCCTGCCTGGGCCTTCTCTCTTCCTACTTGGGTTATGAGGATTCCCCTTTCCCTTATGGAATCTTTATTATGGATCATTCTGACATACTATACTATTGGTTTTGCTCCGAGTCCACTGAGGTAGGACCAGAACTGCTTCTTGAAGCTCTCTATAAAATTGTTCTGCTGTAATTATTGTAGTTGAAAATCTAATGTTCAAGTATTCACTTCTCTTCTATGTGCAGGTTTTTAAACAGTTCTTGCTTTACGTTGCAGTTTCTCAGGCAGCATTAGGGATGTTTCGACTCATAGCAGCTCTAGGACGGGATCGAATAGTCGCGAACACTTTTGGCTCATTTGCCATCTTGGTCATTTTTGTTCTAGGAGGATTCATCATCAACAGAAGTACATACTTATCTTAAAAGCATTAAGACTATTTATCATCTGACTAGCACTTGGTGAAATAAAAATAAGAGTTAGTAATGAATGTTTTGGTAACTGTAACAGAGGATATTAAAAGCTGGTGGATATGGGCTTATTGGATATCTCCTCTTATGTACGCTCAAAATGGTATTGCAGTAAATGAGTTCTTGGCAAGTAGATGGGAAAAGGTTTGTAGTTTCAAATTTCTATTTCTTTCACCCGCTTCTTCAAATAAAATACAAATTGGTCTTACCAAAATGATCTCTTCGTGTTTACAGGGAAACATTGGCGTCCAATTATTGCACTCCAGTGGATACTTTTCTAACAACTGGTGGTATTGGCTCTCCATTGGGGCACTTGTTGGGTACAATGTTCTCTACACAGTGGCATTACGGTATCTTGATTGTAAGTACCTCCAACTTTATCTATACTCGGTTTTTATTGGCATCATTAATCCTTGCCCTGATAATAACGTGCTTTGGGTATTTCATCAGCGATCAGAAAGCCTCAGGCTTTAATTTCTAAAGAGGACTTGGAACATCAGAAAGAATCCACAACTGGTACCCGAGGTAATTGGCTATGGCATATCAGGAAGTATTACCGTCCTTCGATGGTTTCTCAAACTTACAAAAATAAAATTGGTGAATATGTAAAAATTGTAAAATTTTCTGCAGGGGTGATTACACAAGGAAGGATTAGTAACGTTTCAAACAATTCAGACTCTGGTAAGGGTGGCAAGAAAGGAATGGTTCTGCCCTTCCAACCTTTGGCCATGGCCTTTGACAATGTCAACTATTATGTTGACATGCCCGCCGTAAGTTGCTTGCTCTGCCATTTGGATTTTTAATTTCATTGTATGATCTAGCTTGTTTTTCAACGGTGGTTAATAATTATTTTTCTGCAGGAAATGAAGCAACAAGGAATAACAGAAGACGGACTCCAGCTATTGAGAGGGGTAAGCGGAACATTCAGGCCTGGTGTGCTGACATGCTTAATGGGGGTGAGTGGCGCTGGGAAGACAACCTTGATGGATGTTCTTGCAGGAAGGAAAACTGGAGGTTACATTGAAGGTTCCATTACCATATCTGGTTATCCCAAGAAACAAGAAACCTTTGCTCGCATTTCTGGTTACTGCGAGCAAAATGATATCCATTCTCCCTACGTGACTGTCTATGAGTCCCTAGTATACTCTGCTTGGCTTCGTCTTCCCAAAGAAGTTGATCAAGAAACAAGAGAGGTATATATTTTAATATTCAACCTGCAATATTTTTGTCATATTAGTTCAGCAGTTGGTAATGATCAAAAATTCGACATTTACTGTTATACAGATGTTTGTGGAAGAAGTTATGGAGCTTGTAGAATTGAGTAACTTGAAAGGGGCTCTCGTTGGTCTGCCTGGAGTTAATGGTTTGTCCACAGAACAACGAAAGAAGCTAACAATTGCAGTGGAACTGGTAGCAAATCCTTCTATTATTTTCATGGACGAGCCAACATCGGGACTGGATGCAAGGGCTGCTACAATTGTTAAGTGAACAGTTCGTAATACCGTGGATACAGGGCGAACTGTTGTATGCACCATTCATCAATCTAGCATCGACATATTTGAATCCTTTGATGAGGTATGTATTAGTAATTTTAATGCATTTACAAGGTACATCTGTTTATGCCGAGATTGTGAATGGGAATGCAATTGCAGCTGGTGCTGATGAAACGTGGGGGGCAGATGATATACGTAGGACCTCTGGGCCGCAATTCAAAAGATCTAATTGACTACTTTGAAGCAGTTGAAGGTGTTACCCAAATCACGCCAGGTTACAATCCGGCGACATGGATGTTGGAGTCAAGTTCGGTTGGAGCTGAGATGCGTCTTGGGGTTGATTTTGCAGACTTCTACCAGAATTCATCTCTCTATCAGTAAGTTGTTAATGCTAGCAGTAGTTATTCCAAAAGACCTCACTTCATGCCCTCAGAGTTTTGCAGCGCTCATTCTCCTAATTGTGATATTATTTATTTGAATAATTTCTCGAAGCCTCTGCCTTTCTATATGGTTCAGACCAAAACCGCTTTCTTCAATTTTCTCTCAAGAGTGTTGCTGATACAGGATTCAATAATATTTTCTCCAAATATCTAGCTTTCTATAAGTAAGCTAGAGGTGAAATAAAAGAAACTAAACAAACAAGAACTAAAAACACACTACAAAATGAAAAATCTTGGCAATATTCAGAATTATCTCATGAGAGAATAGGAAACCAAAACAAATGGCAGCCTTCTTCCTAATTAGAAACAAAATGTTGCTATAAATTAATAAAAACATTATAACTACCAAATGAATGGTTAAACCCATCAAATGAATTTTTCTCTAAAAATTGTCATGATATTCTTAGAAGTGCTGACCATATTTTTGAAACATTCCTGAACTTGATCCAGCCTGACTTGAGCAGGTAGGAAAATAAAATCTAGTATTAATGAATAACATGAAAGAGATTATGAGTGGGTGTCATCTTGGTGCAGACAAAATCAAGCAGTGATCAAGGAGATTAGCACACCGGCTCCAGGCTCAAAGGATGTCTACTTTGAATCACAATTCTCACAGTCCTTTCTGACACAGACTTGGGCTTGCCTATGGAAGCAGAACTGGTCATATTGGAGAAACCCAGAGTACAATGCAGTTCGCTTCTTTTTCACACTTGTCACTGCTCTAATGTTCGAACAATTTTCTGGGAATTGGCAAGAAAACGTAAGAAGTGATGTTTTCTTAAAGTATAATACACAAAAACTTGAAGTGTCCTTTCTTGTGACTTTTTAACACAGTTATTATGAACTGCAGAAAAGAGCAGCAAACCATTACGATTGCAATGGGATCCATGTTTGCAGCCGTATTATTCCTTGGCATGAACAATGCAACATCAGTTCAGCCTGTTGTAGATGTTGAAAGGACAGTCTTCTACAGAGAAAAATCCGCAGGGATGTATTCAGCCCTTCCCTATGCCTTTGCTCAAGTAAGACACCTATAAAAATTGACATCCGAATTAATCTATAACTCTATTATTTGATGGGAATAACTAACTCACGGAATGATGGGTGCACCAGGTGTTGATCGAAATACCCTACGTATTTGTTCAAGCAGTGGTGTATGGAGTATTAGTGTATGCAATGATCGACTTTGAATGGCAGGCAGCAAAATTCTTGTGGTTTTTCTTTTTCATGTTCTTTACATTCTTATACTACACATACTACGGGATGATGACTGTCTCTCTTACTCCTAATGCAAACATAGCTGCAATTGTGTCTGCTGGGTTCTACGGAATCTGGATGTTGTTCTGTGGCTTTATAATTCCTCGCAATGTAAGTATTGATCCAAAGTAGATACATTGGTTCGTTTTAACAGAGGAGACTTTCTCAAGTATCTGATTGATGGCTTTGCAGAAAATCCTGGTGTGGTGGAGATGGTATTACTGGGCATCCCCAGTCGCATGGACCCTTTATGGATTGATAGCATCACAGTTTGGAGACATCACAACACCAATGTCAAGATCAGACACCTCAGTACCTACAGACCAATCAGTGAAGGATTTCTTAAGGACTGTCTATGGATTTAGACACGACTTTTTGGGAGTTACGGCAGGTGTTACAGTGGGTTGGAGCATTCTGTTTGCCTTCATCTTCACTTTTGCCATCAAAAACCTAAACTTCCAAAACAGATAAGAAACTAAGTAAGATGATAAGAGCCTGGCAAAGAACTTTTTTGAGGAACTCAGTATACATTCTACAGGGACCAAGGAGAGGAGACGCTGGAATATTTTTTGCTATTAATGTATATATATTAATAAATGACATAACGAAAGCGTGCCTGAAATTGTCATTGTTGTTCTCAATTTTCCAATAATGATTCATATTAATTTTCAATAAATTTTTTTTTAAATAGGGAATAGTCAGAGTATAATTTCTTTAGCCATATTGTTTTAATATAGAATATTAATTTTCACTTTTGCTTATCCAAAACTTTTTCTAATGTTATTAATAATCAAACAGTGTTTGAACACTAAAAAGGAAAAGCCTTCTGGGGATTTTTTCAAGCATAAAAATACAAAAGGGGTGTTTAATAGAAGACATGATGCAGAGATATATCATTTCTTCATGCATTCAAGAGGTTAAGAAAGACCAAACAACAGCTTACACCAAAAAGCTCTGCAGAGAGGATCTTTCCTAGAAGCCTGAAATGGCTTAAACATGCAATAATTGACCAATATCACCTTAAGTGTCTTCACCAAGCACTATGCCCTGTTTATACACTTCATGCAATGTCAATTCACCCTTCAAAATCCTTCAAACTCATGAAAACCTCATTGATTCTTACCGTCCTTCATCTCACCTTCACTAGCTCTCTTAGCACAAAACAAGCAAATTTGACTTTTTAGCTTTCAATGGCTCCTTCACACCTTTGTACCCTGTCACATACTCAAAACAATGTCATATCAATCACTAATCTTGATTCAAAAAGATCAACACATTTGTTTTCACCTATCTTGCCAAAACTGCCCTCTAGTGTTCTTGAGAACAATGCTCTTGGAGAGTTCATGGTTGGAGCATTCCATGCATGCCCAGAACAATGTAAAAACTTCTTCAAGAACCCTTCACCTTCAATATGGTGTGTGTCAAGTTTTAGAAGTTAACTCCTTCTCTTTCCCTCTCAATCACTCCTTTTCACTTTTCTAGCTCTCAAGCTCCTTCTAGCCCTACTTTTAGACCTTTTCATGCATAACTTTAGATATAATGGTTCATTCCACAATTTGAGCACCATTCAGGATACACGTTTGGCCCTTCTTTTTGCAAAATTTCAACAAGCCTTCCTTTGTAAACAATCCTCCAATTCTATTGTCCTAGGGTTCAAACTAGGTCTCTAAGATGCATCTACAGCTCTGTAAGGAGACTGTCACGAATTTTGAGAATTTTAAAGCTTTTCATGGAAATTTTCTTCTTGAATCTGGATGAAGACAATATGTAGATAGTTTGTTCCAAATTTCACACCCTTACACCAAGTATAAAGCCCTCATAAGCATTTTGTGTACAAACCCTAGCTAGGGTTTCCTAGAAACCTGATAGTGAAGAAAAGGTTATAAAATCATTCAAATACAATTTCAGAGCCCAAATTTTGGATTGGAGGTCTGTTTCAACCAACTCCACATTATTCTCTTACCAGTGAGGGGAAATAATGCACTAAACCTTGAAAACTTCACCTGATTCTCCTTATCCGGACTGTAGATAACAGTGCAAGAAACCAGTTTTTCATTAGTAGATCACTTTCTTCACAACTAAACCTTGTCACAGAGCTTCAACTCACTCCTGTGCTCCTAAATGACCATTACATCAAACTATCAATGCAATTTAGCACATGCATGACATCCAACTGACTGTAGATGACTGTGACACAAGTTTTTAGTGCATTTCCTAACAAGGAAACAGAGCATGTATATTCAATCTTCCTAAACTATGCAACTGAAAATAACTTTACCATCATTCTTAATATATCACATCATTCCTTTTTGCAATGTAATGCTAATACAAGAAGCTTTATCAACTTATCTCTAAATGGATAGCCCCATACCCTGCAATACACAGTTTCACTAATTCACACAGTCCCATTAATCCTTCATGCTAGAAACAGGAGTTCACAACTTAAACCTCTAATGGTCTTTCTGAGATGGTCTCAAACATGTCCTCCATGCATACATATAGAGAATCTTCAAGTTCTTAAGCCAAAACTCAGATTCACAACATCACAGACAAGATCTCTTATACAAAAACAGAGCTCTCTGTATATTAGTCTTTGTTTTTCAAACAAAATCATGCTCTACTCATGCTATTCCTTCCTCTGCAACCTCGAGGAATGCTCTCTCCTCCTCACCTTACCTCCTCTAGGAGGATAACTAACTAACTTCACTCAAATTCATCTTCCTTTAATGTAACTCACTTCTTGAAACCTAACTAATTCTTGGACTTCATGATGACTCTTCACTTGCCCACTAACTCAAAGAGGCATTTTACATCTTTTAAACATTTTCACGACTCACACACACACTTTAGGACTCATTACCACATGTCTAGACTCCCTCACACACACTTTAAACCATCAAAACACCCATAACCTCACAATTACATGCTTAGAATTTGAATTTACAATTTGGAGGGAAACTTGCAATTTGAAATTTCAAACTTTGGAACTCCACCTCACACTTGCTTTTGCATCCTAAACCTCTCCTCATGACTTGAACATACCCTATCACACTCACTTTGACCTCTATAACCATGATTAAAGGGGGAATTTGCACTTTTGTAGTTCTTTTGATGATGCCCCTGCATCAAGACTGCAGTGCAAGTGCATGTAAAATGTTTTATCAAATTGCAGAATCATTCCTTCAAGGCATGTTTACTTTCAAATACAAATGTCCTCTTTATATCACAAACTAACTTTGAATGCAACATTTGTAATAGAACAACACTTGCTTCCAAATGAAATGATCTTTGGGACTGATGGATGCTATGAGTTAAAGGATAATTCACATATTATTCAAATCAGAAATTACACATTTTGTGGCCTGATGCACTCTGTTAGAGCTTCACATTTGATGCTTCCTGTGTAATATTTGGTTGCAAGGTATTTAGGTATGGTTGATCTTGTATGGAAGACTAAATGAAGAACTGTGGCACAGATTTCATCTTGGACATGACAGTAATGCAGTCAAAATGAATCTTACTCCTGAAATAATTGACATATACAGCTCAGTTCTATGAGTATAAACAGATGGATTAAAAAAATTATAAACATGTTTCTAAATATGCCTATGATCTCAATCAATAGTAAAGCACGAGGAAATCTTATATAAGTTGAGCAAATTATGGAACAGAGAAGCACATAAAGGAAAGTATTTAATTGCATTTAAGTCTAATGAAATTACACTTGGGTCACTTTATTCAAGCTGCAATTCTATTTTGAAATGTGTGTTGTTGATAGAACGACAGTATAGGAGGGCAAATTTCTTGAGGTGGCCATGCTTGCGACAGACCTTCCTGAGAAATTTATTTCATAAAAACTTTGACAAATGTGCCCTGAATATTGCAACAAAAATGCCTCTAATAAATGAATTGATAGGAGAAAAAGAAAGGTTTCAGTAAATATCTATCCCTTACAAGTCACAACAGTATAAACCTTATATGCATGCCACAAAACGTGGGAATTGAGCTTTGTGATTGCAAGTGTATGAGAGTTCACTTTTAGAATCTTACACCACCTCTCTAAGGATACAACAAAATTGAGGGAAGGTTATTCTCTATGATACAAAATTAATGGAAATGTTATTCTCTAAGTAAGTAAAAGGAAATAAATTTTATTAATGTTCAGAACTGGCCAAAACAGGTTAATGGAACTGGGAAATAAAAGTATTGTTTAAAGAAATTTCTAAGTCAATGTAAAAATATCTGTTGAGTTTGACAAGAGTACTGGAGGAATATTACTTTTTTGTTGTACATATTTTAACTGCCATGTCAAACCTTTGTGGGAGGGATCTGTGTATGTAATGCGGCCAAAATTTGTAAAATATATCTGAACAATGTGTCCCCTAAATGTTAAAGATGGTAAATCTGTGGTTATTGAGATTGGATAATTCCATAATGTTTTTGTTGAAAGCTGTTTATGCTGACTATTAGCTTCACAAGGGAGTTAATAGTATTCATATTAAGAAAATATGTTGTGAGAAGCAATGCTTGGAAGAAAAATTCACAGCATAAACTGTAGACTAAGCTAGTATAGCAGTTGGGGATTTATGATTTGTGGAACCTATGGAGTGCATTATACCTATGCATGGGTGAAAAAGAAATAATCTTTGACATTCAAGTTTAAGGTTATGTGTGTATTTTTTAATAGTAATTGCATATGAGTTGTAAGATACACAAGAAGGGATGCAAATAAGTTATTTTATAAAGTTATTTTGTAGCAAATATAAAGTTATTTTGGAAATGTTTTTTTGATGATGATAGTTGTGTAATGTATATCTTAATATTGGTTTGTCTTGTATGTTGCAATGAAGATGGTTGAAGATTGATGGATTAGGAGGAATATAAAAGAAAAAATGTCTACTAAAAAACAGATTAATCAGAAAAACCATTTCTTTGTCTCCTTTGCCAACAACTTCTCACTCCCATAAAGTTACCATGAATAATCATAACCCCGTATTCTTATGTGCTCCATGAAACAAAGAAAATACATCCACACAGCCACCACAGGTTTAATTGGCACGTTGATGATAAAGTTTAGAGTTTCCTCAAAATATCCAGCATGGCCAAGAATGTGAACCATGCATACCTAATGACGATCAATTGTACATGTAATGCTATAAAAGGCACTCATTCCATTGAAGTATCTACAGCCCTCATCCATAAAACCTAAATGGCTGCATGCTAGTAAAACAAAAACAAAGCTTATGCGGTCAGGGTATGTTCCTTGAGACCAGATCTCTTTGAGGCATTTTGTCGAACAGTTGACTTGCCTTATGCACGCTTCCACATTTTGTGTACCTGTCTACTAGGGCACTTGCAACTACATCTAAATAAAACTTGTTTCCATTATGCTTTAATGGTTCTCCGTGCCCTGCTCTAAAGCTCCCATTTTGACAGAGGTTGGGAGGATGCTGGAAAAAGTTATGGAGTATGGCTTTACACCTGCCAATTGCATTTGTTTGAAAGTTTTCAGTGTCTATACAAAAAATCTATTGTTTGCATAACATGCAATTATTGCAGTTCATGAGACCACATATCTTTCAAACATTTTGTCAAACAGTTCGCAGACTTGCATATTTTGGATATATATATCTGTACTTACAACTAAAATATTTGACAGAAGTCTCTTCTCCATAATGCTTTACCGGATGTCCGCACCCTATTTCAAAGCTCCATTTTTGGCACGGCCTGGGAGCATGCCATCAAAGGTGAACTGATCAGATTGGACACCTATTCGTTGCATGTGGTGAAACAGTGTCAATGCTTCGTGAGGATACCCAGTGTCTTCTGTTAGCTCCTTGAAATCGTAGGGCAAGGTGCCCATGAGTCCAACATTTAGTGAATAATTTCGTAAATCTAGGGAGGTTTGTGTCATAGGATATTTAGAGATGAAATTGTATTGAATGGAACCTGTTTTTGACAGATAACTCTAACGGCTTTGATCACTATGAATGTATTCTTTCGAACTAATATGCATCAAAGAAATCTCATTGATGGAGGCACCTACTTTGGAGCTCTCTTCGTGGGATTGGTTGCGGTGATGTTCAATGGGAACTGGCAATGGCACTGGATAAACTTCCAGTATTTTCCAAGCGGAGAGATTTCAAGTTTTACCCTGCCTGGGCCTTCTCTCTACCGTGATGGATCACATTGGTTTTACCTCAAGTCCACAGAGGTAGAACCAGGCGGCAATAGGGTTGTTTCATTTGCCTGTGGCTGTCCTGGCCAAGGTAAATTTGACGGTCACCCCTACCCGTCAAGATTTTTTTGTGACGGTTTCTTAATTAATATTACCTTGCACATGACGTTTAATTTTCATTATTGACTTTCATAATTTTCATATAAATATCAAAATATTTATGTTCATATAATAAAATAGAGATATTATTGACATAAATGAAATCCTATTCCATTTTCACTATGTCTTAATATATCTAAGAAACACTAACTTGTCATAATATTTTAGATGCATTAATATTATAACCCATAATCATTTCAAGTCTCAAAATAAAACACAAAACCATACATTTTATAATGATTTCCAAATATTATAGTTAAAAATACATATATATGTTGCTTTATATTTTATAAAACTACCAAAGTTGATAAGAAATATTAAAGTCCACTAATGTATTTCATTATGTAGAGGATGATGAATTGGGTACAAGGTCTCAAAATAAAATAATATTTTGGCTTGACCGTATTTCTCTTTGGAAATTCAAGGTTTAAATATATCATGAAATGGGAGAATGTTATTTAATGGTTAAAAGAGAAACCATGAAAGTGAACAGGAAAAAATCTTAGGGGCTTCAAAGAGGAGGAACATGTGCTTCAAGGCAGTTGTTTAGTGGTAGCTATATTTCATTATTGTTATATTTAATTACAACATTTTTCACAAATGAAAAATTAATTCATTTCTTAGACCCATGATTGGTGTATATATAACTATACTCTTATCTAAAACTCTAAATAGTTTTATATTTGTCTCTGGATCATACTAGATTGGTGGAGATGATCAATTGCACCAACGAAAAAATAGATGTTGACTTGTAGCATATGTTTTAATGGCATTTTGAGTTGAAACAAAAACTAAATATTTGGACAAGTTTACAAGCAAATGAAGTTAACAAGGGCTCATTAAAATTTAATGTTCTTGTGGTTAACTATACAAATATCAAACCTTATAGAGGTGCACATACAATTTAAATAACTAATTTGAATCATAAGAAGATGCAAACTTATGTAATTTAAAGGAATGGTTTTATTTATAGGAAGTCACATTATTATAATTAAAATAAAATGAATTCAATACCCTAACTGGATATTAAGAGACTAAATTGCCTACCTCCGAATATTTTTGTGTTTTTTTCACCGAATCGCCATGTTCTTCACTCTCTTATACAATCATGTTACTTAATGAAGAACAATCTTAAAGCATACACATTGTAAGAAATATGAAAACCAAGTTTTAACGCTGCAAATTACAAATACTCACTATGCAAATACATACTTACCACATTTCATAGTTGGGCATTGAATTTGACAAGACACTGAGTACCATCTCCATGACCATACATACGATATGATGGTATGAGATAAATAAAGTTGAGGCCAAAATATTTTGGTATCTTTTGCATCTAACACATTTATTGGAAAACGACAAATGTACATAAAGTATTATAGAATATACCACCGCCATCAAACTAATTACTACAAAGATGTATAGCAAATATAAGATTGAAGTGACACTGCGGTGGCCTTAATTGCAAGTGGTAATTGGTAGTAAGTGACAACCAAGTTGAAGTCGTTGTCATATGTCACGATCGATGAAAAGTTATTAATAATTTGAAATGAGCGAGAATATTGACATGTATTTAAAACTAAAACGGCTGATTTTTTACTTTGAACGCCATATTTGACAAGTTGTAATAAATTTTTCCCATCCTTTCTCACGTTCTAAAATATTTTACATTGTTTTCAATTAAAAACCTAAAAAATGTCTAAATGGGCGTCAAATTTAACCCCTAATCCTCACGACAAGATAGCGCGCACATGCTTTATGAATGACAATGCATGCATGCATACATGCTACGGGGGTGGGACATTTTAATCCCATCCTTTCTCTCAGATAGATAGGCACATGCTTTAGAATGCAAATTTAACCCATGATGCATGCATCGACATGATGCATGGTACATGCGCGGGGTGGGACCCACCTTGGTGGTGTCGAAATGGGTTTTTTTAATATATGTGTTTGAAAAAGGAATGTGGCATGCAACAACTTACTGCACATGACATGTATGATGGTTTGTATATGGGAGGTCATGGGTTTGAATCTCAAATTTTGTTAGGTTTGTGGTATACACACAATGAGTGTATACCACAAACTTGAAAAAATTTGTAAGGCATGAAAATGTGGGTCTCACCCGCGCATGTATGCATGCATGCCCCATGCAATCTCGTCTCTAGGATAATCGACTTTGTTTCATTTCATAAAGAATTGTAGGATGGGATCGAATGGTCATTTTTCGTTCTCGAGGATTCATCGTCATCAAAGTACATATCATAAAAAAACATCATGATTTTAATGAATAATTTTTTTTATTAATGAATGTTTTGGTAACTCTAAAAGAGGATATTAAAAGCTCTTGATGGGGATTTATGTAAGTTCATTAAAAGGGTTGTAGTTTAATGGTGAGGATGATGGCTTGTTAAGCCACCCCAAGACACAAATCTTTATAGATACTTAATATGGAGAGTCAAATGGATAGGCCCAGGATTGTTCCTTGGGTGATGTTGATGGATTAAATACCCATCATTCCCTAAGATAGTTCCTTGGGTGATTTTGATGGATTGGCTACCCATCATTCCTTGAATGAATTTGATGGATTAGATGCCCCCTAGTTGTAACTACTTATTCAAATGAAATATCATTCCATGGGTGAATTTGATGGGTTGGATGCCCCATAGTAGTTATTTCTACATAGCCAAAGGAAGCCTTTGGTACCATATACACTTACTCAATAAGTGTAGTTAATTGCGTGTTATGGATGTCCCATAGTTGTCATAAGAAGTTGTTGGTGAGAAAATTTGTCGGGTGGACAAATCTATGGACTTCTTGCCAACGCTTTGGGAATCTAAGTCCCTCTACTTGAACGATGCAAATCTATGTTTACAAGCGCATGCAAAAGTGGTTATCTATGGCGGCCTCATATGGTGACGATCATCCAACAGGGCACTCCACCGACCTTGTGGCAAAGCTAGCAATTGTTTGCTAGAGAGAACTTTCTTTAGAGAACAAGAAAGGGAGCGAGAAAAAAGGAGAGGGCTTAATGTTGTGGATAGAAAATCGAGTCCCACACTTCATGAGCTTACAAAAATGACAACCCTTTGGAAAGAGATTGCCTTCACAATATATAGAACTTGAAAATGACTCTTCATCTACCCCCAATGACCTTTCACATGCCTTTACACAACTTATGGCTTAGGAAAATATTAAGTCCATTTTTATAAAATAAAGGTGACTTATTACATTATAATCATAAAGTCACTTTTTAATTACATTAAAGGCATTATGAAAAAGTGCAACCCCAACAAAGAATTAGAAATGAGGAGAGAGAAAGTGGGGGGAAGAGAAAGAGAGAGAGAAAGAGAGATATACTTGAGGAGGAATGTTGATGAGGAAGAATCCGCCTCTGATGAAGTCCATTGATCCTTGCCAGATGATCCGATGAAACACTCCAATGTAGTGAACTTTAAATCCTTGAATGCTTTACACCATGAAAAACTCCTTTGGATGATGCACAAACACCACAAACTAAGTGTTTAAAACATTGTTGAATGATTCCATTAGTGACCACGAGCGCCACTCATGATAGTCCCCTATGAAAAGATTGAGGCTTGAAAACCAATCCTTCCATGATATTTTTGCAACATTGCCACGTTCGAATGACACAAATTTCTGATGAGAGATGCATTTAAACATGAAGAATACACCTTCCACAATATGAAACAATCACCTCAAACCATGAAAAACCACCACTCTTTTGATCCTATGATTTTCACATGTGAATGGAAACTGGAACAATCTATGAACTTGAATGACTTTCTTGATGCATTCATGACACTTGGGACACTTAATGCTGAATTTGGAAAAGACAACTTACTATTTTTAATAAGTGTAAAATTTTCACTTTCTTGATAACCTTGAATGAGTGAAGTTAGCTTTTGATTACCCCTTATGTATACTACTCCTCACCTAGATTGCTCTTTTTTGTGATGGATTACTAATAATACAAGTGTCCAAGCAAGACACTTACTATTTTTAATAATTGAAATTTTTACCATTTTCGCCTAATCGATCAATCACTCGAACCTCTATATGTCCTTGGTGCACATTGTCTTTGTCGTAATTACTTTTGGTGATGACTTACCAAAAATAGAAAGTGTCCATGTAGGAAGGATTACTATTTTTTGAAAGTGGTGTTTCGGGCCTTGAGTCATGATGAAACCAATTTTTCTGATATGGGTTTTTGCTCTTCAATGCACCTCTGAAATTTCAAGTCAAACCCGGTGTCTCTGGAAATGGAGATTTTAAATTTATAAATTTTTTTCATGCAGGAAACTTGGGGTTTCTTCAAAAAAAAAAATGTGCATTTTGCAAAAAATTTATTTTGGATTCTAATGTCCTATGAAAAATTGGATGATTTGTAAAAAAACAATTGATTCATATTGATTCACGTTTTTTGAGATATGAGAAATCTTTTCACTTAGAGGTTTCGAAGTCATTCTAGCAAAAAATTTTTTCATTTTTTTCTTCAAAAATTTCCATTTTTTTTTTTTTTTATTCTTTATGATCATGGAAAAAATGGAATCAATAAGTAGATCATGAAAATGGAATAAAGATTGATGGAAAATTTGGTAGAGTTTTGGACAGTGGGTGGAGAGATGGTGGGAGAATGAGCAAAAATGGCAAGTTCCGCTTTTAAATATTTTGAAAATGAAGAGAGGGGGTGGGGTGAATTTTTTTGTCCCCATTATCCCTTTGGTTTATGGAAAATAGGTGCATGAAAATGTCCTTTACCCTAATCATGACAAGTGTCGCATTTTTTTGTTGAGAAAGTGAAGGAGGGGGCTAAAAATAAGCACCTAGAGGTCGAAAAATGGTCATATGAGGAACCATGAATTCAAAAGGGGGTGGGGTGCATTTTATGTCCCTATTGTCCCCTTTTAAAGGGAAAAAGGTCTCAAAAATTCACCCTAGCCTCACAGTGACAAGTGGCATGCATGCGGGAGTAGTAGTTGGAGAGAGCAAGTCAAACTGGTCAAAGGAGCTTAAATGTGAGTCACCGGGTCATATGGGTGACCAAAAGGCTAAATGGGGGGGAGGGAACAATTTTTGCACCTCATTTCCATTTTTTGTTAAGGTGAAATAGGGACATGAAATTGCACCTTAACCTCATCTTAACACGTGTCCAAGTGTGAAAATGGCTAAGTACCGAAGAGTGTACCTTGAGAGCCGACTTGTGAAGGTCATAACTTGAGCTCCGGATGAGTTTTGGGTGCTTCATTATATGATTTTTCATGAAAATGAAATTTTGAGAATAATGGTGAGGTTAAAAGACTTTATTATGACTGAAAAACCCTAAAATTTATCCTTTTTTCTTGGGATTTCCCATTGTGCATGGAAAAGAATGAGATGGCTCGAAAAATGCATGGTGCTTGAAGATGATATTTTTTCCACCATGTGGGGACTAAAATATATTTCCAATGATATATTTTTGGCTTAACTCATTCTGGAGCTCTCAAAATCATTCCTTGAAGATCAGGTAATTTTTTTTTGGTGCAAGCTCCTTAGGCCTCAAAAACCAACTTTTGTGAATTGGCTCCTAAACCTCCGAAACTTCCAGAATTTTCCTAAATCAGTTCCTTGATGTTTTGGAATCTTAAATACACCTCCATGATGAATATAGTATCCTCCATTCCACTCTGATGATGATGCACTTCTTAGAAAGGCTGATGAAAGCCCCTTCTAAGTATGCTTGAAAGCTTACTTTGAAAACCATTGCTCCAACATACTTGAATGATTTTTATTTTCCTAAATCACCTAGGGGAACTATGATGACACCATTCATAGATGGGATCTTAAGGAAATACTAGACTTGACACTGAGGGGTAGGTTGATCTGGGGGTGTCTGGAAAGGTATGACATGAATTTTGACACTAGGGTATAGTTGTCCTATTTTTCGGGTGAATTTTTCCCATGCAAAAACATGACAACAACAAGCTGGCTCTAGCTTGGGGACATTATGGATCAAGTGTAGTGAGGACATGACATGAGAAATCCCAGAATCTCAAATTTTAGAATGACTAGTGCCTTATCCATTGGGCTATACAGAGTCACTCAAATAGATAGCTAGAAGGAGTACACACACACACGAAAGGAAAAAACACACACACACACGGAAAGAAATAACACACAACAATGGAGAAAGGAAACACACACCTAAATCACCTATGGTACAACAATGGGGGACAAACCCATTTCACGGAAGAAATTTTCTTTTAGAGGTTACCCCGAGTGAAAGAGTAATAAGTGTGAATGATGATGTTCGTGAAGCCATTGAATGGTTCAAGAAAGTAGCCTCCTCTCCTCAACTGCTTATGAAATCCATGTGCTTTCACACTTTCTGTACTTTGTAGGAGTGGAATACATGAGCTTTTTAATGCTTGAGGCCTTCACTCAAAAATTCCATTGCTTTCATTTTCTTTGAAATCCATTTCAAATGCCAATTGTCTTCCATGTTCACCCACATTGTTGATTCTTCATTTAACATCTCATTGTCGCTCCAAGGCTGGTTTTTTTTTAATTTTTGAACATCTTGAGTTCCCTTCTTTTCCACATTCATGTTTCATTGAGAACCTTTTCCTTAGATGCTTTGAATTAACCTTTGTTATATTTTTATGAAGTATTTTGAAATTAGGTGAGGAATCATACACAACCTCATGCCTATCTACATGGCCATAGCTTGAATTAAGAGGTCGAGACTCATCTTGGGATCTTTTGTACCTCTTTCTGCATCCAATATTTCCTGTACCAAATCCTTCTTTGAAACTTCTGAGAGCTCACCTTTACCTTTTTTCGAGAAATCTTCATTCTTAACTTTAAGGAAACCATTGGGAGGGATCACTTCATCATCTCGAGGCTCATTACATTCTATCACTTCTTTTTATGGAGGAGTCTCAACTTTGGGGACCTCGAAATCTTTCTTCAACTTCTTCATCCCATAGAGAAATCTTCCTCTTCAAATGGAAAGGAAAAACTCAAACTTTCTTCATCATTACATCATCACTCATTGGCTCATGAAGGACATCAGGTTCTTCACCTTTCTTTATTCATCATGACCATCCTTTTAAAATCAATTGAGATCCTATAATGGATTCATGCTTGTCTTGTGCAAATCCATAGCTTGCATCAAGAGTTCAAGATTGAGCTCGAGGTCTTTTTTTTTCTTATGCAACTCTTAGAGATCTTGCACATAGATTTTCTTTCAAACCATTCGAGGGCTCATCACAAATTGGCTTTGTTTCTTCATGGATGACATGACATGATCAAGGAGTCTTCATCTTCAAATGGGAATGAGAATATCTCCTCTTTTCATGGGTGAAGCATGTAAGCTGATTTTTCCACTTATAATCATCAAGAACCATTTCCTTTTCTTCATGGCTTGCATCATCTAGAAACTCAAGGTCTATCCTCTTGTAACTCAAAGTTCCTCAATGCTTCTTCAAGATCCATACCCCTTTGGGAAGAGATACTTGGTCCTATCAAGATGGGAATCTCATCCTCCTCTTTAGTTGTTACAAAATGATTCATCCTCCTACTATCTTGATACAAGATGTTGGCTCTGGGCTTCCTGAATTTCACACCATATATATCTCATCTTCTTCACAGGAAGAAACTTCTCCATATCTCCTTTGACTGGTATGGTTGTAAGACCAATTCATCTGAATTTTCCTCCCAAGTCTCGACAAAAGCTTTACCTAACAACATTCCAAAATTTTCGAGATGTCACTACCAAAATAGTCATCAAATATTTTTATCTGGAAATTTAGCAAGAGCCACTTGCATCTTTGATCTTCCCTACAAGTGGGACTTCTTTTGACTCCATGGAGTAACAAGAGCCACTAGGGTGGAGTCATGGTGAGTTTGAGAGATTTGGTGACCTTCACAGGCATTACATTGTTAGAGGCACCTAAATCTATTATGTAATTGTTCAATACATATTCTCCAATGAGAAGGAGACATAGAAAGGGTTGACCTTATCGATCTTTGATGCACTCAAAGAAAGCATGTTCTATGATGGAGGTGTAGGTGGGTTTGGTAGTAGTCCTTTAGAACTAGGGGTCACAATATTGGGTTTTGAACTACCACTCTTGATATATGGACAAATATCTCAAATTATTTGGGATGAGTCCGCAAATATTTAGTTTCAAAAATCTACACTTTGGTTTTGTTTGCATGTTCAATGATGTCAAAAGGAGAAGATGTAGAAAGGGGGATGAAGGGGACTTACTTTTGGAGTTAGGATATGTTTGGAAGTAGGGGTAGATGTTTGGGAATGAAGAAGGGTTTTGAAAGGTACACTAGGAACTTTTGAAGAACTAGATTTTGCATAAGAGAAGATTTAGAGTTAGAAGAAGCATTGGAAGACTTACTTGGAATAATGGGTGACCTCCCACTTGTCACAGGATCAGGTTTCTCCAATGGACTCCATGCAAGGTGGAAGAGGAGATCCTGACTGATTATTTTGTTTTGTGGAGTCACCACAGGAGGATATTCATCTTTCTTTTTCTTTGCAGTAGTGGAGGAGATGTTCCCTTTTGAGACTAGGAGAATGAGTAAACACAACACATGAGAAAATGGTGCCTCTTCACCATCATCATCTTCACTCCTTGAGTGATATTCAATGAGGCCATTTTGAGTGTCACCACCCACTTCTTCTATCTCTAGGAAATTACCACCTTCACTTTCTTATTTGAGTCCTTCTTCATCCTCTTGAATTCTACAACTTGCATTGATGGGTGGAGGATCCTCCAAGAAAGCCTTCGGGGTGCTCCTACAATCTGATTTTATTATTTCTTTGAGGAGATACTCATTAAAAATTTCCCTCTTCAATGATGCCATTTCATTTTCCAATTTTTGCAAGAATGGATCCATTCTCTCATCTCCAAGATGTTGAGCCTTACCCTTTGAAGGGTTCTTGATCTTTCTAGATAGGATGAGATCATCATCAACTTCAATGGCCATCCTTTGTGCTTCTACTAGATTCCTTAGTTGAACCCTTTGTAGGAAGAATCCTACCTCTGGTGATTGAGCATTAATGAAGAATCTTTTGACATTGTTTTTAGATGGTGAATCATCTTTCTAGTATCCTATGACAAACAACCAGTCGAAATGGGCCACATGAAGTCTCTCATAGTTTCATTTGATTCTTTCTTCATTTGTTCCAATTGAACAAGAAGATATCTTGATAGTCCTCAATAGATTTGAATATTTCTTCAAACTTGGTACTTGATGTCATTCCAACAAGTGATTGATCTAGTGGGCAGGAGGTAGAACCATTTCTATTACTTTTTCTTGGAGAGATTCCACAAACAATCTTATGGAAACATCTTCATGTTTGACTCCAAGAATCCACATGATGTGGTGAAGGTGGTGATGTGTTCTTCAAGAATTTGTGTGTCATCACCTTTGAACTTTGGAAAGTTCTTGTGGGAACTTGTTGGTAGATTGTGAAGAGGTGGTGTGAGAGAAAGTGGCCTATATTCCTTCCCCATGGAACAATGGGTTGAGGTCTTTCTACTTCATCTGCCATTGTTGTTTTTGTTTCCACTTGGCTCTTGCTTCTACAAATTCTTCTTCAAATCCTTCTTATGGTTTTCTTCTTCTTCACTCATGGAACTCAATGCTCAATGGTGGTTGAAAGATGGGAGAATTTGTAGGGGGTATCAACAGGTGTTTGAATGGGATTACCAGGAGTACCACTTGAAGACTCGGATGGGGATGAGGCTTGAGAAAAGTAGTATGGATTATCTTTGATTTTCTTGTTGGATTTTTACAAAGCCTCAAAAGTGGGATCAACAACTCCTCTCAATCTATTCAACATGGTATATCTCTTTTTCAGCTAGTTTTTGGAAATCTTGCAATAGAATATGAAAAAGGACACTATGGAATATGAAAGGTCACTTTACAGGAACAAACAACAGTGTGTCTTTTAACAATGGATTTTAATAAATCTTTTTTTTTTTTTTCAATTTTTTTTTTTTTATTTTTGGAATATTTTGATTTTTTATTTTTGGATCTTGTGATCATATTTTGGGTAGATATGTTGCAAGTTGAGCCCTACGGTGGAAACCAAATGCTATTGGTGAGAAACTTTGTTGGGTGGAAAAATATATGGACTTCTTGCCAATGCTCTTGGGAATCTAAGTCCCTCTACTTGAACGGTGCAACTCCATGTTTACATGCGTGTGTGAAAATTATTTTTTGTGGTGGCCTTGTGGTCGAGGATCAAATAGGGCACTCCATTGAACTGCATGGAAAAGCTAGAAATTACTTACTAGAGAGGAATTTGCAAGAGAATGGGAAAGGGAGTGAGAAAATGGGAGAGGATTAATGTTGTAGGTAGAAAATCAGAGTCCTACACCCATTAATCGGAAAACTTCAACACACGTAAATTTAAGAAGAAACAATTAAGCCATACAACAAGACCAGATAAGATTCAATGAACACAAAGTCTCAATTAAACCTCAGTCAAAAAAGGAAGAAACTCCTTCTCTTTTATTGAAGCTTGAGAAAAATTGTACATGGAAGAGTGGGAAGAATGTAGGAAATGGGAAGTGGAAGAAAATTAGCTATCTCTTTGTTCCTTCACAAGAATCACTCTCTCATGAGCTTACAAAAATGAAAACCCTTTGGAAAGATATTGCCTTTACAATTTATAGAACTTGAAAATGACTCTTCATCTACCCCTAATGACCTTTCACATGTCTTTTCACAACTTATGACTTAGGAAAATATTAAGTCCCTTTTTATAAAATAAAGGTGACTTATTACATTATAATCCTAAAGTCACTTTTTAATTACATTAAAGGCATTATGAAAAAGTGCAACCCCAATGAATAATTAGAATGAGGAGAGATAAAGTGGGGGAAGAAGAGAAGAGAGAAATAGGGGAGAAAGACTTGAGAAGGAATGTTGATGAAAAAGAATCCGCCTCTAATGAAGTCCACTAATCCTTGCAGATGATTTGATGAAACAATCCAATGTAGCGAAATTTGAATCCTTTAACACTTCACACCATGAGAAAAATTCTTTGGAGGATGCATGGACACCACAAACTAAGTGTTTAAAAACATTGTTTAATGATTCCATTGGTGATTACGAGTGTCACTCATGACTTGTCCCTCTCGAAGATATTGAGGATTGAAACCAATTCGACATGATTCTTCATAACATTTCCATGTTCGAGATGACACAAATTTCTTCTGAGATGATGCATTTGAACACTGAAGAATACCCCTTCTGCAATATGGAACAATCACCTCAAACCATGAAAAACCACCACTCTTTTGATCCTCTGGTTGCACTCGTGAATGGGAAACTGGAACAATCTTGTGAACTTGAATTTCTTGCTTCTTGGGACACTTTACTACGCTGGAAAAGGAAACTTACTATTCTTAGTAAATGTCAAATTTTTATTTTTGATCCCACCGAGTTAAGTTAGCTCTTTCAATTTCCCCCGTGTATACTACTCCTGCCTAGATTGCTCTTTTGTGATGACTGGCTAATAATGGTAAGTATCCAAACAAAAATGTATGATTTTTAGTAAGTGGAAATTTTTAACACTTTCGACACTGATCAATGAATCTGAACCTCATGATGTCCTTGGTGCACATGGTCTTTGTCGTAATTGCTTCTGGTGATGACTTGCCAAAAATAACAAGTGCCCGTGTATGAAGGCTTAATATTTTTTGGAAGTGGGTTTTTGGGTGTTGATTCACGATGAAACCATATTTTCGATATGGGGATTTTCTCTTTAGTACACTTTTGAAATTTCAAGTCTACCTGGTGCCTAGAAATGGAGATTTTAAATTTCAAAAATTTTCGCATGGGAAACTAGGGTTTCTTCACTGTAAAAAATCAAGGGCATGTTTATGAAATATTTCAATTGGATTCTAATGGCCTTTGAAAATTTGGATGATAAAAAAATACCATATCAATCTGTGTACCAATTTTCAAGTTACAAAGATTTTTCAATTTGTGAGTTCAAAGACATTTAGTGAAGAACGACTGGAGCCTTCAAAAATCCATGTTTTTCTTATTTTTATTCTTTTGACATTGGGAAAATGGTAAAAATGGGTAGAGCATGAAAATGGTGGAGGGATATTCGATGGAAAATTTGGCAGATTTTTGGGAGCAGGCAGAGAGATGGTGGGAGAATGAATGAAAAATGGCAAGTTCGCTTTTAAAGCTTTAAAACGAAGAGAGGGGTGGGGCAGCGATGCGGGAGCATCATATTAATTCAGGTGATTAGGGGCCTTAGAGGCATATTTAAACATGATCATTTCATTGTAGGTGTCTTTCATTCATTTTGTATGTGTGGAAAATAGATGTAAGTGTTCAAGTCTAATATGTAAACCTTAAAGGTAATAGAGGGTAAATTAGTTGTTTTAGGCCTAATCAAGCCTATAAAGGCATGTAGTGAGTTTTCATGAGTTTTAAATGGTTGAAAATGAGTTTAAAAAAGAGATTTGGAGATAAGTTCAACCTATTCTAAGTTTAGTCAGGTGGTTGAGCACTCCAGGAGCTAGGAAGCTCAATTTAGTAGGCTACGCTAGTGAGGAGGAGAGAATTATTCGAGAAATTGAATCATGGAATATGATTCAAAAGAATTTAATGAAGGCCTAAAATGAATAATAAGAGAATATGTTTGTGTTATAGGTAATAGAGCTTCTGGTTTGTATGTTTCTTGTTGTCTTACATGAATTCTATTAAACCATTTGTCAAGCCGAGAGGTGAAAGCATAACCATCACCATGGGAGAGTTTTTAGATCTCTGTGAATGCATGGGGAGTTGAATGAGGATAAGAGAAGTGTCTTCAACTTTTTCTAGCTTTTGAAACTTTGGAATTTATCTTGTAGCTCTTGATTTGTGCTCGAAGCTTAAACTAGGGTAAGCCATAATAGAAGTTCCAACCTTCCAATTCTAATGAAATTTGGAGGAGAGATATTTTTGATGATATATAGAATTATACCAAACCTCAAGATCCAATTCACACATTTGGAAAATATATAGTGAAAAATATAGTCGAGACCATGACAATGCACACGATTTAAGACAGTTTGGATAAGAATTGAGTTACATGAAGGGTACATACTTGAAGTCAAGCCACCAAACCTTGTATACATCATCTTAGTAACACTCTAAGGTGAATCCATGATAATTCTGGTGATATTCTAACTACAAATGTGCACGCATGTTTTGTAGGTAAAACAAACCTAATTTGCATGATAGGTTACAAAGCAAGTATAATTTGGTACAAAGTAATAGTACTAGAATATTGACATGTGAAAGAGCTTGATAAAGGGTCACTAGAACACCAATATCTTTAGAAGTTTTTTTAGAAAAAGTGATATTCATTAGCATTTATATGTCGGGGGCTACAAGGCCATGAGACCCAATGGAGAGAATTAGGCTTTAATGTAAACATATGACCAAAATAGTAGTTTGAACACCTTGTAATAAGTTAGAAAAGTGTCTTAGAACAAATGAGAGGGGTAAATTGTATGTTGGTTTGAACATATAGATACAAATAATCCCATCTAGATCCTTATATGGAGAGATAGGGTAAATGAATGTTTGAAGTACTTTGATAATAAAAGACATATAATTATTGTGAAAGGTATACAAAGATAATGTCTAGATGGAAATGAAGGCTATTGGAATAATGGAAACTTAACCTAGAGAAAAGGTAAACCTATTTCATCCTTGTTTTGATATACAATCCAAATCTCAATACAAATATATGTGTGTAGCAAGATGTGTCTAAAGATGTTGGAGCAAAGTAGATTGTGTTAAGAAGTATACTAAGATGATCCTCAATGCAAGAGTAATGTGGGTCAAGAAATAAGGTAAGACCTCAATGTTTGAAGACACTTAGAGTGAAAATCACTATAAGACCTACACCATTTTGGTATCAGAGTATAGACTCTAATTAGAGTAGATGAATATTTAAGATATTTTAAGCATTTGTGATTGATTGATAGTGTGAGTGATTGTGACAACATGGAAAAAGGAGGAAAGACATCATTGCATGACATTATTAATCTAATATGGGAGGGAGTAATGAATAAGATGGAAAATATGATGCATGAGATCAAGTGATTTGGGAGTAAGGATGAAAAAATGGAGACATTGTGTTCAGGTATGGAAAAGGTAGCTGATAGAAGTAATGATCAGAAACATGGCGAGTCATTGTTGTTAAGAAGAGTACTTCTACAATAATAACAAGATAAACCATAGGATCTATTCTGCAGGAGGAGTTTATTCAGGACAAGATGTAAGAAAAAGGAAAGGTATGTCAAGTAATTATTGATAATGGAAACACTAATAATATTGTGTCTGAGGAAATGGTTAGTAAATTGGGTTAAAAAGACTAGTACATCCTACACCTTACAAAGTTGCATGGGTTAGGAAGAACCATCAAATTCTTGTAAATGAGCAATGTAGAGTACCTTTTAAGATTGGGAGTTTGCATGATGAGGTGTTATGTGATATCATGCCTATGGATGTATGCCATCTACTCCTAGGCAGGCCATGGTAATATGACAAGAAGGTAATCTATAATGGTAGGTTGAATAAATGTTTTCTAACAAAGAATAGAATAAAAGATTCTTTAGTGCCTTTAATGGATCGAGATGCAGGTAAGGAAAAGAGAAGCATGGTGTTTGGTGTAAAGGATTTTGTGGAGAAAGATAAGATTCAAATACATGCATTCATGAGGGAACCATTGAAGAAGGAAGAAAAGGTGAGTGTGTCCTTGAAAGGACAAGATGAAGGCAAAATTGATGATAAAATGAAGCAGTACCAAGAAGTACAAGTGAAGGTTGAAGAACAAGCCCAAACAAGGCTTAGAGATACCAAAAAGGTCATGAAAGAGAAAGAAGAATCCCAAAAGAATCAAACAAGTCACCCGGTTGAAGGTGACAATGGAAAATTGCAGAGTAATGGTGAGAAGGATAGAGTGTGGGACTGGATCCTAGAAGATCTTATGAAATATCATGAAGATGAAAAAGATGAAAAGACACAAAAAGTGTCATAGAAGTTGGTAAGTCATTTGAAAGATCAAGATAGAGAAGGAGAGGAGAGCAGACAACAATAAAAAAGGAAACAAATGGAAAAGCAATAGGGGACATCCAAGAAGTTCAAGAAACAAAGGAGGATCAGAAATTCAAGTTGAATGGGAAACCTAAAAAACAAAGTAATTATAGTAAGGGAGTCATGAAACAAGAAATTATAGGTTGGAAAAGTTAAGGATCATCTTCGATGTTGATAGAATCCAAATGGAGTCAGGAAAAGAAGACATTATGTGATGACAATCATAGAATAAGCAGAGGTGTTCAAGAATATATAAGAAGAGAAAGTGCATGTCAGATAACAAAAACAAACTATGTTGATCAGATATTGGACAAATTTGCAGATTTGAGCATGAATGCAAACCACAAGGAAGTTAAGGAGAAAGCAAGGATCAAGGAGATGTTACAAGCAACCATGATGGATAACAAACCTCAAGCTTTGATAAATAACCCATTCATTTTAGTTATGTTTACAGGTGAGCATAGAGATATGGACAATTCCAGATGTCACTATGAGAACATGAGACAAACATGGCATGAGGAACAACTTTTAAAGATGGGAAAAGGAGAGGAAATTCAAATATGGAAGGTGTGAAAACAATGTCAAGACCAGTTTTCAGATGGTCAATGAAGAAACAAAAGAAATATTTTAAAGAATTATTGAGACAAGTTGGTAAGATGTGAGAGAAGATGCAACAAGCTATAAGCAAGGAGAAGATTCAAATGAAATGATTATGAGGAGTGTAACACAACCAAGAATCAAGGAGTAGACTTAAAGAACTTAAATAGTTCATATGGTTGTTGGTGAGTCAAAATAGAGTATCAAGGAACATGAGGTTGTACATAGAACTAAAGAGCAACAATGAAAGCCTAACACAAGCAAGGAAGTAGATAGAGGGTCAAATCAACCTTCTAACAAAACAAAAAGGTACATATAACCTTACTTATGAGCATATTTTCAAGTTTCAAGAAGAGATCAAGTTGAATACACAAATAATAAGGTTTAGGGACAATAATGCATTGAAAATAAGGTAGGAAAAGAGTTTCATAAATGGGAAGGACACTAAAATATCCGTTAGGGGGTATGAGCATCTGCATGAAGAGCATATGAGGAAGAATATGGAGTAGTTCAAGCTAGTAATCAATCAACAAGAGTTTAAGGAGGCCAATTTGAAGTCTAAGAACCTAAGCTACATGCAAGATGTGCATATATGCAAGATGAATATGATCCCATATGTTGTAATGCATCAAGAGACAATCATAACAGTCTAATGAAGGATGATAAAATCAGAATTTCACAATACATTACCTACGAACATCATGGTTGAACACCTGTGTCTTGGTCAAAGTGGATATAGGGAAAACTCAAAATTGTAAGTAAAGAGAGCTATAGAGTCTTCGAGTAGTGAGGGAAGACTAGGTAAAAGAAGTAAACTCAGGTGCATATGGCCTCATACAGTGTTAGAATCATACAAGAAGCAATTCATGGAAGAGAACAAAGTGAGAGATGAAGTTATGAGTGAATTAGAGGGCATTAAGAAGCATGAGATAAAAGTTGGCAAGAAACAACATCTTGAAGAAGACACTATAAAACAGATTGGTAAACCTTGTAAAAGTGGAAAAAATGATGGAACAATACCTATCTATAGTCAAGGAATAATGGAAATCTTGATACAAAGGAAGAGTCGGATGGAATAAAACTTAGCACAAGGTCAAGACAAACAAAGTATCTTCAATGATAAAGGAAAGGGTGAAAATAATCAAGAGGAATTCAAAAATAATGAAAGTAACACCAATATAGTGGATGGAATCAATAACAATAGTCAGGTACAATGGTATAAAGGAGTATCTAAAGAATCAAGAGGAGAATTCAAAAACCTACCTTTAAGTCTAGAAGACTTCAGTTTCATCAACAAGGTTAAACAAGCCTATGTGAGAGCTCGATATGAAAAACAAAGGAAGATGGTGTTGAGTCAAGATAAGGGAGTGATTGAACATTACTTTGCTGAGAATATTGTTGATAATGGAGAGGACCATGATGAGTCAAGGGCAGTCCTAAGAGAGAGTGAAGAAGAAGTGAGTATAAGCAAGACAATAATCATGAAATCCATAGAGAAAGAGTGTAAGGAAAACCTCAAATTGGAGGAATAACTTATGAAAGAAAAGTTAAGGAGAATGAGTATCCAACTTATATGGTATAGATACAACAATCCCAACAAGAAGATCAATCCAAAATTAAAAGTAGGGAGCCAAGTGCTAAATCATAATCAAATTGGAAGAGGAAAAACTCAAGTTCTAGGATGTTCTTTCTCTTAGGCGGGTAGTATGATGCAAGAGCATCATAGTCAGTTAGATGATTAGGGGCCTTAGAGGCATATTTAAATATGATCATTTCATTGTAGGTGTCTTTCATTCATTTTGTATGTGTGTAAAATAGATGTAAGTGTTCAATTCTAATATGTAAACCTTAAAGGTAATAAAGGGTAAATTAGTTGTTTTAGGCCTAATCAAGCCTATAAAGGCATGTAGTGAGTTTTCATGAGTTAGAAATGGTTGACAATGAGCTTGAAAAATAGATTTGGAGATGATTCCAACCTATTCTAAGTTTAGTCCAGTGGTTGAGCACTCTTAGGAGCTAAGAAGCTCATTTTAGTAGGTTAAACTAGTGAGGAGGAGAGAATTTTTGAGAAATTGAATTATGGAAGATGATTCAAAAAAATGTAATGAAGGCATGAAATGAATATTAAGAGAATATGTTGGTGTTACAAGTAATAGAGCTTCTGGTTTGCATGTTTCTTGTTGTCTTACATGAATTCTATTTAACCCTCTATCCAGGCCGAGAAGTGAAAGCATAACAGTCACCATGGGAGAGTTTGTAGATCTTTGTGAATGCATGGGAATTTTAAGGAGGATAAGAGAAGTGTCTTCAATTTTTTTGTAGCTTTTGAAACTTTGGAATTTGTCATGTAGCTCTTGATTTGTGCTCTCGAGCTAAAACTATGGCAATCCATAATAGAAGTTCCAATAATCCAATTCAAATGAAATTTGGAGGAGAGCTTTTTTTTTATGAGGTGTATAAGTATAAAAAACCTCAAGATCCAATTCACATGTGTGGAGAAGATATAGTGAAAATAATCAGTTGTGTGATGATACACATTTTGAATAAGAATTGAGTTGCATGAATGGTAAATACTTGGAGTCAAGCCACCAAACCTTGTAGACATCATCTTAGTGACATTCCTAAGGTGGATCCATGAGAATTTCAGTGAGATTCTAAATGCAAACGTGTAATGTCATGTTTAGTAGGCAAAACATACCTAATTTGCATGATCGGTTACACAACAAGTATAATTTGGTACAAAGTAGTAGTACCTGGAATCTTGGCATGAGAAAGAGCTTGATAAAGTGTCACTAGAACACCAATTTGTTTGGAAGGTTGTTTCAGAAAAGGTGATATTCATTAGCATTTATATGCCGGGAGGGCTATAAGGCCATGAGACCCAATGGAGAGAAATAGGCTTTAGTGCAAACATATGACCAAAATAGTAGTTTGAACACCTTGTAATAAGTTATACAAGTGTCTTAGAACAGTTGAGAGGGGTAAAAACCTCAATTTTGATTTGAGCATCTAGATACAAAGAATCCCATCTAGATCCTTGTATGGAGAGATAGGGTAAATGCATGTTTGAAGTACTTTGATAAAACAGGGCATAGAATGATTGTGAAAGGTATGCAAAGATGATGTATATAAGGAAATGGAGGCTATTGGAACAATGGAATCTTAACCAAGAGCAAAGGTAAATCTATTTCATCCTTGTTTTCATATGCAAGCCAAATCTCAATGCAAACATATGTGTGTAGCAAGATGTGGGCAAAGATGTTGGAGCAAAGTAGATTGTGTTAAGAAGCATACTAAGATGATCCTTAGTGCTAGAGTAATGTGGGTCAAGAAAGAAGGTAAGACCTCAATGTTTGAAGACACTTAGAGTGAAAATCACTATAAGACCTGCACTATGCAAATTTTTGTGTCCCACTATCCCTTTAGTTTGGGGATAATAGATGCACAAAAACGCACCTAATCCTGGTGTTTCCAAGTGTCGCATGTTTATTTGTTGAGCCAAGTGAAGGGGGCTAAAAATAAGCACCTGGAGGCTGAAAAATGGTCATATGAGTAACCATGAAGTAAAAATGGGGTGGGGTGAATTTTATTGTCCCTATTGTCCCCTTTTAAAAGGAAAAGGTGCTCAAAAATGTGCCCTAGCCTCACAATGAAAAGTGGCATGCATGCGGGAGTAGTTGGAAGAAAGCGGAGTCAAACTTGTAAATGGAGCTTAAAGGTGAGCACCAAGTCATATGGGTGACCAAAAGGCTAAGTGGGAGGAGGACACAATTTTGTGCACCTTATGTCCCTTTGGTAAGGTGCAATAGGGACATGAAATTGCGCCTTAACCTCATCTTGACATGTGTCTAGGTGTGAAAATGGCTAAGTACCAAAGAGCGTACCTTGAGAGATGACTTGCGAAGGTCATAACTTGAGCTCCCAAAAGATTTTTCAGAACTTCCTTGTATGATTTTTCATTGAAATGACATTTTTGAAGAATTTTGAGGTTTCCAAGACTTTATTTTTTCTGAAACACCTATAAATTTTTCCTTTTTTCTTGGGATATTTGATGCATGAAAAGAATGAGATGGCTTGAAAAGTTCAAGGTGCTTGAAGATGTTTTTTTTTTCCACCATGTGGGTGACTAAAAGATATTTCCAATGATATTATTTTGGAACCATAACTCATTTCGAAGCTCTTAGAATCGTTCCTTGAAGATCATATGCTTTTTTTGGTGCAAGCTCCTTATGCCTCAAAAACCAACTCTCAGTGACCTATCTCCTAAACCTCCGAATCTTTCTAGATTTTCCTTGAATAATTCATACAATTATCTGGACTCTTAAATACACCTCCATGATGAATATAGGTCCTCCATTCTACTCTGATGATGATGCACCTAGCTTAGAAAGGCTGATGAAAGCCCCTTCTAAGTGTGTTAGGAATCTTACTTTGAAAACCATTTCTCCAACATACTTGAATGATTATGCTTGTTCCTAAATCACCTAGGGGAACTGATGACACTATAGATGGGATCTTGGAAGGAAATAATATAATTGAAAATGAGGGATAGGTTGATCTAGGGGTGTTTGGAAGGGTAAGACTTTAATTTTTTAACACTAGGGTACAATTGTCCTATTTTCGGTGAATTTCACCCATGAAAAACACATGACAACACTTGGCTTTAGCTTGGGGACACATTAAGGATCGAGCGTAGTGAGGAAATGAAATGAGAACTCTCAGAATCTCAATTTATATTGATTGATGCCTTATCCATTGGGCTACACAAAGTCACTTAAACATATAGCTAGAAGAAGCAAACACACACACACACACACACACACACACACACACACACACACACACACACACACACACACGAAAGTATAAAACAACGCACACCATGCAGAAAGGAAATAATGTACACAACAAGAAATTAAAACACACACCTAAATCACCTATGGTAAAATGTGGGGAAAACTGCTTTCACGTAAAATTTTCTTTTCGAGAGGTTAACTCGAATAGTTAAGCTGTGAATGATGATGATCCAAAACCATTGACTGGTTTGAGAAAGTATCCTCTTCTCCTCAACTACTTATGAAAGCCAAGTGCTTTCACACTTGCCTGTACACTTTGGAGGAGTTGGACTACATGAGATTTTGGTGCTCGAGGCTTCACTCGAGAGAGTCCATTGCTTTCATTTTCTTTGAAATCCATTTCATAGTGCAGTTGCCTTCCATACTTACCCACATCGATGGTTATTCATTTAGCATCTCATTTCCATTCCAAGGCTGGTTTTTGTTTGAATTTATTGAATATCTAGAGTTCCCTTCTTTTCCACAACCTCATGCCTATTCTACATGGCCATAGCTTGAATCAAGATGTCGAAACTTAGCTCAAGATCTTTTGTACCTCTTGCCACATCCAAGATTTATGGTACCAAATCCTTCTTTGAAACTTCTGAGAGCTCACCTTTACCTTTTTTTGAAGAATATTCATTCTGAAATTCAATGAAACAATTGGGAGGGATCACTTCATCATCTCAAGGATCTTACAGTCTATCATTTTTTGGTCTCGAGGAGTCTCAACTTTGAGGATTTCAAAACATATTTATTCAAATTCTTCATCCCATAGAGAATCTTCCTCTTCAAATGGAAAGGAGAAAAATTCATCTTCATCATTACATTCATCACTAATTAGCACATGAGGGACATAAGGTTCTTCACCTTGCTTTATGTCGTTGTGACCATCCTTTACCTTAGTTGAGAAAATATAATTAGGCTCATGCTTTTCTTGTAAATCCATATCTCCTATCAATATTTTGAAACCGAGCTCGGGGTCTTTTTTTCTTGTAGCTCTTAAGAGTTTTTACATGGATTATTCCTTCAAACCATTCGAGGGTTCATCATAAGATGGATTTTTATCTTCTAGGTGACATGATCAAGGAGTCTTCATCTTTGAATGGGAATGAGAATAATTCTTTGTCACAGTTTATATGTAATTTGATTTCCATGCTTGTAACTCATCAAAACCATTTCCTTTCTTCCTTGCTCGCATCATCCACCAACTCAGGGTCTATCCTCTTGCAACTCAAATTTCCTCAATGATTCTTCAAGATCCATACCACTTTGGGAAGATATAATTTGTCCTATCAAGATGAGAATCTCGTCCTCCTCTTCAATTGTCACAAAATGATTCATCCTCCTAGTATCTTGATACAAGATATTGGCTCATGGGTTCCCTTTTGCATTGTACATCTCATCTTCTTATGAGGAAGAAATTTCCCTATATATACTTTGAATGGTATGGTTTTGCAAGACCAATTAATCTAAATTTTCCCTCCCAAGTCTCGACAAAAGCTTCGACCTAACAAAATTCCAAAATTTTCTGAGATGTCCGTTACCAAAATAGTCATTGACATTTTTTATCTGGAAATTCAACAAGAGCCATTTGAGCATATTTGATCTTCCCTACAAGTGGGACTTTGTTTGACTCCATGGAGTAAAAAGAGCCACCAAGTGGAGTCACAGAGAGTTTGAGAGCTTTGATGACCTTCACATGCATTACATTGTCAGAGGCACCAAATTCTATAATGCAATTGTTTAATATGTATTCTCCAATGAGAAGGGATACATAGAAAGGATTGACCTTGTATGTCTTTGACACACTCATGGAAATCATGTTTTGTGAGGGAGGAATAGGTGGGTTTGGGAATATGCCTTTAGAGGTGGGGGTCACAGATATGGGATTTGAAATACCATTGCTGGTATGTCAGAAAAATCTCTCAAATTACTTAGGATGAGTCCGTAGATATTTGGTTTTAAAAATCAACACCTTGGTCTTGTTTGCATGTTTAACGTAATGAAAATGAACAGATATGGAAAATGGGAATGAAGGGATTGTTTTTGGAGTCGAGATAGGTTTGGAAGTAGGGGTAAATGTTTGGGGAACAAAGGGTATTTTCAAAGGCACACTAAGAACTTTTGAAGAACTATATTTTACAGGAGAATATTTAGAGTTAGAACTGGAAGAAGCATTGGAAGACTTACTTGGAATAGTAGGTGACCTCCCACTAGTAAATGAGGCTTAGGTTTCTCTAATGTGGAATCCATACAAGGTGGAAGTGGAGATCCTTAATTGATTATTTTGTTTTTAGAGTCACCACATGAGGATATTCAATCTTATTTTTCTTTGCATCAGTGGAGGGAGATGTTCCTTTTTGAGAGGGAAAGTGAGTAAACACAACACACGAGAAACTCGGTACCTCTTCACCATCATCATCTTCACTCCTTGAGTGATATTCAATGAGGCCATTTTGAGTGTCACCACCCACTTCTTCTATCTCTAGGAAATTACCGAATTCACTTTCTTGTTTGAGTCCTTCTTTATCCTCTTGAAATCTATAACCCTGCATTGACAAAAAAATCCTCTAAGGAAAGGCTTTTGGTGCTCTGTAATGTGATTTCTATTATTTATTTTAGGAGATACTCGTTCAAAAATTTCCCTCTTTAGTGATGCCATTTCATTTGCCAATTTTTTCAAGAATGGATCTGTTCTCTCATCTTGAAGATGTTGAGCCTTTACCCTTTGAAGGGTTCTTGATCTTTCCAGATAGGATGAGATCATCATCAACTTCAATGGCCATCCTTTACACTTCTACTAGATTCCTTGGTTGAACCCTTCATAGGAAGAATCCTACCTCTAGTGATTGAGCATTAATGAAGAATCTTTTGACATTGTTTTCAGATGGTGAATCATCTTCCGGTATTCTATGGAGAAATTGACCTAAATGGGCCATGAAGTCTCTCATAGTTTCATTTTCTTCCTTATTCATTTGTGCCAATTTAACAAGTAGATCTTAAGCTTCCTCAATGGATTTGCATATTTCTTCAAACTTGGACTTGATATAATTCCAACAAGTGATTGATCTTACGAGTAGGAGGTAGACCCATTGTTAATTTTTCTTGGAGAGATTCCATGAACAATATTACGGTAACATCTTCATGTTTGACTCTAAGAATCCCGCATGATGTGGTGAAGGTGGCAATGTGTTCTTTAATAATTTGTATGTCATCTGCCTTTGAACTTTGGAAATTTATTGTGAAAACTTGTTAGTAGATTGTGAAGAGGTGGTGTGAGGAAGAGCGGGCTTGTATTACTTCCCATGGAACAATGGGTTGAGGTCTTTCTGCTTCATCTGCCATTGTTGTTTCTATTTCCACTTGGCTCTTGATTCTACAAGTTCTTCTTCGGTATTTCTTCTTCTTCTTACTAGGGAATTCAATGTTCAACGGAGGTTGGACAATGGGAGAATTTGTAGGGGGTATCAATAAGTGTTTGAATGGGATTACCAGGTGAACTACTTGAATACCTAGATGGGAATGATGTTTGTGAGAAGAAGTATGGATTGTCTACGATTCATTCTTGCTGGTTTTGCAAAGCCTCAAAAGTGGGGTTGAAAACTCTTCTCGGTCTAATTAGCTTTGGTGTATCTTTTTCATCTAGTTTTTGGAAGGTCTTGCAAGGGGAATATGAAAAGGCACTGTGGAATAAAAAAGGTTACTTGCATGAGTTGACAATGTGTATTTTAGCAATGGATTTGCAATAAAAAATTTTGATTTTTTTCAATTTTTCAATTTTTCTCTATTTTTGGAATATTTTTTTATTTTTTGGATTTTGGATCATGTGATCGTATTTTGGATGCAGAATGTTGCCAAGTTGAGCACCATAGTGGGCACAAAAACTATTGGTGAGAAAAAATTTTAGGTGGAAAAATATATGGACTTCTTGCCAACGCTATGGAATCTAAGTACATCTACTTTAATGGTGTAGCTCCGTGTTTACATGCATGTGTAAAAATGGTTTTCTATGGTGGCATTATAGTAGGGGATCCAATAGGGGAACTCCATTATTCCTATGATAAAGCTAGCAATTTCTTACTAGAGGACTTTGCAAAAGAACGGAAAGGGAGAGAGAAAAAGGGAGATGGATTAATGTTATGGTAGAAAATCGAGTCCCACACCCATTAATCGTAATATTCAACACATGTAGATTTAAGAAGAAATAATTAAGCCATTTACAACAAGGCTAGATAAGATAATGATGAAAACCAAGTCTCAATTAAACCACCTACTTAAAAAAGTAGAAAATCCTTCTCTTTTATTAAAGCTTGAGAAAAACTATACATGGAAGAGTGGGAAGAATGTAGGAAATGGGAAGTGGAAGAAAATTGGCTATCTCTTTGTTCCTTCACAAGAATCACTCTCTCATGAGCTAAAAAAATGAAAACCCTTTGGAAATATATTTCCTTCACAATTTATAGAACTTTAAAATGACTCTTCATCTACCCCCAATGACCTTTCACATGCCTTTGCACAACTTATGACTTAGGAAAATATTAAGTCCCTTTTTATAAAATAAAGGTGACTTATTACATTATAATCCTAAATTCACTTTTTAATTAATAAAGGAATTATGAAAAAGTGCAACCCCAACAAAGAATTAGAATGAGGAGAGAGAAAGTGGGGGAAGAGAAGAGAGAGAAAGAGGAGAGAGAGACTTGAGAAGGAATGTTGATAAGGAAGAATCCTCCTCTGATGAAGTCCGTTGATCCTTTCCAGATTGATCTGATGAAATAATCCAATGTAATGAACTTTGAATCATGAATGCGTCACACCGAAGAACACTTCTTTAGAGGACACATGGACACCACAAACTAAGTGTTTAAAAACATTGTTTAATGATTCCATTGGTGACCACGAGTGTCACTCATGAAGGTCCCCTCTGAATATATTGATGCTTAAAACCAATCTTGTCATGATTATTTGTAATATTTCCATGTTTGAATGACACAAATTTCTCCTGAGATGATGCATTTAAACACTGAAGAATACCCAATCCACAATATGAAACAATCACCCCAAACCATGGAAACCCACCACTCTTTTGATCCTATGATTGCACTTGTGAATGGGAAACTAGAACAATCTCGTGAACTTGAATTACTTGCTTTATGGGACACTTTACTGCACTGGAAAAGGTAACTTACTATTTTTAGTAAGTGTCAAATTTTGACTTTCTTGATCCTACGTCGAGTGAAGTTAGCTCTTTTGATTGCCCCTGTGTATACTGCTCCTACCTAGATTGCTCTTTTGTGATGACTTACTAATAATGGAAAGTGTCCAAACAAGACACTTACTATTTTTAGTAAGTGGCAATTTTTAACACTTTCGACACTGATCAATCACTCGAACCTCTGGATGTCCTTGGTGCACACTATCTTTGTCATAATTGCTTATGGTGATGACTTACCAAAAATAGCAAGTACCCGTGTAGGAAGGCTTACTATTTTTTGAAAGTGGGGTTTTGGGCCTTGATTTGTGAAAAAACAACTTTTCTGATATGGTTTTTTTCTCTTGACACACCTCACGAAATTTCAAGTCTACACGGTGCCTCAAAATAGAGATTTTAAATTTCAATTTTTTTTTCACGGGAAACTAGGGTTTCTTCACTGCAAAAAATATGGTGCGAGTTTGTGAAATATTTCAATTGGATTCTAATATCCTTTGAAAATTTTATGATCGTAAAAAATCCCATATCAATCCATGCACCGGTCTTCAAGTTATGAAGATTTTTCACTTCACGGGTTACAAAGTCATTCTAGCGAAGAACAATTGAGTCTTTAAAAATCCATGTTTTTTATTCTTCTTATAATGGGAAAATGGTAGCAATGGGTAGAGCATGAAAATGGTGGAGGGAGATTTGATGAAAAATTTGGTAGAGTTTTGGGAGTGGGTGGAGGCATGGTGGGAGAATGAGCGAAAAATGGCAAGTTTTGCTTTCAAAGATTTTGAAAATGAAGAGAGGGGTGGGGAATATTTTTTTCCCCATTGTACATTTTGTTTAGGGACAATAGGTGCACAAAAATGTGCCTAATCCTGGTGTTTCCAAGTGTCACATGTTTATTCGTTGAGCCAAGTGAAGGAGGGGGCTAAAAATAAGAACCTGAAGGTTGAAAAATGGTCGTATGAGGAACCATGAAGTCAAAAGGGGTGTGGTGCATTTTAGTGTCCCATTTTAAAGGGATAAAAGGTGATAAAAAATGTTCCCTAGCCTCATAGTGAAAAGTGGCATGCATGCGGGAGTAGTTGGGAGAACAAGTCAAACTAGTCAAAGGAGCTTAAAGGTGAGCATTGGGTCATATGGGTGACCAGAAGGCTAAATGGGGGAGGGAAAATTTTGTGCACCTCATGTCCCTTTGGTAATATGAAATAGGGACATGAAATTATGCCTTAACCTCAGCTTGACATGTGTCTAGGTGTGAAAATGGTTAAGTATCGAAGAGCATACCTTGAGAGCTGACTTGTGAAGGTCATAACTTGAGCTCCCATATGAGTTTTTAGGAACTTATATTATTTTACATTAAAATGAAATTTTTAGAAGAATGGTGAGGTTCCCAAGACTTTATTCTGACTGAAACACCTAAAAATTTCTCCTTTTTCTCGTGATTGTTGGTTGTGCTTGAAAAAGAGTGAGATGGCCTAAAAATTTCATGGTGCTTGAAGATGATTTATTTTTTCCACCATGTGGTGGACTAAAAGATATTTCCATTGATATCATGTTTCAACCATAACTCATTCCAAAGCTCTCATAACCATTCCTTGAAGATCATGTTCTTTTTTTGGTGCAAGCTCCTTAGGTCTCAAAACCCAACTTTCAAATGACACGGCTCCTAAACCTCTGAATCTTTCTAGATTTTCCATGAATCATTTGTAAAATGATTTAGACTCTTAAATAAACCTCCATGATGAATAGAGTTCCTCCATTCTACTATGATGATGATGCACCCGACTTAGAAAGGCTTATGAAAGTCCCTTCTAAGTGTGCTAGAAAGCTTACTTTGAAAACCATTATTCTAACATACGTGAATGATTATGCTTGTTCCTAAATACCCTAGGGGAATTGATGACACCATTGATGGGATCTTGGAAGGAAATAATAGACTTACCACCAAGGGATAGGTTGATTTTTGGGTATATACCCATTTCATACATTCCATGATCCCAATTATCAAAAGTGACACTATTAGTGACACTTACAGGACTACGCGTCTTCCCAATAAAGTAAGTCCTCCTTGGATGGTTATAAATTCTTTGGATCACGCACCTTTGAATGTACATATATTATATTAAGCTCTTCTTCACTCAAGGGCCCAACATAGGGCTCTGCCTTCTTATTCAGCAAGGGTATAATCACGTGTTCTTCATCATTCTCAAAACTAATGCACCTTTTATTAAAGCACATATCTACCTTATTTGGATAACTCCATGGTTGTCCAAGTAATGCTAGAAAGTTATTTGCTTTAGCAAGCTCAATACCTCAAAGTCTCTAGTAAACTTGACTCCTTAAATTGTAATAGTTACATCCTTCAATAAATTGGCATGGCCCTAGTCTTGTTTTCCATATACAATACATTCATCGATGGCTGCAAGGTTAGTCTACCCATATGATTCAAAGCATCCAGAGTCAGCACATTCATTTTGCGCCGGTTTCAATCAGAATGTTGCGTAATATCCAACCATAAATTACTGCATCAAGTGTAATCTCTTTATCAAATTCATGATCCCGAGGTGCTATATTTACATGAAGTATTTGTCTTACATGCTCAAGTCCAATGTGTGGTACATTTTCTCATAGCCATTCCCTCAAAAAAGAATGATGTTCTCCTGGTGCAACATCACGTACTCCTATTTCAAGTCATTAACATCCTTCCCCAGGAGTTCAAATTTTCTTGCACCATCCTTGTGATGCGCTTGTTCCTTTAAACACTATATCTCTCCTTGCAACACTATAATATTTTATTTCTTTCTCATGCCCTATACATGCTAACACATCACTCAAATAGATCCGAGTGATCACCCAAAGTGCATGAAGGTACCAGGTCCCTCTTTTATGCCAGTTTTTTCAAGGAGTTAACATGCATAAACATACATTCCATAACTATAACCACTAGATCCATAAGCTCAATTTGGAAACACACATAAATAAGTAAACATACAATTCACATAACCACTAAGATCAGATTCACCATATAGTTATCAATATCAGAGACATCAACAATCAATATCCAACCATAATGATCCATTATATTAATCCACAATAGTTGAATACATATATATGATTGTCATAAGTCGGAACAATTATAAATGAGTAGCATAACTCTAACATAACATGATCTCTCATAAACCATGAAAATCAATACATATAGATAAGGGTGTGGAGCTTGCCCTTCATTGTCCACAAACTCTCAAAATAGGTTGCATGCTACTAATAGCCATGCACTGCTACAAGATTCTATAGAATCATGCAAGATTTGTCTAATAATATATCATCTATAGTTAACTCTAGTTTTGATCCTATTATTAGCTCCATGCGCTGTTTAAACTGTAAGTTATTTCCTAAAAAATAGACTCTTCTTGACTACCCAAACCTCCTTGTGTGTCACATACTCCAAGTCTATATTTAGCTCCACATACCAAAAATTCACTAAGTCTTCTGCCTTTCTATCATAGCTCTCATATGCATCTCCTTGAGTGCTCGCACGTAAACCCTATCCTTCCAGTGTGCTCACCAGGTATATCCTTCCTCATGTTTATTTTGTAGCCCTTCCACGTGGGTGCGAACCTCGCATACTTCAAATACTTAGCCATTTTCCTATGGCCAACATTACCCCACACTAGGTATGTTTCCCATCCTCAGAAACACTTGCGCCCGATCATGCAAATAATGGTAAAGAATCTTCCAATAATCAAAGAATGAAAGAATTTATGAGCGTCTTGTGCCAAATAATGAAAGAATCCAAGTGCTACTACGTAAAAAGGAGGGGGGATTCCTTATTCACCAATGCCTCCTATGTTTTCTACCCTTCTAAATCACTATTTTCTTGAGTGCATGCATCCCCTATAATGGAGATTACCTCTTTAAAATTTAGATCCTCACCCTTAGCCTTCAGTGTGTCAACCGAGTTTCCAATTTTATTTCTACGTCAGTTAGTGCATCCATCCTGCGTGTAACTTGTAGGTAAAGTTCCTTCATATTATTTTTAATTGAGTCCCTCAAAAAATCAATTGCTTCACATTTCTACTCAACTTTTGCCAATATTTTTCTCGTTACGCCCTATTTCCTTTGTGCACGGCACGGAACTCTTTTAAATCTGCCTCGTCTTTTGCAATAAGCAGTCCCACTACATGATCCATATCTTCACAATTTTCATAGAAAACTTCTTCCATGCGAGTTGTTGTTGCCTTTCTTGATTCAATTAATTCATTGTATTTTGTAATGATGGTTTCAATTTGTTCCTTTTCTTGTTGCTTTTTTGTCACTAATACATATTCTATAGATTTCAATGCAAGAGGTGGTTATTAAGTTGTGATTATGTGTGTTAAATATTCCATACAATGGAAGGTAGTTTCATACTTGGTTGTATCAGGAGGGGCCATATATAGGCATACTAGTAAGATCACATCAAGCGTGTATTTGACATTTTTATAAGCTATGCACATCTACCCTTTCTCATCACTTAAATCCTATTTTAGTTATGCAATAATATTTTCCTTCTCCTTTATCTCTATGTCCCTTTCACTTATATCTTTATTTTTCTCCTCCATCTCCCTCTACACAAACCGTATATTGTTGTTCTTGTCAAAAATACTAGAACCCACCTCCACTAATAGCTTGTTAAGCGAGTTGCACACTTTTTCATTCATCAATTGTTAAGAATCAACTATCGGATACTTATCGGTCATTACAAGAGCTCATACTTATCGGTCATTATAAGGATGTGAAATTCATACCACCTATTTGATCTGTTACACATGATGTCTTGTTTCAATGTGATGTTAGAGTTGACGAGAATATCATTTCTTTATAGCCAATGTATGAGTCTTTTACATCATTTTCTTCAACTCCTCCCGATAAGGAGGGTATACTTCTTGATTTTGATGAAGACACACCTAATGATCTTGTTTTGCCTCTTCTTGCACAAAAAATTTGCAAGTGGAAAAAATATTTTGTAAGTACTTAGTTCTTTGTTTAGTGGTCCTTTTGATCCCCATCACACTCAATCTAATACTTATGGTATTAGTCTTAGGATCCAAGAAATTTATTTTTATCTAGTATTATTTAATGGGGAAGTAGGTAAAATTGAGTGGGAAGTTTCTATGTAAGATCATTTTCTTCACTCATGAAGAATAACATATGGGAGTTATTTCTTTTCATTAAGGGAAGAAAACTTGTGGATTGTAAATGGGACTATAAGAACAAATATACAAAATATAGTTCAGTTGATAAACACAAGGCTTGTCTTGTAGCTAAGGGGTTCTCACAAGTTGAAGAGGTGGATTAATATAAGAATTTTTTATCCATTTTTAAATATATATTCTTCTTTCCTTGTTCTCTCTCTTGACACATCACATTAGTGGCCAATCTATCGGATGGACGTAAAGAGTGCCTTCTTTCATGGTGACATCATGGAGGATATCTATATAGAACAAATTTAGGGATTTTTGAAATAATATTTCTTGGTATGCATACTTTGTCATTAGTTTTATGGGATAAAAATATCCTTAAGCTTGGCATGAGAAGATGGATATCTTTATGCTAAAATTCGGAATCTATCATTGTGAGTTAGATTGTAATATTTACATCTTAAAGTAAGGTGAGGATATTTTGATATTGTGTTGTATGTTTATGACCTCATCCTCACATATAGCTCAAACTCCTTGAGATAGGACATAAAACAAAAGTTGATGGAAATATTTTAATGAGAGACATGGGAATTTTACACTATTTTATAAGACTCTAGATTCATCAATCTCATGAAGGTATTTCTATTGGACTACAAAAGTATTCCATAGATCTTCTTCATTGGTTTGGCATGGTTGGGTGCAAGCCTTCTCCTACACCATATATTTTAGGTATTGAGTTCACTAGTGATTGCAAAACTAATTTGGCAGATGCCACTTTTTATAGACAACCAATAGGCATTCTGTTATACCTTACACATACTCATCCCGACATTAATTTTATTATAAACCTTATTTCTCGGTTCTCTCACAAGACCCATGAGAGTCACTAGATAACAACCAATTTATTTTACATGATATTTGGGGCAAGTTGATTTTTTCATTTTGTACACACCATAGGGATCTTATGACATTAACGGATTCAAAAACTCAAATTGGGGTAGATCTGTTAATACCCACCAATATACTTCTAGATTCATCTTTTACCTTGTCTATGGTCATGTTACATAGGAATGTAAGAAATATGTTGTAGTCACATTATCATCAACTAAGGTAGAGTATATAGTTACTCTTAATGATATACATGAGGGTATTTAGCTTCAAAATTACTTGGTGAGTCAATATGCTCTCAAAATGATCTAGTGTATAACTAGAGTGCTAATGGGATCACACACAATTTGATTGAGCATTAGCATATTATGATTTTCCGTCACACCAAAAGATCAAACTTGTAATGGAGAGGATCTCATCATGTTAACTATTTATTGTTACGGTAACACACCCCCACACGATAGAGTGGATGCAACCATGTGAGCTCTGGGCCCACCACGTATTCACCCAATTAGGCCCAATGAAATTAGGAGGCAACAACACCGGGGAAATCCCTGAGGTCATCCATCTCAAGTATTACTCCAGGTCGGACACACTTAACTCGCCTAGCTCGATTCCATGTATGATTTTCTGTCACACCAAAAGATCAAAATTGTAATGGAGAGGGATCTCATTATGTTAACTAGATGCTACGCCAACACAACACACCAAACATATATATATATATATATATTCACATTAAATTCATTTGAAAACCTGGTTTAAGATGGAGTTGTTATCTTGTACTTGGGAGATTTTGGTTGAGTCTCTCCTTACTTTTTTTCCCCATTTTTGTAAACGCGTACCTTATCAAGCCTAGTAGCTAAGTTACACTTCCATTTTCTCTCCCTACATATTTAATTAAGGGAGGGTGTTAGTGTTGTATTCACACTAGTAGTATATTAGGTAGGAGTTCTAGTTATTTTTATCCTAATATGGTTTGTGTTCACACTTGTAATCTTGTTCTACAAAGTATATTTGTAAATTTGTGCAACTAAGTTTGTTAATTTATTAAAAAAACTTGGTGCCCGAATAAGTATTGTCCAAACTAAATTATTTTAGATGTTAATGGAGATATAAATTATAACAACTCAATAAGCATATTCAATAGGAATTATTGTAATAATGAAATAGTCATATTGCATAGAATAATTTAATATTATTATTTTGTATTACATCTTTGGGATATTTTGGAGTTTTTCAAATTAAATACCTAAAACTATAAATTTTGGTTCGGACTACGAGAGATTAAACACATAGATTATAACAATAATAAAACTCATGTTATCATATTCAATATGAAAAACCTTACATATTGGAAAATCCTCTCCTATAAAGTAGGAGTCAAAAACATCCCACAAACTATTTAATCTCCTAGAGTATATCTCATGATAAAAACTCTATGCGAGTTATATTAGCATTCTAAAAATTTCTTTCTTTAAGGGTCCTATCTAGAATCTACTTTTATTAGCAAGAAATGCCATTTTTTTATTTTTTTCACGTTTTTCCATAACTTCTTTATTTTTTCTCTAATTGCTTTGAATTTTTTCCAAAATGTTCCTCTCCATTTTCTTCTCCTTTTTCCCTCTAGGAAATATTTCCCGCTTTTTGATTACGAGTTTCAATATTTCCCATACATTTGTCAATCCTAACCAGGAGGTGCCAAAAACTAGTAAAAGTCCATTTACCCCTTACGATTGAGATCACATTAATATTTTCCATTACTAACCATGTATTAGAACACATTTTTCTATTCATTGAAAAAATGAAATATGGTTATGATAGCCATCTGTGCAAGTACAAAGATCATGGAGGAATAAATCACAACATTAAAGTCCCAGGTCTCTAAGTTAACCGATATGATGTGGGGAATAAACAGTTAGAATTACCTTTTTCTCAACAAATTGCAGAAAGAGTCTTCTTTAGAGAATAACTTCTCTTCTCCCAACACATTTCATGGGCCCAAGCTAGACTTTCTCCGTAACACCTATGTTATGATTCATCCAAATTAAGGGATTTAAAAAAAACCCGTAAGTACAATTAATGCCTTTAATTATTTCCATCTTATAAAAAATTAATCCAACATAATTAAATGTTTACAATCCATTTGATAACAAATGATAACCATGTGCAGCTGTAAGGGTCAACTAGATCTTCCTAATCCCCCTTAATTCACTCTAATTGAGTGTGTATAACTTTTATACTTTTGGTTAAACCTTTAGCAGGTCATGAGAACTATGTGCATCTCCTAAGTGTCTACCTGGAAAACATACAAGTTGTATTCCATCTAGTATCCGACACAACAAGTTAGGGGAATGGTGAACAAACAATGTAATCAGCTAGTTACACTACTTTGGCCAAATATTCAAGCGTTGCAATGCAAGCTTAGTTTCGTGACTGCACACAAGTCAACAAAACTTTTCTCCGTCACCGCACAACCATCTCTACATAGTTATCTGGATCTCATTTCATTTTTAAGAAATTAAGTTTCAGTTTTGAGGAAGTATAAACCATGAATCACCCTTCTAATAGAAATGATCTTACCAATTCCATCTTTTGATCCCTATGGGAAAGATAGTGACCATGTAATGAATTTCATCACTACGTCCACACTACTCTTCCCATAGCCATCCTAAGTTGGCACGTGTAGGATTTCATCAAATGGAGCAATGGGATATAGTACCTACACTTCGTTTACATTTTTAGTTATCTATGAAAGATAAGTAAATAAGTTCATCTTTACAATAGGTTATTATGTATCGTTACACGATATTTGATTCTCGATAGAGGGTTATAGTAACTCAACGAGTTACTATCTTTCATGAGTACCTCTTATCAAACTATCGCAACATAGTGTTTGTCATTAAATATAGGTTTACTTAACCATGTCTCATATAGAGTTAATCCATTCATTACTTGTTAAGAACAATCCTTAATCTCATATGATCGTCATTTAATATGAATAGTCCATTTTATTTCATAAGGTACAATAATAATTTAACGATGTTTTCATTGTATTGTTTTCCTTATCATACTATGTTCGTCAATCGACATATTTTTTCATCTCATAGTAATCATTAAAATCAATAATAAATGCATATCATAACATCAATCAACTTTATTTATACTCTGTTGTAAAACAACATATAAATACTTTCATATCCAAAAAATATGATACAAAACAACAAGTATTTTATTGAAACTTAATAAGGATAATCCCTTATTTTCATAAATAATGATATACAATTAATCATGATAGTACATTAGGAAAAATTCCATTTATCAACTTGTGAAGATAATACTTTCACATTAACAAATAAATACAATAATCCTTATTGGATTTTAAACAAATAATACATGATGTAATCATGCGTAAACAATCCAATCAATCACTTCATGAATGTCATTCCTTCCTGCACATTGTAGGAGAGAGAAAATGTATATATGGGTCAATTCAAAGAACTTGACATGAGTTAACTAACTCATATTCTTGTTGTATTTAAATGAAATAATAGAATAGGTTAAGATTATACTTAACTGAAACTAAATAAACTTCCTAGTTTATTTTTATGTTATCTATAACAAGTACAAATGAAATATTTATTTGTAATGAATGCTATGTTTTCCAACAACGCATGTATTCAACTGAAATCTAAACCTTTAAATAGTAAAGGTAATATACTATTACAAATGTTAAATACAATAATCAAGAATAATATTTACATCAACAACCATAAAATCCATTCATACTTTCGCAAGGAATAATGTTTACAAAATATCCTTCAGCTAAATATAACTGTTAAGTTTCAAACAAACAATCATATTCTATCTCATTTCCCATTCCCGTAATTATTTCCGAAATAAGAAATGATATCAACCTTTATAAGGAATCATACAATACCAAATAGCTACCCATATTTCATCTATTTCAGTAAATAGTCAATAGTCATATTGATCTCCGGAAATGGTACTTGAAATTTTTCCAGTACTTAGAAAATTCTTAGATTCTTAACTTTAAAAGATTTCAACTTGATCAAGAGTTCCTTTTTATCAATTATGGGTGTTCTTGAAAGCCCCAAACTTAAACTCTTCCAAAAGATCAAATTAATCCTTAATTTTCAACTTAAGTGAAATATTTGAATCTATCACAAATCCAAATAAAATAATCACAGTTGATTTAGAATGCACTCAATCTGATATTTAAATCTAAGTTAATAAATATATTCAAATCTGTTGTGGGTTATAGATACTGAAATTTACTTCCTTCCAATTAAACCAGTTTTTGATTGCTTTAATAATTAATCAAATAAACTAACTTGAATGTTTTTATCTGATCAAAAGCTTCTAAAAACTAAAATCAAATCCACAACACAAGAACTTGATAACGGAGTTCACCCGAAGGCTACGTCTCCGAATTCACAGAAAGTGAATCGATCTATTAAACATCTAATAAAGTACAATATCCCTTAACTAATGACATAACAAACCTTTATACTTGAAAATGAGATGATTCAGACCTCTTGGAACTCTTCAATTTACCAGAAACGTTCCCAAGTCCATCCGTGGTCCCTACAGTATTTTCACTTATAGTTTCCTGTGAAATTAGGTTCAAAAAATCTACAAATTGAAATATAAAAACTTACATAAAATAAGTTTACATTTTTGGAAACTATAGGAAATTATGAAAAACTTCCCTTTTTACTCGTGTCTGGTTCATACCGAAGTGGTTGGAAAATGCAGATCTCTGCTTGCTCCGTGTGCCTAATCTATGAAATTGCGATGGAAAAATGCCTACACATGAAAATATACAAAAATTACTGTAAAAAACTTTACATTTCTGGAAATATCTCAGATTTATGAACAATTTTGGTTTTACACCATTTCAAAATTCAAACTATAAGTGCCTCAAAAATGGTAATCTCTGCAAATTGGTCCTTCGCTGTCCCTTTACAAACCTACCAAAAGGCCCCTTTAGATAGAAGTGATCTCATGTTCCATCACTTAATAAAAAGTGGCAGGTTGGTAAGGTTGATAAGTATTTTGGCACAAGTCAAGGGTTAAAATCCCCCTTCCATAGGTTTAGGCACCCAATTTAGCCATTGACCCCACATTTGGTGGGAAAGGGATATGATAAACCTTAAATAGCTTTTTGGCCACAAAATCCTCCTTATGCCATGGGATTTAGGATTATTCACATGGAATGGATTAAATAAATTATTATTATTATTATTTTAAATTCAAATCCACTACAAACTTGCCAAGTGTCACGCCCATAATATGCCATTTGTCCATGTCAAAGTGTGCCATGTCATCATTTGACCACAACTTTGACTATGTGTATCTTTTGCATATGAGCTCAGATTTGGTCCGCTCAAAATGTGTCGGAAAGCTAGCAATGAGCTCTATACCATGGAACTAATTTTTAAATATTACAAGACCATAAATTATGCCTTTTTCCAACTACCACGTGTCACCTTGCCATTGGTCCACTTGTTGACATGTTGACCAGGGTTGACCCGTTTACGACCTTAACTTTGACCGGCGATAGAATTTGCATACAAAATCTGATTCTAAAGTTCAACATACCGTCGAAAAGGTCTCGAGAATCCCTTCAGCATGGTCTAGGTTTAGGGAAGTTTAGGGAAGATATGCATAGTGAAAAATCCTCTAGATCACATATTTATTAGGGAAAATCATTAACATCATTCAAGTTTCAATGATAAATTAATGTCAAACATTTTAGCAACAATTAACATCCACCTCAAAATGGTTCATTTTAATAGTCACTTCTTTCATGTTATGAATGAACTAAGTACCTTATAACAATCAAGCTCAATATAATTTAAAACTTTTTTAGACAAAGTCAAATGAGCTTGATTGCATAATAATTCCATAATTATAATAAACTAAATAATACTTAGGTTTCAATGATTATATCCACCAAAAAGTGTTCAAGAGTAAGACAATATGTTTTTCAAGAATTCTCAAAACAATCAGAACTATTCAGAATCATTCAATGTTCATTTATAAACAAGAAAGAAAGAGGAGCTAAATTGCTCAATGTAACTAAATATAGCCATATTGGGTTGGGAATATTCTTCTTTGAAATAGTTTAGGTAAATATTAAACGAAAATAACTTCGAGTTCTCAATAAATACCAGATCAATCCCATTAAGAAAAGGAAGAGGGGAGATCGCGACAGAGGTTAATATTGACCCTTCCCCTACAATCATTCAAACACCATGATAACAATGAGTTCAAGATGGGCTAGTCTCACAAAATCTACAGGATCACTAAGAACCGAAGTGAACTTCAATAATAATCATACCTATTATTCCAACCAATCCAAACTTAAATATTTAACCTAGTTTGTTAAACTCAAGATGGAATGAATTTGTTTTATACATGCTACAAGATCTTTCTCACTTCCAAACATTAATAATAAAATGATTTCAATTTTTCAACATAATTCCCATACCCATTTCACAATATTTAATGAAAATAACATTTTACAACTTTCTCATGTTTTCCTTTCCAATTTATCATTTTAAGAATAAGGAAATCTTTCCAGATTTGGAAAATAATTATTCAGAAGAAGAAAATGTTATAAACAACCAATACTCAAGCATCATATTCAAAACAAGGCATCTATCAGAAGGTTTAATGATTTAGTTAAATATACAACATGCATGTATATTATTCCAAAAAAATAACAAACCCAAAAATACCATTTTCTTCCCATCTTTTCCTTAATTTCTTTTCATTTTTTTACAAAAAAATGAAGAACAATTCTATATATAAGAACAACAATAAAGAATTATGTGTATTCCAGTATTTCATTTTAAGCAGTAAGAACAAAAGTGAGATAAACCCATGCCATATTTGTGTATGCCTTCTTTTCCACATTTCCTTGCAATCTAAAACTTTGAATACCCAGAAAAAATCCCCAAAAATTTCCAAAAGAGATAATAAATAATGGTTTGCCATTAAAAATAACTTATTCATTGCATGCATTTAAAAAAATAGATTTTCCATAAATATATCCTTCAAAATCTCCATGCAAAGCTTCAACAAAACCAAACAGAATGCCAAAATGCGTATGAGAAAGCCTTGTATGTTTTGGCTTGCTCCACAAGCTACTAATTCCCAAGGAACCGTAAATCATTTACTACCATTTAATATTTTCAGCGTCGCATCATGGCCACCACAAAACCCAAAACATTTGTATGCAATATGGTCTATGACCAAATAAAAATTAAACAATAATCATTTACCTTATATACCTCGTGGTATGTGACCATTTTAAATAAAATTTAAACATTAAAATTTATACTTACAAAGTGGGTGATGACCATTTAAAACATCAACAATAATCAATTACCTTGCCAATGGTCTATGACCAATGTTCACCATGCTAAGGAGGGTCAA